>CAWUFW010000811.1:0-1200000 GCA_963921515.1 Calotriton arnoldi
GGTGGGGGGAGAAGAGGACGCCCCACAAGTAGCAGATGATGTAATACTAGGGTGATACTCTATCTCTATTTCTTCGTCCACCTCTCCCCTCTCAATCCTATTTTCCCCCTGTCCCTCCTTGTCCTGCTTTTCCGCTAGAACAGAAAATCTATTTTCCAATAGTATTGGGGCTGTAGATATTGCCCTCTTTCCCCCTCTCCAGATGGTGCTGCAATCTGCTCCATTATCTTAAAGTAAGAGCGTAAAGATGGAAGGGGTTTTGTTGAATTGCGTGTCACCCTAGGGCCACACCTTTTAGGTTTTCCTCCTGATTTTACCCCTTTTTTCTTTGGGGTGACCGGGGCGGAGCCAAGATCTCCGCACTTTCCCCTTCCCTTTAACTCGTCCTCCTCCTCTTCCAGCTGACTCCGGGATCGAGCGCAAAAGATACCTGCTTTTGCTTTGTGAACTCAGCGTGTCTCGTCCAATGCTTTCTCCCGTTCCAGAGACTCTGGAGACTCTTTCCACTACCGGGTCTTCCCCGAATATACTACATTCCTTAGTTGAATTTGAGGCTGCTAAATCCACCCTATATGCCACCCCCTGCAGTCCGTGGACTCCCCCTGTAGACACTTGCCTACCTCAATGACCGTATCGGGGAATGCACTCTCTCCTCCCGCTTGCCGCCTACCATCCGGCGCAATCGATACCTCTATGCGGGGGGGCTCATCCATCTGCTTCCGAACTATCCACACCTCTGCAGGGCCTCCGCTCTCTCCCGGTATCCACTGGCTGGTCACCTGGTCTTCCACCTCGCTGTCGTCCCAGCAGCCGTCCCAGCGTTGTTCGCGTGTCTCTCCTGGCCGTTCTCCACGTCCAATACTGACGCTGCCTCCTCTCACCCGGAACCCGACCAACAATGAGGCAGCCCGCGTCTCCCTCCAGCGGGCCGCTGCTCTACTCCAGACTCCTCCACTGCGAGACTCAAAGTCTACACCCATGTGTAGTAGGTCTCCTTTCGTTTCGTTTTAATTAAAAAATTTCCGACGAAAATGCCGATTATTATAATTTCAAATCAGCGCTTATTCATGCAGGTTTAAATTTGTCGAGGTCCGCCGAATCCTCCCATTACTGCTATTCTCTCTCTCCGGTTTTGCGAGGTCGCGCGACGGACGTTAGCCAGCCGCCATGTTTCCCCCAGTGTTCACATCTGTGATATTTTTTAGGAATTCCCTCTCTAATCACTATGGGTTTGTCCTTTTAAAAAAAATTATTTATTTTCTTAAGCAACTTAATTTTTTGACTTTTTACGCAAATGTATCTTCCACAAAACAAACAAGGAAACCTTTCCGTAATTCTACTTTTCTAATTGTCAGTAGTCGTCCTATACCAGCGCGGCTCACACCAACTGACCAATCGGAACACCCCTACGTAAGCAATATTTCAACTAATACCAACACAGCTTAGAAGAGTCAACCAATCACAGCTCTCTGAGCTCCCACTATTTGACCAATACCAGCGCGGCTTTTTCTGACGTCAGTTTTACTCCTTCTACTGACCCTCCCTTTACAAAATAATACGGCAATGTATTTTCTAGGTTTTCTTCACATAAATCTCGTTAATAACAACATAAAACAATGCTACCTTGTCTGTTCCACTAAATAAAGAGATAGTTTTGACTTCATACGAGAGATTCTTACACTTCGAGTAAAACAACGACCAGTGTTATTCTACACCGAACAAGCTACAGGTGGACTTGGTACTCCTCCAGGGAGAAGGCCAAAGTTTCACAAGAGGACTTTATTTAAAGAGGTCTTGTTACTCCCCTGGGGATAAGGCTAGAGTTTCGGAAGTGGACCTTTCACTATTTCAAACACTCTACTCACATACAAAATTTTCCCTAAATAGAACACCTACAGCCTTCCGCCGTATAGTATTATAACAGCAGACAAAGTACTTCTGCAGTGTGATTACTTTTTCCACACTCTTCTTCTGCCTATTTCAGGCTATACTTTCATCAGGTAGTTCCGTACCTGTACTTCTAGACAACATAGAACAGAACACTAACTTTTCATGTTAGAAACATAAAATCAATAATCAATAATCAATAATTATTACCAAACTAATCAATAATCAAACCATCCTCTGCTACCAGAAAACTGATCCAGCGCTACACTTAATCAGGGATCGATACTCAATATCATTACATACAAATGGCCCATACACATTCACCCAACTCATGAAATCCCTGTTGCGCTGGGGGTCAAGTTTTAATGACGTGATTCGTTAGTTTTCTTCTTATGAATTCATATCTAACATTTCTAAATACATAACTGAACCTGAATATCAACTCTCTTTCTTCTGGTCGATGGACCAATTAGTTGAGAAGTTGATGGTAATAATAGTACTATCTATCTATCTGATTTGGCTAAATAATCACAGACTCTCGATATGATTAATAAAGGTTTATCGCAAAATAATGTGAAATCAATGCTCATCGCATACAGGTCATAAAGCAAACAATGAAAAATCTCACAAAGAGGGAAAAAGAAACCAGCAAATGCAAACAGTGTCATACTCATCAAATGAACGATGCACATATGAAGGAGTGGATAGATGAAGAGACAAAAACATATATATTTGCAAATGTTTATGCAAAGTATGAATCATGAAGATATACTAACCCAAAGGATCAGAGAAATACCACCCCCTGGCCAAGGAGGTAGTGGGGGTCCCCCGAAATAGAGTCAGGGAACAAAGATTTCAGGATACAGGAACGGGACAAGGACTGGATCAGCTAGGCCTTTCTGCAAACCGACGGACAGCGACGAATCACCCCTCTATCTCTCCTTCTCTCCACCTCTGTGCTCCGCTATCTCCGCTAACTCCGCGCTCGTAATCCTCTCCTTTATTCAACTAACCACACCCCTAAAGGCACCCCAATTATATCCTAAAACGTACATGTCCAACCCACAATAGTTGAAACAATTTTTAAAACTCAGCCTCTCATTGTATGGTTTAGGGGGTGTTCAATCACACCACCATGATCACATTCATGATTCTACAGTCTTCTTTGTTTTACATCTTTCTCGTGACATAATTTTTCGATTAGTTCATTTATTCATAAAACATGTAACAATTTCATCGTTCAAATGAGCTTTTCTGCAACGTCCGAGGAAGAAGTCTTGGGTCCCACGGCCAGTCTCGTCTCTTGGCAGACAAACAAGGTTTCGTAGCTGATCAACCTTGACTTTTTGTACTCTTCTGCAGCACTCAGCTTTTCTGTCTATTTATTGGATTATTCATGCTTGTCTTCCTGTCCCCATCTACCATGTCAACTTTAGAAAAATGCAGGCCCATTCAGCTTACTATGACAAATAAAACAAACATTTATTAATTTCATAGATATGTACTTTTCACTGTTTACCACCCTCCTTTTGCACTACCATATGTTAATATTTTTCTTAGCAAAGCTTTTAAGCAAAAACGGCATTATTTATTATTATTTTCGAAGCAAATGCTAGATGCAAAATGCGGCCTGGTTCTTTCATGCTTTAGTTCACATTAGTGCATGCATGTGCAAAAGCGGTTTCCCATGTATTTTATGTGATTTGTATGTTAATTTCCACTGCACACTGTTAGTAAGTATCACTGGGATGTCAATTCGAGCAGTCTTTCTTTTTTTTTCTTTTTTCTTGTCAAATCCTGCTCCATCACCCCCATCCCATTGATGTTCCATGTAAGGAACTTAAGCTCTGCAGTTAGTCGCATTTATGGAGGTATAGATGTGATCTGTGTGTGCCAGATGATGAGGATCTGCATCGCCAGAGTGGTAGTGGTGGTGCGACATATGCGCGCTCGTGCGGCCGGCCTGCATTACCGCTGAATCACCAATCCCCCCTACCCGAGAGTCAAGTGTGATTTGTGACCTTATAGTAGTGTGGCATTGCTGTGCAAAACTAGAACTACGAACAGAACTACCCCCCCCTCCCAAAACTCCCTCCACCCTCCTCCCTGCCTCCCTGCATAACGGAGTCCAATGACCCACTTCCCCAACAGTGCAGAGTGCCCGTCGCCCTCCCAACCCTGAATTGGGGTACGTGGGCCCGACCCACTCCTCCCATCCCAAAACATGGGGACTTAACTTTTAGCCACAGGAACTAATATATATCATAATGTATACTCATCACAGTCCTGGAGAGCATTTCCTGAGGTCTTCAAATTGGCGCGGTCCCGACCCAGACGGCAGCAAGATCGTATAAAGCATTGAGGTAGCGCCTGGCCGTATCAATCTCACATCCCGCCCGCCTACCCCGTGGTGGCCCAACCCTCGACAGTTGATTGTCTGTTGAGATTAAATTGAGTCTAAACTTCTTAGGTCTTCGAGAGCGGCACCGTTCAATATGGATCATCTCTTCGATGGGTGAGTCCCCCCCAGCGACCGTTGTCAGCTGCTCTCAACGATGTTTCCGCTCTGGACGTCTAGTTTCTCCCACCTTCCGCCATTCGTCAAGCCAGTCCATTACCCCTGCGGGGTCTGTGAAGAACCAGCTCTTGCCATCTGCCTCCACACGTAGTTTTGTGGGGAACAGCATTGCGTATTTGATCTCATGCTCCCTGAGAGCCTTCTTTGCCTCCAAGAAGGAACGCCTCGGTTTTTGGACCTTGGAAGTACAGTCTGGAAAAAAGGCTATCGTGCTGTTCTCAAATCTGAGAGGAGGGGCAGAGCGGGCCGTCTGAAGGATATGATCTCGATCACGGAAATTAAACACTCTCACCAGAAATGGTCGTGGAGGTGCCTGGGTTTACCTCCCGGTACACGGTGGGCTCTCTCAATGGAAAAGTAGTTGGATAAGTGTTTCTGCCTCAAGTACTTGGTTACCAAGTCTTCAACAAAGAGAACCGTTGCCGGCCCCTCCACCCTCTCTGGCACGCCCAAAATGCGGACGTTGTTCCGTTGCGACCTCCCTTCGTAGTCGTCCAGCTGAGCCGCCATTAACTCAGTCTGCTTTTGGAGATCCGACACCGGTCTACCTAACACGGATACATCAGAGACAAGTTCTTGTGTGACGTCCTCCACTTCTTTCACCCGAGAGTCCATTTTGCGTAGGCCGGTCCTAAGGAGGGATATGTCAGTGGCAACCGAGTCAATACGGCCCTCAAGTGATGTGCGGAATCCATTGATGGCTGCTAATACGTCCTGGAGCGTGGGTTACTCTTGTTTGCCCTCCTGTTGTTGGGCGTTTTGTTCCGGGCCTAAAATTGGTTGCCCCCCTCTTGTGTCTTTAAAGATGCAAATTTGTCGATTTTTTGTTGATGCACATGTCTACCTCCCTTGTTTGTCGCCATTTTGGACTCGCAGTCGCTGGGACCACCGCTCGGGGGTACTCAGCGCCGCCTACCGCAGTGACTACTACGTGGTCTGTTGGATTCCCCCCCTCTTCCGTGTCGCAGCCGCTTGATGAGGGAGTCTAGGATGCTGCAATCTCTGGTAGGGTCGTTTCAATATCCTTTGGAGTAAGTCAGGTGGGGTGGCCAATGCCACACGGGGCTTCGTTCACAAGGCGAATATGAACCACGCCTTCCCCTTCTGGACACCGCCGCCCTCTGGCAAGGTTCACAGCCTCTAGCAGCGTGGGCTTTCGTCAGGGCCCTGCATCAGCTCCCCGCCGCGCTGCCCGCGGGCACGCCAGGGCACTTCTCGTTTGCTTCGATTGCCCAGAGATGATGGCAGTGCGCCGTGTGTCAGGGTGGCTCCGTGGCAATCCCCGGTGTAGCAGCCAGTTAGTCGCAGATGATTTAGTGAGGGGCGTCCCAGCCCCGAAGCGCTCTCATCCCTTCACGCGCCTCGCAAGGGAAAGCAGGACCCCAGCACTGCTGGCTCCAACGTTGGGCCACACCGCCCACCGGGGGTCCGCGAGGCGAAGGCAAATATGTGGTCGCTCAGGCGGGATCTCTCCCCCGCAGAGAAGCACTCACTGAGTATGGCACGGGCTGCGCGCAGGCCGCCCGTCCGGACACGCCTCCTCCCGTCCGGGCTCTCAATCACTTCAGCTCGCACTCTTCTAACCTCGCCAGGCCGCAACAGCACCGCTCTCCTCCCGCAGGGGCGATCTCGGCTGTGGCGGCTCCTCTGTGTTCCGGCCCTCTCCAGGAACTGGTGCGTTGGGATATGCGTCCCGTGTCAGGATCATTAACAGGATAATTCAGGGATAGGTATTGCGGGTGCCGGAGCCGCGCTAGCAAGTGGCCATCTTCGTCGGCTGACGGCCACGCCCCCCTCAATTGTGATTATTAAAGAGAACCCCCAACCATGGTATTATGTTTTAAATTCTGAGTTTGTGGTTCTCCAGATCAATCACTATTAAACTATACTGCCTGCTAGTATGGTTGTCATGTGACTCCTACACCTTGTAGTCCTTAGTCTTATGTATCATTTCCTATACAGTGATATACACACGTATAATTTATTGTCTCTGTGTAATGTGTGTGATGTGAAGTGCTCTGACACCCTACACTGGTATGAGTGGCACTGTAAATCAAATTAAATGCATCTGAGAGAGAGTGTAGTTATGGAGACTTGAGGGGAACTGTTAAGGGGTGGTAGTGAGGGAATTCGTGGCGGAATTGGTCATTGGGGCGCACCAACAAACATTGTTGCACAGGGGAGAGCCACCAGCGCTAAAGCCTGCCCTGCCCTTGATGCCAGTCCGCCTCACTCATTGGTACCTCCATTGGCCTTGTTTCAGCAGTAGTAGCTGCAACTCACCAGGGATCGCAATGCAGGATTTGCACGCACACCAAACTAAGGGCATCATTACGATGGCGGGCGGACAAAGTCCGCCCGCCACCGCAACGGCAAACGGGACCGCCCGCAAGAGGTGCGGCGGTCCCGCCATGTCAATTAGGATGCCACCGCCACGGTGGCGGTGGCATCCCGCATCATTTACATTGCGGCGGGCGGTGCTGTGAGCAGCACCTGCCGCAATGTAACAAAAGCATGTTGCGCATTGGCATGCACAACGTGACAGGCACCGCGCGGTGCCTGCCACCCTGTGCATGCCAATGTAGGGGGGTACCATATGTACCCCCCAAGTGCACCTCCCACCCCCCCGGGGGCCCGCAACGGGCCCCCATTACCAAAGACCGTATGCCTTTCCATGGTGGCAACGCCGCCATGGTAAGGCACATCTCCGCCTGCATCACAATATGGATGGTGGTGTCTTGCAGACACCGCCACCATATTGTGCACGTTTTCCGCCCGGTCGACGAGTCGACCGGCGGAAAAGCGGCGGACGGTCTTTCCGTCCGCCGCGGACCCCCCAGCCATCCTAATATGGCGGGGGTCACAGAGGCATGGATGGCGGGCGGATCGCCCCGCCGGGCCGGCGGGGGCGATCCGCCCGCCATCCTAATAGGCCCCTAAGTTCGCAAACTTCACAGTCTCTCTGCTTCATGCACTGGTACTTCTAAGATGTGCTTCCTGCTTTGGGCCACTCGAATTATGCAGCAAAGGAGGACAAAATGATGCAGCATGGTTGACTAAATTATGCAGCAAAAAAAGGCTGCAGCATAATGCAGTATATTTTTTGATACTTTATTATTTTGACATTTTTACACATGCTAACAGTCTCTGCAAAGATTTTGCCTTATTAGTACCAGTGTAACATACAAATGCTGCAGTGAGAAAGGTGATCAGTCAACCTTTGCAAAGGGCCCTCGACTTCGCAGAAACACAAGTCACATTTTTTAGTAACGTTTGATCCGTTTGAGCAACAAACAATTTCTTAGTTAAAATGGTCAGATTATGCAGCAGATGTTGTAGTATGTGGCAAATGTGGCAGAGCCAAAATTATCTAGAAAGCATTTGCAAACTAGGATATTTTGCCATTCATGTTTCAACTGCTCTTGTGGAAAAAGGGAGGAGAAGTGCTGATATTAAATAACATAATAAGCTGTAGCTGGTCAGTGAAATGCCAAACAAATACAAAAAATTGTAATGTTTTGCGCATTCTGGCCACACGTCTGAGTCCACTCACTGATCCCATCCTCAGGTTATTCCCGCCCTCTGATTCTCCGCCCACAGTTCCCCTACTTTTATAACCCCACTTCGACCACTGATTGGAAGGCATTGTGCCATCCTTCCACTGTGTTGTTTGTTTTTGCTTCCTGTGCCAAGATTCTGTCATAGACATTCCACCATTATATATTTGGAATTTGGATTGGCGTCCGTGTCCAGAGTGATTCAGTCTGCCAACCCAAGTGTCTTCAAAGTAGTCCATTAGGGGACTACGTTTGTCTTAATTTTGTTGGTAGAAAGGGCTTTCTATTAGTAAATTGTAGTGGTTGGCTACCTCTGTGACAGGAACATAGGCTGATGCTCTCACTTTTCTAAATTCAATGGCAAATTGGCTGTTTGTAGAATATTGTACACTTAGTGCATATTTTTGGAGATGTGTCCATATATTTCGATTGAAATTATAGCACCAGCCTTGTATAGCTGTGTGGGGGTATATCTTTAGAATGGTTTGAATCATGGCTTTCTCAAAGTCTATGATTATTTTTTGGAGGTAGTAGTAATTTGTTTTATGTTTTAGATGGTTTAAGACAGTAGTTCCCAAACTGTGCGCCGCGGCACCCCGGAGCGCCATCAGAAGTCACCAGGGGTGCCCAGCACTTCTTGGGAACGTGGGAAAGGTTCTGCTCTAGCACTGTAACTTTAACTAACCTAATGCTTTTCTTTCATTGGTGATGCCGACTGCCTTGCATTTGTTTTCCTTGCGATTCTTTCTTTTTCATACTATAGCTCCCTTATAAAGTCATGCACTTACCTTTTTTGTAATGTGCATTTGCAGGCCCCGAGTAACCCATCTGTAAATGCCAGGTGGGGGAGTTATGGAAGCCGCACCGGTCAGCGTGTAGATTGGTTTGAATGAGGTGTGACGTGTGACAAAAAACGTGCACGCTTAGGTGGGGCAAGGCACAATCAGGACAGTGATGCCGAGCAAGTGTTATTGCTGCCGTCAGCCTCTGTTATAATCGGAAAATCGGGTAAACATGATCATGTGAAGCGAAGGGGTCAAATTACGATCAGCTGCAAGTGTTTCTGGATTTTTGGGGGGTGTTTGAGTTTTCTGGCTAACTGTGCTATGTACGTTGTATACTTTCCTGCCACTGAAAATACCATGATCTCAGTTGGCTTGCCTTATTTTTCAAAGTTAAGAATCCAAACTGCTTACGCTCTATTCTTTCAAAATGTTCACCATTCTGCGTGTACTGTAAAACAAAGCATTGCAATGCAGTGGCACACGCATGTTTGAAAACACCCACACATCTATTGAAATGGGCTTATCTAAGCACATGGATTTTTCAATGTAATTTCGGAGTAGTTGAAAAACTATTGAATAATGGGTGTAGCGGTCTAGATGCCGCGCGCGCATCTAGCCTGGACCCTTAGCCCGGAAGGGCATGCACACATTGTAACACTCTCTGGCCAGGCGTGGCCAGAGAGCATAAATAAACGGGCGGAGGTCGCTCGTGGCTTCTGGCCCAGACCAGTACACTGCATGCCTGTGTGTTTAATTAGCTCCCCATTGCTAGGCCCATTAGCCCTCATCGAGCAACGCTACACTGGCGACGAGGGTGGGAGTCCATCGTCCACACACAGCGCCTTACGCCCCCACTGTCTGTCTGGCACCTGCTCCCTGCCCGAAGGCCCCGCGGAGTGAGTAATGACACCTTTGCGGTATCGTGCGAGGGCCACGTGCCATGATATTCTAGCCCCTGCCGTGGTGGCGGACCTCAAGGATCGGTGGAGTATCATCGCCGCATCTGGGTAAGCCAAAGACCCCAGTGGCGCCAAGCTCGCCTGCCCGAGACTCACATCACTGCAGCAGCGCAAAGTACGAGGCGTTGCCTGCCCCCCCTACCTGGGCCCGCACGTCTGCTGAGAGGCCGGGCGAAGCTGTGCGCTCCCAGTGTAGGCCCGGTCTGAGCCTGCGTTGCTTGCGCTGAGATGCGCGCATGCGCAGGTCGCCCCCCCTGCTGGACAGCGTGCCCGTGGCATAGGCCCCACTGCCGCTCCCGAGGATCAGAGCCCTCACCGCACCTGTATCCACCAATTCGGTGGCATATCTAGACGCAGCCTGCGAGGGGGTGGCAGCCTCACGATCGAAGGCCAGTCAGCTGAGGAGAAGTCGAGGCCACAGCCCGCAAAGAGGGATATCACAGTGTGGTGTGAGGAAGGGAGGCTTCAATCTACCTCAAGGCACCACCACAGCACCGCACCAGAGTAGCACTGCGCAAGGCACGTGGCGCCCTAGTGGAAATGACAGACCAGGCGTCACAAGCTGCGCCGCAACACCTACCACCTGCCCAACAAGCTGGGCCCCAGCTGTGCAACCGACGTCGCAACACTCCCAAATCAATGCGTTGCCTCCATTCAGCGAGCTCATAGACCCAGCCACAGCGTCTCCCAGATGGACACTCTGGATCAGCAGGCTGGACAACTACTTTACAGCGACACGGGAAATGGTTGGCACAGTAAAGAGGTCCCTACTGCTGCACTTCGCGGGCGAGGAGATATACAAACTGTTTGCTCACCTACCTAACACCGGAGCGCCCAACAACTGCAATGCAGCGGTCAGGGCCCTCAACGCGCATTTTGAACCAGAATTACGAGAGGTTTAAATTGCGCCAAGCGCGCCAGAGGGAAGGGGAGTCAATGGATGCATTCAATGTGCAGCTGCGAGAGCTGGCGAGCACATGTACAGACGATGACCAGAACAAAGAGGTGAGGGTCAAGTAATCCAAGGATGCTGAAACAAGAACCTCCGGACACTCATCCTGCGCCAACTAGGCATCACCCTGGAAGACATCCTCATCATGGCCAGGTCGCACGACCTGTCTGACGCCAGGGCAACAGCAATGGACATCACCATAACCCAACAAGCGGAGAAACCAGTCACGATCAAAACGGAAAGAGCGGATGCGGTTCGCACCCAAAGTAGAGGCACCTGTGGGCGGCGGCCAGGGAGAAGCACACAAGGATCATGCTGCGGATACTGCGTAAGGGAAGAGCACCCACAGGAAGAATGCCCGGCGCAAGGACGGACATGTTCGAAGTGTGGCACCCCCAACCACTTCGCAGTGGCATGCAGAGGAGGTCCGCGGAATCGAGGAGCCCGAGGACGAGGACCACCGTCAAAGGCAGTAAAACACCTATAGCTCGAGGATTCCGAAAATCCGAAGACGGCCCGGACATCCGCACGACAAAGACACTGCCTTGAGGACTCATCAACAGACGAGGAAGACAAGTGCTACCTCATCTCGTTCGCAAGTGACCTCAAACGGAAGAGGCTCCCACAACCCACGTGCGCCTTAGAAACGGCCGGATCCCAGGTCACCGCGCTGATTGACACAGGAGCATCAGTTAACGTGATGGGGTGCCAACAATACATGCGACTCAACCCAAGACCCGTATTATCCCTGTCGCATGTTAGGATCATCACGTATGGCAGCCAAACGCCACTACCGCTCAAGGGGAAGATGACTGTCCAAGTAAAAGCGGAAGGTCACGAGATCACCACCACCTTCCACGTGGTTGACAGGGAAGCCGACATCCTGGTGGGGAGCCACACTGCCGAGGACCTCGGCCTGGTCACATTTGCCAACGCAGTCAAGACCCTGCAGACCGAGGATGTGCTAGAACTCTTCCCACAACTATTCAAAGGACTTGGATGCATAAAGAAAGCCCCAATCAAATTACACATAGACAAAGCCGTGAAGCCAGTTGCCTTAAGACACAGGCGAATACCTTTCCACCTCAGGCCACTCGTTGAGAAAGAACTCCAGAACCTAGAACAACAAGGAGTCATCGAGAAGGTCACCGGACCGACACCCTGGGTCTCTCCCATGGTGATCGCAGAGAAACCAAAGCAGCCCGGCAAGGTCCGGCTATGCATCGATATGCGCCTACCCAACCAGGCGATCAAACGCGAAAGGCACTTGACACCAACCGTTGATGACATCCTGGCTGATCTGAACGGGACCCGCTGGTTCTCCAAGCTCGACCTCAACGCAGGATACCTCCAGTTGAGGCTAGCCGAGGAGAGCCGGTATATCACGACTATCTCGACCTATATAGGCTTAGTCTGCTACAAAAGACTGAATTTTGGCATCTCGTCAGTGGCAGAAATCTTCCAGAACGACGTCCGGGAAGTGCTATCAGGACTCCAGGGAGTGCTAAATGTCAGCGATGACATTCTGATACACTCAGCAACTATGGAGGAACATCATCGCCATCTCCGGGCCACGCTCCAACGTCTTGCCGAGCATGGAGTTACCCTTCACCGGGAGAAGTGCTTGTTCTTCCAGAAATCCATTGACTTCTTCGGCTACGTATTCAGCCAGGACGGAGTCAGAGTGGACCCAAGAAAGTCGGAGGCCATACAACAACCCCTGCCCCGACGACTGCGTCAGAGATCCAAAGCTTCCTTGGGATGGCCACCTATTGCGGACGGTTCATACCGAACCTAACCACGCTAGCAGAACCACTACGCTCCCTGACGAAGGACGTAGCCTGGAAGTGGGACCAGAAAGAAGAAGACTCCTTCCAAAAGATCAAAGCAGCGCTTCTGGGGAAAACCACCATGGCATACTTCGATACCACACGGATGACGGAGCTCCTGGTGGATGCCAGCCTCGTCGGGCTAGGAGCCCTCCTGACCCAGGAAACAGAACCAGGGAAATGGACTCCGCTTGCATTCGTGAGCAAGGCTCTCATGCCAACAGAAGCCCGGTATTCCCAGATCGAGAGGGAGGCGTTAGCTATCAAGTGGGCCTACAAAGACTTCCACTTCTATGTTAGCGGGCATCCTTTCCGAGTGGTGACCGACCACTAGCCACTAATCCAGCTGTTCAGAGGCACTGCACCACATCCTCCACCAAGGATCAAGCGCTGGGCGATACAGCTGCAGCACTATCAAATGGAGCTGGTATACCGACCTGGGGCGAAAAACCCCGCAGACTTTTTGTCACAGCACCTGCAAGAGGCGGCTGGAGACGGAGGCGATCAGGAGCTCAAGACGGTGGAGTACGTCGACATGGTGTCTCAGTGGGCCTGTCCGCGAGCCCTCACCCTGGATGAGATCAAAACGGAAACCAGCACAGACGCCGTACTCATGAGAGTGCTGAAATCACTCCGAAGAGGATCCTGGGAAGACTTTCTGCACGGAGCGAATGGATGGAACGAAGCAGACAAGGACCGGCAAGGAAAGTTCTGGAAGGTGCAGGATGCGCTAAGTGCCGCGGCAGATGGAGTGATACTGAGGGGCTCTCGAATAGTCATTCCCGCAAGTCTACAAGAACGAACCACCACCCTAGCCCACGAAGGACACCAAGGGACCATGCGGATGAAGTCTTGCATGAGGGAAAAAGTGTGGTTCCCTGGGCTCGAAGCTGCCGTGGACACCCTGATGAGAAACTGCAGACCATGTCAGCTCACAAGCAGCCAAACACCCCGCTCCAGTGTTAACAGAAGACCCGGCGACATCCCCGTGGTCACATATAAGTCTGGACTTCGGGGGCTTTCCAGACAGCCGAGTAACCGCAGTGTTAATCGACAGCTACACAAAATACCCCATAGTCGAGGTGATTGCATCCACATCCTTTGCCCACCTGCAACCAGTCTTGGAGAAGACATTCTCACTCTTCGGGTTGCCTCACGAAGTCAAGACCGATAATGGGCCCCCATTTCAAGGAGCAGAGTTCAAAAACATGTTGGCGCTGTTGGGAATTCATCACCACTGCATCACCCCCCAATGGCCGCAAGCCAACGGAGAAGCCGAACGCTTTATGCGGACTCTCAATAAAGTCTTGCGGATTGCAGTCTCCGAGCAGGCTGACCCGGAGGTGGCGCTGCACAGGTTCCTGCGAGAGTATTGCAGTGCTCCACACTGCATGACACAGAGATCACCCTGGTCCCTGATGCTGGCCGGGCTGTGGCAGGATACCATCCCCGCAGCCGACTGCTGGGTCCCAGAACCGTATGACCCCGCTAACACCCAAGCACGAAGAACAACAACCAAAGAGCGGGCCAACAAGAATAGAAGAGCCAAGACCAGGGTCATCGCGCCAGGGTGCACAGTCATAGTAAGGAACCGCCGCATCGGAGGTAAGTTCCGCACAGCAGATGAGCCCGGAGTGTGGACCGTGCTGAAGATCAACGGGACCGCCATCACGGCTCAAAGAGGTGATGAGATTATCACCCAAAATGTACCCTGGTTCAAGCGAGTACAGGCACAAACCAGATACCTCCTGGCCAGGCGGAGGGTGGAAAAGCAGCGGCGGAGGGCCTGTTACCAGGTCCGGTTGAAGAACAAGCCGTGGTGAGCCCACCTTCACCCGTGACCGCAGAGACCGGGACAACTACGACCACCAGTACCTCGTCACCTGACAGCCCTCGGGCGAGTCGAGGAGGCCGCCAACAGAGGTACGACCTGAGACCCAATCCGAGACCAAGTCAAAGGCTCACAGACTTTATGTGTTGATTCTGTTGTTTTGTTTTAACACTGACTTGGGATGGGATGTAGCGGTCTAGATACCGCGCGTGCATCTAGCATGGACTCTTAGCCCGGAAGGGCATGCACACATTGTAACACTCTCTGGCCAGGTGTGGCCAGAGAGCATAAATAAACGGGCGGAAGTCGCTCGTGGCTGCCGGCCCAGACCAGTACACTGCATGCCTGCGTGTTTAATTAGCTCCCCAGTGCTAGGCCCATTAGCCCTTATCGAGCAACGCTACAATGGGCTGCGGCTATTATGCTTGAATCTTGTTTATTACAGCCCGGTGCCACTGTTATACACATACAGTGCTTTATTTGATTTGAATGCCAGGTGGATGCAGTGACGTCTTGAGAGTTACGTGCAACTGGCTCAATGTTAATTAAGTGAGAACACAGACATCTCCTGCTGCAGTCCAATTTACCCACTGAGCTACCTGCAGAAGAAATTAATAGGAAAGCTCAAAGTAGCAATTATTTTTTTGAAATATGATGCCTCTTATCTAACCACACACAGTTCTAATACCTGCACCAAACTACTGCAGCTCATGGTAATGAAGGTTATTATAGGTCAGTCAGGAGGTTTGCAGGGCATCGTGAATGAGGACACGATAGGCAGGAGAACATATGAATTTCCCCGGCTGTGATGGAGCAGGCAAGATGTTTTGTGGCATTCACAGGAAGAGCCACCAGTGAATAATAATCAAAATTGATAACATTAGCAATGTTTCAATTATTGGTCCTGATATTCAGTAAAAAACTACTGTCCTGTTCAGTACACTACATAGGATCTGAACTGCTTAGTAAAGGATACACAATAATTAGATGGCTTTCTTAGCAAGGAGCAGAATGAAGTACAATGAATATTGATATTATGGTTATATTTTGTTCATGCTGCTATACCAGTGTATTCCTATGTCTGACACATGAATCTGCACAAGTCCATTCGGAGGTGAACGCACAGCGCTGGTGATTTCACTTTTCACACTTTGGGAATGTTTGATCTAAACATGACATGTCCTGCCAAAATTACTTCAATCGTTAAAATGGACTGATTTCTTAGATAGCACAGGTACAGATTCACAGCGACATATCTACCTTCCAAGAATGAGCCTTTCCATGACAATAACAAAGTGCACTCTTTGTACACGGTAAAATAAAAAAGGCTGTTTTCTTGATCATGGGCTATTGATCGTGGTAGTAGTCACAGTGGGTTTACCATTTCAGTGCTTTCAGTGTTTAAACAAAACGAGCAAAAAATGTGCGGCGTGAGACGGAAATGGGGTACTCCTTGGCATCAGGTGGCACTACTATGCTTTTAAAACCTGTATTGACAACATATCCAGGATTATCGTGTAATGCCCTAAAAAGAAATGTCAGGTTTTACCCAGTAATATTGGTATAGATTCCCTGCTGCTGGTAATGAAACAGAAACCACAGGTTAAAATAAATAATTTTGCAAATCTGGACACCACATTCCCTTGGTTGGACAGAACTGTGCTGTCTAAACGAAAATAGATTGCCATCTTGCTATAAAAAAACCTAAAGAGTACTTGTAGTGACAAAGCCTTGAGCTGCACAGAGACCTCAGCAGTAAAGGAAAGAGTGAGTAGGTCTTCTGACCTTGACTCGCGCACTGAAAGATTTACTGAAGAAAGCTGCTAGTCTCCGCTGATGTCACGCAGTTAGCCCAGAAAACTTACCCTGAGATCAGCACTGCAGAAGCCACTGGGCCGATTTTTTTCATTTCACTTATCTTTTCTTCCCCTGATTACACATTAGTTTACCTTACAATTCACATAAACGGTATGTGTTTGCCCACAACACCAGTAAGCCTCCATACCAAAAGTAGTTATGTGACATAACATTTTCTCATTTATTACATCTCCTTCTTAATCACTGTACATTCCAGCGCCTGTGGTCAGGCTTACATCACCCCACCTGTAAAAAAAATTGACATGATGGGGAGCCGCGGCCAATGGCCAATTATGTCAAGGGAGTCGCGGGTCTAAAAAGTTTGGGAACCACTTGTTTAAGAGGTCATATAAGGGCTGCTTTGTTTATTTAGTAGTAGGGCATATATAAAAGTGATATTTGTGTTTTGATATTTACCATGTATGGTGTATATCTGAGTGAATGGGTTAGGATGCATTTTGAAGGTCCCATCCATCATCCATGTTTGGCACTGACTATGTTTTACTAAGTTATCTGCTGTAGAGAATATTCAGATTAATTTCTCATTATTTAGGTTGTCATGTAAACGGAAATGTTCCTCATTATGTGCAATTGTTAAATGTTCAGGTATGTGTATATCTTGGTATCTTCTAGGTGCAGGTGGGGCATTGCTGGTAGCTTTTTTAGTTTGCACAATTACACTTTTTAAAGTGGGGATAGGTAGTTGTTGTCTTGGAATGTGTTTGAGGACTTTAGGTAGTATATCTTTAAGGATTTTGATTGTGGGTTCCTAGGAGCTAATGCTTGCCTCTCTCATATCCTGAAATATCTCCCTTACTTCTATTTCTGTCACATTTGGGCGTGGTTGTGCTCTCTTACATGAATTACAACATCATCTTTTGCATTTGCCCTCCCGTAGCATGCATTAGAATAATATTTAGTACATTTCCAGTTTATTTTTTATGATGACACACTTTCTTGGCTGTAGGTGTAGCCCATGTGAATTAGTAACTGCTTCCCTTTTTCAGAAGTGATATATTTTGCAGCTTCTGTCATTGTATCTGAAAGTCGTGTAGTAGTATAAATATATATAATATTATAAAGGTATACATTTGTTTTTTACATATAACAATATGCAACTGCTACTATTTTGCATACTTACATGTATGTTCTGTTTAGATGTTTCTCACGGTTTTGCAGCTTTTCCTTTGGTAGTTTCTAATGTGGAGCAGGTGCTTTCTTTTCTGTTGGCAGAAAAAAAACATATCTTTAATTTTAAATGTTAATTTGTTGGTAGTTTCTAAAGTTTGAGGTTGTTAGGTTTATTTTTGCTTGCTATTTGGTTGAGCTTATAGTTTTTTTATTAATTTATGTATGCTTACTTTCTTATATCTGTTTGCTGAATTGTGATAGTTGTTATTTTCTAGCAGTTTATCGTTTTTTTACATTGTAGTTTTTTTCTTTTAGGAACTCTGTGTAAAGAGATAGAAGTTGGATAGTGTTTTTATATTTTTTAGCTATTTTAGGTTTTTTAAGTTTAGTAACAATTACATTTTCGTTTGAATATTTTAGTTTTACTTAGTTGGTTAGGTAGCTGTTTAAATAAATATATTTCTTCTTTAATGGTCTGGTGAGAGAATCCGGCAAAGTTTCCTCGTCTTGCTGCATTTGTTGTTTTTGAAGTATTTAGGGCCAGATGTAGCAAGCCAAATTGCGATCGCAAACGCAGAAATTCGCAGAATTTCAGCGTTTGCGATCGCAATTTAGCTGTATGCAATGTAGGAAAGAAAAACCTACTCGCAACATAAGGAATCACAAAAAGTGCGATTCCCTATTTTGCGACTGCATTTAAGGAATCGCAAATTGCGATTCCTTAAATGCAATGCAGGAAGCACAGAAAGTTTGCGATTTGGGCTTAAGGAATCGCAAATTACCACCAACTTCAAGTTGGTGGTAATTTGCAATTTCTTTGAAAAATGCACTTTTTTGCATTTCTCAAAGTGTCATGTGGCACACATACATGCCCTTAGGGCATGTATGTGCGCCACATGTGCACACATACATATTTCAGGGGTGCAACAGGGTGTCCTTTTGACACCCTTGCACCCTTGAAAATGCATTCGCAATTTGCGAGTACCTAATGGGTACTCGCAAATTGCGAATGTCTTCCCATTCATTCCTATGGGCCTCTAGACCCATAGGAATGAATGGGAAGGTATTCCTTGATTGCGAATCGCACTTTGCGAATCCCAATTAAGGAATATTAAGGAATCGCAATTATTATTGCGATTCCTACGCACATTCCATTTTGCGAGTCCTTTATAGCGATTCTCTAAATATCGCTATTAAGGACTCGCAAACTCCTATTTTGCTACATCTGGCCCTAAGTTGTTTAATCTCATCCATGCTGAGAACTCAGAGCCGTCCACAGTGGGCGTGTGCTCAGGACGGCTCCAAGCCATCTTCGCACCCACACATGGGGGAAGCGCTGGCGCTCGCCCCCATGGGCCGCCTCTGAACATGCCCCCACAAGGATGCAGGGAAGCGCTTCTGCTGCCACCCCAGACCCCCCCAGCAATCGGATGATGTCTGTGCACCGACTACATCAAATGCTGTCTGGGACACACTGGAAGCTATTTGCTTCCAGCGCATTGGGAGAAAGGTACTCCCTAAGGTGAGTCTGGGGAGCAAAATGAATTTTCTGTGCTTTGGTCCCCCTTGGGGGCTAGGTTGACCATTCTTTCAGCTGATCTGCCCCCAGGGGAGCGGGGGGTCAAAAACCACTAGACGGCAGGGAATGTGTTTGATACATTTGCAGGGAGCAAAATGTTTTTTCTGTGTTTCAGCCCCTTCTGGGGCTAGTTTGGCCCTTTTGTAGGCCAATCTGCTCCGGGGAAGGGGTCGAAACCCACTAGACCCCAGGCACTTTATTTGATATATTTGCCCTAGGGCAAGGGTCGCTCCCCTGGAATGGGCAATATGTTGTATCTGTGTTTCGTCCCTCTGGGGGCTAATTTGGCCCTTTTTCCAGCTGATCTTCTGCTTTTTCCTTTCCGGTGTGTCCATGCAAGCTTGGCCTTACTTGAGTCATTAAAAGCCTTATTTGCAAAGCTTTGTGTGAGAAATCACCTGGAGACTTTGCAGAGATAGGAGCTTTATTCTTGTACCCCAGCCACAATTGTGACACCAGCCAACAGACTGGAAATCTACCAACAATTGAACCACAACATTCTAAGAAAGGACTGCAGGTAATATAATATACCATTAAAGAACCTGGGGAGGAAACAAAGTATGGGCCATCTAAAAAAGGAAGATAGCACACAGATTCCCTCACACAAAGGAAACCTAATGCAAGCTAAGAAAAGTAAGGGTTACACCAAAAGAGTGGGAAAAGAGTGCACAGGTTTGCAAACAGGAAATGCCTGAGCACAAATGATTTGCAGAGTAGCCAAAGCAAACAATCATAAAACCACACTAGGACACATAGAGGCTTATTTACAAGCCCCTTGCACTGCCTGTGCATCACTTTTAATATGGGAAAAATTGACTTACCAGCAGCGCAAGAGGCTTTTAAATAAGCCCTGTAGTATTCCAAGTAACCAGGCCTTCTCCAAAGCCTTTTCCCACAGGCATCCACCCATGATTCACCCCATCCAGACTCACTTGCAACTGTGATTCCTACGGACAGGCCTATCTCTCGACCGTGACACATCCGGAATGCATCCACTCCCCTCTACCACCTTACCAACCTTGGACACACAACTCAAATTTGACACACAACCATCATTGGTCTTGATAACATTATTGAACAACTTAATGGCCTTGATAGGTTTGGTGACCATGCAATACACCCCACTGAAGCTCTGAACTGCATGCAGTCACACACATTCACCCATAACTCACAGGTAGCATGCCTTTTGTTGTACTAGAAGTTATGATAGCAACACCTCTCGTAATCTTTTCCCTTACATTCACCTTCAACAAACTTTCTTGCAATGCCTTTCCTTTTGACAATTTACTACTGATTCACGAGTTGTGCGCAGCTGCCTCATGGAGGTGGGGATTTTGAATAGATCTTCAATAGTGCAATTTGTACATGCCATGGGATTTGTGACAGCCGTCTTTATACAAGGTTTAGACACATCTATTATTCCCACACGTTCAACAAGGGTCTAGACTGTCATTGTGCTTCCTCCCTCTGAACAGTTCCCCATAGTGGCATGTGGAGACATTCGGAATTCCAGCATCAACTTCTACACACATTCCTTCCAATTAAGGCCATTCACCATTGCTACCTGAATACTGTCATTAGGCATCCTGTTGAAACACTCATCAACTCTGTTGGATTGTAGTGATACAATGCTCACTTTTTGTGCATGATACAACACTTACCCAAGAAACTCTCCAACTCCCTAGAGCACAGCTGTGTGCCATTGTACATCAGCAAACGTTTAGGCAATCCTTCCCTCCTAAAGACATCCTCTAAAAACGTCACTACTGTGTGCGAGAATATATCACCAAACCAGACCTTCTCCGGTCAACGAGAGAACAGATCAACTAACACCACAAGACAAGTCTTAGCACTCACACCTCTCACAGGCCCTGCGATATCCCATGGTTTCTCTGGCTTAGCCAAACTCACCAAAGGAGGCACCTGAAACTTCAAAATCTTGTTGCTATTCACTCAAGGCCCACACTTTTGTACTGCTCTTTCCAGTACAACATGCAAACCAGAACACTAAAAGTCCAAGTAAAATCTTTCCTTAGTCTTCACTATTCCTAAATTACGTTCATGCGCTATCCTGACCAACTCTGCCCTCAGACCACTAGGGGAACGGGATGAGTACCCCTGAACAAACAATCCACCAATTATATCAAATTCATCCCTCAATTTCTAAAATTGTCTCACAACTTCCTTGATTCCATTTTTACCCGGCCAGCCTTGCTTTAAAACATTCTCAATTCCTCCACAACCACATCATTATTTAGTTTATGTCTCCACAGCTCTAAAATCACACCCTCTGTAACAACACATATACTCTCATGCACCACATCATCATTGGACGCAGCACCATCACTATCTTTATCCACATCATATCTTGACAAAAAAATCAGCCGTGATATTAGTCTTCCTAGGTATATATTCCACCATAAATGTATACTCTTGCAATGCCACAACCCATCTTCATATTCTACCTGAGAGCATATTTAACACCTTTTTTTGTGACGAACTCCTGTAGTGGCTTGTGATGCATGTGTGCTTCGAATTTCTCTCCCCTCACAAAACTCCTGAACTTATTCACTGCCCCTTAGCAGCCAGAGCCTCTTTCTCCACCATTGAATTATTCAACTCTGCATATCGCCACACCTTGGACAAAAAGGCAATGGTTACCTCTTCCTTGGCATCTTTCTGCACACAAACTGCCCCCGCACTCTTGAAACTAGCATCAGTTGCACTTATCGATTTTCTACCTGGTACAAAAGCTTGCAGTGAAGGCTCACTCCTGAGATCACACTTCACATGTTCAAACTTCACCTCATATTCTTTGGACCAGTCAAAGTAACATTCTTTATCTAAAATCCTGCATAATTGCTGTCTTGCTCACCAGACTCTTGACAAAAAGACTATAGTATTCTACCATTCCCAGAAATGTCAATAACTTCTCATTATTCTTGGAATAGTTATCACCAAGTCTATCCTGGGTCGCATTCCTTTATCAGTAACCACATATACAAGGTAATTGATCTCCGTCCTGCCATGACAACATTTCTCTGTATGCAAAGTCAATTCTTTCTCTGAACCTCTCAAATACAACTCTAACTGTCACATCATGCTCCTCTGTTGTCTGACCAAACACCAGCACATCGTCTTGGAAATATTTCAACCCAAAAGGATCTCTCAACAAGGTGTGCATCGCCCATTGACACACCAAAGCAACTGAAATTAGGCCCCATGGCATTCTTAAGAATTTAAAAGACTCAAAGGCAGTGATGAACGCAGTGACATTCTGGATGTTAGTGTCCAAAATAATCTGAGATAAACTGATGCTAGTTCAAGCGCAGTAAAGTACCTAGCCCAAGAGATAAAATACATAATTTCTGTGACATCAGGAAGAGAATGCTTTTCTGCCATGACCTCCCTATTAAGAGCCCTCAAATCAAGGCATAAATGTATATCTCCACTAGCATTCTTGGCCACAACTGTAGGCGCAAACTATTCGATATCCTTCACTGTCTTAATCACCTCATTCTGGCACAGCTTGTCCTACTCACTCTTTACTTGTACATGAACTCCAAAGGGTAAATTCCTGACTCTTGGAATACAGGTTTAGCCAAGTGCCTCAACTTGATCTTGTTCACATATCTGTCAAAAATCTGCAGGATCTAGGATTATGAGAACAGCATTGAGACGCTTTCTTTAAAGGCTGTGGCATGCTCGTCTATGCTGGGTTGCCGTGAATAGCTAGCCAGCCTGGGTAAAGGGTGGGACTCATAGGTCACGACAGGGAACAAACTAGGAAGCTGCCTGACAACTTCATGTTGTATTGGTGCTTCGCTAATTTGTCCCCCGTTCCTGTCCGTCACCATTGTTTTTTCTCACTTTAGAGTTCCTTGGTTTCTTAGCCTCATTGCTGGTTTAGTATGATCTTGTTCTTTGGATTCAGTTTTGGCTTTGGTGGTTTACTGTGGAAATATTGGCAGGGGTGTGGAATTTAATAAAATATCTACTTGTCCATGGGGCAAGTTGCTTCATAAATCTACTTGTCCTGTAACAAAATCCACTTGTCCATTTTGTGCCAAGTAATGCGATGACATATTATGGCAGCAATCTCATTATATATGAGCTCTAATATAACTCTCTGATTATGCCAGGGCTCATACAATAGTACGGTTTGAATACTAGCAATCCCCTTATTTTACCACATTCCGCAGATGTACATACTGGGGCTGAAGGTAGTGGTAAGCAATAGTGCTAGGGTTGGAATGCCCTTTTGAGTCTATGCAATCCTACTAACTTGCATGTTTTAAGGGTTTTCACCAAATCTTCTTTAATCGTTTCCCATAGTGAGAAAAGTTGAAAATTTACTACCTTTGACAATGGCAGACGTAAAATGTCTTCCAGGGCTGGGAAAAACATGGTTGGAGGGAAAGTGAATTTGCAAACACTCAACAGTATGAGCAAATTTACACATGCATATTTGCTCATGCTTAAATGCCGTTGACAAATATTTTCTAGGAGTACTATTTCTTTTTTTTTTTTCTTTTTATTGATGACCACTTTACACATACAGTTATTGCACAATCATAATCGTTAAGGAGTATGCCTGCACCGTTACATTCGACCACTAACCATTGCTCATACATATTTGTACGGAGACCCACTGAACCATATTCACGCACACTGCATGGGGCCCTGCTCATGCTCCATCCTTGGGGGTTCGCAGAGTCCCCCCCTGAAAGCGTTCCATCTCCCCCATATCTGCAACCACTTATTGGGACAACCTCTAGATTTGTAAATTGTTTGTTCCATCAACATGCATCAGTCCATGTCCCTCTGCCATTCTACAATTGTTGGTGTCTGCTGAACTCCCCACCTTTTGGCAATGTTCCGTTTTGCAATCATAGTTCCCAACGTCACCCAAAGTTTCCCTTTGCTATTTAGATCTGTGGGTCCCCATATATTCAACAGGCACAACTGTATATCAGGCTCAATCTTAACTACCATCACTTCTTCCATACACTTTATCAACTCCGACCAGTAGTTCTGGATATGTACACATTCCCAAATGACATGTGCGAAGGTACCCTCCTGCCCACAACGCCTCACACACTCTGAGTCGGTCTTGTAGCCCATCCTCACTAGTGCAGGGCCAGTGAGGTAAGTTCTGTGGAGTATTTTTAATTGTACCAGTCTGAGTCTGGAGGAGATGGCTAGCACCCTAGGGGAGGCCAATGCCTCCAGCCATTCCTTGTCCTCTAGTCCCGCTACATCGTGTTCCCACCGAGCCCGGAGCCGTACAAGGGGGTCTGACATATTGTTAATTAGTTTCTTATACGTCATGGAGATGGATTTCTTTGGCATGTACTCATCCAGGACCCTGTCCTCCAGTGGAGAGGACTCTGGAAGAGATTCCCCCTTGGGGACCCCTGCTTGCAAAGCATGCTGTATCTGTAGATACCGAAAGTGCTCTGTACCTGCCATTTTATACTCAGTCTGAAGCTGTGCAAAGGAAACTACGTCACCCGCCCTCCATAGATCACCAACTTTGGAGATGCCAATTACGTCCCACCGGTCAAAGCCCTTCGTTATCCGCAGGTTACCTAATTGTCCGCGTCCCAGAGTGGGGTGGCCCGTGTGATTCGTCCCTCCCAGCCTAGACTCTTAGTAGCTGCCCGCCATACGTGGACAGCGTGTGCGGTGGGGCCTGTCAGTTGCCGTTTGGTGGGTCTGGTGTATAGTACTCTCGTGATGTCCCCATCAGGGAGCAGCCACCTGTCCATCTGGTATCATGGGTCCCCCTGGGCCCTATAAATGCATTGGTTTATGGCAGCTAGTTGCGCGGCCCAATAATATCGCCTGATATCAGGGAGACTCACTCCCCCATCATACATCATACCACCCCCTTGTGAGCTTCTGGGTGGATATTCGGGGTGGTTTACCGTCTCAAAGGAGTTCCCTTTGGAATCTTTCAACAGTTCTAAAGTATTCGGGACCGACTGGGCCTGGAGTGTTTTGTAGGACGTACAAGAAGCGTGGTAAGGACATCATTTTAGATAGCGCCGCGCGCCCCAGTAGGGACAATGGGAGTGTTTTCCAGTGACTGATGTCCCTTCTAAGCCTCTGCAGCGGAGGTAAGAGGTTGCGCTCATAAAACCTTGCCGGGTCTTTGGTGATATAAATCCCCAGGTATGTGAACCCCTCAACCGCCTCCGTAATGGTATATCCCTTGGGTAGGGGGGGGAATTTGCAGCTAAGGACGTAAATGACTGACTTCGACCAATTGATACGGTAGCCCGAGTGTTTTCCGAAATTAGTGAAAATGTGTAGTGCTCTGTTTAGAGAGGGTCCGGGCGACGCATATACAATAAAATATCATCAGCGTACAGGGAGATGCGGTCCTCCCAGTCCTCCGACCACCGGAGACCCCTCATTATTGGATCTTTCCGTATCCACATCGCCAGTGGTTCCATCATTAAGGCAAAGAGCAATGGGGAAAGGGGGTAGCCTTGTCTGGTCCCTCTCTCAAGGGTAAACACTGGGGACTTCCGGTTGCTGACAACAACTTGGGCCATTGGGCCCTTGTATAGGAGTTGGACCCAGCTCAGAAAACCCGGACCAAATCCGAATTTCTTCAGAACTGCGAACATGTAGGGCCACTCGATCGTATCAAACGCCATGGCAGCATCAAGGGACACCACCACAGTGTCTTCTCGTAACGTGTCCGGTCACCCCATTACACCATGTAACCGTCGGAGATTAAGAGAGGTGTTCCTAGCTGGAATAAAGCAAGACTGATCTGGGTGCACGAGTTTGATTATAACTGGTAGCAAACGAGTAGCCAATAGTTTCGCTAGGATCTTGGCCTCTGCGTTGAGCAGGGAGATTGGCCGATGTGAGGGACACCTGTCGTTGGGTTTCCTACTTTTCTGGATGACCAAAATGGTGGCCATTCTCTGGTCTAATGGATGAGTCGTTTGCTCCCGACTCTCCAAAAACATTTTCGTGAGATATGGCGCTAGTTTGCTTGGAGCCAGCTTATACAATTCAATAGGCAAACCATTGGGGCCCATCGCCTTTCCTGCCTGGAGATCTCTTATTGCTCTTTCTACCTCCGTGCTCACGAGTTCTGCTTCCAGGTCAGCCCGATCGTCTTGAGAGAGAGCGGGTAGGGGTATATCAGTCAGCAAGTAATCTGCTTCCATCTGCGTGGATGTCATGTGGGATTTGTAAATCCGCTTATAATAATTCCCAAATTCATCTTCGATCTCCTGCGGGTCAGTAAGTCGTTTACCGGACTTGCCTGTCAATTCCACTACCAATCGGTTAGCTTGCTCCCGGCGATCCAACCATGCCAGCAATTTCCCTGCTTTATCACCGACATCGTAGATTTTACTGAGCGTGACCCTGTGCTGTGCTCTAGCAGCGTCTGTTACTAGGGACATGTATTCTATTGTTTTCATCTTCAACCAATGTTTGGTCTCTTCCGATTGTAAATCCTGCATCTCCTTTTCCAGGTGTAGTATGTCTGCTTCTAGTCCTACTAATTGTGCAGTCTTAACTTTCCGAGTCCCTGCAATCAGGGAGACCGCATAGCCCCGTATCACCACTTTGAAGGCCTCCCATAGGGTCTGCGCGTACTCTACCGAGCCCTAGTTTTCCTGATAATAAAGCTCAAATTCTTTGATGATTTTCCCCCTAATCAGCGGTCTCTTAAGGAACCACAGGTTTATTGGGGCTGTCCTGCCTACCTGTGGCTCCCCCACCTCTACCAGGACCCAAACCGGGGAGTGGTCCAAAATGCCCCTCGCCAAGTGGCGCACCTCTCTGATCTGTCCCAGCTGGGCTGCTGGCACTATGATGTAGTCAATTCTAGATAGGCTATGATGGGCCCCAGAATAAAATGTGTATTGCGCATCCACAGGGTGGAGCGCCCGCCAGGCATCTACTAACCCCATCGCTCCCAGAAAGTCATGGATTTGTGTACGGGAGGGTAGTAGCTCTCTTGGTGGGCACCGGTCGAGGCGGCCCGAAACAATGGAGTTAAAATCCCCACCCACAAGGAGCCTCCCTTCGGGGAGGGCGAGTAGGAGATCCCCCAGGTCTTGAAAGGTTAGTACTTGAAGACCAGCTGGCACATGCACGGACACTAGATTTAACATTTGGCCTTCCCACCTCCCTGAGACTGCCGCAAACCTGCCCAGATTGTCTGTCCATGTGCGGTCAATTGCCACCTGGAAGGTTTTCTTCACCATTATTCCAACGCCCCTGGAACCCGAGCTGAATGTGGAGTGCGCCAGTTGGTATCCCCACTTGTTCATTGCCTTACAATCGTTCCCCATTAAGTGTGTCTCCTGCAATAGGATCACGTCCGGTGCATGCCGTTTTACGTATTGCAGTACTATGCCCCACTTTAATTTGTCGCCCAGTCCGTTGACGTTCCAGGACAGCAGCCTAATACCTCGCTTTAGCATTGGACCCATTCCTGTCATTGGTGATATCTGCCCCTGTCAGTGGAGTCTTAGCAGACGTCACATGATCGCTGCACAAGGCAGACAGTACTCCGGCACCTAATGGTGAATGCTTCCCCGTGCAAGGTGTGGGAAAATGCCTATGTCCTTCTTGACACTTCGTGTTAGTGTCATCTAAACTATGTGTAAAACTTATCAAACTCCCCTGTCCCCCCTCCCTAACCTGGTGTAGTCTAGGCTGCAAACTGGCCCAGGTCCCCATTACAGCAACTGAGTCACCCAGTGACCGGATCCCTCCCCCTCAACAAACCCATCCCCACCCCCCCTCCCTGCATTGCGGGAATTGAACCCCCCGCCTCCCCAACTCTGCAGAGCGCCTATCGCCCACCCCAAAAAAGTGTTGTGGTGCGTGGCCCAACCCTGCACCCGATAACCATCATCTATCTGCATGAGCCGTTGTAGTTCATTCTGTGTCGGAGTCATATTAATGTCTTGAGCGCTCTCACTGATGGGCCTACTGCGCGGCCACTTCGGAGAGTGTCACAAATATGTACTAGTCTTGGCCAGCAGCGAATGCAACATTTTAGTCTTTGCTACCATCGTCCAGGGTGCCAGCTCCTGTTGACGCCACCATATCTTGCTCTGAACGAGGCTGAATAGGTCCTCCTCGGAGGTCAGGTCGGCCCTTCTTCCGTACTGTGCGCCATCCTTCAAGCCAGTCCCACGTTTCCTCCGGGCTACCAAAGAATGACACCTTTCCCTCTGCCTCAACTCTGAGTTTGGCGGGGAAAATCATTGCATATTTTATCTCCTTCTCCCGCAGGGCCCTCTTCACCTCGAGGAAGCTACGTCGTTGACGTTGTACTTTTAGAGTAAAGTCCAGAAAGAAGTTTATTTTATAGTACTCATAATCGACTAGTGGCTCGGCATGTGCCGTCTGCAATATATTGTCTCTGTCACGGTAGTTAAACACCCTGGCTACTATGGGTCTAGGGGGTGCTCCAGGTTTCGGCCTCGCCCCCAGAACCCTATGTGCTGTTTCGATCGCGAAAATTTTTCACAGGTCTTTAGGTTGCAAATGCTTCACTACTAGTACCTCAACGAACAGGTTCGTTGCCTGCCCCTCCGCTCGTTCTGGCACACCTAGGATCCAAACATTGTTTCAGCACGCCCTCCCTTCGTTGCCGTCCAATTGACTTTCCATTCTTTCGGTACGAGCTTGGAGGTCTGTCGTTTGCTTTTTGAGAGTTGACGTGTCTTTGACTAGCGAGTTAGATGTCGACTCAGACTCCTTAATTCTAGCATTCATGTTCCGGATGTCTGCCCTGACCAGAGAGATCTCTGCCGAGACAGAGTCAATTCTGGTTTCCAACGAGGTTCGTACAGTGGTAATTGCTGTCAGGAGTACTATTTCTTGGCCT
Source organism: Calotriton arnoldi (assembly GCA_963921515.1). Taxonomy (NCBI): domain Eukaryota; kingdom Metazoa; phylum Chordata; class Amphibia; order Caudata; family Salamandridae; genus Calotriton; species Calotriton arnoldi. The sequence goes on from CAWUFW010000811.1 coordinate 28,826, forward strand.
ACTTCTGTAAATTCATGAAAGCTGTAAATATGCACTTAATGCAAGGACATATACCATGGGTGCACTTTTGAGACTTTCTTTAATAATTGGGCCCCTAATTAGGTCTGGTGTTAACCATGACCTTTTGTGTTTTATTAAAATTATGTCTCTCTCACTCTGTGTATATTGGCTGGCTTCACTGTGAGTGACAGTATTCTGATCTTTCACAAGGAACATTTCGGCACACAAAGTAGTTTTGTTCAGTGCCAGGAATTACTGTGGCAATGTGTGCTTTGTGAGACAGAATTTTTTTTTGCTTTTGACAATGTTTGTTATAATGGTGAGGGCCCGGCATCTCCCACACCAATGAGGTTTTACAAAAAACCATGCCAAATCAAGACACAAATTGACAAAACCAAAAGGCTGACCACCAATTTCAGACCTACTGGCTTTGCAAGTGCTTGTTTATTTTTATGTTTCCCATAATCTTATTGAAAATGGTTACACTGATTTTCCATTATGAATATTTTGGGAAATGCTAGCATATATCAACACATTTTACTAAATGATGCTGCAAAGAAATTGTAGCTTAAATTGTACAGTAGTTTAGCAAAATGTTTTTTTTCCTATTTTTGTGAACATTTTATTTCGAAAGCAAAAAATCATCAATCTTGCTTTCAAGCTTCTGCAAATATTTGCATCTAACCAGAGAGCATTCTGTGAGCATTATACATAGCCTCATCTTGCTAAACTTTGAAAACGTGTGTACATAATTTTATACTGCAACCACTGTCAGTAGGGCAGTTCGAGCTTACAACATTTACTTAGAGCGCTCACCCTAATAATAAAGGCTTTGCATTAGTGAACCGTAAATACAAGTTTGAACAGCATTAACACATGGACACAAATATTACCTTAACTGCAGAGAATGCCCTTCCCTGATCAATATTGTGGCACTGTAAACTAGCATATATAAATAGAAGGAGAGAGCGAGGATTGCTTCTGGGGTGTGTCCCTGTCCCCCAGATACTATTATTAAACAAAGTGGACGAACCCACTAGTCAAGACGACTCAGTTTCGCTTTTCGAGTGCCAGAAACCCACTGGGTTTGTAAAAAGAACCCTCACCCACCAACCTAATTGGTGGCATGCTTCATCATAGGGTTCCCAACCGGGTAGTCGAATGCCACCCGGTTGTGCTTCAACGCCTGATTACAGCGGAGCGGGATTGGTGTTGAGTGTGAAGTAAGTGCTAATAAAGTGGTGCAAGTTAAAAATGTCTCTGGGAATCCTTACTGATTGATTTTTTATTCCCAGCGGCCCAGGACAAGGTTAAAATCAAAATGAGGATAACATGTAAGATTGATTGGTCTTAGTTATCCAAATGGTCAACATGTTTCAGCCTCTTGGAAAATAATTTTTGAGGTTTTCTTCAGGACCAGGCTACATGACAAGTAAGTGATATGTGGCAAAAAGACGCCACGTGTGAATTTTTTCAGCACACACGCTAAGGTGTGCTGTACATGCAGTGGTGTCTACGATCTTACGGACCCACTGGATAAATGTAAAAACACTGGCTACGTGTTGTTATAGCTTTTACGCCATTCCCGGAATGGGCGAACGCCTGTAGTCACACATTCGTCAAGGCGTCGCGCCCACTTCTGGTACCTATTTCGGTGGTTCTCGGGAAAGCTCTCAGGCGTTGAATCACAACCGGGTGGCATTCGGCTACCCGGTTGGGAACCCTATGATGAAGCATGCCACCAACTAGGTTGGTGGGTGAGGGTTCTTTTTACAAACCCAGTGGGTTTCTGGCACTCGAAAAGCGAAACTGAGTCGTCTTGACTAATGGGTTCGTCCACTTTGTTTAATAACTGTAAACTAGCAGCCAAAGGGTTTGTGCTGTAGGGGGTTGGGCCTACTTGTCCCAAGGACAAAATACACATGAAAACTTGTTGCCCTTGACCCCAAACAATATGTCCGGGGCATAGGAATTCCACATCCCTGGTTGGAACAACTTTCTGATCATTTTTTTCCTGTTATAATTGACCTTGCTCTTTGAGCACTGTTTGGCCTTGTAGCTTGGCTGTGTTTTTCCTGTTCCCTTTCCCTGCTAAGATGTATCCCAAAGTCATGCCTGATTTTGGTGCTGGCCTAGTTTACATGTGACCTGCCGTTTTGAAGCTTTTGGGTATACATGCTTATTATATGTTTGTTGGGAGCATCATGTATGTTTGATCAACACTAAAACTCTGCTTGTATCTTTTTCAATTAGTGTGTTGCTCTGCCTCCTGAGAGTCTCCTTGAATACTTGCACTGTGATCAGAGATGTAACACCAGAGAGAGACAAATCTAAGAAGAGTTGTGTGTGCTGTTTGTCTGTCTGTCTGTCTGTCTGTCTGTCTCTCTCTGTTCCATTCCCCTAACCCGCCAGTGTTTGACTTTGTCTGGTGCATCCCTGTTGTTACAGATGGGACACCCTCTGGGTAGTGAGGTGGATTGTCATCAGAACTTGACAGATAACCCTTGCAAAACCTGACAATATACCTTCAAACATCCAAGCAAATTTCTAAAGCCCTGAGGGAAGCAAACCTGAAAGTCAACTCCTATATCCTTAACCTCATGCACACAAACTTAAGGTGTGGTACCGGGATCCAAGAATACTCCTATATTCCTCTGATGGGGCCACCCTAGTATACAATTGCCCACTTAGTACATCTGGGCTTGTATGACTCTGCCAACAAAGTCAACATTAGCTGCAAAATGAACTGTCATTTCAGTTCATGTCCTCCATAGTCCCCACGTCTGAAGTCCATGTCTCTCAAAGGTTAAAAAATAGTGAGACCTAGGGGACAGAGGTATCAAAACCAGACCATAGTAGCTCCATTGAGTATAGAAAAAAGATCACAATTCCACAGTCACTCAATCTCACAACGTCTCAGAATAAAATAGCTAGTCAAAAGACTATCAAATATGAATGCCAAAGTGCTAGAAAAACATACATATAATTTTAATACAATAAAAACAATACATATAATTTTTTTTAAAACCTCTTACAAACCTATAAAGACTTGCATCGCACTTTACAAAAAAGAAGAAATTTGTAAGACAAAGCAATATATTTTTCAACATATACACTTCTACTGTATATGTCACTAAATATTCATGAAACTTATTGATTCTCATGTAAGAATATCCAGTGCCAGTATGTGTCACTAAACATTCATGAAACTTATTGATTCTGATGTAAGAATGTCCAGTGCCAGTAGATCATATCGCAATATTTTGTTGATGTATTTCCGTGGAAAAGATTTATAGGACCCACATTCCTCAGGACTGAACGAAATAATTCTCTTCTGGAGCATCTGGTGGTCTTCTCTCTCAAAGGACAATTATCAGCATGAATGTGAACATACACATTCCTCTGAAATGATGGTGAGACAAGAATACACATCACACATCATAGCATTTCCTGTCCTTGCACATTCACCTTCGCGGTGGGATTGTCACTCACACCCTACCCCTACTGCAGGACAATCTCCTCTACCACTTTCTGCATTCCAACAGTCTTCTTATCAACATAACCCCATTTGTAGCACTTCATAAAGTAACCACTTTTTTCACACTTATTGCAAGTTGCTTTAAGCACATGGCATGGCTTAAGACTTGCCATGTGGCCAACTGGCCCATAATAGTAATATCTGCATCTGAAACCTTTCTCCCCCCTCTTCTTGTCTCAAGGGTTCACTTTTGCATTTCTCACTGCACTGAGCTTGGGAGCAACTCCCTGACTTTCTGACTGCTGCAGTCTATTAAAAAATTAATCTCTAATTCTCTCCTCAGTCAGTAACCCCAACTTACACATCGATGCCAACTTCCTTAAGGCAATGACACAGTCTTCCACCGTTACGCCTTCCTCTTAAATTCTTTTACGAAGTGAACTTCTCCAGTATTGTGCTGACCTTTGGAAAAAAGTGTGTGTCCAGCTTCTTCAAAGAAATATTGAACTCATTCAACAACCTGCCTCCCCCTTTGACTCAAAGGAGGAAGAGTCTCCAACATTTCCTGCCCATCTGCCCACAAACAGTGGTGCAAAAGAGCCATTTTCTCTATACCGATAGATGCCCAGTAGTCCTTCAAATAGGGCAAAAACACCTTCCTCCATTTGCTCCACTTGAGGGGATGATCAGTTAAGTACACACTGTTATCACTCAGTGTGGTGTGCACATCACAGAGAATGAAACCTACAGACACTGTCACAGTCAAATAGTCTCCAACCAATATGTCCCTACACAGAACGGATATTGATTCCACTTTGCCTGGATGGCCGACTTTGCAAACAGCCAACCAATATGGCCCCCACACACATGCAGAGATGCACCCACAGAGCTTCAGTCTTTCCTTGTCTACAGCAACAAGCAGCTGGAAATAATGGCAGACACAGATGATCAAAGCCTATGTCAGTATTCTAATCTGCACGACCAACAAAACCTAAATCGACAGCTTCTACACTTGCCCTTCACTGAAACTGCAGTGAGTTTGGAACACACTTACTCCATGCCTTTCTAACTCATCACATACCAGATCACAGTCAGGAAGAATGGCCTGACCCATACACGGTCACAGGCTTCCACTTTGCATCCCCAGACGACAGCTGTAGCGCATGGCCCACTGAGAGAAGGCTTTCACGCTGCCTCCTGAAACTAACCAGCTACAAGTCCACCATGTATTCTGACAGAATTCTGCATGTCCTGTGATGTACCCTGTAAGCAACGTGCTGAAGTTGTTCACGGTCGTAGCTTGTGTTAAAAAGCCCCCAGAGACTTTGAAGGGATTGGAGCTTTATTCTAGCAAACCTGTCTATAGAGAATTTACCCTTTCTACAGGATCACCCCGGATTTTTCATCCTTTGCTGGATCCTAAATTTCTGCTTGCTGTAGAACATGGTGCACTTTACCCCTGCTAAGCAGTGATAAAGTGACTGTGCTTCCCTTTCAACATGTTGAAATTGGCATTCCCCTGATTGGCATATTTAACTTATCAGTATGTTCCAACAGTATATGGCACAATGGGTTTCCAGGGCCTGTTGGTTAAATGTCACTAGTGTACTGCAGCCACCATTGTGTCTTCTACTACAGTGACAGTGCAAACATGACTGCAGGTCTACCATAGTACATTACAGTTTTGAACTGCAAATTCAACCTGCCAAAATGAACTCTTTTGACAGGTCGAAACCTTCATTTTAAATATTTATGTCACCCTATGTGGGCCTTATAACCCATAAGTCAGGGTGCATGATATTAAAAGTAGGACATGTAAAAATGTAATGTTATATATGTCCTTACATTGAAAAAGCAAGGCTGGCTGAGCCATAGGAAAACACTGGATTACATTATTACATTTAATAGTGATACTTTCTGTTAGGAAACAGCTAGAAAAATAAACAACTATTTTTGATAGGTATTAAAATCCAATTCAAAGGTAAAGTCAGATTTTTTATAAATACTAAGGAGAAGGTACTTTTAGAAAGTTACCTTTCCCTGCCTAAAGACTTTGGGAGCCATTTGCTCTCCCACTTATGCCAATCGGTAATTAACATTTGAATAGGTATGAATGGGTGTGAAATGCCTCTCAGGAGCAAACAATAGGCTGACCTGAATGGGCAGCGATGACCCCTCTGAATCGGACAGAATATGCAGAGTGAGGCTGTGAGCATCCTTTTTGATATTACAGTGTCAAATCCTGCTTGATTGGCAAATCATGCTTAACAGGTCTGCTGGGGTTTTACATATAACTCTTGGAGTGCACTTCTAGGGGCAAAAACAGAATGCCAAAACAATTGCTTGTATATCCACCATGTGGTTCCTAGAAAACCCAACTTTGTTCTACCAGACTTCTCTGGGTTTATTGGGAGTACAGCAACTCTGCAAAAGTGGATTTTAGTGTTAGATGTGGGAGGGCACTAGAATTCCAACATACAAAAGGTGATGGCAGGATACTTACAAAAAATCTAACCACTGCAAACACTCGGGTAGCATTCCATCCCATCATACTTTTGCCCACCATGACACCTCAGATTAGATCCAGCTATATGCAAATCAGTCTTGACCCTGCTCTAGTAGGAACAGTCCAGCCTCAAATGCCAAGACAGGTCCTACCTGAACCAGAATAGAAGCATCCCAAGACTGGTATCCCCTTGATTGCGGCTCTTCAGCTGAGTGTAGCTTGGTTCCAGTGGCACAGTGAGCAAGGGACCCACATCTTGGCCACTTATGGCATTACTTCAAACACACAGAAGGTGATGGGCATATGCTTCAAATAAGTCTAACAACTGGCAATCCCTTGGGGTACCTAGGGTAGTCTACCGTAGCTCTTGGCTGGAGGGGGGTGGGCTGTGTAGGGCATTTGTCCTTTCTGGAAGGTCATCTACAATTTCTCACCTTTTACCTGACTGTATATCTTTACTGGCAGTAGAACTCTGTTTTCTTTACCACTTCTAACCAGTAATAAAGGGCCTGTGCTCCAATATTCATAAGAGTAAATTCCCATACCCTGATAGGCATATTTAAGTTACATGTAAGTCCCTAGTATCTGGTACAAAGGGTATCTAGTGCTTGTAAGCTAAATCTGACTAGAGGAATGCACCCCCCATTGTGCTATTCACTACAGTGACAGCTCAAATATGACTGCAGGCCACCCATTTATAGTCTGGCTGTTGCAGTTAAACTGCAAATTCCACCTGCAATACAAGGTTGCTATTACCATTTTAATCAGAGCATATGGAGGTACCTACATAAATCTACTATGAGCATAGAATATTAAACAAATAGCAACTTTGCTTATCAAATTAAAAAATTAATAGCCCTGGCCTATGTCCCAACTACTGAAGTAGCCAATCACTACAACTTACTTATAGAAAGTCTTTTCTATCAAGCCAAGGAATCAAAATTAAGTTCCTTCCTAGACTACTTCGAAGACACCTGGGTGGGAAGGTTACATAGGTCAGGGCACTGCAGACAACCTAAATTTCAGATCCTCTGGTGGAACGTACACGCCAGTACTGTGGCTCAAAAAGCCTAAACAAACAATGCGGTGGAAGGATGGCATAATGCCTTCCAAGCCACAATAGGAAAGGGACAACCAACACTACACAAACTAATTGAAGCAATTAAAAAAGAACAGAGCTACCAAGAACTCAGACTAGAGCAATCACTAAGTAAAATAGGCCCTAAACTAAGCAAACAAACTAAAACCATGGGGCCGATTACGATTGCGGAAGGCCCGTCACCGCCAGCCATGCGGTGGCGGTCCTTCCGCAATCGTACCGCGCTTTTCCCCCCGCCACATTACGATGGCGGAGGGAATCGTGCTCGGACCGTGTCGGATGCAAAGACCGTCCTCCACGGGACCTCCAAAAGTAGTCTTACAGATTGCCTGGTGGACGGTCCCCATAGCCAGAAATGGTGGCGGTGTCTAGCAGGCACCGTCCACCAAATCACGATGCTGGCTAGATCCGGCATTTCTATGGCGGCGATGCCGCCATAGAAAGGCTGGTGGGGATCAGTGACGGGGTCCCGTTGCGGGCCCCCCTTGTGTTGGGGGGGGAGGGTGCACTTGGAGGGTACCCATGGTAGCCCCCTACATTTCACAGCACTACGTGGTGCCTGCCACATAGTGCTGTGAGATGCAGTACATGGCATATTGACATTGCGGCGGTCGCATCGTGATCGGGTGTGCGGGACCGCCGCATGCATGGCAGATGGTCCCGGTTTACAACAGGATGGCGGACGGACTCATGTCCGTCCGCCATCCTAATGACCCCCCATGTACGAATATCTGCAACATAAAACTAAGTTGTATCCAACTACACAAGGTCAAGAATACCTAGACATAATTGCTAAACCAATTCTTTAAACTAAACAAAATAATAAACATCATTTAAATCTTACAACTATAAAACATATAAACAACATTTTTTTTTTAATTAATAATTATAATTATGTCATAAGATTTAAAATATAGCACAAAATTATATGACATAATATAAATATTAAATAAAAAAGAAACAACAAAAAAATAGATACATTTCCCACCCATAGTAAAAAAAAATAATACTTACAGTTATGTAGCAGTAGAATATCCTCGAAAACGATAAAATCCACAGCAAACCAATTAAATATGAATCCATTGGATAACAAAGCCGCCCCAAAAATGCAAAAATACAACTGTACAAAAAAAATCCAATGCCGCAATCCTCTTAATAACAAAACCCTCAAAAACCCGAAAATAGTTTAGAAAAAAACGCTCCAACACCCCGGGAAAAAATAGGAAATGTAAAGTAACTTGTTATCAAACAAGAAATAACATTTTCCTTTACTTAAAAAAAACTGTGTCTGTAAATCCATCCGTTCACCAAAGACAACACCTGTAAATAAAAAAGGAAACAACACCCGCCCACAACACAAACACAAACCCACAAGCATTAATATTAACATTAAATACACAATAATTCATTTAATAAACACATAACTAACACTACATAACATTCTAATTATATCCAACACTACGTCAAACACATAAAACACTAAACTACCAAAACAACACCAAAAACGATCAAATAACGCCCTAACAAATCTATTTACACTACTACTACCTTACCCCTACCCTAAAACTAACATAAACGTATATAAAATTAAACTTACCTGAACGGACGAAAAGCAGCTCCCAACAACGAGGTTCCGTCTTCCAAAATGACCTAAAACGAAACCGATAGACAGAAAAGTGAGGAATAAGGAAAAAAATGGCCGCATAATTGAAATGAAAAAAGACTAACTCCTATAGAAAACAATGGAAAATATAGAAAAAAATCTTAAAATTAGTATGTATAGGTTTATGTAATGCAATGTTTTTTCCCAATGTTTAAAATAAATTACAAAAAAATATAGAATATACATTAACTGTTATATTATTCAAAAAGCGAAAATATAATATTTGATGTATATTAAAATATATGTTTATTTCATACAATGTAAATGTACAAAAAATATGATAAAAAATATATATGTTGTACAAAATATTTCTGTTAAAAATATTGTAACTTATTTAACATATTAAATATTATTTTATTAAAAATTATATTCAATATACTAAATAATAAAATATAACCTTGTCAAATAAATATTATTTATTTTTAAAAAATAAGAACACTATATAAAATGTTTTATAAAAATGTTTTAAAAAATGTATACAAATGTTTACTTTTTGGTACAAAAAAATTAATAAACCATAAAAATGAAACTGTTTATAAATAAAAAATAAAAAATATTTTGCTTTACCATTACATGACTATGGGGGTCATTACGATGGCGGATGGAAAAGCCCTCCGACCGCCGTGGTTACGGGAAAAAAACGCCTGCATGTTCCGCGGCAAAACCGGCGGTCACATTACGATGCAATGATTGAAAAATCCGACCGCGGCGGTCAGATTCTACAAAAATCCGCCCGCAACATCCGGAAAAACCAGAAAATCCGACCGCGGCGGACGGAATGCTGCGGAAAGCACCAAAAACGCCGATCCACAAGCGGAATGACCGCAAGAGGAATTATGATAAGATGGCGGACCAAGCGGAACGATAAGTCTTTTCCGACTGCTGCGGTCGCGCGAAAAGATGAATGGCAGAGCTGGCGGAACGATCATTGCGTTCAGACCGCTGCAGTCGCACGGAAAGAAGAATGGCGGTCAAATGCAACCACACCACAAGCCCTCCAAGTGTGGCTGATTTACTTCCGCTGCCTTCAAAAACATTTGACACACCCCAATGACACACCCCCATGGCATTTAAAAAGATACAAATCCCAGCTCAACATAGAGAACACACCTGACATGAATACCCCATTTGGACACACCCACATAGCTGAGTATAAACCCAACCCCTCCCCTGACCAGCATCCTTTGCACAACTCCAGAAGTGAAGGGCCAAACACCACAGCAGAAAGGAGAGGCAAATCATCACACAACACACCATCACAACTACCCACACCAACAACACCAACACACACCTCACACATCTCCACCACCACCTTCCTACCTGCACTTGTCACCCATTTGCACATCACACACCATGTCACAGAAAAAAATTCCCAAATTCACAGACAATGAGTTGTCAGTGATGGTAGACGAGATAATCAGAGTAGAACCACATTTGTTTGGAAGCATGGTCCAACAGACACCACTAGTCAGAAAAAATCAAATGTGGGAAAGGATAGTCAACAAGGTCAATGCAGTAGGGACCACCTGCGCACACTGCGTGACATCAAGAAGAGGTGGCATGACCTAAAGACCAGGGTGAAATACCGTGCCAACAGTAACCATGAGGTGGCTCAGAGGACTGGCGGTGGCCCTCCCATTCCACCACTAACATTCACTGAATGGGAGGAGAAGGTGCTTGCCATACTGCATCCAGAGAGTCTCACAGGAATAGCTGGGGGAGTGGAGGCTGGTAAGTACCAACAAATATATCCCAGCACACTGCCATGTACTGTCTTGCACAACTATAAAGCCACACTTCCTAGTCCTAAATGCACTTACATACAACACACTCTTCCCAACACATGTCTCACATATCTACCATTTCGTCCTCTGATTCACCTCAAAGGTAGCTAGCAATATTTCCATGGGGGTATGTGTACAGGTAGCCAGCACTACAACTCCCACCAGGCGCCCTTGTCCCACAGCTGAGCAGGATGGAACACTCCCCCCACCCAAGAGCCATGTGTAACCCATTCCCTGCCTCTGTTCCACTTCACAGGGAGGTAGCCTTCTTAACAGCGAGGGGGGTTTGTGTACAGGCAGCCAGCACTACAACTCCCACCAGGCACCCTTGTCCCACAGCTGAGCAGGACGGAACACTCCCCCACCCAAGAGCCATGTGTAACCCATTCCCTTCCTCTGCTCCACTTCACAGGGAGGTAGCCTTCTTAACAGGGAGGGGGGTTTGTGTACAGGCAGCCAGCACTATAACTCCCACCAGGCACCCTTGTCCCACAGCTGAGCAGGATGGAACACTCCCCCCACCCAAGAGCCATGTGTAACCCATTCCCTTCCTCTGCTCCACTTCACAGGGAGGTAGCCTTCTTAACATGGAGGAGGGTTTGTATACAGGCAGTCAGCACTACAACTCCCACCAGGCACCCTTGTCCCACAGCTGAGCAGGATGGAACACTCCCCCCACCCAGAACCATGTGGCAGCCATTTCATTGCTCTCCTCAAACTTACAGGTAGGTAGCCTTCTCATGCTCTCGGGTCTCACCCCTGAGCAGGATGGAACACTCCCCCCACCCAGAACCATGTGGCAGCCATTTCATTGCTCTCCTCAACCTTACAGGTAGGTAGCCTTCTCATGCTCTCTTGTCTCACCCCTGAGCAGGATGGAACACTCCCCCACCCAGAACCATGTGGCAGCCATTTCATTGCTGTCCTCAACCTTACAGGTAGGTAGCCTTCTCATGCTCTCTTGTCTCACCCCTGAGCATGGAACACTCCCCCCACCCAGAACCATGTGGCAGCCATTTCATTGCTCTCCTCAACCTTACAGGTAGATAGCCATCTCAACAGGGAGGGGGGTTTGTGGATAGGCAGCCAGCACTACAACTCCCATCGGGCACCCTTGTCCCACAGCTGAGCAGGATGGAACACTCCCACCCCCCAGAACCATGAACCATGTGGCAGCCATTTCCCTCTAGTGTGCTACCTAACAGGTAGGTAGATAGTGCATGCACCCTGTCATCCTTCTCAAAATGCATGGAGCCATATGACCACCACCTCCCTCACATGTCAGCCAACTCTGTATAGATCCAAATGTTACATCCAGTGTGCAGACAGCTAAGCGCATGTAACTGTCACAGAAATTACACTTTGACCCACCAAGTCACATGTTAAATAAATTCAGGGCCTAATCATGCACAGCACAGAATGCAATGTGTAAGTGCCATGGTTTCAAAGCATGAAGGCTCATATGAACACAACATATGCACGGTCAATCTGTCAAAAAAACAAAACCACATAATTTGAAAGAACATATAAATAATTAAATTGTTAAGTTTTGGCATAGCTGACACAGATTCTCTGAAAAGTCAACTAAATCCACGCATAAACCAAAGTTGATGTGCACCAAGTTGGTAGGTGATGACATGTCCTTGTAAACACACTATCTGTATGCGTCACATGGTTGTTATTTACATGTCACACTAATGACAAGTAATGTATTTACCTCAACATCATGTCATGATGCTGATAATCTTTTACCAATACCAAGTGATTGCACTGTAAAATGTTTGGCATATCAAATGTAACATCCAAAAGTGTGACACCAAGGTTGTGGAGTGCACTTAACTGACAATCTAACCTCTGTTCAACAGGAGATCCCCAAGCAACAGCTGCTGAAAACACCACCAACCATCAGAGCCAGTCTCCCCGCCCGGAACGTGAACTCTCTGATGCTGATTCTCTACGTTTCTCGGATGAGGAGCAACAACCTGGACCCTCAGGACTGCCAGGGCGCACTCTGTCTCAGGGCCTCATTGTCACCACCACCACCACAATCAACACACCAGCGACAACCACTATGCTGACACCTGCTACAATGACCTGTGCTGCAGCCACCTCCACCATCACCACTGCTGCCTGCAACACTGTCCCTGGCTCAGTGGTTACCAACACCACCACACAAGCCGAGGGTGCCGGAGATAGTGTGCGGGTGCGTTGACAGCCAATGCCACAGGTCCGTGTCAGCAGGGCAGGTGGGAGGGCAACTGGGGGACAATCACATGAGGACACTGAGACAGAAGCCCTGGCCACCGTTGCAAGAGTCCTTAGTGCATATCAACAGAACCAGGGACAGATGGGCCAGGTTGTGGAAGAACTGCGTGAGCTCCGCCTGCTGCAGAGGTCCATGGACACATGAATGGGATAACTTGTGGATCTCATGGGCCAGCTTGTGGGTGTTCTGAGGGACATACATGCTGCTCAAATGACGGCTCAACCCCCCTCCAGTGGCCAGCCTGCTGAAACACACACCACCTCAGCTGCGGCCACAGAGATGGGTGAGTTGCAGGACAATGACTCCTCAGACACCTCGGAGCCTGCAGCAGAGGCCCCCCCTGCCAAACGCAAGAGGGGCCATCTGAGAAACACCACGGGAGGATCATGTGGCAAAGCACCAACCAAAGCCAAGGCGCTGAGCCAGCCATGATGGCACATGTGTTGCCCTGAACATTGACTTTGTTGATTATCCTATCCCACATTGCCATGTTGATGGCAGGAGTTTGTTGGACTGTGTAATTCCATTAATGTGGGGACTACTCTATTTGTCTCCTTTACCATCACAGACAACTCATACACTCACTATGCACAAATTAGCTTACATCCACTTAAATTTTAACACAATCTAATAGGAAATAAACACGATTTGCACACCTATGCCTTTGTGTCAGTTCCATGTTTATCACAGTATGTACAATGTCAACTCTGATTCCAATGTACCACAAGCTTTGATTGTGATGAGACATTGATGGGGCGAAGGAACCTAGAAAGACACAAGAGGATGACATTTAGTTGTCAGGTGATGCCATTACAGCAAAAACACACCACTAGTCAACACCGTACAAGACTCATCACACATAACAATGACCAACACCATCAACATAGACATGAGGTAAGTGGAAAACCATACACTGTGCCACACACATCAGCCATTAGCAGTGAGCCAACAACAGCCAGCATCCAAACACCTCATCTATGCTTTGCCACTAACAGCAAAGCCAACAGACAATGTCATTGTTGTTCAATGGTACTTACACTCAAGGGAAGTAGTTGTCGATGAGCTGTTGACGCAGGTCAACACCTTCCTCTTCTCCACTATCATCGTTACTGGGCATGTGTGGATTTGCATCGGGGGCATCGGCTGCTCATCATCGTCCAGGATCAGAGGGATCTCTTTGCGCAAGGCCAGGTTGTGGAGCATGCAGCATGCAACTATGATCTGACACACCTTTTGGGGAGAGTAGAGTAGTGCACCACCGCTCTTGTCCAGACACCGAAATCTAGCCTTCAGAAGTCCAAAAGCACGCTCCACTACACGACGTGTCCTCCCATGTGCATCATTGAAGCGGACTTCCCCTGGGGTCCTTGGATTCCTCAGTGGGCTCAGCAACCAAGGGCGGTTGAGATACGCAGAGTCACCTAGTTGTGAGATACACAGACCAAGTTTGTAATACAAAGAGTTGAGGAGAACAGCATGTCACACATACAGCACACTACTTGACTCAGCGTACTCACCAACAAGCCTCGCACTCTCTGGATGCAGATTTTCCATCAATTGTGGGATGATGCAGTTACGCAGTATGTAGGAGTCATGTGCAGAACCTGACAATTTGGCACATACATGGGAGATAATCATATCCGCTTGGCATACCACTTGCACATTAATGGAATGGTAATGCTTCCTGTTACGGTAGATGTGCTCACGTGCCTGTGGTGGAACTAGGCCAACGTGTGTGCAGTCAATGGCTCCAAAACATTAGGTATGTGACCAAGGTCATAAAATTCCCCCTTCATATCTGCCAATTCATGTCTCCTTGGAAAGTGTATGTAGCAGTCCTTGTAGGTCAACAATGTGGACAGGACATCACGCAGCACCATGCTGAACATAGGTTGAGACATCCCACCTGCGATGGCCACCGTGTACTGAAACGAACCAGTGGCAAAGAAATGCAGTGCAGCCATCACCTTTACTGCTGGTGTCAAAGCTGTGGGATATGTTCTGTGAGGCCTCTAATGGGGCTCCAACTGAGCACATAGCTCTTGAAGGGTAAGGCGATTCAGACGGAATTTCCTTATGATGTCCTCATCCTCCATGTTCCCCAGCACTGGGAAAGGATGATGCACAGTTGGTCGTCTCCTACGTATTCTGAAAGAGGACACATGTAAATTTGAGTCAGAGATGAGATGTGGCAAACATCTTACATAATGACTAACACAGCACCAACATTGACAGGAACGTGAAATCAGCTTAATGCACAAGTAACATGCACAGACACCTTGCTCTCATGTAGTCATTCATGTGGGCAGGATGTACATACTAACTACTGTCAAATCAGAATCAGACTATGTGAATGGTATATGGTACACTCCTACGTCTTGTGTCACCAGCCCTGGGTGTAGCTGACACAGCACATGTGGCAAACAGCAACACTGCTGAGTTGTGCGTAGCTGCTGTCCCTGCACGACCTTCTTGCTTTAGTCTCACTAAGCACAACATTATTACAAAATGAGCACAGTGAGTGTAAGTGGGACAACTATCAATATAAATACATCACTGTATACAGTGATATTGGCAGTTCATATGGTCAGTCCATCATGACTGTGGGTTGAGTTGCCATTTCACACATTGGCATGTTCACAAAAATGAGACTCAATTTCACCTCAAATCTGTATACATGCACACAAAGATCAAATTTGACATGTGAGTAAGTACATACCAATGCATGTAATCATGTGTCCTGACATGACATGTGTGGGCATCATTGAGTTAAATGTCACACTCTCATTTCACTTTACAACCAGGTGCAACAATATAGGGGCCGATTCCGATCTCGGTCGGAGGCGCACCCAATACCATTCGGTCGGGAAAAAAGCCATGCGAATGCCTGTTTCCCGACCGATCCGTACATCATTCCGAACGAGTAAGTACGATGCGCACAACAGCATAGAATCCGGCCGAGTCGTACTCACCCAATCCAGGTCCTGTTCTCTGACCGAGGCGAATCCGGAAACGCCGAATCGAGTCGCACGGAAGGGAAAATGCAGCCCCGTCCGGCCGAACAAGTACGATGCGCTTTCCGTACGCGCCGAACCCGTCGCTACGTCCGGCACGTCAAAGCTTCCGGGAGAGGCGCACATAAGCTCCGATTCGCGCCACAACACGATCCACGGCTACGAGGCGAACACGCCAGCGACGAGGACGACGCCAAGCAACGAGAAAGACGAACGAGACGAACCAACCATGAATCCCTTCGTTCCGATCCTACCAATATTCTACATTTACTACCGGAACAGGCACGGACGCGTACGGCGCAGAAGGTAAGTCAGACACCAACCACAAAAATATACAACACGTACACGACACATCACACACACACAGAGGGATGCAGAATTTACTTACACCAGCAACAGCAGCACCATAGGGGCGGGATGCCCATCACCAATGCCACATATGCACACAGGGGCCTGGATGCGCACCACCACTACCACCCCTACCCAGGGGGCTGGATGCCTACCACTACTACCACCCTTAGCCAGGGGGTGCCAGATGCCCACCACCACTACCACCCTTACCCAGGGGGGCTGGATGCCTACCACTACTACCACCCTTAGCCATGGGGGTGCCAGATGCCTACCACTACTACCACCCTTAGCCAGGGGGCTGGATGCCTACCACTACTACCACCCTTAGCCATGGGGGTGCCAGATGCCTACCACTACTACCACCCTTAGCCAGGGGGCTGGATGCCTACCACTACTACCACCCTTAGCCATGGGGGTGCCAGATGCCCACCACTACTACCACCCTTACCCAGGGGGGCTGGATGCCTACCACTACTACCACCCTTAGCCAGGGGGTGCCAGATGCCCACCACTACTACCACCCTTAGCCAGGGGGCTGGATGCCTACCACTACTACCACTCTTAGCCAGGGGGCTGGATGCCTATCACTACTACCACCCTTAGCCAGGGGGTGCCAGATGCCCACCACCACTACCACCCTTACCCAGGGGGCTGGATGCCTACCACTACTACCACCCTTAGCCAGGGGGCTGGATGCAAACCACTACTACCACCCTTAGCCAGGGGGTGCCAGATGCCCACCACCACTACCACCCTTACCCAGGGGGGCTGGATGCCTACCACTACTACCACCCTTACCCAGGGGGGCTGGATGCCTACCACTACTATCACCCTTAGCCAGGGGGTGCCAGATGCCCACCACTACTACCACCCTTAGCCAGGGGGCTGGATGCCTACCACTACTACCACCCTTAGCCAGGGGGCTGGATGCCTACCACTACTACCACCCTTAGCCATGGGGTGCCGGATGCCTACCACTACTACCACCCTTAGCCAGGGGGCTGGATGCCTACCACTACTACCACCCTTAGCCATGGGGGTGCCAGATGCCTACCACTACTACCACCCTTAGCCAGGGGGCTGGATGCCTACCACTACTACCACCCTTAGCCATGGGGGTGCCAGATGCCTACCACTACTACCACCCTTAGCCAGGGGGTGCCAGATGCCCACCACCACTACCACCCTTACCCAGGGGGCTGGATGCCTACCACTACTACCACCCTTAGCCAGGGGGCTGGATGCCTACCACTACTACCACCCTTAGCCAGGGGGTGCCAGATGCCCACCACCACTACCACCCTTACCCAGGGGGGCTGGATGCCTACCACTACTACCACCCTTAGCCAGGGGGGCTGGATGCCTACCACTACTACCACCCTTAGCCATGGGAGTGCCAGATGCCTACCACTCCTACCACCCTTACCCAGGGGGGCTGGATGCCTACCACTACTACCACCCTTAGCCAGGGGGTGCCAGATGCCCACCACTACTACCACCCTTAGCCAGGGGGCTGGATGCCTACCACTACTACCACCCTTACCCAGGGGGCTGGATGCCTACCACAACTACCACCCTTAGCCAGGGGGCTGGATGCCTACCACTACTACCACCTCTACCCATGGGGGGCTGGATGCCTGTCACTACTACCACCTCTACCCATGGGGGCTGGATGCCTACCACCAACACCACCCCCACTCATAGGATGGACAATGCATGACACAACCAGCACACCACAACCTAGGGAATGCAAGAAAAAGACATCCCCCCAACACCATGACAAGCGTGTGTAGACTGTATCAAATGCCTACAACACTGAACATGACTTTGAACATACAATGTGACCCCCTATCACATGTGCCACACATATATGTGTGTGGCCCCCACAATGCAAGCAGGCCATGACCATTGTGGCAATGGGGTCCAAAACCCCATCATCACAGTGACCAAAATGTAAGTGTGGGGTCCATAGCTGAAGCACATTTTGAACATTGTGGCAATGGGGTCCAAACCCCCATCATCACAGTGACCAAAAGGTAAGTGTGGGGTCCATAGCTGAAGCACATTTTGAACATTGTGGCAATGGGGTCCAAACCCCCATCATCACAGTGACCAAAATGTAAGTGTTGACAAAGAAAAAGCTGCAACTGCCCATCTGCATGGATGATTCCTGGTCACAGAACATAAAACACATCAGTGGCAAAGTAGTGCATGTGTCCCATTGCAACATAGATTGGGGGAGGCAAATACTGCAGTGCAAATAAGACATACCTTTGGCCATGTGCAGACAAACAACACCCATGGGGGCTGACACAGTCAACATTCATCAATGACACAATGACAGAAGTGACCATCAGAATGCAGACCCACATATTTGCACCAATGGGCACACAAATGCAGATACCCTGTGGAGACTGTAGATGTGAGGTGAACAGATACCATACCATGGCAGCAATGGGACACACAAACCATGATCATTGTGCTGACCGATGACATAGGAGTCCCAGGGACAGCAGGGGAAACCCACCAAACAACATACAGCCAATGGCACACCTAAGATATGCCAATGCAGTGGTGCAGATGCACAAACACAAACAGGCAGACCCACACTGCACATCAAACACAACAGGTGAGGGGGGGTGCCAGTGTCCCCAGGCAACCACACAACACATGAGGAGGCCTGACTACCAATTACACAGATGTGCATACAGTGCCACACAAAGGTAACTCATGGATCCAAATCCCCTATGTGGGCAATCAGGCATTGTCAGATGAGAGGGAGCACAAATCACACATGTCACACAAGCACGTAGGAACAGCAACTGACACAGCAAGACACAGACACACCACAGCACTACCCCCAGGGCACCCACAATGTGGTGACCCTGGGCTGCATTACAATCCCACTGTGATGACAAAGCTAAATGTCGTTCACACTGTGAACCACAGTCATGTGTCCTGAGCAACAAACTACCATCACACCTACACAAGCACAAATCAATCAGCACTGCCAGTAAGCCAAGGCCAACATGGAGGCAGGGGTCTAGCCGGGCAACAACTCTCATCTGCACACACTCAACACCACACACCTCGACCTCCAACAATGTGCAGCAGTGAAGCACACATGCACTGGTGACATTGCACATGCACCCATGACAATCCCAGGGTGGTGGGTGGGAACCAAGGTGCAGAAACACATCACACATGGCCACTCAACAAGACTCCTGAATGTCTGACACACTGCACACTATGCTGTACATGGACATGACGGCAATACCACACCAACCAATGGGATCCCAGCCACAGTCACACACCAATGAAGAAGCCAAGGTCACCCACAAAGAACACACATAGACAACAACCAACATTGCAGCCCGGACCCTGAGGAGTGCCAGCAGTCACACACACAACGTGTCACAATCACTGAAAGATAACACAAACTGGAAATCACATGACAGGTGTAAACAACAAGTGCCAAGGGGAAACCTGACTGTGACCCATCTGCGTCTGCACACAAACTCAGCCCTGACAGCAAACACACCTATGGGTGACACCCTGATGACCAGTAATGTGCCATGCACCCACATCACAGAGAACCCAGGGAGAAGACTTTGGGGGAACATAGGTCAACTCAGCAAGCATCACAAACAGGTACAACACTAGGGATCCCAGCATGCACAGCAAAACGGAAGTGAACACACAGACATGCTCATACAACACACACCTTGGGCGCAGGCAATGTCACAGGAGTACACACTGCCATCAGGGGACTCCACTCCTGTGTGAGGAAAGCTGTGCCATATGTTGCCTCAGTAGGGCCCCATCATGTCAGCTGAGCACTTGGTCACACAATCAACAATTAGCACCAAATGAAGGCTCCCGTCACATCAGCCTGGTCATGGGAGTGCCAACGAAATCATCAGCACAGATCCAACACACTTGTATAGCAATGTTGCACTGACAACACAGATGAGTCCTTCCCCATTGATGCCCAAACCTGCATGTCCAGTGGAGATGGCCACACGGTCAGGGAAGTAGACGAATTGAACAATGGCAGGCACAACAGATGTGCAGGGGTGGAAGCCACAGATGTGAAATTGCTAATGTAAGTAGGAAATCCCATTGCCAAATACTGAACACATGACACCCTCAGATGCTGCTAAGGATGACATGGATACACCACAGGATAGGACACATTCCCCCTGGACCACATGTGTTCCTGCACAGTAACACTTCATTATCATGAGACCAAATATCACCATCACTGCAGCAAGGGCATGGTTAGCATCATCAACAACATGTACATCAGAAGCATAAGCACTAGAGAACAGAAAGTTGCTTTATTCAGCATATGTGTGTCCAAAAACTCAGAGAACAGTAATGCTCCAACAAAGGCCAATGGCCAGTCCATCAAGTAAGTCAATACAGGGTGACAGTGGCCGATGTCACCCTACGCATGCCTGCACTGCATAAAACCAGGGACAATCCACTAGGAGGGGCAACCGGGGGGGCAGGCCAGGCACCGCAGGGACAGGATCAGGGCTCACCAGGAGGAGGCAGGGAAGGGGTGGTGGGTGCTGGAGAGCCACTGACAACTGCAGTGGAGGTGTCTGACATGGTGTGTGCTGGCACAACTGGGGGGCATGACTCAGATGTTGTGGTTGCCGGCATGACTGCAGTGGACCCTGCAGATGGAGTGGACAGGTCCGCCACTTCAGTGCCCAAGTCAGACAGGGTGGTAGTGGACTCCACTGCAGTGCCTACCTCCAGGGGAGGAGAATGGTGAACAGGCAAGGTGGGCTGGACAGAGGGGGAGGACACCCTCACCACATCAGTGGCACAGAGAAGCGCAGCGGGGGGTGTGGTGCCGGGAGAGCAAGTGGCAGGGGGAGAAGGCCGGTTCCTCTTGGGGATGGTATATCTGTGGGTGGGGGAACCTGGGGCAGGGTGTGGTGGGGGCACCTGTGGAGTGGGGGCCTGAGGGATGGAGGAAGGAGACCTGGTGCCTGAGCTGCAGGGCGGCGGCGGGGTCTTGCTCTTACGACTCCGGGGGACTTGCGGGTGGGGGCCTCAGTCTGTCTGCGCCTGGGGGAGGGTGTCCGGGGGAGAGGGGCACTCTGCTCCGTGTGGGTGGGCTTCCTCTTCCCCCTGGATGCTGGAGCAGCTGGATCGTAGGGGATGAGGCCGAGGTCACAGAGGAAGAGCCGCTGTGACTTTGGGGTTGCAGGTGAGGCAAGGGAGGGTGATTTGGAGGGAGAGGCAACTGAGGACTGCGCAGTGCTTGTGGATGCGTGTGTGTGTTCCAGGGCCCCATCCCCTGTGAGTCTGGTTTCAGTCCCCTGACTGTGCGTGCGTGTGCGTTTTGTTTGTGGCGTGTGTGTCTGTGTGCTGGACGTGTGTGTGCTGGTGTGTGCCTGTGCCGGTGTGTGTGTGCTTGGGACGGGTAAGGTGCTGGGGAGTGTGGATGGAGCAGAGGCAGGAGGGGTGAGGGACTGTCTGAGGAGGGACACTGCTGCCGTCAGGGAGGCGTCCATGGACCTATTGCCCCTCTGTAGGTCAGACATGCCCGATGAGATTCCCTCCATGAACGACACCAGCTGAGTCAACAGAGCGGTGTGCGCATGGAGGACACTCAGCATGGCTGTCTGCCCTACATGGAGCTGGCGAAGGAGGTACACAGACTCCTCACTCAGGGCAGCAGGGGACACAGGGGCAGGGGGTGCGGTGCCTGGCCCGAAGGAGACACGCTCCCGAACATGGGAGCCTCCACGGACCTGGGGAATGGGAGCCGATGGGAGGGCGGTGGTGGTGCTGGTGGTGGCGGGGACAGCAACACTAGCTGGGGTGTGGTGGCTGCTGACACCCGCCTCCATAAGGGAGTCATCCTCCGAGCCGCTGTGGTCCTCAGCTGAGGTGGATGCTGCTGAGGACTCCTCGGTGTGGCTCCGCTCGCCCTCCGTGCCACTGGGTCCCTCCGACCACTCCTCGGCTGCTGACCCAGTCTGGCTCTCCGGCTCCTCCTGGTCCATGGAGCTGTCCCCTTCCGTGGCCGTGGATGTATCTGCAAACAATGGGGAAACAGACAGACATCAGTCACCTGCACCAAACGCACACACCACTGTGAGCACAGCACATTACAGAGCAAGCCCTGGCATCATTAGTTGAACATTGCTAAAAGTGCCCTAACTGAACAGGAGAAGCCAATTGTCAGTCTGATGCCAACCATGGCACTCACATCCCACATGGCCTTGCACCCATCTGTCTGGTGTCTGTTGGATAGCAACACCCCAGTGTGGACACATGCACCACCTACACAGTAGTTGGACAGTGCAGAGGACACGGTGTAGCATGTGGACATGCACACATCACAACTATTGCCACTGAGTCAGTACAGGTTTCCGGATGAAAGGGATGCCCAGAGTCAAATAGGAAATGCATGTGATGCATACCAGCGACAGACACCATGATACACCCATGTCCTGATAGCCATCGCCACAATGGTGTGCATGTAGCACATGTCACTCCCCTGCAGGATCACCAATAAGTAGACACATGCCATGGCGGAGGCATGACTGCTAAGTCATACATCACTGTCTCAGTGATGTATGACTTGGCAGCTAGACAACAACACTCTGCACTGTGTCACAATAGTAGGTCATGGGGAATGCAAGTGCTGGAGCTGCACAAGTGCACATGTACATCCCCCACACAACACATCATCTTAACCCTCATCTGTCCAGGTCATACCGATTGGACATATGGGAGACCTGTGACACTACCCTCTGAACCTGAGCCCCTCACAATCTGCTGTGAATGGGAAACAGCTGCCTGAACTTCACATTCGCATACCCCAGTCTGCACGGGCAGCTGATCAAACACCTATGTGACACACAAGTATCGTCTCCTATGGTCACATCTCCAGTGGCATGCTGAGCCCCTACCGAGAAACACCCCAGCAGTCCTGGCAACAAATCCACAGCACACTGACACAGAGGCAGACACCTGAGGGGTCAAATCACTGCGCACAACGTGTCAGCTGATACACGGGAGTGGGAGTACAGGTGTATTGGATGGGCTGGAGTAGGCATGACTGTCCTGCCCCACATGAATGAGGGATGAGCCCTGGACAGTGGATAGCTGGCTATGTATGTGTGACACACGTAATCTGCACACTCCTGGGGCCCAAACATTGTTCCCACCCGCTGCATGGGTGTGTGCCAGATACCCCAGGCACATGTGGTGGCTCAGCTCAGCAAGTGGACCGCATATCAAAGCAACACGCAGATTACATGTCCGAACACAGGCATTGTGTGAACAATGGACCCACCCATGATGCCCACAACAGTGTTAGGGAAACAGATGCTGTCCCCCACCTTGAGTGAAGCAAACTGCAAGGACACAGTCCCAAGTGACACATTTCCCTGAATGTAAGGGCCACACCTGGGTATCAGATGAGGAGTGGGCAGTGCACAATAGAGGGACATGGCTCCTGGACAACATGACTGCTGTACTGTGGCAGTTTAACCAGGCCAGAGGAGGGCACATAGCATGTAATACAGAGTTCACAGTGCAGTCTTTGACTCACCCCCTCCTTGCTGCTGTCTGGCCTTCAGCTGCCCATCCAGGTCTGGAAACACCACCACCAGGATCTGGAGCATGTGGGGGGTCAGGCCGTGTTCCGCCCCTCCTGCGAGGAGGCGACAGCTTCAGCTGGACCCGTGCAATCCTCCGGGTCCCCCGAAGGTCCTGCCACCTCTTCTGGCAGTTGCAGATCCGGCGCTTGTAGACCCCCACGGACCGGACAGCCCGGACGATGTCCTTCCAGATCTCCTGCTTCCGATGGGCATTAACCTGTCAGGATGACAAAGTGAAAAGGCCATTACTACACATGCAACATATCCGTGCATGACACAGTTGTATATACATGTCTCAATCACAGGGGCACATGATGTACACAGGCAGTGCAACGCTGCCCATGGACAGTTTGCCAGAAGTCACTACATGGTATCATTGCATGGGAAGTAAAACCTTGTTCAAATGCACTGTCACTGCACCATACCTGTCCAGTGCATGTCACTACACACTATGGGGGTGACAACTACTCAGTGAGCCTGCTAGCCAGTGGCGTGCAGACTTTCAGCCTTGCTAGTCAGACAAAATGCACATTCAGAAAGGCAGTGCACAGAACACTCACCTGCTCCCCTGGTGTCCCATACAGCTTGCTGTACTGTGGAAGTAGGCTGTCCAGCAGGGCCTGGTTCTCCTCAAGGCTGAAGGCTGGGGCTCTCTCCACAGTACGTGCCATTGCAGGGTCCAGAGGGGGCAGAGACAGCAGCAGTGCAGTGGCAGATGTCGTCCTGGAGCATGTAGTGCAGGCAAGTGAGCTCTCAGGGGAACAGCCTGCAATATATATGTGCTGCAGAGGCAGATACTGTCCCATGTGTCCAAAGTGATAGGTCCAAGTCGTTTGCATCTTCTGAATCTGGCCAATCCATGGAATAGCAGCACCAATACACGCCCACAGCATCCGTCAAATCTTCAACTTCATGACATACATGATTTTGCAACATTGTTGTGGGTGACCAACTGAATTTCCAGCAACCGACTCGTTCAAATTTCGAAAACGCGTCCGTTGCCAGGCTAGGCCATTGACAATGGGTGCGCACCGATCGGTCCATTGCTGTTCAACGCGTACAGGGGTACAACGCGTACCCGCACACATTGAATGCAATGGGCCGGCCGGGTGCACCGATCGGTCCATTGCTGTTCAACGCGTACAGGGGTACAACGCGTACCCGCACACATTGAATGCAATGGGCCGGCCGGGCACACCGATCGGTCCATTGCGGTACAACGCGTACAGGGGTACAACGCGTACCCGCACACATTGAATGCAATGGGCCGGCCGGGCACACCGATCGGTCCATTGCGGTACAACACGTACAGGGTTACAACGCGTACCCGCACACATTGAATGCAATGGGCCGGCCGGGTGCACCGATCGGTCCATTGCGGTACAACGCGTAAAGGGGTACAACGCGTACCCGCACACATTGAATGCAATGGGCCGGCCGGGTGCACCGATCGGTCCATTGCTGTTCAACGCGTACAGGGGTACAACGTGTACCCGCACACATTGAATGCAATGGGCCGGCCGGGCACACCGATCGTTCCATTGCGGTACAACGCGTACAGGGGTACAACGCGTACCCGCACACATTGAATGCAATGCGCCGGCCGGGTGCACCGATCGGTCCATTGCTGTTCAACGCTTACAGGGGTACAACGCGTACCCTCACACATTGAATGCAATGGGCCGGCCGGGTGCACCGATCGGTCCATTGCTGTTCAACGCGTACAGGGGTACAACGCGTACCCGCACACATTGAATGTAATGGGCCGGCCGGGCACACCGATCGGTCCATTGCGGTACAACGCGTACAGGGGTACAACGCGTACCCGCACACATTGAATGCAATGGGCCGGCCGGGCACACCGATCGGTCCATTGCTGTTCAACGCATCCCTGTACAAGTGACTGGCATATGTCACCATGCCTGTCTCAGATGAACATATGCCAGCCACAGATAGCTCCCAGGGAGTGAGGGGCACACCTACAACACCACAGCCTGTCCAAACTGTATCATAAGGCATGTAAGGCTGCATTTCCTATTGTGTGTATGTTGGTGTACATGTTGTCTTGTGTGTGTCACCTGGGGGCAGCCACCCCCAGGCTGTGCACGTGTTCATGGGGACAGGATCCTGGGTGTTACGTGTACATTACCACTGTGATGTGCAACTGTTCATATCTGAGCATGTGCCATGGTCACATTTCACGGTGGTGTATGTGTATGTCATGTCACATACCCCGTGAGTCCCATGTGGGACGGTATGTTTGAGCCAGGGTGACCCAGTGGCACAATAGTGATGGTCCTCCACAGTCTGTGTGCATGTAGTGTTTACAATGTCTCTGATTTCATGTGCACAATGGGAGACAGTCTCCACATCCACGTTGTGTGTGCATGGACTTTGATGTTGTGCGTGTGTGTGTCACAGACGTCCATGTCTGTCCTGCAGAGGCAAGTGGAACCACTACCTGTGGGGGTCATGGTTGTTTTGCTGTGGTGTATACATGATACTCCATGTAATGCCAGTGTCCATGTGGCAATACAGGGTCCCTGGGAATGTACCTGTCGTTGAGCTGTGATGCCTGGGGCACATCTGTCCTCACATGTCACTGTGGGGGGTGATTGTGACATGGCAGCAGGAGATGGGAACTGTGACACGGCCTCATGATATCCAATGGGCCAACCTGGGACTTATTGATGCCACTTGTTGAACCGTGATGACAGATGTTGGCCATGTATGTACCATACATGTCCTTACGGAACTGCACACTTCATGTAGTTGTGCCTCATAATGATGTATGATGTGATATTGAGTGTGTTCAATGCCGCATATGTGGGGTGACTGACAATCTTGCTTTCTTCTCCTCTGCACTGCAGGGCTCCTGCTGTCCATAGACCATTCCCAGACCTGGCAACGATGGTGGAACGGGACAGCATCCGACGGTACCGCTTCACCAGGCAGCTGATTGAGGATTTGGCAGTGCAGTTGGCCCCACATTTGCAGCCTGGCCGGCCGTATCCTACAGCGTTGACCCCCAAGGTGAAGGTGATGGCAGCCCTACACTTCTTTGCCACCGGTACCTTTCAACATACTGTGGCAACTGCTGGTGGGATGTCACAGACCATGTTCAGCCGTGTGCTCCGCGATGTTTTGAACCGGTACATCTATTTCCCTAGACTGCAACGACTCACTGACGTGAAGAGTGACTTCTATGCCTGGGGAGGATGCCGCATGTCATTGGCTCCATTGATGGGACACATGTGGCTTTGGTACCACCACAGGCCCAGGAGCAGGCCTACCGTAACCGCAAGCACTACCACTCGGTCAATGCACTGGTGGTGTGTCTTGCAGATATGACCATCTCACACGTGTGTGCCCGTTTCCCTGGTTCAGCACACGATGCCTTTGTGATGAGGAGTAGTCGCATCCCCAGGATGATGGCACAGATGCAGAACCAGCGTGCCTGGCTTGTCGGTGTGTACTGACTTTGTGCCATTGTGTGTGATCTGATCTGTAGTATTCCGCCCACTTTTCCAAGTCAGCTAATGTGCACTTGTCTGTCCGTAGGTGACTCGGGATACCCCAACATGCCGTGGTTGCTGACACCCCTCAGGAACCCTGTGACACCAGCCCAGATGCGCTACAATGAGGCACATGGTCGGACCAGGAGAGTGATTGAGCGGACATTTGGTCTCCTGAAAAGCCGCTTCCGCTGCCTCGACAAGACAGGAGGGTCCCTCCCATATGCCCCAGGGAAGGTGTGCAAGATTATCATCGTCTGCTGCATGCTCCACAACCTGGCAGTGCGGAAGGAGTTGCCTCTCATCCAGGATGACAATGACCAACATCCGCCACCTGTGGAGGATCCTGGCCTGGACCACGATGCCAGTGATGATGATGATGATGGTGATGTCCGCACACAGCTCATCACCAACTTCTTTAGCTGAATGTGAGTATCCTGAGGTGTCATGTCAATGATGTGAGTTGGCATGATATGTGTAGGTGGTGCTCTGGTGCTGTTGGAGTGTGTCCATGGGCTACTTGACTGGATGTGTGTAGCGATGTGTGCTTACAGGTGGTCTGTACTCCCCAACAGTGTTGACATGCTAACTTGGTTCTGGGTGGGTATCTTGTAACATGTATTGTGCATGAGTTTTGCTGTTCTGTCCTGTTCTCCATTGCTTTTGACTGTGTGTCATTTCTGTCCTTCACAGGGTACTTTCAGATTCGTTTGGTCAACTGTGTCCACCGACGACGTCATTGTACTTCCAGGGTGGTAGCTGTTTGTCCCTACAGGTGATGTGTGCCACACCCATGGACTTCCTTCCTTCTACAGTTGTTGACTGTGTGCCCGCTGCCAGGTGGGATTACCTTGCATCTGTAGTGGTTACGACATGTTGCAACTGTGTAATAAACCTGTGCTTCACTTTGTGATGTGCGTTGTCTGTGGTCACACATTTGACTGCCATTTGCTTACTGCACCTGTGGGCTACTTGACTACAACTGGGAATAGGTGTGGTGTCTGTGCATTGCACCGTCTTTCCTGGCAACATCAGTGTAGGCAATGAGTCAGATGGCCTAGGTGTGTATGTGTTGTGTAGCCCTGGTGGTGTGTCTCCCTCATATGTGTCACATTGCCATTACTCACATGCCTGTGTTGTACTTGCTGTTGCAGTTCGCATACACAGTGTAATTTTGCAGTTCATCATCCCCATGACAGCACCCACGTTGGAATCACAACAGAGGCAAGTATGGTGTATTAGTGTGTTTATTGCGATACATTTGTGTGAATAGTGCATAGGATGGTTAGTGCTGTACATTTATATTGCAATCAGAAGTTCCTAGATGAATTGAAAGTCCTGGTAGACAAAATCCCCAGTATCGGGGCCACAGTTGTCTGAGACATTGGTCCAACTTGTACTCCCCATGTCATGTGTGGGAGTTGTGTTGCCGTCAACAGGGTGAACAGTTTGCGCACAAAGGTGAACATCCAGAACAGGTTCAGGCTTCCTGGGGGTTGCACTTGGCCATCGGCCTCTCACTTGCCCCTCCTCGGACGACCCCTCTTCTTTGGGGGGCCCCTCAAGTACAGGCTGCTGCGGTGCAGGGGACTCTCCGCCAGAGTCATCCTCCCTCCCTGTGGCAGTTGCAGTTGTTTCAGCACCAGATGTTGTTGGCACACAGGGAGGTGTAGACTGGTTGCTGTTCATCTGGCGGAGGCATTGTAATATGTCCCTATGCACCGCCGTCATCTCTTGCAGTGTGTCCCACTTGGACTCCACGCGGGACATGTGTGAGTCCAAGCGGGCATGATGGGCAGCCTGCTGCTGTTTCATGTCCCTGAGGAGCCCCACTACCTGGCTGAGATCTCCGGTGCTGGACTGGTACGCATCGGCTATGCGTGCCAGTTGTGGGTCATCATGCACACCAGACACCTCTGCAAGCAGCGACCTCTGACTCCCACCCTCCCACCACCCCTGCCGACATGTGCAGTGCATGCAGTGGCACGCACAGATGACCCTGGTCCCCCTTGGGGGTTGGTGGTGGTGTCCATGGCCCCACGTTGGTCCAGGGTCCCTGTGCTGGTGGTGCTCCTTGTTCTGTCCATGTCGGCAGGGATGGTATTTGTGGTGACAGTCGTTGGAGGGGTGGGTGCAGGGGGTGCAGCTGGTGGTCCTGCTGGTGCTGCAGCTGGTGGTCCTGCTGGTGCTGCATGTTGACTTGCACCGGAGGTGCCAGGTTGGTCTTCTTCATCCGAGGAGGGCAGAGGCTGTTCGACACCAGTGAGCTCCGTATCCTCTTGAGCCTGGGACTGGGACTCCTCAGCGTCTGCTGCTGTGTCCCCATCATCACCTGTTTTTGGGAGACACACACAATGTATGTTATGTTTCTGCAGGCATCAATGGTTGACACACCTGACAGTTGTGACTGTGCCTCTGGGTGCGGGCCTGTACATTGCATTGTCCTAAGTTGTCACAGTCAGGGCTTGATATTGGTGTAGCACATTGTCCTGCATTATTTGGGCATTTCTATGTATTTGTTGGGCTGTGAACATGGTCTGCATTGGTTGTATTTTGTTGACAGCCGGCCCTCCTTCCCACCCAGCCAGTCAGTTATCCCACCATGGACTGTGCTTGCATTGCAGGGAGTGAAAGTTGTCTTTCAAGATGTCAGTCAGTGGTGTCCTGCTGTTGGTTGTTGCACAGTTGCCAGCGGGGCCTTGTGCTCCCCACAGCAGTTGCCAGTGTCAGCCATCTTGTCAGTTGTTTTCCACTCCCTGTGATGTGAGCATGGTTCAGGGTGGTGTTGATGGGACAGTTGTGGGGGTGAGCTATGTCTGTGACTATGACTCCCATCATGCTATTGCCTCCACCCCACTTCCCAGCATTCCCATACTTACTTGCTTTTGTGGGGAGTTCAGTGTGTGTGGGTGTAAGAGCAATGGCAAGATGGCTGACAGTGGTGTCCTGCTGTTGGTTGGCGTGCAGTTCCCAGCATGCCCTTGTGCTCCCCACGACACAGCACCAGTGTCAGACATCTTTGATGGGCCTTTCCACTCTCTGTGGGATGTGCATGCGTGAGTGTGAGCTTGCTGGGCCATGTGGTGGGGATGTTGAGCTGTGACTACGACTCCCATCATGCTATTGCCTCCACCCCCTTCCCAGCATGCCCATGCTTCCTTCCTTTTGACTCTGCTTCCCTGTGGGGTGGGCTGCCTGTGCTGACAGGATGGCTGGGAGTGTTGTCCTGGCAGTTGTTTGGCTAAAAGTCCCAAGAGTGTCCCTGTGCTTCACACAACATAACCCAGGGTGGTGGTTCTTTGTGGGATCTTGAGTTAGGATGTGAGGCATTGCATTCTCCCAGGTGGGTTATGTGGAGTTTGTGTTGAGGGGGTGTGTGAGGGGAGGTGCTTGTGACTATGGTCAGTACTGCAAGTCCTCCTTCCCACCCAGCCAGATATCCCACCATGGAACGTGCTTGCATTGCAGGGAGTGGAAGTTGTCTTTCAGGATGTCAGTCAGTGGTGTCCTGCTGTTGGTTGTTGCACAGTTGCCAGCGGGGCCTTGTGCTCCCCACAGCAGTAGCCAGTGTCAGCCATCTTGTGAGTCCTTTCCAGTCCCTGTGATGTGAGCATGGTTGTGAGTGGTGTTGATGGGCCAGTTGTGAGGCTGAGCAATATCTGTGCCTACTACTCCCATCATGCTATTGCCTCCACCCCACTTCCCAGCATTCCCATACTTACTTGCTTTTGTGGGGAGTTCAGTGTGTGTGGGTGTGAGAGCAATGGCAAGATGGCTGACAGTGATGTCCTGCTGTTGGTTGGTGTGCAGTTCCCAGCATGCCCTTGTGCTCCCCACGACACAGCACCAGTGTCAGACATCTTTGATGGGCCTTTCCACTCTCTGTGGGATGTGCATGCGTGAGTGTGAGCTTGCTGGGCCATGTGGTGGGGATGTTGAGCTGTGACTACGACTCCCATCATGCTATTGCCTCCACCCCCTTCCCAGCATGCCCATGCTTCCTTCCTTTTGACTCTGCTTCCCTGTGGGGTGGGCTGCCTGTGCTGACAGGATGGCTGGGAGTGTTGTCCTGGCAGTTGTTTGGCTAAAAGTCCCAAGAGTGTCCCTGTGCTTCACACAACATAACCCAGGGTGGTGGTTCTTTGTGGGATCTTGAGTTAGGATGTGAGGCATTGCATTCTCCCAGGTGGGTTATGTGGAGTTTGTGTTGAGGGGGTGTGTGAGGGGAGGTGCTTGTGACTATGGTCAGTGCTGCAAGTCCTCCTTCCCACCCAGCCAGATATCCCACCATGGAACGTGCTTGCATTGCAGGGAGTGGAAGTTGTCTTTCAGGATGTCAGTCAGTGGTGTCCTGCTGTTGGTTGTTGCACAGTTGCCAGCGGGGCCTTGTGCTCCCCACAGCAGTAGCCAGTGTCAGCCATCTTGTGAGTCCTTTTCCAGTCCCTGTGATGTGAGCATGGTTGTGAGTGGTGTTGATGGGCCAGTTGTGAGGCTGAGCAATATCTGTGCCTACTACTCCCATCATGCTATTGCCTCCACCCCACTTCCCAGCATTCCCATACTTACTTGCTTTTGTGGGGAGTTCAGTGTGTGTGGGTGTGAGAGCAATGGCAAGATGGCTGACAGTGATGTCCTGCTGTTGGTTGGTGTGCAGTTCCCAGCATGCCCTTGTGCTCCCCACGACACAGCACCAGTGTCAGACATCTTTGATGGGCCTTTCCACTCTCTGTGGGATGTGCATGCGTGAGTGTGAGCTTGCTGGGCCATGTGGTGGGGGATGTTGAGCTGTGACTACGACTCCCATCATGCTATTGCCTCCACCCCCCTTCCCAGCATGCCCATGCTTCCTTCCTTTTGACTCTGCTTCCCTGTGGGGTGGGCAGCCTGTGCTGATAGGATGGCAGGTTGTCCTGGCAGTTGTTTGGCTAAAAGTCCCAAGAGTGTCCCTGTGCTTCACACAACATAACCCAGGGTGGTGGTTCTTTGTGGGATCTTGAGTTAGGATGTGAGGCATTGCATTCTCCCAGGTGGGTTATGTGGAGTTTGTGTTGAGGGGGTGTGTGAGGGGAGGTGCTTGTGACTATGGTCAGTGCTGCAAGTCCTCCTTCCCACCCAGCCAGATATCCCACCATGGAACGTGCTTGCATTGCAGGGAGTGGAAGTTGTCTTTCAGGATGTCAGTCAGTGGTGTCCTGCTGTTGGTTGTTGCACAGTTGCCAGCGGGGCCTTGTGCTCCCCACAGCAGTAGCCAGTGTCAGCCATCTTGTGAGTCCTTTTCCACTCCCTGTGATGTGAGCATGGTTGTGAGTGGTGTTGATGGGCCAGTTGTGAGGCTGAGCAATATCTGTGCCTACTACTCCCATCATGCTATTGCCTCCACCCCCTTCCCAGCATGCCCATCCTTCCTTCCTTTTGACTCTGCTTCCCTGTGGGGTGGGCTGCCTGTGCTGACAGGATGGCTGGGAGTGTTGTCCTGGCACTTGTTTGGCTAAAAGTCCCAAGAGTGTCCCTGTGCTTCACACAGCATAACCCAGGGTGGTGGTTCTTTGTGGGATCTTGAGTTAGGATGTGAGGCATTGCATTCTCCCAGGTGGGTTATGTGGAGTTTGTGTTGAGGGGGTGTGTGAGGGGAGGTGCTTGTGACTATGGTCAGTGCTGTGAGTCCTCCTTCCCACCCAGCCAGATATCCCACCATGGAACGTGCTTCCATTGCAGGGAGTGCAAGTTGTCTCTCAGGATGTCAGTCAGTGGTGTCCTGCTGTTGGTTGTTGCACAGTTGCCAGCAGGGCCTTGTGCTCCCCACAGCAGTAGCCAGTGTCAGCCATCTTGTGAGTCCTTTTCCACTCCCTGTGATGTGCGCATGGTTCATGGTGGTGTTGATGGGACAGTTGTGGGGGTGAGCAATATCTGTGACTACGACTCCCATGATGCTATTGGCTACACTGACTTGCCCAGCATACACAGAATTCCTTTCTTTCAGTGGTCTTCACTGTGTGTTGGTGTTGTAGTGGTGGCTACATGTCTGGATGTGTTTGTTAGTTATATTTGTGCCACTGCCTAGCTGTAGTTGTAGTTGTGTTTGTACATGTGATGACACGGTTAAATGTGACTTTGAGATGGCATGTGTTGTGTTTATCTGACTGACATACACATTTTGGGATGATTCTGTTCTGGTTGCTGTGTAATTGCTAAGAGTGCATGGTTTGACTCTCCCCTTGACAGTGATGTGTGTGTGTATTGTGGCAGAATATTGTGTACATTTGTTGTGTACTCACCAGGCTCTGGGATGTTTTCTAGTCCATAGACGCTCACTGGCGGAAGGATGGCCCGCACCTTCTCCTCCCAGGGCCTGAGGTATACTGGCTTGGCAGGAGGGCCACTGCCGGTGTATTGGCTCAGGAGGTAGTCCTTCTTCAGCAGCTCCCGTACCCTCCTGCGCACGTCATACCACCTGTTCTGGATGTCAGTCTTTGTGCGCAGACATGGTGATTGTGCGTTCACCCTGTTGATGATCCTCTCCCACATCTTTGTTTTCTGGGAGATGGGTGTCTGTTGGACCAGTGCGCCAAACAGCTGTGGCTCTACCCTGAGGATCTCGTCTACCAGGACTTCCAATTCACAATCTAGGAACTTGTGATTCTTCTTTGGGGGCATGGTGATGGGTGGTGATGGTGAGTAATGTGTGTGTTGGTGTGCAGGTGAAGGTGTGTGAGTGTGTGTTTTGCTGGGTGTATGTGAGGTAGCTATTTGTTGGTGTGCTGATGGTGTGTGGCTTGTGTGAGGGATGAGCTGTGGGTGTGTGGTTGCTGTCTGTTGAGTGCTGGCAGGTGAATAGCATTTGCAAAGGATCACGGTTGGGATTTGTGTCCTTTATATGGGTGGAGTTGTGGGTGTGTCTTTGTTCTCTGTCCCCACCCCCAACAGTATTTATTGGCTTTGTAATTGCTTGTTTGGCCTTTTTTTGTGTATTTTTCCTTAGTACTTTCTGTGCATGTTGGAAACGTTCTTGTGACCGAGTCGGACCCTGCAGTTGTCTCGTACGGTCTTCTCCGTTTCGTTCACGCTGTGTTTGTGCAATTTTCTATGCTGCGTACGCGTCGGTCGCGGTGTTTTGTGTTACTTCGGCTCGCAGTTTTGTATGCGTATCGGTCGTACGGCTTGTCCTCCGTACGACTCGGTCGTGGTTTTCGCGCCTTGCATCGTACTTTGCGGTTTGGAGTTCGCGGGTACGTTTCGGTCGGATTTGTTCCGGGTGCGTGTCGGTCGGTTCGATTCGCGTGTTTTTCCGGCCGGATTGCTGTTTTCCGTGCGGCTCGGTCGTTCGGCTTGGGTTCCGTACGTGTCGGTCGGATTTTGCACGCTTTGCATCGTACTTGGCGGGTCGTGCGCCACAGGTACGTGTCGGTCAGAATTAATTCCGGCTCCGAGTCGGTCGGTGCTTTTTCCGGCCCGAATCGGAATCGACCCCTCAGTGTAAATGTATAGTGATCAGTGATGCAATTTGCCAAGTGACAATGCTATAGCACAATGTGTCCATAGGTGCGGTAGGCGTGCTCCGCCACTGCGGTCACGGGCATTGGACACAATTGTAAGATGCCGGATTTCGGTAGAGACCACCTGGCCCCCGCGGTGTGACACCGCCTATGCGAATGTCATTGCAGCCAATGGGAACCGCCATCGCGGTAGTGCAATACATTTTTGAAACTCGCGGTAGGCGTGCACCGCCACTGCGGTCACAGGCATTGGACACAATTGTAAGATGCAAACCAGCCTGACCAATTGCATCAGCAGAGTACCACTGAAACAACCCTAGGGGCCTATACATGTCTGTGAGAGAGCCACACCTGTCACTTGCATTCAGACACTGCTGCCTGCCATTCATCACCACCAACTGCTGCTGTACCTCTACTCTGGACCCAGTCATGGCTCGAACAGAAAATATCAGGGCCCGTCCCTTCACCACAGAGGAGCTAGAGGTCCTGGTGGACGAGGTCCTTGCCCAGTATGGGCGGCTATATGGAACATATAGACATTTTGCGGCAGCTGTGTGTGGGTCAGACTGCTCTCCTGAATGCCCTCCAGGATCATGGCAACAAGTTGTCACAGGTTGTTGCGTTCATGGAGGGCATTCATTCGGACGTGGGTGGCCTACACCGAAGTGTCCAGTCTTTGTCCTCCACAGTGACGGCAGCCATTCAGCAGTCCCAAGCTCCCAGTCCAGTTCCTGTCCTTTCCGCAACCACACTCCCAGTGCCCCCACCTGACCAGAGCACGCACACACCAGAGCCCTCAGGCACCCATTCATCCACACGCAGCACACAACACCAGCACTCTAAGCAAACCAGACACCATACACCATCACCACAGCACACAAAGAGCACACATGACCGCAAGACAAAAAGCCCATCACAGGACACTCAGGGACATAGGGCAAAAAAGCATGCATCCACATTACATTCCTCCAAATCATCACCATCCAAGGGCACTCCCATCCCCACACCTGATCCCAAAGACACACAAACACTTGCCCTGTCTGCAGTGAACCTGGTGCCTGCCACAACTAAGCCCAAACACATTCAGGAGGCAGTTTCACCCAAAACTTTGACTCCCACCCACACCCCTGTGAAGCATGGACATGAAAGCAAAGTGGGGAGAGTACCTCCACAACAGGGGATGCAGGGGAAAAGGCAACCCAGCCCCCAGCGTACCACCAGGTCCAGCAAATCCCCACGGGAAGAGCCAACACCACCTGCTACACCTTCGGGGAAGAGGGAGGCTGTTGTGCCCACCTCACTTCTCACTTCTGGCAAGACGCTTGCGGGATATCGGATCCCAAAACAATTGAGACCCAGCCCTCAACATTCACCATCAGCCACTGAGCCTCCACGCAGCATGTCTCCACCTCCCCGCGCCACCACTCCACCCGGTCCAAGCAGCCCTCAGGCTCCCACATCCACGGATCCCTCTACCTCAGCCAGTTCTCTCCCTCCCAGGTCCAGTCCTCCAACTGGCCCAGACAATCAGCCCCCTCCCAGTTCAACTTCAACCCAAATTTGAGGCCAAGTCCCCCTTCCCACACCATTTCTCCCTGAGCGGTGCCTGGACTGCCCATTCAAGGCCCCTATCCTGTGGTGATTCCCATGGAGGTGGACTGTGTTACATATTTTTTGTGCAAGTTTTCATGCACACATGTGCAGACTTGAAATTTGGACTGGCCAATGGCCTTGATGTTTTGCACTTTTGATGCCTATACAGAGTTTATGTAATAAAGACTGTTACTCATGTTCTGAGCTTTGTTGCTGCCCTTGCTAATGATGCAGTGCCATGTATGTGTATATGTTCATCTGTCACATGCTCTGTATGCCACATTCACATTGGCATCAGCTTGATTTTCTTTTGCAGAGGTTGCCAGAGGTTCCAGCCACTTTTGTGCTTCTTGACTCAGAGGCTTGAAGGTGCAATGATGCTTGTCTGTGATGGTCTGCTCTTGTCCTAATCTTACTATTGTGGGGCCTCTAGTTTTGTGCACATGTCATATTTGAATGCTGTACCACAACAGCAGAGAATTCTATAAACATGATAACTTGCAGGGTGGACAGGGTCCGTCATATCTGTGGGATCTATCTTGATGTGTACAGAGCAGTGTAGATATGTAGTCATCTTGTGTAGGCCTGGCTTCATAGTCACATGAGTAAATTAGAATGTGTGCACTTGAGTAGTCATACAGTGTGATTGTCCTGTCATTAGCTGAAGTGTTGATGTGTGTGTGCCCTTGGACATGACACCTACACACATGTATGATCCAGTTGATGAGTGCCTGTTTGTTTACATGATCAGACATCTGCTGTAGATTGTGGGCACATGTAGGAGTTGTTTGTTGAGCAATGTGCAGTGTGTCGCTATGACGTTGCAGTCCTGGGGTACACCTACTTGTTGTCAACGTCATTTGTGAGTATGCAGAGTGTGTCACTGCAATATCTGTGTTGTGGTTTTAGGATCAGCCATGGCTCTTGCTTATGTTTGTGCTCACTGTGCTGACTGGCTCAGGCAAACAAACATTATAAGTGACTTTTCACATACATTGATGTCATTTTACACTTTATTTTGACCACTATGTGGTATTCAGAGTCATACCAGCCCCAAGAGGAGCTTTTGATGCCTACACATTGTGAGTTACTCCTCTATGTTTATTTGCTCTGTACACTCCTCACCTGTCCAATACTAATGTACACCCCACTTCAGTCTGATATCTTCCACCCCATGCCTTGCCAGTGTTTGACCCTCCACACCACTTCATGGTGTGACACTATACTGTGGGAGGATGATTTGTGTCCAGGACCTATGTGCCCCTCAGGACTGTTTCACAATTTGTTCTGTGCTATTTTCTTCTACTTGATTGCAGTCATGGTTGCTCAGGTACAGTGCAGATGATTTTCCAGCACAGTCCTCTAGTCATGTTCCATGCATCTGTGTTTTCCTGAGTTGTGCAGCAGTAGGTGATAGCTAAAGTGTATATCTGTTTGCTGAGGTAGTGTTACCCATCCTGAGTGTGATGTGTGCTGTGTGCTGTGATCATTTGTGATGTTTAAGTTCATGGTGGATCACTCAGATATGTGTGATACTGGTTTTGGTGGTGTTCACACACTGCTTACTGTGCATGCACTGTTGTCAGCGGATGTTGTATTGTCCTTGCAGGTGTGAGTCCCCCTGATGTCCAGCTGAGTTTGTTATGTAATGTTTTTGTATGTGCATATGTTATGTATTTGTTGTTGAGGGATGCAGTCTTTATCCTGTGTTGGCTTTTTCTACTGACAGGTCCATGTGTGTGTAATGTTTTTTAGCATGACATTGTGTGTGAGGAGTTTGTGTATTTGGATGCATTCAGATGTGTGTTGAATTTGAAGTGTGCATTTCTAGTGTGAATGTCACATGCAGCAATGTGGAGCCTTGTTCATTAGCTTGTTTTGAGTGCACAATTGTGCTATGGCCTCCTTGTCAGGATTGTGCATGTGCATGCTTGTGCTACACATTGACACCATGCTCACTTTGTAACTGGTGGAGTGTCTATGTCTGTGTTTGCAGATTTGTCTGGTTGCACACAGTTTGTGTTTATGATTGACATTTGATCATGTATTTTTTGTTTGGTTTGGATGATGGTGTCTGTGCAGTTGGCCAGAGTAGAAATGTTATCTATTCCGGTGCTGTCTAGGATCACATTGCCTATCCACTGTTTGCCTGCACATGGCTGAGCTTGTTGGACTTCTTTTGATGTGGTTTGTGATACATGTGTTTGGCAATTGGTTTGGGATGAGCATTGGTTCAGACATCCCTGAGTGGGATTCAGACATTTGTAGATACACACAAGGGTGTGGCATTGGTTATCAGGAAACTCGCAGGACCTTATTTACAACTTTATCTGTGTTTCTCACAGGTGTTGAGTAGTGAAGGTGGGAGATGGGTAGATGAGGGGTATGTGTGAAGGTTATACTTGGGTTTGACAGTCAGGGAGTGTCACTGTGAGCCATGAGTGTTGTGCTGGTGGCATACACATGTCAAGATAGTTGACACAGATGAGGGGCTGGTCACTGTATGGCTTATGACAGTTCATATCATTCTGGGTCAATGCATTGCTTGCATTGCTGTATCACAGGGATATTGCACAGATGTTACGTTCATTCAATTTTAATCTCTGTGCCACCCATGTATGATTTGATGACTTAAGTGTAGTGTGATATGTGGTACCTCTTGAATGCCATGTACAAATGGTAACAGTCATTTCTACATGCTTTTGCTGCACTGTGCACTCCACTTTAGGATAGTTTACTTCTTATGATACAGTGCTGCTGACGTATGGTATGTGTATGAGGCTGAGTTTAAGTGTGTGAGCTTTCTGAAGTGCTTAACATGCAGTGTGAACAGTTCCAAGGCTTTTAATCTGCACAGTGACTCTTCATTTCTTCAATTATTCACTTTAATTCACATGAGTGGAAGGCAGGTGTGAGGAGGAGGAGGGTTGTCATGAGTCTCATGTTCCTATACAATTGCTGATGATCCTAATGAGATGTCACTATAGACTGTGCCCCTGCACATGACTTCTTGCTGCAGATATGTTGTGCTGAGTGGTGCTTCTTTTATGATACATGTGGTGTGGATGTTGTGATTTTGGTCTTGCTTGTCTGGGACAATGTCCTGGACTCCTACTACATTGTGGGCAGGTTTTACCGCGGCTTCACCGCTGCGGTGACATGACCGGCACGACTAGGCTAGTTGCAATCATTTCTATGGGGATGGGTGACCCCGATGCAGAGGTGACAATTTGTGACGTGCAAGACATGTGTACTTAGACTAGGGAATATGTTCCTGTCTCCACCAGGGTGTCTAATGTAGCCAGGATACATATTTCAGCGCGACAGTTGTGTGTTGTTGTTGTACAAGAGTTGTATGCGGGGATGTGTTATTGACTTACCTGCGGTGTTGACCACGACGGCGTCTTATCTGCTGGTAGTGGATCAGGTACAGCAGCGGAAGGGCTTGTAGAGCAGGATCCATGGCGGCCAGGAACGTGTGGAGGTGTCTCGGACTTGGGTTTCTATCTCCGCAGTTGTGCTTCCGCCATCTCCGAATTTCTGGTTTCTCCGCTGCGTTCTGATGGGCTGGTTGACGCATCGTGATTTGTCCAGCGGTCGGAACGTCATTCCGCATGGCGGTCTTTCTCTATTGGCTCCCTCCGGCACCATTGCGGAACCAAAAATCTGGTGGATCCGGAAACTCCGCGACGGACGGGAAATGGGCTATTTTTGCCCATTCTAATATGGCGGTCGCTAGGACCGCCGCAGGAGTAACTAAATGGACGTTTTCCGCCACCGCCAGCACTGCGGAGGTGCCTACGACCGCCATCGTAATCAGCCCCTATGTTACCAAAAAAATTTACTATTTTTCAAAACTGTAAAAAAAAAGTATATATAAAAATATATTTGTTATACATTAAATATATTTGTTAAACATGTATACATAAAAATGAACGTTACAAATATACTATGCTTTATAATAAAATATTCATACCATCAAAATTTATGATTTATGTTTTGAATATTATAATAAATTTTCTAACCAAAAAAATGAAAAGAATTTAATTGTGAATGAAAATATAAATGTTTTCACATAAGGAAATGTTGAAAATAAAAACTAACATATATGTATTTACTTATTACAATATACAGATAAACTGTACAAAAAATTATACATAATAAATAATAAAAAAATCCTATTACTAACTTCCAAATATAAAAAACTCTGACAAAAAGCAGAATAATACTGCAATTACAATCCCAACAACGAAAATTACTGTACTCAACAAAACTACTGTATAATAAACCATAATAATTTACTATTCCAACTCCAACTAAACTCAGGCAAAGTGCTGGATAGTAAACCATAATAATTTACTATTCCAACTCCAAACCCAACTAAACTCAGGGAAAGTGCTGGATAGTAAACCATAATGATTTACTATTCCAACTCCAAATCCAACTAAACTCAGGGAAAGTGCTGGATAGTAAACCATAATGATTTACTATTCCAACTCCAAATTCAACTAAACTCAGGGAAAGTGCTGGATAGTCAACCATAATGATTTACTATTCCAACTCCAAATCCAACTATACTCAGGGGAAGTGCTGGATAGTCAACCATAATAATTTACTATTCCAACTCCAAATCCAACTAAACTCAGGGAAAGTGCTGGATAGTAAACCATAATAATTTACTATTCCAACTCCAAATCCAACTAAACTCAGGGAAAGTGCTGGATAGTAAACCATAATAATTTACTATTCCAACTCCAAATCCAACTAAACTCAGGGAAAGTGCTGGATAGTAAACCATAATAATTTACTATTCCAACTCCAAATCCAACTAAACTCAGGGAAAGTGCTGGATAGTAAACCATAATAAATTACTATTCCAACTCCAAATCCAACTAAACTCAGGGAAAGTGCTGGATAGTAAGCCATAATAATTTACTATTCCAACTCCAAATCCAATTAAACTCAGGAAAAGTTCTGGATAGTAAACCATAATAATTTACTATTCCAACTCCAACTCCAACTCAACTCTGGGAAAGTGCTGGATAGTAAACCATAATAATTTACTATTCCAACTCCAATTCCAACTAAACTCTGGGAAAGTGCTGGATAGTAAACCATAATAATTTACTATTCCAACTCCAAATCCAACTAAACTCAAAGAAAGTGCTGGATAGTAAACCATAATAATTTACTATTCCAACTCCAAATCCAAATAAACTCAGGGAAAATGCTGGATAGTAAACCATAATAATTTACTATTCAACTCCAAATACAAATACATTAAAGGAAAGGACTGATTAAACCCCCTCCCTATATTGACCTTTCAAACTAACAAAAATATATTCTTAACATAAAAAATGTATTAACATTTTTATTATTTCTTAAAAATACAATACAATTTTTGTTTTAAAAAAAATGTAAAATATTTAATACTTTCAAATTCTCCATTTTTTAAAATATATAAATATTTAAAAATATGTTTATATTTAATCACAAATCTTTTTATAATTTTTTTATTTACAAATACAAATTTATAATAATTTTTAAAATGTAATAAAAATGTTAACATTTTATTAAAAATCGTAACATTTTCACAAACTTTACATAAAATATTTCGCAACACAAATAATTTCGAAATTTACAATTAAAAATAAAAATTTTAAATTTTATTTTTTAATTATATAATTTTATTTTATTATTTAAAATGTATTTTTATCCAAAAATTGTTAAATTACTCACCACCCATATCCCCTATAAACCCAATATCCCACTCCTAAAGTTTAATAAAAATGTAAAAACATTTTGTTTCAGCACAATATTTTTAAATTACTCCCCACCCTTATCCCCTATAAACCCAATATCCCGCTCCTAAAATATATACAAATTTTAAAATTATAGTAATTTTTCATCGACATTTTTAAATTACTCCCCACCCTTATCCCTTATAAACCCAACATCCCACTCCTAAAATATATACAAATTTAAATTTTATATTAATTTTTCAACATTTTAAAATTACTACCCACACATATCCCCTATAAACCCAACATCCCGCTCCTAAAGATTATATTAAAACAAAAAAAAATTATTTAAACATAAAAAAATTATTTAAACGTTATAAAATTAGTAATACAAAATTACTTAAAAAAAGAAAAAATTGAACATTTAAAAAATAGAAACCATAAAATTTATATTATTTACATCGATATTTTTACCATCGATATTTTCAAATTTGATATTTCTAAATAACATTAAAATTGATATTTTTAACATCGAGAAAACTTACCTCGATATTTTACACCGTCGATATTCTTACCTCGATATTCTTGCATGTTGATATTTTTCCATCAATATTCTTTCTCTGCACCATAATTTTGTTTATAAAACTTTCTTCTATTTTTTTTAATTCAGTTTGGGATTTCTATTGTGTTGCATTTTGACTATCCGGGTCTAGTGGCTTTCTGGACTCATGCGTCTACTGTAGGGGCTTGTGTATGATCTCATGGTCACAGGTTAAAATCCCGGCGGTTCCACTCAGCCATTCATCTTTCTGAGGTTGATAAAATGAGTAGCATTGAGTTGGATAACAATAAACATCTGTTATTCAGCGGCAAAATACCCTAGGGTGAATGTTCGCTTTAAAAATACATGCTATGTTATTACTGCATTACTTTACACATTGAACCAAGTTCGGCCTGCCTGCTGTGTTCCATAGCTACCAGAGGGCCGAGCTCAGGTTAATTTACAGACTTTGAGAGTTCACCATAACAAGAGTTGCAAATGTTTCTTGAGGCGGGTAGTCACCCACCCCAAATAATAATCCAATTTCTTATACCAGCTGCAAGCAGTACACTAACCAACTGTCTAGAATCCCGCCAACAATTGAACACTACGTTCTTAAAATGGAATTCAGGGAAGAGAATATATCATGATAGAACCTGTAGACGTCTTCCTCTTACGTCTAGCAACCGCTGAATGTCTCAGCTTTTGTTTCCTTATAAATTTATATTATCCTACGGAAATGTGGAGAAATGAGTCTTTAGGGCCCGTTTTGGAAACAATCATTCTCCATTTTTTAGAAGTTGGCGTTTCACATTTAAGATTCAAACCTAGAAGTATTGTTGAGTCATTCAAGATCTCACCCTCCAGTATGTCCTAATGAGGCATTAACTACATCATATTGCTCGAGACTAGGAAGCAGTCAATCCTGAAACTAGAACCATGGACACAAGACACAAAGGAGTCAATTCACAAAAAATGTAAGAAATCTGCACTCTGATATTTACATTTACGTATGAGTGTAGAAATCAATTCTTTTTTTAATAACACTGACAGTTTTTGTGAATGGGCCCAAAAAACGAATATTCATTGTTCCTAGGATTGGCCAAATGCTCTGGTTCCCAAACACCATTGTCTTCCAAGAAGTCCAGTAACATCGTCTTGTCATTGGCATTGTTTCGTGGACCAGTTCGGTCAAGAAGTACGTCCAGCATGAGGTTTCAGTCAACACTCACTGCTGGCTGTGTGGACCCGAATTCTGTCAGCAACCATGATATGATGAACAAGGCAGCTCAAGCTAAGGGGGTCATTACGATAGCTGGCGGATCGCCACCGCCCGTATGACGGTGGCGATCCGCCAGCTATTTCCCACCGCCCGCAGTCCATCCCCCCCCCACCATATTACGATGGCGGGGGGAGCCCGGCGGACGGAAAGACCGTCCGCCGGTCTGACAGGAGACCGGGCGGAAAAGCGCTCTAATATGGTGGCGGTGTCTGCAAGACACCGCCATCCATATTTGCATGCAGGCGGAGATGTGCCTTCCCATGGCGGCGTTGCCGCCATGGAAAGGCATGTGGTCTTTGCCTTTGGGGGCCCGTAGCAGGCCCCCAGTAAGTTGGGGGTGGGGGTGCACATGGGGGTTACCTATAGTACCCCCCTGCATTGGCATGGACAAAGTGGCAGGCACAGCGCGGTGCCTGTCACCTTGTGCATGCCAATGCACAACGTATATTCCCAGCATTGTGGCGGGCGGTGCTGTGAGCACCGCCTGCCACAATGCTGGGAATAGGGCTTGCCACTGTGGCGGTGGCATCCTAATTTCACGTGCGGGACCGCCGCA
Organism: Calotriton arnoldi; assembly: GCA_963921515.1. Classification (NCBI taxonomy): domain Eukaryota; kingdom Metazoa; phylum Chordata; class Amphibia; order Caudata; family Salamandridae; genus Calotriton; species Calotriton arnoldi. Next base: position 73,342 of record CAWUFW010000811.1, read on the forward strand.
CCCCTTGCGGACGGTCCCGCATTCCGTTGCGGTGGCGGGCGGACAAAGTCCGCCCGCCATCGTAATGATGCCCTAAGTTAGGAGTATAAATCAATCCCACATATAGGTCCCATTGTTTTTATTTTGGCAAAAACATATCTACCCTATCATCAGTTCAAGACCTGAAAATTATGCATTTGAGGGCTTTTCTAAACAAGCTAGTCACTGGACGTTTCCTACAGGAACATATAATAGAAGATGATCTGGACAGCCCAGCGGGATGGAGGTTTGACGGCTACTCTCTACCCTTCAGAGGCAATCTCTCTTAAATTTAACTCCGAAGGGGAAGGATAGATCTGATTGGCCACTATATCAGGAGCTCTGGGTGTCAAGTAGCACAATACTTTGCATTGCTTAATGAGGTGAAATGTTCATACACATTTAAAGAAACCTAGGTCAGAAGTTTTAGATGACATTGTATATGCATGTGGAAGATGGCAGGTAAATGGGTAAGCCAGGAAGATGTCTGGTATCGTAGTCAAGGAAAGCAAAGAGCTGGCTGTGTTGTGTGAGGGGTCGTAGTGTAAGCAGGTCAACACATGCTAAGAAGAGAATGGGAGCTTGCTGGTTGTCAAGAAGGTGTATCTACTAGCCAGTTAATGCAGGTAAATGGACAAATGTGTGGAAGGAGGAAGAGTGGAGAGGATGGGAAAGAAACATTAGTCAAGTATTTCCAGAAGGGCAACCAGGTAGGGTGTGACTTAGGGGTCCATTACGATGGCGGGCGGACAAAGTCCGCCCGCCATCGCAACGGAGCCAGGGACCAACCGCCGAAGTGGCGGCGGTCCCGCCATGAAAATTAGGATGCGCCCGCCACACTGGCGGGCACATCCTAGGCCTTTTACATTGCGGGTGGATCTGCTGGCTGCAGACCCACTCGCAAAGCAAAAGGTCTGTGCACAGCATTGCCATGCACTACATGGCAGGCACCACGTGGTGCCTGCCACGTAGTGCATTGCAATGAGGGGGGGGTACCATAGGTACCCTCCCATGTGCACCCCCCTACACCCAGGGGGCCCGCAACAGGCCCCCAAAAGCAAGAACCGCATGCCTTCGTTGCCGCCAGGGAAAGGCGATTCACTGCCTGCATCATAATATGGATGGCGGTGTCTTGCAGACACCGCCACCATATTATGCCCTTATTCCGCCCAGTCGACGAGTCGACCGGCGGAAAAGCGGCGGACGGTCTTTCCGTCCGCCGCGGACCCCCCAGCCATACTAATATGGCGGGGGGTCAATCAGGCAAGGATGGCGGGCGGCTCGACCCCACCGGGCCAGCGGTGGCTGCCGCCAGCCCGGCGGGGCGATCCACCCGCCATCCTAATGGGCCCCTTAGATTCAATAGGGTCCCCAAAGTATGGTGAAATAGAGAAGTACAAATACTAAGATCCAATAATGAGGAGAATCTATATGTGAGGAGCTATGGAGAGTTAGACAGTGCCACTGTCCCACCTCTGATCCTTATCTTACACCAGTGTCAGATCGACCCTCTCAAACGGCACATTCATACTGTACTAATAAAATGTAGTACAAAGGCTTATTTTTTTGCAAGCATATGGCTGCAAAGTTTAGATAGCAGCATGTTTTTCTTCTTTTCTGTTTTTGTGACATTCGCTTGTAATACGAAATTAAAAAATAAACCATCACACTAGTTTGCTTAAGCCAGATGGATTCCGTTAAAAATGCTTGCTGAACCGCCCCATTCCAATCCAATTATGTGGATGACGCAGTCTTTATTGCGAGAATGCGCATGGGGTACCCATTTTGCTTGGTTAATTTATATCCTTCATGCATGATTTAGATGTAAAGTAAATTTCTCTAAACCATCTATCATTTTGAGTGGGCCCATAAAAAACAAATCTAGTCTTATCCGACTGAGGGCATACAGCTTGCTTAAAAATGTAAATTATCTGGGAATCCTTTTTGATACTGAGGTAAACTGGGGCCACTTACTAAATTTAGGATCTCAATTTTATAGAGTAACGAAAGCAGTTTTCCACTTTACTCCATAAACCGGTGAGAGAATGGATTATAATTTTCAAGAGTAAATGCATCACAGTGGCGTTATATGAGACAGGTGTCTAGGGGGTTTATTAGTGCGGACATTTTTCAACGGGCCAGCAACAGGTTTGTCTGTAGACTACTATCAGTCTCCCACAGCACAGCCACATTTATTTGTCATAGTGAGGTAGGAGTTAGTTACCTGGAAGATGCAAGTAGAGTGGCTCCCTTGTTGAAAACTCGAGGGCTGTTTTGTAAGGTTGATTTTTAGGGATTGCCTTTCACTAGATAACATGGGGGAAATACCATGGGTCATATATGTAAAATAGGTATTGACGATTTGGGAGTCCCAGAGCTTTTGTCAAACCCAGAGAGTATACATGTTAACTCAAAAGAGCAAGTAAAAGATTGATTTTTACTCACCGCTCTAAGGTGTGCTATGAGAAGGCGCAAACCTTGACTACCTCCATGGGTATGGAACCTTACCTGCTTTAATTCACTACCCACAATTCAGATTTTATGTCACATGCCTTCAACTTAGCATATTGCTCTTTTTGATAGCATTTCCTTTACAGAGAACGTGGCTCACAAACCTTCCGAAATGCCCATGTGACAACTTGTCAAACCAAAGCACTACTCATTTTATGCTCATCTGCACTTTATATAGCTCTCGCACAGATCTTTTTTTTGGTACGAATTCTGGGAGCAGCCAATACAAGACACTACTCGATTGGCATGATATAATTGCAGCAGCAAGGGTCTCCGCAAATTTGTTATGCCGTGATTACCTATATTATAAGTATGGCTCCCTGTTTTCAGTTTTGACTGATTTGTACAGATAAATACAGACAGAAAAATATTTATTTTCCTGTTTGTATTTATTTTTAAAGGCGGATAAAAATGGAAATTGGGTTGTTTTTTGAGTGGTTCTAATTGCTGTCAGTCACGACTGCCAGGCCAATAGCAGTGTTGATTGAAAGGTGCAGGGGTTAAAAAACATAAAGGAATTTTAGTAAAGAGCCTTAAACAGCAGTAGATATGCACAACCTTGATACCAAAATTTTCAGGTTTTCTTATAAGTTCATATTTTATCATTTGAGTGTGTTTATATCACTATAACTTTTCAGGCTGAGTGCATATTTATCGGTTAAATAAATGTAGAAATACACTCGTTTCAGATAATTTTTTTTCACAAAACAAAATGAATAACGATAAATACAGATAAGATTAGCAAAAAATAAATATGGATAAATACAGACATAAATGTAAAAAAAATACATACCATAAAACTGGGAGCCCTAATTATAAAGTGCCCTTAGTATTAGGAAAAGATATGGTGCGCCCTATGATTTGTAATCATTAGCCGGATATATCCCCCTAAATGCAGGCATTTTCTTTATCAATTATTGATTTTAACGTTTTCAACGAAGTTTTTATTTTTTTATATTGTGTGTTCTATGTCTTTACACAGTCGGCCATTGAACTTGTTTGTAAATTTTGATTTTGGGAACGTTTTATGAGCTCTTGCACATAAAGCAGCATTTACTTTATGTTTTATGTATTTTAAATAGTTGATTGTGAAGTTACTCTCTGGCACTGAGGCTGTGAGTCATCTGTATCAATCACTATACCTAGCATGTTATGTGTTTCAGAAGGCTGGGCCTATATTCACGCTATAGATCCGTTATGGTGTAATTTTTATGTAGGATATTATTACCCTAACAAACAGAAACTGATTTGGAGCAGGATATCTTATTGATATATGACTTACATTTATGGACAGGTTGCACATGTTTTTTAATCATGGTCTTTGTTTCATATTATGTATATTTTGCTGTTTAGTACTTGTATGACTTTTGAGCTGAATAATAGGATATTAACGGACTGGCTTGTTGATATGATTAATACTAACATCATTTGTTTAAAAGGATGAATTTGGATTAGTTCAAGTAACAAACAGGAAATAGTGGACTACATGAATTTGCCTACGGCAAAAATTAGAACAGTATCACACCTGCCTTTCTGCTTTTTCGTTTGATTTGTTGCACTTTTTTATGTTGTGATAGCCTAGTTAATTTTTTGCATTTTCTTATGTTGTGATGGCTGAGTTGATACCGCTCTGCGCATGCCCTTAGCATTCCCCTTTTCTAGGCTGTATAACCTACTCATAGGTTCACTGATTGTTCACACTATATAAAATTTGCAATATGACCTTTTTGTTAAAACTAGGCGAATAAATTATAAGGAATGCTTGAACTAATTCAGCCACTGATAATGCCTTTGGGCCACTTTCTACTCCATCCTTTTTTGTCACTGTGCCACTACAGACAGGGACAACCATATGCACATCTGTCTTGGTCCTTCTCCTGGAAAAACAGTGCTGCTCAAACCATTAGAGTGGCATGAAAGGCACAAAAGATGGACAAGAATGAGGCTTGAGGGTTGGCCAGTGTTGGAGGCTTTTGCATGCATTTCACTCATCCCCTCTGTGCTTTACCTATCACCTTTGTGTTTCGAAAGTGGGTCCCATGCTCATTGGGCTAGTTGACCCAAGCTGTGCTGATTAATGAGAGGCCAACACAGCCAAAACTGGTCCGGGGTTGCTTGTATGTTTGTCTAGAGGTGCTTTGCCCTAGCAGTTTGGGTAGGACTGTTCCCACTGGAGGAGGACCAGGTCTAATTTGCAGATGGCTGGTCTCTGGCGTGGTGTAGTTGGCAAAATCAGTGCTTTGCATATGGCTGGGTCATGTCTGGAATGACATAGTGGAAACAAAACAATGAACTGGAACACTTGCCAGTGGATGAGACTTGCAAGCTTTCCACCCATCATCTCTGTGTTTAAGTGGGATGCCCTAAATAAGGTGGGTATACCCAAGCATGAGCCCCATACTCTGTGCCACAGGATGTAAGCTGTTGTTCACTGATGAGGCCCAAAAAGGCTGCAAGTGGTCTGGAGGTTCTTGTTTTACCCTGAAGAGGGGAACTAGCCTGGCAGTTACAGAAGTACTGTTACTACTGGGCTAGGACCGTCTGATTTGTATATGGCTGGCCCCCATCTTAGGTGGCATAGTCAGCAAAAAATGATGAATTGGAAGACAGCCTCAAGCGATTGTCAGTGGCTGAAACTTCTCCAAATACTCTGCCTATCACCTTTGTGTTTTAGTGGGACACAACTAAGGGCCTTATTACGATAGCGGTGAATCCGCCACCGGCAGGCTGCCGGTGGCGGTTTCCCTGCCAACTTGCGGCCATTCTCCACCCGCCAAATTAGTATGGCGTGCGGTTTTCTGGCGGACGGGAAGTCTGTCCGCCACGGGTCCGCCACAGGCAATCATTCCGATTGCCTGGCGGACCCGGAATGCATACCTAGAATGGTGGCGGTGCCTAGCAGGCACTGTCCGCCATATTAGGATGCTTCATCTCCGCCAGCCGTGGATGGCGGTTCAACCGCCTTTCACAGGCTGACAGGGATCGCATTTGGGGGCCCGTTGTGGGCCCCCCTTGTGTTGGGGGGAGGTGGGTGTGCACTGCGGGGGTACCTTTGGTACCCCCTACATTTCCCTGCATCAGGTGGCAGGCACCGCATGGTGCCTGCCATGTAGTGCAGGGAAATGCAAACAGTGCATTTTGAACATTGCGGCGGGTGCTGCAGCCAGCAGCACCCGCCGCAATGTTAGAGATACACGATGCGCCTGCCACAGTGGCAGTCGCATCGTAATCTCATGTGCGGGACCGCCGCCTTACAGGCGGCCGGTCCCAAGCCCTGCAACGATGGCGGTCGGACGAAAGTCCGACCGCCATCGTAATGACCCCCTAAGTATGAGGGGTTTGCCCAGACGTGGATCCTGTGCTCACTGTGCAATAGAAATCTAGCTGCCACACAAAGAAGAGACCCAGCAAGGCCAACAATTGGTCTGGGTTACTTACCTTTCCATCTCAAGGGAGTTGCCCAGGAAGTTTAGACTGGATTGTTCATATGGGAGCAGGGCCAAATCTTATTTGTATATAGCTTGTCGCTGTCTAGAGTGGGACAGTGGACAAAAAAGTTGAGCTGAAATGCAGCATGAGTGACTAACAGGTTGGCCCTTCTCAGAAGATGTTCTCGGGTGATTGTATTATAGTCAACTTTAACAATATTGTGTGGGCTGGACGTATCCTCCATGGGAATGATCTATTACAACGCAGGCATTACAATGTAGTTCCTTTACAACGCAAGTCATTACAACGACTTGCTTTAGGTAATGTTGTATTGGACCGGTGTTGGATTTTAAGTCCAAAACCTTCCCTACTGATACACCGACTGGAGCTGGAATAGTAATTTAAAATATTCCAAAGTCCAGCGCTTCCCTAAAGCAAGTCGTTGTAATGACTTGCGTTGTAATGGAACTCGTGGTAACAACACAGTCGTGGTATTGACTGCGTTGTTAAGCCACGCGTTGTTTTGGCATGCGTGGTAACAGATACTATTCATTCTCCATACCCTTGGCCTTAAAGGTTCCTCCAAGGACCATATTTTAGTTCTCCCATTGGGCTTTTTTTATCCACCTCTCACTGTAAGATCATTGGAATGCGAAGGACTGCACTTTGGCCAGCACAAATTGGTCAATTACCTACGCCAAAGTAAAACTGCAAGCATACTACTCAGTAACTCTTTTGAACCCCTGAGTCAATTGGAAGATCTTGATTGACTGGGTCCTGCCCCGGATGAAGAGGATCCCCCAAAGTCTATGGTACCCAGCAGACCCTCGGACCTAAGGGTTCTCAGCTGGAATATTGCTGTGATGTGGGGTAAGCTAACTGATGCTGGCTAGATTAGAATGTTGGCTACCTTTGACGTTGTATGTCTACAGGAGACATGGGATGCCAGAGGCTGCCTGCATCTGGACAGCTTTACCTCATTCACTGTACCAGCCACTTTGTTGCCCAGTGGACGTGCTAGCGGAGGCCTTGTCGCACAAGGAAATTTGGGACTTAACTGCTATGTTGAACTTGTTAGGTCCAAGTTGAAGGAGGTCCTGGGCACTCTCTTAACCTTCAGAAATAAATGTAGATTGCTGGTCAAAACTTTCTATAATGCAGCCACACCCAGGATTGAAGTAGATGCTGTTTCCAGCTTTAAAGTTTTTCTAGAAGATTTGTTTTACTTTGAATCTTTATTTACTGTGATTATGTTATTGAGGGATTTTAATTTGCATCCTTGTCTGTCTTGTCAAGCCAATGATGCATTTGAGAATGCGGACCCAGGCACTGATCAGGTGCATCTCCTTCACACACAGCAAGGCAATAGTTTAATTGCTGAGTATAATCTGGTCAATTTGATGGATCCAAGATTGGAGGGGTCAGCTGAGAGGATTCCTACATTCAAGGGGAGAGATTTTAGCACAACTATAGATGATATCTTTGTATCTTTTTGTTTATCCTTAGCCCTTGTAGATTTTAAGGTTAAGTAGAATAACCATAGTGACCACAACCCTTTGTCGGCCATCTTTTTGTGGGACAAAAAGCCCACTGATGTGCTCTATTCCAATAAGGAACCAGTACTTCCTATTGATCAGGGCCGGTGGGTGAGGTGGGCCTCAGATGTCCCTTCGGATTTTATCTTTGGTTACCTCCTGTAGTGCTGATATCCTTTCATGTCTTACTGAGGATGCCTCGGCTCATAGTATCATGCTGTCCTTCTCAAATATTTGCAAGTTCATCAAATCGGCCCTTAGTAAACCAGGTGTCCTTTCTACGCCTCAACCAGTTAGATGGTTCGGTAAAAATTGCTCAAAGGCACACAAGGATATGTTGAAATCCCTGCATGAAACACCTCGGTGTCAATAAAAGGTGAAGACAGCTAGGGCGTTTTATCGTATGACCTTCAAGGAGCGTAATATCCAGCTGAAAGATGAGGCCTGGGACAATTTACTTACTGCTAGTATGTTGCAGGATAGTGCTGCCTTTTGGCGAGTGGTTAATCTCCCCCTGTTTAACAGTGATCAACTTTCTATCCAAGCGTCAACTATCACTTCACAAGCTTGGGTCAAGTACTTCAAGGCCATTTACAGTCAAGAGGACAAGGCCAACTTGTCAGATGGTAGCAAGGAGGATCATATTATCATATTTCAATTGGCTGAGGTGACCCTAGCGATTTCCAATCGTCCCTTTAACAAGACCCCAGGGCCTGACAGAATCCCTGGGGACCTTTTCAAATTCTCTGCTGATCTCTGGGCTCCTTTAATAACTCAGCACTTGAATGCAGCCGTCAGAGGTCCCCTTCCACCGACTTAGCGTCAATCGGTTATAGTCCCAATTTTTAAAAAGGGAAATAGGTCAGACCAGGCCTGTTACAGGCCCATAACCCTCATTGATTCGGACTAGAGAATTATTGGCCGGGTCCTGTTGGAGCGACTCTCTAATTGGGCAGAGGAGCAAAGTATCTTGTCTGACCTGCAAAATGGGTTCAGGTCGGGACGGGGTACCGTTGAGCAAAATTTGAACCTCTATTTGCTGATCTGTAAGTGTACTAAGACCAAGAGGGGGGCAATTAATTTGGCCTTCATGGACCTCAGTTCAGCTTTCGATAGAGTTAACTGCTCCACGCTGTGATCCATGATGGCTCAGATGGGTATAGAGCCCACCTTAGTTTATTTTTTGTGTGATTTGCACAGGTCCCTTTTGTCATCTATTAGATATGACCCCAACGGGGAATGAACACCACACTTTAAATTGAAGCCGGGGGTTCGCCAGGGTTGCATATTAGCGCCATTTTTTATTTATTTTTCATATCAATTAGAATCAGTTTTTACAGATTCCCACCTGGACATCCCTAGGGCTGGAGGCCGTCCGATCCTTGCTCTGTTTTATGCAGACGACACAGTATTAATTGCTTGGACTGCCACGGTGCACAGAAATTTTTAGATCTATTTATCAATTTTATGAATGGCCTTGACTTGTCCACTAATTTCTCCAAAACACACGTGATGAAGTTTGGCCCGCCCAACACAACAACCATGAAATTCATAGTAGGAGGACACCAAATTAGCAAGGTTGATAAGTTTCGTTATTTGGGTGACCAATTAGACTCTGGTCTTAATTGGCACTTATTTCTAAATCATAATGCAGCGGCTTTCAACAGGGCAATGTTTAGTATAGCAGACTTCTCCCGGCGGTTGGGGCGCACCCACATAAAACAGTTTTGGACATTATCAAGGCCAAGTGCATCCCAATAGCTAGCTATGGGTGCAGTATTTGGGGATATGTGCAGTTACTCCGATTCAAATAGCGGCAAATAAATTACTCTGGGGCCTCTTAGGGGTCTCACAAAGTACACCTTCTGAGGTAGTCCACGAAGAGTTGGGCATTGACCATGTGAGGGACTGTATCCGGCTATGCCCCCTGTTGCTCTGGGTCTCAGTCTGGTCAAAGGAGGAGATAAGCCTAAATAGATTGATCATGCAAGATTGTATGAACCTAGGCAACTCTTCTCTGATTCCTTGGCTGACCTATATCTCCTCCACTATGAAAAGTTTAGGGAGACCTGACTTTATTTTGATCCAAGTGGTATTGTCCAAACTGATAAAAGATGGGTCAAAGAAGCGTTTAGAGATAAGATGGCAGCAGATCGAGAGGCTTCAGCACTGAATAAGCTTTTAGCATGTCATGCGATTTTAGTGAAAACTAAGTGGCTTGGAGCCATAACTTACCTTGGACATGCCTCGCCACCAGCGACGATTGCTAACATTTGTTTAGGTTTAATTTATTCCTGTAAGCCCATGCCCTCCAATCATGGTTGCTTTATGAACTCGAGGTTGCCTTTGTGTGACTATGATAATTTTTCCATGAATGATAACCTGCACATAGTCATGATCTGTCCGAAATATTATTTAAGTTCTAAATATATATGTCCACTCCTGAAGCCCATGAATTATAACCAAGTGAGACCTGCACAATTGTTCCTGCAGTTTTTAACCACCCCCACAGTGTGCTATTTTTTTATCTTGTTATCTTTGTGGTGTTTTAAAGCCAATCAAATTGTAATGTATTCGATGTTTATATTTATGAAATGTATCATACAGTGCTTGACTTTTATGATTTTATTTTTTTAAATTGAATAAAGTATATATTCATTGATTGACTAACAGTAGCTAAGATTATAGCAACTATTCCACCAATCACTTTGTTGTTTCTCAACATACATCTCTCCTTTGGCTGGCTGTTAATAAAAGTACAAACATTTTTGTGAAATTTGCATGACACAAGACACATAATGAATTTCCAATGAACTAATTTATTTTAAGTAGATTTAGATACATACATAGCTGTGTTCAAAATAATGCAGTGCATTACAAGTATAAACGACATGCTTAGCTAGCTGGATGACTGTTTGTCAACAAGTATTGCTTACAATAAACACAATTGTGAGAAAAGTAAAATGTGACAGGGAAAGGGAAAATATATGATAATCATTTATGTGTATCTTAAAACTAATCTGTTTATTAAGTTTGTTTTATTTATTCCGATAGACCGTGCATTTATATCATGCCTGGAATATATCATTACATTTAAAATAATACCTTTTTTTCTATTACATAAGCTTCAGGGAGATAATTGCATTACATATAAAAAAGGATCAACATCTCTGTGCATGGTGCAAGAACATATCGTCCAAAATGTCAAATGACAAATTGCAGTGAAATAAGAATAACATTTAGCCAACAAGGTCTCAGTGATTCCATGAGTAGAGGGTAATTCTAATACACAACTTAAGACGACATCCTAATTTTTCACATTTAATACTTTTCCGTAAGATAGGGGCAACAGATCTATAAACCTATCCTTCATTCTCGTTGGACAGTTCTTCCTCGTGCTCCATTCCAGGGTTACCAAAAGCCATTTTGTCCCAGAGAGGCGCTATGGCAGTTCTTAAGCTCTTCCACATGTAATGTAGGGCTCTTGCATCTAGCCCATTGGCTTACATCGTGGTGCTATTTATCAAATGAAATGGGGAGGTTCGAGTCCTCCTGTGAGTAGCTATGCACGTTTTAATGAGAACCAAGGCCAGATCTATGATTTCCAGCTCTACTAAGCTTAGGTCTTGGATTTTCGCCCAACAAGCAGGCCTCAGGGGCATGTAATCCCTTTATATTGAGTAGACCCTCTAACTGTCTCGTTATTTTTCTCCAGAATACCTGCACCTTCATACATAACCACACTATGTGGAAAAAGTCTGCATCATGACAACTGTATCTGGGGAGGTGTATGTCAGCTGATCTTCGGATAAGATTCAGTCATCTAGGGGACATATAAGTCATGTAGGAGATTGAATTGGGTATTTTTAAATCTTACATTCCTAAAGATTTCCTGCATGTGCACCAAGATCCTACTCCACCCTGTCAGTAAAAGTCTTGTTAAGAGTATTTTCCCACTTCTCTTGAAGTCCTGTCACTCGAGGATTAGTCATATTGATGAATCTATACAGCTATGTTAAGAGGTTCTGAGCGTTTCCCATTGTAAAGAGCAGTTGAAGTGACAATCATTTATGCGTAAGACATTACACAAAGTGCAAAGATCTACGCCATAACATTACCGTTTGTGGCAACGCATGTATTTGTATACAGTGTGATTTAGAAAAATAGTAATCGCAGACACAACTAATGGTTGTGTGGTTAAGTTCTCATAAAAGAATGTATCTGTTTTCTAATTTCATACGGATTATTATAGGTTGAGGCCAGACATCTTTAATATATATATAAATTTCTTATTTTGCAGAATTCTAGTGCTGTTATTTCTTGTATGAATTATGTGCAAAATAAAGCACACTGTTGTTGATTAACTTCCTTTTGGAATTTTGCTTGGTGGTTAAAAGGTATTTTGACATAACCGGAAAAATAGGTTTAAATTGTGACAATGAATTGTTTTAGGATTTACAAGCTTTATTTGTTACTGAAAAATCTTTTACTGTCTTACATCTTTTCTGACTACTGTTTCCCTATTCTCTTAAAGCAATTTGGGTAAGGTAACTTAACAATCACTGTCTTCTGTCCAATCATTGTGATAATGATATCAGATTCCAATTTGTTTCAACTCATGCTGCTGGCATTGCTTGGGTCATTGTCTCCATTTCACATTTGTTTCAGCCTTAGACACTTAACTCGCCTTACTCATTGTCCCTGTGTTTCTGCATTGTTTCTGAAATAAAAAAATAATACAGTGCATTATAAAGTATAGCAAGTCAAATTATATGTTTTAGGGTTCAATATATTTTTCTCTGTTTTTACATGAATTATAAGTAGAAGATATGTAAAAGGAACTACTAACCCCTACATTACACTACCACCAAAACCAAATTTCCCTGGCATTTCTAATGATGATTTAAGGTCAGCGGCGCATTGCATTCCACAATACACTGGTATTCAGAGTTTTCTACTAATCCCCACCCTCTATAATTTAATGGATCCTAAAACTTAAACTCTTTCAGAGGACAGCCTCCTCCAAAACATTCAAGAACTAGAGCCTCTGAGAGAATAACATGTATCTGTTGTCTTGTGTATGATACCCTTTAACACTTTGCCAACTTTTCCATACCGAGTAGGTACCAGAATATCTACAGACATTTATCATTGTTTACACTAGGTACAGTTTTCAATCTGACCTTTTTCTTAAAGAGAGTTGAGAAATAATTGATGGGATGCTTAAACTAATCTCAGCCACTGGTAATTCCTCTGGGCCACATTCACCCCATCCTGTTTTTTGGTCACTGTACCACTGCAGACAGGGAGCAAATGTATGCAAATCAGTCTTGGTTCTGCTCTGCTCCAATAAGAACAATGCCGCCGAACCCTCTAGAGTGGCATAATGAGCTTAAAATGATGGACTGGAATAAGGCCTGGTCGGTTTAAAGTGTCTAAGACTGTTGCAAGCAGGAATTTTCAACCAGTTTTGCCAACTCTCGGAAATAGTTTTACTCCGTCTCGAGGGCCCGGAATCAGTGCAGCAATGTCGGGGGCGCATCCGGTGGGTGGGAGGGGGGGCAGAAATCTCCCCGGCACCATCAAAACAGTCTGGATGAGGCAGGATGATGGTAAATGTTGTCCCCGGACTACAGGAGCCTTACATAAGTGCAGCCATCTTGCATGTCGGCTCTCTGGCGTCCCCAACTGTATGTACTTTTTAAAAAGGGTCACTAAATAGGGTCTAAACTGGAAAACAACCAACCAAACATACTTCTTGCTATTCATTATTCTGGCACAAGAAGATGCATAGTGTATTGTAAAAAAAAATAAAAAATTCTGAATCCTGTAAATAGGAGGACACCCCCTTTCCTGCCTATAATGACTGCACCACTGTTTTTGTGTAAACACCCCTGCTCTCTGGTTACAATTCAACATCTAAACACAGCAAAAGGCTAGATGAATCAGAAGCAGACCCATTTATGGATGATACAAAGAACGCCTGAGATAGGCAACCAGATATGAACATGTAAATATGTGAAATGAAGATCAGGGCTAGAGGTAGGGCATCGACACTCAGCCAACAAAGAAAGACCAGTTGGAAGGGACAGAGAAACAATCATCACTTGTGAGAAACAGGTTCTTTGCCTATTTCACTCTTGAGTTTTAGGGATATCGGTGGATATCAAAGTCCTTTAGTCATTTCAGAGAGATTAAGATTTTGGTAGAAAGCAACTGTAGATTCAAAGCAGAGGGTGTATTGCATGATAAGAGAGATGTACTGTAATACATAGACAGGCACGATCCCCGATTGTCTAAAAGTAGCGCAGGTCTCCCCCATCCTAAAAAAACCTAATGCAGACAGCTCTGACCTCAATAACTTCAGGCCAAACCCCACCATCCCCACGCTGGCTAGACTGCAAACTGCTTGAAAAATGCGTGCAGACGCAACTCTGTGCGTACTTGGAGCAGTAACTAATAAGAAGGGGGACCCCTGACTAGATGGGGGCAGGTGCGCAGGGGAAATAAGGAACACCAAAGATGCAAGAAATTACCTGCCCCGTATTTTCAACACATGGCCCTATGCAAGGGTCCTAAAATTCATCCTCTATCTCTGGAGCAGATCAAGGAAAAAAATGAGTAGTTACATCAAGTTTTACAAATTGAGTAATAATTTTATTAGTTGAATAATCATTTCGATAGTTTATAAAAACACATAACGATAGTCACAACAATTGATGATCAATAAGACAAGGTTCAAAAAGACATATATATACCGTCCCACACACCTACTTCAAACAAAACATTCATATCATCATACATTCCCAGGATTCATCATAAAGACTCACACATCATTCACACAACTTTAAAGGAATGATATAAGGTAAAAATTGTGCATAACAGCCACAAGATGGTAAGATGACAGAGAGAAATACAAGTCATCAAGGGGTAGGGATGAAAGTGATCCAGCTGCCCCCACACGAATAACGCCAACGCGCGTTTCGGTGTGTTGCCCCAGCCGGGGCTACACCTTCATCAGGGTGGAGATGGACAATAAGGGGTGGGACAAAACACCCATATTTATGACCTCCAACTGTGCCCAATATAATTTCTTAAAAACGAGGGCGTAGAGGAAAGAACCAGCAACGAAGGCTTCTCCAGAACGTTCAAGATAAAAATAAAGAAGGTCGCGATGGAATTCTTCTTCCGTAGGACTTAAGGAGATCCTTTTATGGATGCCACACAAGGAATGATCTCATAAAGAGAGGTGGATCCAGCCCCTTGCCGCGATTTCACAGAAATCGAAGGAAATCTTTAGTTTATTTTTACGTAAGTTCATACGCCGCGGGTCTAAACATTAATCAGATTGGCAGTGGTAAAATGTTTGCCCCTTCTAGTCAGCGAAGAATGAATAGTAGCTGCTAGCTAGCGCATTGGCCGCGAGCTCTGCTCTCTCGGGTGCACAGGTAGTATAGTATGAGCCAACTCGCTCTCTTTATGAGATCATTCCTTGTGTGGCATCCATAAAAGGATCTCCTTAAGTCCTACGGAAGAAGAATTCCATCGCGACCTTCTTTATTTTTATCTTGAACGTTCTGGAGAAGCCTTCGTTGCTGGTTCTTTCCTCTACGCCCTCGTTTTTAAGAAATTATATTGGGCACAGTTGGAGGTCATAAATATGGGTGTTTTGTCCCACCCCTTATTGTCCATCTCCACCCTGATGAAGGTGTAGCCCCGGCTGGGGCAACACACCGAAACGCGCGTTGGCGTTATTCGTGTGGGGGCAGCTGGATCACTTTCATCCCTACCCCTTGATGACTTGTATTTCTCTCTGTCATCTCACCATCTTGTGGCTGTTAATCACAATTTTTACCTTATATCATTCCTTTAAAGTTGTGTGAATGATGTGTGAGTCTTTATGATGAATCCTGGGAATGTATGATGATATGAATGTTTTGTTTGAAGTAGGTGTGTGGGACGGTATATATATGTCTTTTTGAACCTTGTCTTATTGATCATCAATTGTTGTGACTATCGTTATGTGTTTTTATAAACTATCGAAATGATTATTCAACTAATAAAATTATTACTCAATTTGTAAAACTTGATGTAACTACTCATTTTTTTCCTTGATCTGCTCCAGAGATAGAGGATGAATTTTAGGACCCTTGCATAGGGCCATGTGTTGAAAATACGGGGCAGGTAATTTCTTGCATACTTGGAGCAGTGCCAACTCCTGGACCAACATCAATCAGGATTTCGGGGCAGTCATTGCACGGAATCTGGTCTCACTCACATCACGGATGACATTCTAAAAATGCTAGACCAAAACGAATCATGCCTCCTGATCCTCCTTGACCTATCCTCGGCTTTTGACACTGTCAACCACGAAAATCTCCTTTCCATCCTAGAACACAGGATGGGCTTTTCAGGACTGGTATTACAATGGTTTACTTCCTTCCTCCACAATAGATCACAAAAAATCAAGATGAATCAAGCCCTTTCCGAACCCTCCTCAGTCACTATGGGGGTCCCACAGGGGTCTGCATTATCACCGATACTCTTCAATTTATTCCTTGAACCGTTGGCAAATACTCTGAATTCCGCGAACATTCTCTTTCATATGTACGCAGATGACACTCAACTTTATCTGAAAATCCCCTCCCCTGAAGACTTCATCTCACTCAACTCTACCCTTATAAATACTCAAAACTGGCTAACTGATAACTACCTCATGCTCAACACCTCCAAAACAGAATTCCTTCTCATTGCTCCGCCTAACCACACCCCCAAGATCGACCACTGGCTGAAACACCTTACGGCCTTCAACTGCACCCCCCACATCATCGATTCTGCGAAATCCCTCGGAATCACACTAGATAAGCACTTGAACAAGCAGACTCATATCAGCAATGTAAGCAAGAGTGCTACACACCAGATGAACATACTAAGGAACCTCAAACCATTCCTTCCACAGGAGGATTTCTAGATAGTGGTACAAGCTCTGGTACTGCCCAGACTAGACTATGGTAGCTCCACGCTATGTGGACTTCCCAAATATAACTTAGCCCCACTAAGAGCATCCATTAATGCCGCAGCCAGGCTGGTCACAGGTACAAAAAGAAACAACCACATCTTCCCAGCCCTCAAATCCCTAAACTGGCTGCCTTACGAAGCAAGAATACAGCTAAAGATAGCCTGCATGACACACAAAGCCATACATCTCAAGACTCCTATTTATCTGGCTCAAAAACTAGAACTATCTGGAGGCTGCAGACATTCAAGAAGTGCAAGCTCACTGCTCCTAAAACCACAGATCTTCCACAAAACAAGAACGAGTCACAGAGCCTTTTCAGGTGCGGCACCAAAGATTTGGAACTCTTTTCCACCGGAAGTCCGACGAATTTCTTCCACCGCTTCCTTCAAAAAGGAAGTAAAAAAATCCTAATGACTAAGTTCTTACCTTAAACGCCCGGGCCCCATTGCTGACTGGCTGCCTAGTGATTGACTACCAGATTATTGTGCATCTTTATTTCAAAGCACTCGCCTGCTATGCCCACCTATGTATTGAATGCTCTTCTACAAGCACCGTATCCACCCTAGCCTATATGTGATGTACTCCTATCCTGTTCGTTTTATGTATACTCTAGTTATGCTTGTCCTTACCCCACCTATCCTATCTGTAAAGCGCTCTGATACCTACCTGGGTCACGTTCGCGCTATATAAAACTTTCTAAATAAATAAAATAGTTATATTCATAATGATTGTGGCCCGACAATCGGATCTTTCAAAACAGATGAAGGTAGATTATGGTTTTTCAAAAGCAAAGATATTCAATTAAATGCAAGTGATGTGTTGGGTTAAACATGCCTCTTCAATAAAAGGCCTTCTATACTTCTCACAACATTTCAAAGACTGTCCTCTCATTCAATTTTCTCGTTCTACAAATTATTCATCCCACAGGGTCATGCCAAGTGAAGATTTCAGAAAGTATGGAAGAAAAAGTTAGGGATAAAATTTGAAAAGGGCCAATGGAATGAAGGCAGGTGATTTTTTAATGTAACTAAAGCATCGTCTGGTAGTGCACACAGCACATCTTCAGTTGAAATTACTATTAAATTTACACAGGTGTACAGTTTTACTGATTAAACTATATTGCACACAAATGATAATGTGTGGAAACTGGGTTTTAGTGAATATTTATCATTTGTGCATCACCAATTAAAGTATCTTGATTGTTTTGATCCTATTAAAATCTTTGGGGCATATTACCAAGAAATGGCGATAACTATCGCTAACCTAGGTTAGCGCTAGTTTTCCTATCGCCGTCGATCCCTGCAAGTTATCGCCCTGTTAGCGACGTATTAGCAACGTTTTGCTAACAGGCGATAGCTTCAGGGATCAGCGGCGAAAACCGCCGCTAACATTAGCGCGATGGCGTTAATGAAACCGGCGATAGCGGGTGGAATCCAGCGACAAGGCCTCAGCGATAGAAAAAGGCACGCTAACCCGCAAGTTTGGACTTAGCCCATCTGTCCACCCCCAAAATAAAAGATGCACAAAAAAAAAGGAAAATGCAGATTTCAGCAGCCATTGCATAGTGCAGCACACACCAACAACCCCCTCAAGCCACCCAACATCCTGGTTGGCCAGGATGAGATCCTGGTTCCCACGCAGGACCTGCGTCTGGTTCCTGGATCCCTCGCTGGACCTGCGTCTGGTTCCTGGATTCTTCGCTGGACCTGCGTCTGGTTCCTGGATCCTTCGCTGGACCTGCGTCTGGTTCCTGGATCCCTCGCTGGAGCTGCGTCTGGTTCCTGGATCCCTTGCTGGAGCTGCGTCTGGTTCCTGGATCCCTAGCTGGACCTGCGTCTGGTTCCTGGATCCCTCGCTGGACCTGCGTCTGGTTCCTGGATCCCTCGCTGGACCTGCGTCTGGTTCCTGGATTCTTCGCTGGACCTGCGTCTGGTTCCTGGATCCTTCGATGGACCTGCGTCTGGTTCCTGGATCCCTCGCTGGAGCTGCGTCTGGTTCCTGGATCCCTTGCTGGAGCTGCGTCTGGTTCCTGGATCCCTAGCTGGACCTGCGTCTGGTTCCTGGATCCCTCGCTGGACCTGCGTCTGGTTCCTGGATCCCTTGCTGGAGCTGCGTCTGGTTCCTGGATCCCTAGCTGGACCTGCGTCTGGTTCCTGGATCCCTTGCCGGAGCTGCGTCTGGTTCCTGGATCCCTCGCTGGACCTGCGTAACATAACATAACATAACATGTGTATTTGTAAAGCGCACGTTCACCCAGAGGTCTCTTGGCGCTGAATAACAGATGTTCATTGTTACCCAACTCAATGGTACTCATTTTATTGACCTCAGATGGATGAAAGGCTGAGTGGACCCGCCGGGATTTGAACCTGTGACCATGAGGTCGAACACAGGCCCCTGCAATGGATGCATTAGTCCACTGAGCCACCAGACCCGGCGTCTGTGGCCTGGAGTGGGATGTGGAGTAGCTGTGGAGTCGATGAGCCGTGGCGGGAGACATTGATGTGCGACGATCACCCGTACCTGGTGGTGAAGTTTGGCAGGTCGCATGGAGACACGTTGCTGACCTCTGTGAGAAGCCCGCCTTGCGCACCTTGGTACAGTCAATGGTAGAGGTGATCCTGCGCACCAACGTAGTGAGGTCCGCTTCGCATACTATGAACCACCACTACACCGGGGTGCACGGAGGGGATTACCAACGGTGGGTGCATCACAGGACGGATGATGTTGGGCTGGCCGGACGCTCTGGAGGGTGAGGCCCCTGTGCTACGCTGAACTTGTGTGGACTGAGCGCTGCAACTAAACGCCTAAGGGAGCCCTGCTGCATCAACTGCATCGGGTGGTCCACCAGCGGACTACGCGGTGACTGCTGTACCCAGCCCAGTGAAAGCACACCTGGCTCAGGCTCCTGCTGGCTGAGTCACAGATTTGGGGGAAGTGCAGTGGATTGCGCCACGGGGTCAATGTCCAGGTAAGGAGAAGGTGGGACGCGTGGCGCAGGAGGGCCGGGGGGGGGGAGTCGCTCATGCCTATCACATGTAGATGACGCACCCCCAGTGGCGGCTCTACCGCTATGTTGGAAGAGCGCTGCCCCACCACCTCAAGCAGTGCAGAAGGGGAACAATCATCACATGATGATAACTCAATCAATCAATCACTCAGGGGAATTGTAAGCGCGCCACTCACCCGTGAGGGTCGCAAGGCACTGAGGGGTGGGGGGCCGCAGATCTGTTAGCCAAAGAGCCAGGTCTTGAGGGTCTTCCTGAAGGTGTTCAGGGAGGGGGCACCTCTGATGTCTGCCCGTAGCCCGTTCCAGGTATTGGATGCAATGTGGGAGAAGGATCTTCCGCCTGCTCTGGCTCTGTGGATGCGCTGGGTTTTGGACAGTGCGAAGTTGGAAGATCGAATGTCTCATTTGTGTACGTGGCAGTTGATCCTGTCGTTGAGGTATTTGGTTACGTTGTTGTGTAGGCATTTGTAGGCGTGAGTGATGATTTTGAAGGTGACTCTTTTCAGCACAGGGAGACAGTGGAGTCTACGTAGGTGTTGGCTGATGTGTTAGTGCCGGGAGATGCCGAGGACGAGTCTGGCGGCGGTGTACTGTAATGTCGGTAGTTTGCAGAGTAGGGACTTGTAAATGGCGGCGTAGAGTGCGTTTCCATAGTCCAGTCTGCTGGAGTGAGTGCATGGGTGACTGTCTTCCTTGACTCTGGGGGTATCCATTTGAAGGTCTTGCGGAGGATGCGGAGGGTGTTGAAGCAGCTGGAGGTGACGGCGTAGACCTGTCTGTTCATGGTGAGGGATGGGTCGAGTACGATGCAGAGGTATCTGGCGCGGTCCGAGGGGGTAGGTGGGCTTCCGAGGGCGAAGGCCAACAGGTGTTGTCCCATGCTGAAGGTGTGATTCCAAGGACAAGGACTACTGTCTTCTCAGCGTTGAGCTTCAGGCAGCTGTTGGTCATCCAGACTGCGACGTCCTGCATTCCTTTCTGGAAGTTGAGTCTGGCGGTGGTGGGGTCTTTGGTGAGGGAGAGGATGAGCTGGGTGTCATCAGCGTAGGATACGATGTTGAGGCCGTGTTGTTGGACGGTGGCGTCGAGGGTGCCATGTAGATGTTGAAGACGGTTGGGCTCAGAGATGAACCCTCTGGGACTCCGCAGGTGATTTACGTGGGATCGGAGAGGAAGGTTGGCAGTCTGATCCTTTGGCTTCTTCTGGGGAGGAATGATCGGATCCAGTCGAGGCCTGTTCCTTGTATGCCGGCGTCATGTAGTCTGGCGACTAGTGTGTGGTGGGAGACGGTGTCGAAGGCCGCTGAAAGGACGAGTATGATGAGGGCTGCGGAGTGGCCTTGGTCCAGGAGTGTGCAGATGTCTGTGGCGGCGAATAGGGCGGCCTCGTTGCTGTGTTTGATTCACAATCCGGATTGGGACGGGTCGAGGATGGCGTTGTCATGAATGAATCGTGTCAGTTCCCTGTTGACTGTTTACTCTGCAACTTTGGCCGCGAAGGGGAGGAGCGAGATGAGCCGGTAGTTCTTGAGGTCGGTGGGGTCAGCTGTGGTCTTTTTGAGAAGGGGCCAGATTTCTGCACGCTTACAGTCGTCTGGGTAGGTGCCTGTTTTGAAGGTGGTGTTGATGGTGCATTGCAGTTCGTGTGTGATGGTGGCCGCGGCTCTGTGGTAGATGTGGGAGGGCATGGGTTGGTGGAGTGCCTTTCATGGTTGAGGCTGTGTCTTCAGCTGTGACTGGCATCCAGGTGGAGATGGTGGGCTGGCTGGTGTGTCCGGGGCCCAGGGTGTCTGTAGACGAGGGTTCCTCGGAGTGTGGAGTTGTGGCTGGTCTGGATCTGGAAGTGCAGGTGTTCGGCGGAGGGGAAGGTTTCGCTGGAGGTGGTGAGGCGGAGGGTGCTCTTGTGGGCAATGGCGAGGCACCCTCCCGGGTGGTTGGTGCGGTCCTTCCTCTGGATCTTGTATCCGTCTGGGATGGCGGTGTTGATGTCGAGGGCGGAGGAGGCGTTGGTCCAGGTCTCCGTGAAGAAGGCGATGTCGGGCAAGAGAGAGTCGAGTAGGTTCCAGATTTCCACGCCGTGTTTGTGCACGGAGCGCCCATTGAGGAGGATGCATCCTAGGGTGTCGCCGGTGCAGGCGTCGGCTGTGTTGGAGTCCGGGGTGGTGGTTAAGCTCTGGCGGCAGTGGAGGCAGGAGAACTGGCCGTGGGTCGTGTTTGCCGAGGCCTGTTGTCAGTCTCTGACTTTCCCGAGGTTGAGTGCGTGGAGGGTGGCTGTGCTGTAGCAGTGGGTGGCCCATGATCCAGGCTTTCTCGCGCTGGTCGCGGTTGTGTTGCAGACGTGCGCAGACGGGCTTGTCTTAGGCGCGCCTTCTGCACGCCAGCGGCGCTTGTCCGCTGCGCAATCGCGCAGCGTCTGCCATCAAGTAGGGGATGGTGGAGGAACGATCAGCTGGGAGGCGGGAATGTGCGAGGACAGGGGTGCGGGGCCGCAGGGGCGGGACACGGGTAGTGCGGGCTCAGAGAAGCCAATAGAACAGTTAAAAAAGGGAAAAACAAGGGATAAATAACTCATGTAATCATGCTATGTATCCTCAGGGGGTGGGTGGGTGGGTAGGACTGCTCCAAACATGGAGCAGGGAATGTGCGGATTGGCATGCACACTCAAGTGCGCAATGACTGTTTGGTCGGCCCACTCAGGCCGCCCAATGCAGACATGCGCACTTCTGTGTTCGCAATGCAGGCTGCATTACAGCCTGCATGGAGAACATGCCCACCCCTCCGGCCCCAGCCTGCATGACTTGTCCCGTTGCCAATTAACAATCCCACCGCCGCATCGCAGCGTTGTGATTGACTCAGGGGAGGGAGCCTGGCTGCCTACTTCCTTTTCCTGGAAGCAGATGCAGGAGAGCAGGAGCTACGAAGACAAGGGACACGGCTTAGAAGTAAGACTTCCCTCAATAAATTTTTAACAACACACGCTCACACACACATCCCCGCGTCCACGCACCATCTCGTGTTCTTTATGGGGTTTACCACCTCACAGCTGTCCAGACACCCCCGGCACTGCTCAATGGTGGCCGATGTGCGCCCATGCACAGCGGGCGTACCACTTGTGTGCCCAAGGCACATACGTAGTTGCGATGCATCCCATAACATCGCATTCCATTCCGATACATACTAATACTAGGCACATTGCAACAGTTGACTAGGTGTTGCATAGCGGAGACATGAAGATCACTGTTCCCACTACAGTGAGTGCGACCCAAAAATAACCTTTGCACAACAAACTCAACCGTGAACCCTGGAATTCCTTTCTGAACCCCCAAAAGACACCCAAAAGTTGACATTTGAGACAAATGAACCCCCCAAATTTCTCTTCATTTTGGCACAAAACACACCCAAGATTTTGAAATTTGACCCCAAAAAAACACCCCAAAATTCCAAAATTTACCCCCAAAAACACCCCATTTTTCATATTTTACCCCCCAAAAAACCCCATTTTTCATATTTTACCCCAAGACATAGTCCAATTTTTATTTTTTACATCCAAAACCCATGCACACCTGGAAAAGTTTGGATTACCCCATTACTGACCTCACAATGCGTTGTAATCAAATGCGATGTTAAGGGACCTGCGTTGTCGGAGTTGCGTTGTTAACGATGTACTGCCTGCATTGTAAGGGTCGTCTCCCGCGATGAAGGCAACACATAAGCTACGCCGTTTGCGTCCGTCTGCCACTGGACCGTGCTCAGCACCAAGGTGCATTCCTCTTGGACACTCCACCGCTACGACGCCAGCACCCTCCTCGCCATCAACCCTGGACGCCACCTCGCCTGCTAGGACAAACCTCTGCTCCGTAACGGACATCGCCTTCGCCATTACTGACGGATGCAGTATCACCCGCAAGGAGCACCCCGACCATCAAGGAGGAGGCATTGCTGTCACCTAAAGAGGCACACTCCGACTGACCACGCACTCTAATGTGCCATGGGTGACCATGGACCACGTCAACTCCCAGATCCGGACCAAGCCCAAGAACATCCTCTGTGGCACCCTCATGTGCAGGCCCCTCGGGCCATGGCCCCCCATTCTACAATCCCATTGTAGACATCATTGCACCCCAGGCTCTCCCATCCCCCTACGACATCCAACTCGGTGAACTCAAGTTCCACCTGGGCAACCCCGGTGAACAGAGCACCACCCCCTCCTGTCATCGACATCAGACGCAAGCAGCAAGTCACCTCAACAGGCCACATAGCAGGACACACGGTCGAGCACGTCACCTCTGCCAGCGGGTACTTCAACTACAGCCACAACACCAGACTCTCCTGGCACTACCATCATTGGATGAATGAAGTCTTGACCTTGCCCACCGGACGCCTGCGCCGTCATCGCACCCCGTCGCAGCTGGATCAAGGCCACCGCAGAACGTCTGGTCAACTGCCTCCACACCAACACTCCACCAATGCTTCCAAACGATGACACAGCAGTGCACAACCACCACCGATGGATCTCCAACATCGCCGACATTCGGGCACCCCTCATGAACGGCACTGCGTCAGTACCTTCCGCCTGCCTGATGGCAGGCGTGAGGGTGAGGCAGTGCCATAGGGATAGGCTGGCCCCATGCATTGCTGGAGTTGCATCATGGTTGTGACACAACTGCAGCAATGCGTGACTTTAGCGCAGACAGATATATCAGGATTCCTGGCGTATCTGTCATTACTTGCGTCATGGAGCGCTGTCCAGTGAGTCCAGCGCATCCATGCTGTTGTAAGGAGGGCGTAATGAGAAGTGTTGCAACGCTGTCTTGTCGCAGCGCAGCTACACTTTTCATCACTGGGGCCCAGGAATGCGAACTATCTTATTGATGGTGCGCATTCCTGCACTGTATTTTTGTCGCAGGGCAGCGCTGCAATATTGCTTGCAGTGCTGTCCAGCAGAAGAAACATGCATAGATGTGGGCCCAAGACTTATCCCCATTTTTAAGACCAGCTAGTTTCTGGTCTTAAGTTCCTGCAGCTAACGGGCCTTAGCGCGACATTTTTTATCGCTTCGCGGGTCCGGGCCATCCTTGCTAATGGGGCGAAGTGCGGTTAGCGAGAGTTTTAGTGAAATTTAGAGAAGGAACGCCTACCTTGCATGTCATTAGCGATAAATATCGCTGGCGTGCAAGGCGATAGAAAAACCGGCTGCTATCGCCGGAAAGCTGTCGCTAACACCTGTTAGCGACAGCTTGACAATAGGGCGATAGAAATAAACCACGTTAGCAGCAGGAAAGTGCTGATAACGCGGCGATAAAAGGCTTGATAATATGCTCCTTTGTTTTCATCAATCTTCAAAATTACAAAAAATGTCTCTCATTTTTGCTTTTATAACTGCTGAACTTGTACAGTTCGCATTTTACAGGTATTTACATTTTGTTGTGAGTTACGAAAATGACATCATACAGCCTTTCCTTTCACTCTCCCTGTAACCCAGGAAGTTTGTCACATAATTCACATTACTCTTCTGTCTCTGACAGCAAATGGAGAGGAGTTTGTAAACACCAATCCCCATGTTAAAAAAAATAAGTAGCAATTTGTCAGAAGACAAAGCCTGACATTTGACCTCTGTTTCTGAAGCGCAGAAAATGTGACAAGATATATACAGAATTTGAAGGTTTCTTCATTTATGGTTTAAATCTTTTTATTGAAATAAATGTCAAGCATTGCATACTAGCAGGAGAGCAGTGCAACCAATTGGGCCACGCAGGGCTCCAGTGCAACCGGATGACATGAGATTACAAGGTGAAACGATCCATAGGGATAAGAACATAAGTACAGCCCTCCACCCTAGCCCAAGAAGAAAGGAAAAAAGAAAAAAGAGTAGGATAGCGCTCTCCCTCCTCCCCCACCACTCCCCCAGCCCAGCCCATCTATATGCGAGTGGCACACTAGCCTGTGGGGTCCCCCCCGGACGTGGGAGCAGTCGGTGGTGCCAAGCGCAGAAGACGCAGGTAACTCGGGCATGTCAATTCCCTAAAGTCCTGCACCAGGAGAGCCAGGAAAGGTTGCCATAAATCGCTAAAGCCCGCGCCTTTGCCAGCCATGTGGAGCGTGATCTTTTCCATGCCTACTATATGCCACAGGCGGTGAAGCCACCCGGTGAGTGTTGGAATACGTGTAGATTTCCAATGTGTGAGAATATTTTGTGTGGCAGAGTCCAGCGCAAGCGCGATTTGTTTCCCCCTCATGGATTTCAGCGGGTATGTAAGCAGGTTAGGAACCCCCAAAAGCACATACTCCGGGAGCCGAGGAAGCTCCGTGTCTAAATATTTGTCGATGTCATCGAGGACTTGAGTCCATTAAGGTGTCAGATATTCGCATTCCCATAGGAGATGGACCAGAGTACCCACCTTCCCGCACCCGCAATCCGGACTATGTGCTTTGTCAAAGTGGTGCATGTGCTCGGGGGTGTAATACCAATAATACGCCAACTTAGTGAAGGTATCAGTGAGACCTATGTGAGTCGCAGAGTGTCGCGCCCTATAGCAGATCCCCTCCCATTCCTTGCTAGTGAGATCGCGACCCAAGTCTCTCTCCCACCGGGCCCGACCTGCATGGTGGATATGAGTGTAGCGGGATCGAAGCATTCTATACAGGTCCGAAATTAACTTCTTGTCTGAAGAGCATGTGATCAGCCATCTCTCGTACTGGGTGAGATGTCTATGGGCCTGCGATCTATTATCCGAGTGTGAGGCCCAGTGTCGCAGCTGCAGATAGTGCAAGCGCTCAGATTCAAGGAGACCGTAATCAGTGCGTAGCTGTGCGAAGGGCACGACCCCGTCGGCGTCGTACAGAGTACCGAGCGCACGGCAGCCAGTGGTTCTCCAAAGAGGGAAGGAGGTCTCACTCATCCCCGGTCCGAAGTCAGAATTGCCAAAAAGAGGAGTAAGTGGGGAAGGGAAAGTCGTCAGCCCATGTCGTCTGTTCGTCTGATCCCAAACCAGCATTGTAGTGCGGGTCACGTGAGAGGCGTAAAGGTTGGGGGGACGCTGGGCCTTTCGAAGGAAAGGGATCTTCATCAGAGAAGTGCCCGCTATTGCGCGGTCTTGGAAAAGCCAGTGTTTTTCCGACTCAGCCCGGCTCCACTCCACTAAGTGTCGTAGCTGCGCAGCTTTGTAGTAAAGCACAAGGTCCGGTATCCCTAGACCCCCTTCGTCCGGCGGGAGGAAACTGACCAGCCGCTTCATTCTCGGCATGCGTCCCTGCCATATAAACTGAGAGAGTTCTGATTGCACCCGCTGAAGCCAACCTGTGGGAGGCTGTAGAGGAAGTGTTTGAAAAAGATAAAGGAGTTTGGGAAGAATCGTCATCTTGACTGCGGCAATGCGACCCAGCCAGGAGATAGGGTAATGTTTCCAACGCCGCAGGTCCGCACAAATGTGGGACTGCAAGATGCTGTAGGTGACCGCCCTCGTCGCTTTTAGTGTGGGGGCTAGCCGGATTCCCAAATAAGGAACCGTGTCAGTAGACCACTGTATAGAGTGACGCGCCTGTAGGACCGCCAGCAGCTGAGGCGGTAAGGAGAGATTGAGAGCCGTGGACTTTGTGATGTTAACTTTGAATCCGGACGCCCTCCCAAAGGAGTCCAGCTCCTCCAGAAAGGTGCCCAGGGCCGTTGCAGGTTCCGTCAGGGTGACCAGGACGTCGTCTGCATATAAGCTGATGGTATGGGTATCACTGCTGAAGCGTATACCCGTGATCTGTGGGTGCTCGCGGACTCTTTGTGCCAGGGGCTCCATGTATAAGGCGAAGAGCAGGGACGACAAAAGGCACCCCTGTCGAGTGCCTCTGTGAATATGAAAGGGGGTCGACGCATATCCATTTACCCGCACCGCGGCCACAGGGCCACGATAGCAGTTGAGGATACGAGTCCTCATCTTCTCCCCTAGGCCAAAACGGATCAGCACTTGCTCCAAGTAGGGCCAGTGCACGCGAACGAATGCCTTTTTGGCATCGACGGTTAGAAGCATATAGTCACCCGGGATGCGGGAAGCTTTTTCAATGAGGTGGAGTACTCGCTTCGTGTTATCGCTAGTCTGCTGTTGGGGTATGAATCCCGCCTGGTCAGGGTCGATTAACCCAGGCATGTAGGGGGCCAGGCGAGCCGCTAGGATACTGGTGTAGAGCTTGAGGTCAATGTTTAAAAGCGAGATAGGCCTGTATGCCGCGCAGAGTGTCTTGTCCTTGCCCGGCTTGTGAATAACCACTATAGCAGCCTCAAGCATGGAAGGGGGGATCGCCCCCAAGGACGCAAAGGAATTAAAGAGGCGGGTGAGAAGAGGGGTAAGCGTGGGGCAGAACTGCTTATAGAACGCCGCCGTGTAGCCATCTGGACCAGGAGACTTGGCCAGTTTTAAGCGCGAGATGGCTGAGACCACTTCTTCCGGGCGAATCTCCCTCTCTATGTGTTCGGCCTGCGCTTGGGACAAGCTAGGAAGTGTAACCTGATCCAAATATGCATCTATGTCCGTCAACTATAGGTGTTGTGCATCGTACAGTTGTGCATAAAAGTCACGGAACGTCTCAGCAATGTCCGAGTCTTCTGTGTGTGTGCGGCCTGCATGATCTGTGATCTCCTGCACCCCTTCACACAGCCGGGTTTCCCTCAATTTGTGTGCCAGCAGCCGACCGCATTTGTCACCGCCGACATAAAAAGAGTGGCGCAAACGTAGTGCCGCGTATTCGGCTTTATCGTGATCTATGGCAGCCAGCTGCGACCTAGCAGACTTCAATTGACGCCAGATGCGCTGCGCTCCAGTTCGTTGGTGAATCTGTTCTAACTCGCGCACTCTCTGTGTGAGGTCCTCCCTTCTGCGTTTACGTTCCGCATTGTCCGCAGAGGAGAGAGCAATAATCGCTCCCCTAACCACGGCCTTCAGGGCTTCCCATCTGGTGTAGATGGGCGTGTCAGCGTTGTCATTATGGGATAGGTAGTCATCGAGCGCGCTCTGAATCTGGGCAACTGAGTCCGCACGGTGTAAAAGGGTATCTCTAAAGCGCCACCGTCGGGTAGGGAGCCGGACTGGGGGCAAAGTCAGGGTAATCTCAACAGGTGCATGGTCTGACAAGGCCGCAACCAAAATGTCGGAGGAGGTTGTGATGTCTCTGATCGTCTTGGTGCCTATGAAGTAATCTAACCTAGCGTAAGTCTTGTGAGCGCCAGAGTAGTAAGAGTATTCCCTGGAGTGTGGGTGGAGGTCTCTCCACAGATCTATCAAGCCCAGGTCTCCCAGCCTAGCAAAATAACCAAAACTGAATGTGGCAAGGCTCTATGCGCAAAATAGTTCACAGTAATTTCCACAGTCATATGCAGAAATATCAAATTGTGTGCTCCAAGGAAGAGGGCAGCCACTCATACTCTCAAAACTGGACCAGAAAAATCTGGTCCTACAATAAACAACAAATAATCCTGAGCACTACTCAGTATGTATTATAAAATCAAAGTCCAGTCCGTCTTCTTGCAACTCCGATGTTTATTCCTGAAATATTCCCATCACGGATCACTATTCATCCTTCCTTCACATGTACAATATTCTCCAGGTAGAAAAATAGCCAACACGTGTTTCGTCAGATCTGATGCGTCCGCATCTCTGACTTCATCAGGGCTTGTACAATATCTCTCTAATCCAGACATCCACTGCTTGACATAGACTTCTATACAGTCAATAGTCTTCTATAGGCCTCCATCCAGGATATCCAAAAATCAAAATACGATTTCTCTAACCCGAGTGGCAGAGAGTACTCCTCACTCGTCTTGACGGCGTTTAGCTCCCAGCCTAGCAAGTCCAGTGCGAGAAAGGGCACCCACTTGGCCGAAGCGTTGCACCGACCTATCAAGTTCATTGTTAAGGACTAGGTTAAAGTCTCCCCCCAATAGTAACCTGCGCTCAGGAGTTGCGGTGGCCTCTAGTAGTGCCTCGTGGAGAAACCGCTCCTGTCCTTCGTTAGGAGCGTAGATGGACCCCAAGATCAGCGTGTGGCCCCCAATCGTAAATTGGTAAGTGAGTAGCCTACCTTTGATTGCGGCCTCCTTCTGTACCACCTTCCCCTTGAAAGCCCTAGAAATCTGAATCGCCACCCCTGCAGATTTAGAAGGTCCCGAGGAGAAGAATTGGGTCGGGAAAGCACGTGACCGGTGTCTGTGACAGTCTTTAGGCATACGTCTGCCCTGGAGCTCTCCAGATAAGCCAAGATCGCTCGGCGCTTGATGGGGTTATTAAGCCCTCTCACGTTGAGTGTGAGGACTTTAAGACTATGGGGAGGCATCTACAGCGGGGAGTATTGTGTGCTGAAAATCATGCGCGGCCTAGGGCAGGGTAGAACGCTCAGCTGCAGCTGTGTAGGAAGATCAGTGGGAGCCTGTCGCCAGCTCGGGGAACTATTCCCACCATACTGGGAGACCGAGGGGAAGCACAGGAGGGAGGGAGAAGAGAAGAACAGCCCCTGAAAGAGATAGATAAAGCCCCAGCACAACAGGTGCCAACATAAATCAAAAGTCCTAGTGACAGTCCATCTTCCGCAGAAGATCAGGTAAAACATTGATACAGGAGTTACGTGGCCACTTGCATCCTCCGTCCCCCCTCCCCGGCCGCCCGGGAAACAACGAAGCTGAGACAAGGATACATGACCTAGGCTCATTGCGAGGGCAGTGTCTTAGCAAGGGTTACTGGTAAGGCCTCCAAAGCGTCCTGCTGACCCTTTGCGATCTCCTCGGGGTCGGGCGCCACGTGCGGTTGGGGCGGCGTCTGCCTCGCTGCTGCCTCCAGCGCGGCTGCATGTCGTTGGGCCCTCGATCCTGTGTGTCGCTGCCATCGTCCTCGTCGGGTACTTCGATTCCCAGGACCCTGCTGGCCTCTGCCAGAGAGCGAAGTTGATAGAGTTTGCCATCATGTCGAAATATAAGACGAAATGGGTGACCCCAGGAGTACGCAATGTTGCGTTGACGTTGAACAGCAGTGATGGGCGAAATGTCTTACGTTTTTGGAGTGTGAGGGCGGCGAGATCTTGATAGAGAACTGGAGTCTGTTCCCTAAACGTGGTAGGATGCTGTGCCCTGGCCTTCTGGAGGATCTCCTCTTTGGTGCGGAAGTCGTGGACACAGACTAGGATATCCGCCGGAGGAGCATTGTCGGCCCGAGGGGGACCCACACGGTGTGCTCTGTCAATCCGGAGCTCAGAGTCCAGGGGATTACCCAGGATGTGATTGAAAAGTTCACGCACGAAGGTAAATATGTCGCCAGCTTCTGCATTGGGTCTCACTCCGCGGATTCGTACATTATGACGTCTGGAGCCGTTCTCCAGATCCTCTAGGTGAGTCTGAAGGTCCACCTGTTGGTCGTGTATGCGGAGAAGTTCCTGTTGTAGGAAGGAGACCTCATCGTCTCGTGTGTCACTTTTGTCCTCCAGCGCAACTACACGGTCTCCAATGCTGTCAAGGTCCTTTCGGACATCTTTAAGCTCCGCAGTGAGATCTCGTTTCACGGCGTGTAGGTCATCGCGGAGGGCCGAGAATAGAGATTCCAGAAAGGCTCGCGTGACTGGTTCTTCCCCAGGACCACCCATACGTGTCGAGGCAGCGGCTTGCTACTTGGCAGAGTCCGGCGTCGCACCCCCCTGAGGGCGCGCGAAGAGCTCCTGGAGGGACATACTCTTCTTCCCTCGCGTAGAAGACATAGTCTTGGCCGGTTCGTTAGGAAACGTGAAATATGGCTTGGGCAGGATGCCACCGCACCACCCCCAACAAGCGCCCGGGGAAGGCGGTAAGGTCTCTGTGATGTGTCAACGTAAGGAAGCCACACCAAGCAAGAGAGGCGCAGGGCAGGCAGTCCCGGCGTAGCCACCAACAGCCCACACGCCACTCCGGTCAGCGCAGTGTGGGCGGGGACGGGAGGTCTCTCAACGCAGGGCCCTCCCAGAGTCAGCAACAGTTGGGGGCCATTCCAGCCACAGTTTGTCGATGACCCTACTAGAGGGCAATTGGGCAGGCCACCATGTCGAGCAATCCGCACAAAAGAAAATTGTCAAGGCCTCACCTCCTGCCCAGCTCTGCTGCCTCGGGTCTCGGCCGGCCCCACAGCATGAGTCACCGCGTGGCAGTCAAGGTCCGTGCACGTAGCCAATGTCCACAGGTTAAAGGCACCTTCAATGGCGCTAATCGCCCAAGGGCGGGAAGCCGTTGTGCGTGCCCGGAGGGTGCGAGCAGGGAGTCTCTAGCCCACCACCAGGGACGACTGGGCCTCACCGGGCCGCCTCTGAAGTGCACCGGGTCCCCCCCTCAGCCACCACTCCTCTCAGCGTGGTACGGGAGCAACAGCTAAGCGTCCTCCTCTATGCGATGTAGGCAACCAGCAGGCCCAGGAAGGGGAAGCGAGGGGCTCCACGTGGGACGCGGAGCGATGTCGGCCCAGCCACCTCCACTCACCGCAAATGGCTGACCAGGCCCCAGCACCGATCCGCACCACAGGCCGGTCCGGGCGGGCTCCAGCCGCTATCTCCAACGTCTGAGGTCGTCTCGGGGTGCCGGTCCCAGCACACCAAGTGCGGATGGCAGGTAGGGGACGGGCTCCCACGCAGCAGCTGTGTTGCCGAGAAGTCACCACTGCCGTTTGAAGTGACTCCTCGCTATATAGTCTGCAGCGGCGGTCCGATGCCCTTGGTTTCCGCGGGGAAGTAATCGGGCGGGGGACAGGCTCAGTAACCCCGACCGCGGGCGCCCCTGCAGCCGCGCCGGCCAGGCGCGATCCCAAAATCGAGGCCGCGGCTCCGCCTCCAACCGCAGGCCCCGCTGTCTCTCGGGCGCAGCATCTCTCGCTGCACACCGCAGCCCCCGGGGTCGTCTCAGGCAGGGCGGGGGTCGCCAACACCCGGCTTGTAGTCCTGGTCAATATCTCGGTCCGGTGAAGGCTATGGACAGCCCAGGCGTGCTGATTTCCCAGACGGCCGGAGGGAGAGACAAGAGGACACGTCTCACCTCGCTGCCATCTTGGCCACGCCCCCCAGGTTTCTTCATTTATTGCATGGACTTTTGCGACTCACCAGAAATCGGCTGGCAACCCACCAGTGGGTCGCAACCCACAGCTTGGGAAACACTGACGTAGAGGGGAGAGAAACCTTGCTAAACGTTTATGTGGGCTGCACTACTTTCCAGCCTGCTTTCACATTATGATTGAGACTTACACAGTGGCTTACTGGAAGTAGATTAGGGAGCCGTGAACCATCACTCACATTTTATATCAATGGCTAATGTTGAACAGCTTTTGGAGGGAGGACTGCATATTCCTGTAGCTCTCCTCCTAGGCACAAACTTGAGTAACATGAAGGTCGTTTGCAGGAGGTGGAACAACGCCTCTCCACCGAAGAGGACTGTCTCATCCCATGGCGACACTTTGCTCAACATGGAAAAAGTTCTGACAGTCATTGCGGCAAAGAACGAAGATCTACAGGCGTGGTCCTGCCGCAACAATCTTAGTTTTTTAGGGGTGCCAGAGTCTGCGAATACAGGCAAGAAGGAGGATTATGTGGAGAAGCTACATGTTACTCGGTTTGGCACGGACTTCTTCCCTAAACTCCTCATAGTAGAAAGTATGCATCACGCCTTGGCGGCCTGCCCACTGCGGGGTGCCCCTGCTCGCCCAATTATCGCCAGACTCCTTAATTGTAGGGGCCACAACACCGCTCTATGACTGGCCAGAGAACGATGCCCACTGCCGTTCGATGGTAATGAAGTGACACTGTTTCCGGACTTCACAGTTGGAGGTCCTGGAGGCAAGGCGCAAATTTGTTCTGATAAAACAGAAGGTGAGAAAGGCCGCCATCTCATACGCCATGCTTTATTCAGCCCATCTCCGCATCTCCTTTCAGGGCAAAGATCACTTTTTCACCAATCCTCAACTAGTCACGGACTTCCTATGCTGCCACTCTACTCGTATGTCTCCAGTAAAAACTCCAGCCACCTTGCCACGTGCCTCCTCTCCAGCTTCTGGCCTGGGATGACCATACTCCTCCCCTTATAAGGCTCCAGTCGTACTGCTTGTTCTGTGCTCTGCCTACACTAATCCAAGTGCCCTCCCTCACGGGCATCTTTGTTGGTCTACTGAGACCCCTACCTCATCATCACATTGATCTGGATGAGACTGCGCTGGGTGTCCCCGGACACCCTTGTCTTTACGAGAATGACCGTTGCAGCCTCTCTGGATGTTCCCTGCAGGTTATCCCTGATTGAACTTGTTTGCATTGCTACTTCCTTTCCTTTTTCTCCTTTTTTTTCCTTTGCTTTTTGATTTGTTCTTGCTCGTGGGTCTGTTAGAGACCATCCATGCTTTGTTATTTAGTTCAGTCTTTTGGGGAGGGAATATATTCCTGGCAGGAATGGGCCATCAGTGGGGGGGGGCTAGGGGGTTGTTTGTTACTTTATGTTGTGCCGAATACTCTGTAATGATCACTGTGCAGTGTTGGTCTCTTGTTCCCACTAGCTTACCACTCGCCACCTGCCAAATTCGCTCACTCTACCCATCTTAGAATGACCAACGTGAGCAGTGCTGATGTCATTCTTTCCCGAGTACCCTATAAATGCAACACATGGGACTTTAGGGGGCTGGGAAATCCGCGCAAGCAACAGCACATATTGTCCTATCTTGATAGACATGGCATTCAAATTGCTCTGTTACGAGAGACTCACCTGGTGCTGCCACTGGTACATCCTTCGTGGACAGGTGGGCTTCCCACAGACTATTTTGCACATACTCCTGCAAGGGGTACCGTACATACGGCAGGGGGCCCTATGTGTTGTGTAAGGCTGCTACATGATCATCTTGCTATGGGCCCAATACAGATGACTGCTTTCTTCGCCCGTCTTTGTTATTGTGGGGCGGAAACTTTAACACGGTTATGTGTGCGGATATTGATCATTCACACGTCCCGCCCACCTACCGCAGCATCGCTGTCCATCATCTCTGGGATATCATGGAGTAGCATGACTTGCTTGACGCTTGGAGAACACATCACATGATGGCCAGAGAAGGCACTTTCCATTCAGGAGTACATTGGAGCTGTTCTAGGTAGATTACTGACTGATCTCCAGGTGTGTGGGGTCTTGGGTGCATAAGGCTTCTCATCTTGCACGCACATATTCTGACCATTCTCCAGTCCTACTTGTCCTGTCCATTCCTACCCAGACACCCATTGGCGCAAACTAGCAACTTTCCCCACGCTTGCCTCTGTATCATCAATTTTGGGAGAAACTTTGGTAAGAAATCTTTGATTTCTTTTCCAGAAACGCGGACTCTGTGCCACTGATTGGAACTATCTGGGAGGCGTTTAAGGCCACTGTTAGGGGGCTGTGCCTTGCAAAAAGTGAGCGAACACTGCGCAACCTGCGCTATCTTCTAGCCCGCCTGGAAGGTGAACTTAAGCAGCTAGAAGCCCAACTGGGTGGCACGGACAATCCCAGATTAACTTAGCAGATCAGGACAGTATTGTCTGAATTTCCTGAAGTCGCTGATATAAAATGCCTCTTCTGCGGTAAGTATGCAACAGTCAGAGTATATGGGGAGGGTGAGCCCCCGGGACATACTCTGGCCACTCTGACCAGGTGACAATTGGCCGCTAATGATAGTCTAGGGGTTCGGGACGAACTGGGGCAGCTGCCTTTCGATACTCTGGGCATCCTCCAAACCTTTTCCTCTTTCTATAGCTCCCTTTATACTTCCAATTATCCATTGATGCTGACTCATATCTGCAGGACGTGACCTTGGGCTGGCAGAGTGATGCCCAGAGGACTTTCCTGGCTCAGGATTTTACTGTTGAGAAGATAAGAGACGCAATACAGCAAATGCAGGCTGGTAAGTCCCCGGGCCTGTTGTGCTTTCCTGCTGACTTTTATAAATAAGGCTTATGTGGACATCTTGGTGACCGTGCTGGCTTCTGTATTTCAGGAGATGAAAAAGGAGGGTCAACTCCTCCTTTCTATGAGCGAGCCCCTGATCATGACCCTGCTCAAACCCAGCAAACCCTCTAATTGCTGCGAGTACTACAGGCCTCTCTCTTTTTATTAATTGCGAAGTTAAGATCTTAGTCAAAGTGCTTTCTAATTGCTTAACCCTCCTTATGACGTTCTTGGTTCGCCCTGACCAATTAGGCTTTATCCGTGGCTGATCCACCTCCTACAATCTGTAGACCATGTTTGCAGTACAGCAGGACATAGAACCCGACTTAGCTGCGATGGCAGACTTTTTAGATGCCACCAAGGCCTTTGACTCTAGTGAGTCGGACTTCTTAATGGCTGTGCAACATCGGATGGGGGTCCCTTGTCCTTTCCTGGCCTGGATTGCGCTCCTTTACTCAAGCCCAATTGCTAGAGTTTGTGTCAATGGATCAGTCTCCTCTCCCTTCGTCATTATGAGAGGCAGTCTCCAGGGCTGTCCACTATCGCCCTTACTTTTTGTCCTTGCGGTACAGCCACTCACTGCCAAGCTGCGACAACACCACCGTGAGTATGCGCTTCGCTGCCCTACCAGGCATCTCTTGATATCTCTATATGCAGACTGTATGACCCTCTTCTTCCACGACCCTCATATTAGTCTAAATGCTGTCCTCCTAGAGTTCATCCGGTTTGATGCGTTATCAGGTGTACAGATAAACTGAAAATGGTGGTACTGCCCAAATTCTTATGCCTTTTTCTAAACATACCTCTCCCACTGAGCCGATCTTTCTTTCAAACGCTAAAAACGCAGATGATACTTTTGGCATTGGCAGGAAAGCAACCTCATTTGCAGTGAGACACTCGGACCATGCCTTTTTTCAAGGAGGAGGGGGTTTGAAGTCCCAGACATAGATTTGTACTATTTATGAACTCAGGCTCACCTTAGCACATAAATAGTGCAACATGTCATTCATTGGTATAAACCTACTCCGTTTCTCCCTCATCTGGTGGTGGAACAGGGTTACATGATCCCAATCCCTCCATCCTCTTTTCTGGGCTCTTCCTCTAGCACGCCCTCTATCGCTGACTCCATGGTAGCCTGTACCTCGAAAACTTGGCATAGGTTGGGTTGCAAAATCGGAACGACACTCCTATATTCTCCAATGATTCGACTCCCCCCCCTTTCACCCATTGTTCCCAGTCACTCATGAGTCTTCATGCAGACTACTACTTCAGAGGGGATCTCTATTGCGACAGCACCTCTCTCTCTCAATCAGACTTCTTGAGTGACAAACCGGCATCCCCACTAGACATCCTCACATACATTAATTTGCGTCATGATGTCAAGGATGTCACGCCTGAATTCCCAGCTGAATCTCCCACCTTTAATTCCCTCCATACCATCCTCCAAGTGGATACCCCACGACACCTAATGTCCTGATTATATTGCACTGTGCAAGCTGAATGTCCTAGTATTCAAGGGCAGGCGCGTTTGCAATGGGAAACAGATCTAGGGGTTACTTTCATGGATGAGCAGTGGAAATATTACTGTGTACAAACGAGGCAGATAGTACCCAGAAGCAGGCTCCGTATCATCCCTTATAAAGTCCTCCACAGGATATACTATACTACTCCCCGACTATATCGCTATCGAATTCGACCAGACAATGTTTGTGCCAGATGCGGGATGGCTGGGGCAGACTTCCTCCATCTGGCGTGGTCCTGTGGGCCGATACAGGCCTTCTGGGGCGAGGTGAACACTGTGCTTACCACCATGGTTGGACAGACTTTAACGCTGACCCCACTTTTGGCACTATCGGGATACACAGGTGAGCTTGATGCTGGTAACAGGAAATAAGCGGTGCTGGATTTTCTATTGGCCAAACGAAGGGTTGCCAATCGCTGGAGGGCGCCGAAATTCAAGGACTGGATCACGGACCTCATTTATTGTAATGAACAATTGTCCTTTATGCTGAACTGCTGCCTCCCATGTCTGGACCTTGAGACATTTGGATCCACTGCGCACCCATCTGCTCTTACAAGCACCACCGACAAACTCTGTGGATGGATCTGCTAATGCTTTGCAGAGCGACACCCCATAGCATGCTGGGGACCCTGTTTAGATATCGCCTCATAGTTCTACAAGTCTAATGCATGGCCTCCCCTCCCTGAATGAATCTGGCCTGTAATGTGATGCTCACCGTTCAACTTGCAATTAAAGTTATTACTCTGGTATGAATGGGTGGGGAGGGAGGCTTTTCTTCTGATTTATGCGGGTGGAGGGGTGTCCAGATGGATGATGACAATGTACTTCAATGAATTTGCGGCACTACTGTTGTTGATACTGCATTTTTATTCTTGAATGAAATTCAATAAATAGATTAAAATTCAACGATTTACACCCAGTGTGTGGATTATGAATCCATGATTAGCAGCACATTTTAAATCATAAAGCTTCTCACCAGGACCCTTTACGCTCTACAAACCTAAAAAAGTGGACACACACCTAAGTGCTTCTTTCTACTAAGTAGCATCAAAATGGTAGTGCTGAATTACACCTTTTGATTGTTTCTATGGTTCACCTTTTTTCGATCTCTCCATTTCACTAACTACTCCAATACCGTGCTTTATTGCAATGAGTTTACAATGACAGGTCATCAATTCACCAAAAGACCTAGGACAGGGTTCTTCACTCTGTGGTTGCTAACCAAATGAATATATCTAAGAAATTCCTATGCATTTTGATGAATCGTCACGTAACAGAGCGTTATTTCTTTGGCCTGGCTGAAGTCACTTGCTCCTCTTAGCAGATTTTCACCTTATTTTGAACAGCAGCATCCTCTCATTGTGGCCCAGGGAGTCTCACCCTCCTTTCGACATTTCACCACCCTTTTTCTTGAACACAGAATGGGTTTGTGGCATTAATAAACCGATCTGCCCTTGATCTTGTGGGGTTCTTATAACATCAATAGTTCTCTATGTGATTTCCGCAACCCTAGTAGGCTTCCTTATGTCTCCCCAACACTCTCATTTACTCAGTAGGCCTAAATATACAGAGTACGTCAGGGATTCTTAAGTTTTTGACTTCTGTGGACCCCCACTTAATCATTACTGGAACTGGGGACCCCTACTGAGTCATTAATGGAAGCCGGAGATCCTGGAATTAGCATTTCTGATGATTCCAGCCGCAAAACAACACACACAATACACATAAACAAGCAACAATCATACATTTATATAGCGTGTCAATTCATCCCTAGGGGTTTAGAGGCGCTGGATTCATCAAACAAATTCACAAATGATGAAATATTTTCTTTAATTCAAAAACAAATATAAAAAAATCCAAATATGTATTTTAATGGGAAAGTTGGAGCTTTTCTAAATTCAATCGAGGTCTAGCCAAATATATTCTGTATGATGTACTTGCACTGCTTGAACGTATCAATCTTAGGATACTAACTTACATTTTAGACTCAAATTCACATCTCCAGAATATTTTAAAATATTCAATTTTACATTTTGCTTCTTTATTTATATATACTTTATTTATTTGTTAATACTATTTCATTTTCTAAGCAGAACCTGTGAGTAGGCTATGCGGACCCCCATGGGTCCCCGGACCATAAGTTAAGAACCATTTAATTGCATCCTCTGGCAACAGTTTTACTGCAGTCATGAAAGA
Source organism: Calotriton arnoldi (assembly GCA_963921515.1). Taxonomy (NCBI): domain Eukaryota; kingdom Metazoa; phylum Chordata; class Amphibia; order Caudata; family Salamandridae; genus Calotriton; species Calotriton arnoldi. Next base: position 112,510 of record CAWUFW010000811.1, read on the forward strand.
CTACTTTTTAATTTTGATATACTTTCCTAAGATGCACCTCACCCTCTCTGTGAGATCCCCTTTTCCTCAGGGAAGGCTTCGTTTCAGACTATTTGCAGTTTCTATGTAACACTACATCAAAGGTAGTGTGGCTTGTTCCTCTTAGGAAGCACTCAGACATCATTCACTCACTGAACTAGTCACCCTACATACTGCCAGTAGTCAATCAGCAACACGTTCTCATTAAGACAGTTGTATCTCGGGGATAGCCAGCCAAGATGGCGGACGCGAACCTTTAGCGCTCCGTCTAAGACGCCTCGCTTATCCTGAAAAACTGCGTTTAATCCCATCCGAAGAACCTGAAGTAGGGCAAAATCCATGCCCGACGTGCTGGTGAGCACGTCTGCTGGAACAAAGTAGCAGACAAACGAGGCGCGGCGCCGTGAACAGAAAGGCAGCCCGGCCTGCGGAGCGTGCCGCCGACGTGGCCAAAGACGGAAGAAGGCAGCAGGCGAGGAAACGCCCGCACAGAGAGGTAGCGCGCAGCCCAGAAGTGTGAAGGCGGTGAGGCCAGCGGACCCCAGCCACAACAGTCAGAGCCTGAGCCCAAGAACGTGTAGCCCTCATTGCCGCGAGGAGACGCCGCCCAGTGACGGCAGGGTGGAGGCCGCCAGCCCTAGCGGTAAGCCGCGGAGTTTGGGGGCAGCAGAGAGCGGGCCAGAGCGGCCAGGCCCAAAAGCACAGACCGGCGTCGGCGTGGCCCTCCCCCAGTGAAGAATAGCCGTGATTGCAGGAGGGAGCTGTGCCCGCCCCTACCTGAGAGCGGTGCGGCGCCCGGAGCCGTCCCGGCACAGCTGTGCATGCCCGCGGGAGGAGGCTAATACAGCAGGTGGTGGGGCCCACACGAGGAAAGTGAACAGGCTGGGGCCCGGACCGTACTTGTGACGCCCCAGATCTGCAATCCAGGGAGTGCGCATCCCGCGCTGGGGCCGCTTGGAGGGAGCTTGCGGCCCAGACATCGATACTGAGGCACCCGCAACAATTAAGGCGGCAGCATGTCGCAGCACAGCCCTGCTAAACGAAGAGATCAAGCAGCACTCAGGCCATCAGTGAGAGGCCGGAAGCGACCAGGCCTCACACCCCAACCAGGGGAAATAAGGGGATGAATGGAGGGGCACATGCATAAAGTTCCTGAAGTGGCATGAGGTCAACCCGAACCAGAGCGCGGACTTGAGGCCCGCCGAAGCAACCTGCACAAAATAGACTCAGAGGGTAAAGCACAAGCACAACACTCGGCGCTGCCTAGGGCCCAGACCTTCGACATTTCTGAACCCGGTCAGGTATGTGCCCACCTGAGTCAGCGATACCACATGCAACCAGGTACCACGGGTAGTGCCAAGAAGCCTTAAACCACACCTGACACCCAACAAGAGCCCAAGAAGGCGCAGGAAGTACTTGAAAGGCGCCTGGGGCGAAACAGACGCATTTCTCATGCCAGGCCCAATGCTGCCGCCCCTTCACCTGACAAAGCAGGGTGAGGTCCCACCAAGACACAGCTGCCGAGACGTGCACTGAAAACCTGAGGAACGGTCCCACCCCTTACCGGGGGAGACATCATCGCTTACAAACGCCAGGGCCAGAAGAAAGTCAGAACGAGTGCGGTACTACAGTACACCAGACCACGGACGGCAACCAGTGGGAATCGTGAGCGCGGCATGTCCCTCCCGTCCCCCAAGATCGGCGGCCACCCTGACACAGCCAGAGCCTAACGGATGAACACCCTATCTAATAACTACATGCCATCTGCACAGAAACTAGCCATGAGTTGCTTACACAAAAATGCGCAACAGCTCGCCACACACTCGGAAGCGCAAGGGGCCCAGTGAATGGAAGAAGGAGATACAGGAGAGACCCCACACATAGCGCTCTCCGCAAAACCTGACTCCGTCCTATCCGCGGTGGAGAAGATAGGCACTGCCCTAGACCATACTCGGACCACATTAGCATCCAAAATAGACAAGGTCGCACCGGACGTCCCACTACTTAGAGCCGATCATCGAAAACTATCGGATAAAGTACAGATCAATGAACAAGCCTTACAGGAACTGAAGCCAACCACCCATAGCCATGCAGCAGCACTGCAAGACATCATGGACCGAGTTAGCACCCTCGAAGACAAGCTGGAAGATGCAGAAGGCTGCTTGCGTCGCAACAACATACGAGTCGTGGGCCTCCCAGAAGGAGAGGAGGGGCAAGACCCTGTTACATATTTCAAATGCTGTCTACGGGAACTTCTCCCGGAAGATGCACTGTCACCTCAGTTCATTCGTAGTAGAGCGAGCGCACCGAGTACCGGCCCGCCGGCCTCCCCCGGGGGCCAGACCACGTCCAATGCTTTTCAAACTGCTCAACTACAGAGAGACACGGTGCTAAGAGAGACCTGCAAACTCCAGAAATAAAGGTGCAAAACCAACACATCATGTTGTTCCCAGACTACACCATGCAAGTGCAGAGACGCCGGGGATCATTCACAGACGTAAAACGCCAACTCCGGGCGTTGGACACCACTACTCCCTAATGTTCCCAGCCAGACTGCGAGTAGTCACCAAAGGACAAACGCGATTCTTTGATAAGCCCTCTGAAGTCTGGGACTGGCTGGAAGAATCAGGACTATTAACGGGGCCCAAACCACCTGTGGATCCGCAATCACTGCGTCGAGGCAGAAGAAACCGCCGTGGCGGCAGGGGGAGAAGCCCCAGGCAAGCAAGATCGCAGACAGCAATCCCCGACATGGAACAAAGGATGATGGAGCGACAGGAGGCCCTCTACATGGCAGCAACTATCCAGGCCACCTCGCAGACCTCTGAACCTGAGACACGCTTGTCTCTCTCCCAGAGCCTGGCGGGGTCATCGCCAGCGCGATCTGAGGACCGTGACTCCCTCCAGCTGCCGGACATCACACCGCAGACCTCCGACGACAATCTGAACAATGGACAATTGATTTATTAAGAGTATCCTTTTACTGTTTGCACACCTATTGTATGGCTTTATCTGCACACCTCGATTCACCAGAAACATGCTCAGGCGCGCAGCGCTCCCACCAAGCATAGACTGAGTGGTATACACTCAGCACTAAACGCCCTTCCCGCCAGATCTGATGTGCTCATGGCCAAAATCCAAGTAAGGAGGGAAGAAAAGGGATTCATTAATCACCCCTAGCAAATATCGAGGTGAAAATCAACACACACAGGCGCGCAGCACGCAACCCCGAAGTTAGTCATATCCAACATGATAGTTGCAACTGTTTGGCCTTATAGTTTGGACGAGCATCGACTACGTACTCACCCTCATACGGTTATACACAACTCAGTTACATCCCCACTCCCCATTATGTTTGCCTCAACCCCAGAAGCTCTGACTGGCACCCCGGTCGCCGTTAGAAACCTCACGCCCACGCAAGGGACCACAGAATGCACTCATGGCACAGACTAATATTCTGACATGGAATGTGAGGGGCATACACACACCCACCCGCAGATACTCAGTGTATGCATATCTCCAATGCTGGTATGCAAAAATAGCCTTCTTACAAACAGAGGCAGACCGCCTCTGCAAACGCTGGAGGGGACAAGTGTATAGTACAAGCTACTCTTCCCAGGCACGGGGGGCACTGATATGGGTAAAGGCAGGTATCTCACACACAGTAGAGGAAGTGATCACAGATCCGGGGGGGAGATATGTATTTGTGAAAGGCAAACTAAATGGGCAGGCGCTCCTTATTGGATCCTTGTATGCCCCAAATGTGGAGCAAACTTCATTCCTCAGGAGATTTATGGGAGTGCTGGCCAGATGGAGCGGGCTCCCCTGGCTTATCGGAGGGGATTTCAACTCAGTTTTAGATGTAGAATTAGATAGGTCATATCCACCCCTAACGCGCACCACAGCAACATCCAACGCACAGGCCCTGTCGCAGTGGCTAGCAAACTGGTCGCTGACAGACATATGGTGTGCCCTGAACCCAAACATACAGATTTACTCGTTCTATTCTCCGGTACATGACCTCCACGTCCGGCTCGATCGCATAGTTGGGTTGTCTGCTCTCCTCCCGCTTATTAAACACACTGAATACTTGGGGCGCACACACTCTGACCACAACCCCCAGCTTTTGCAGCTCACATGGGACACAGGACACCCCCCAATCCTCACATGGCACCTACAGCCAGCAGCGCTGGAAGATCACGCGTTCCGTTTCTCCCTGGGGACGACAATACTAGACCATTTCGAGATAAATGACCAATCCACAGAGGACTCCCTCCTTGAATGGGACGCCTTCAAAGTAACTTTAATAGGGCATTGTCTGGGGACCACCTGGAACATACGCAAACAGCTGAACGACGCTCTCAGCAAAGTAGAACATCAGCTGCTGGGTCAGGAGATAAAGCAATCAGAGGCTAACATGGACATGAAGCGACTGGACGCACCGCGGGCCGAACACACGGACATGCTAGAACAGCTCTGCTGCCACAACTATGGGGCGCACTCTGCGCGCACACATGCCACAGCTGACCGAGCAGGTAAAACACTAGCATGGTTCCTGCACCAGGAGCAAACACATCATCCCATAGGCGCCATAAGAACTGAAACAGGACAGGTTGTGTAAACACACAAGAAATACACGCAACCATGACACGCCATTACACTACACTGTATCAGTCTAAGGGGTCCCACGATGAGAGGCAACTCACAACATTCATGGACTCCGTGCGCTTGCCTGAAGCATCGGTGGAGCAAAGGGAACTACTAAATGAGCACATAACACCTGAGGAAATCCGCAGCGCAACAATGGCGCTAGCGAACAGGAAAACCCCTTGCCCAGATGGACTCCTTGCGGAGTTTTATAAGGCCTACGCCACAATACTTACTCCCCACCTACATGCGCTGTACGCAACTGCCCTGAGCGAGCAACGGCTCCCCCATCCATGAGAGAGGCGAACCTGGTGTCCCTGCCCAAGCTCGACAAAGACCCCACAGAACTGGGATCATACAGGCCCCTAGCTCTTCTTAATGTCAATTTTAAAATATTAGCGAACCTACTAGCTGATAGAATCCCACAGGTGGTCCCCAGGCTGGTGCACATGGACCAGAATGGATTCTTTAGAATCACAACTTACTCAAAAGCCTGCTGGCCGAGATCAGGATGCCTGATACTAGACCTTAAGAAGGCATTTGACTCCTTGAAATGGGGGTTCCTATTCCCTGTGCTGGAAAAATACAGACTGGGGGATCCCTTCTTAAGCATGGTAAGATTACTATTCGACGCTCCAACGGTGCGAGTCAAAACAAGGCCCCTACATATCGGACACGGTGAGTGTGCGGAAGGGTACCAGGCAGGGATGCCCCCTCTCTCCGCTGCTATTCTCACTAGCGATTGAGCCACTAGCGGAGGCAATCAGATCTGAATTAAGAGATGGTGTCACACTAGGGGATGGCACACACACAATATCCCTATACGCGGATGTTCTCCTGTTGTACATAAAAGACATCCATCAAATTCCCCAACAACTGGCACTCACGCTGGATAGATTCGCCAGCATATCGGGGCTGAGGGTGAATGTCTCCAGGTCCTGCTTATACTCCTTCAGCGAGCTCTGCGGAGACCCAGGCTATACGCTTAAGGGGGAGCAAGTCTGATGGTGCGAGGACACGTTCCGCTATCTCGGAATTCGCATATACAGGAGCCCGGCGGATTTGATGGATGGCAATCTAGGCAAAGCCCTGATCGTGGTCCGTTCTCAGATGACATTCTGGAGTACGCTCCCGCTGTCAGTGACAGGAAGGATAGCCCTCACCAAGATGGTGATCCTGCCCCGATTCCTATATTACTTCACGAACCTCCCGCTATATGTCCACCCCTCATTCTTCCGCCCGCTGGAAAAGCTGGTTAAAGATTTTATATGGGGACACTCCAGGCACTGCATAGCGATAAATAAACTCTACCTGACGATGGACCAGGGAGGCCTCGTGGCACCAAATTTAGAACAATACTACCTGGCTGCGCAGCTGCAATGGGTGGTCAGGTGGCTAGCTGACCGCCATGGCGGAGACACTGCGACCACACAGCCCTTCTTGCACCTCTCAGAGCTGTTAAGACTCTTCCACCCTTGCTCAAAAACCAAGCCACTAGATTCGCTGCTGCTCAATGTAGCGCACAGATGTTACCGCAGAGCGTTATGTGTCACCTGCGCAGTCACCCCGTACGCTCCATAACTCAGGTCTCATAACTGTGACGCCTGACCAGAACTTTTGCGGGACCTGAGTTATGGGCCCCTCACATCTCTCAGGCACCTTCGCCGATGCTGATGCTTCCAGGGTGCCAGGTGGGGAGTCGACATGGCCGCCGCTCACCAGGTGGGGCTTTGTTGGCTCTCCGTCTTCCGCATCTGGTTGTTTCATCACGCAGGGTGCCTGGAGTGGAGGGTACTATGCATACCTGGTCTGTCTCTCTTTTTCTTTTATCTTTTTCCTTTTTTCTTTATTCACAAACGCAAGATGCGTTCCCTCGACATATGTTCAAAGAGGCATACCTTTTAGCCTCCCCTACTTACCGGAAGTATGTCCCTCTTTTGTTTTTGTTCTCTTTCCTTCTAGGTCACGATCAGGAGTGGACTCAATTATTTAGTTGCAGCCTTAACTAAAGGACTCTTAGTTTATGGCCCCCACTGATCGTCCAGAGGGTTAATTTGACCCCTTTATTAGTATTATTTTTTACGTGCACTTCACAGTTTATTCTGGTCCTGATGAAACGCCAGGGATCTTTATGACCATAGAGGCGTGAAACATGTCGACCTCATAGTTACCTGGGCACATTACGCCTACAGGGGTAACTCTCAACCTACGGGTTTTTTACTCTGCCAAGGGTACCACCACATTAAAAGTATCTCTTCTGGCAACCCTTAGACAGTTTTATGGCTTTGCACGCACTTTGTCACCCTCCACATAGGACTCACTTCACACACCCACATGCACCAAACGGCAGTTCTCAAAAGATCTCCGAAAAAGTGACCCTTCGGGGGACCCGTAGGGCATTGCAGCGCCGGCCCGACGAGGAGCAACTGCCCGATGATGAAGCATGACATCCTTCGGGGTGTGTGAGGGCTACAAGAGACAAGACTTGTTCTTCCCCACTGAGTCCCAGACCTAGAACACCTCCTTTTCCCTTTTTCCTCTCTCCGTTTCTTATTCCTCTCTCCCTGTAGTGAGATAGTGACTGCTTGCACTACTCTCCTTGGAACAGTGTCCCCCTTTTGTTGACATACATACATCCTACACCTGTACCGGAGAAACCGTAACAACAAAGTCACTTCCAGGTTCCTGGACTTGGGGCTGGCGGTAGCGAAGAGACTGATCACTAAGCGGTGGAAATCTCCTGACCCCCCGCATAATAATGTGGAGACGCTTGATGCTTATCTGGGCCAAAGCGGAAAGCGGCGCACTCGAGAAAACATGCTAGGCATCCGCAAGGTCCCTCTAGCAACTAGTTGGGACACAATCTTGGTTGCACTAACCCTCATCCATCAGAACGATACGCCACCCCCAACTCCAGCCACAGCTGTGCCTTAAAAAACCTGCGCCACAAATAGATAGCAACACGGAAAAAGCCACGGGAAGGTGAAAGCAAACACAACGACCGTGCATGCCCATACAACAGTAGATCATAAATAGGGCTCCCGGTTTTCCGTTTTTACGGATTTTTACATATAAATACAGACGGAAAACTATATTTCCTTTGTCTGTATTTATATTTAGAAACGGCAAAATACTAGCAAATTTTGCTGCGCTGCCGTCGGGTAGTTTGCTGCAGAATCTCATGACTTCAGTGGCCCTGATTTAGACCTGGTGTAAGTCTGCTCCATCGACAATACCTGCCGCTGCCTGCTACTTGGACCCCGCTGTGAGCAGCTGGCCTGTGGAGGAGTCTCTGTGTGATGTAAATTCAGTGTAATTCACTGACTCATGTAAACAGGTGGCGGTGATAGTCTAAGCGGTGTCTAGACCCGTTGTACGCAGCTGCTACGTGGAGTTAGACCCAGTGTAAGGTGTATTACATGGTTACAATGGCTGCAAAAGCGTTTATGGTATTAATACTCCGGCAGGCGCTGTCTTTACATGGTGAGGGTGTACATGGGATATACACCCCGGTTTCATTTTCTTCTACACACTGGGGGGAGTGAGGGTTTCACGTTGTTTATAGACTCGGTGTGAGCTGCTTGTACCTATTGGAGAGGGGGTCTATATGCTGTTTCGACCCTGGCGTGAAGCTGTGAATGCGGAGTTGCTTCCCTCTGTCAGTGCGCGTTCTTTGGTCCAAACAATTATGCTGTCACGTGTAAAAGGCAGCTCTTTACGGTTCGGTGGTTAAGCCACTGAGCACAGGGGGTCCTGTAGACACTGCCCGCAGTCTGGTAAGAAGGGGTGAAAAAAACAACAAAGCCTCGTTAACAAGTGAATGGTCTTTTTAAAGACCTGTGAAGTACTCGGGTGCGGCTGGCAGCTCAAAAACTGTGTGTGTGTGTGCCTGGGGAGCGGTCTCAGCCCGGGCTGACACACAGGACAACCGAGCGCATGTGTGCATTGTCAATTGTCGCAGGGGTCTGAAAACCTCACTAGCTGCTGGTACTTCCATTAGGATTTGGCACCTCCAGAGCAGGCCAGTCAATAGACATGCAATAGACATGCTGTGGTGGTTGGACGAGGCTTGAGGATTGTATCGGCTGAGAAGGCTGATGTCAGGATACTCTCAGCATGAAGATGCAAGCGAAGAGGTGAGAACGACCAAGCCCTTCAGGAGAGATTATTTGCCCTGCCCCAGTACCTTTGTCCACTGCAGTGAAGGTAGCTGGCTGCTTCACTAGTACTTTGAGGGTGAATGGATGGACATTGCTCAGTGCCGCACAGCTCTTTAGATACATTGTACATAGCGACTTCCTTAATACGATGTCAGTGATGGACAGATATCTTAGTACATTGCTGAGTGCTGGGCAGCTCGCTCACTACATTCAGTGCTGAGCAGTGTCCTCAGTACCTTGTCAGAGCTGGGCAGTGTTGTCAGAACCTTATCAAAGCTGGGCAGCTCTTCAAGTACATTGCTCAGAGCTGGTCAGCGTTCTCAGTACCCTATGTAAGTACTGGGGAGTTCTGTTGGGACTCTGGGTGTAGGTGGGTGTAGGTGGATACCCCTCCCACTAAAGCTCTGCGCGATCCTCCGTCGTTCTCTTGATGTGAGAATTTCCCAACCCAGAATTAGTAGCTATTTCTTCCTCTCTTACAACAAGTACATTCACAGAGGTGCGTGGGTCCCACTCTGCAGCAGCAGCGACCTGCTGGTTCCGAGTGAGGCGCGTTGGCGGGTCTGTGTCTGGGTTCTGGTGCTTTAACGGCAGTAGTGAGGCAGAGCAGACGGGGTGCACCGACAGCTGAATGGGGTGCGAGTGCTGGACTAGCAGAGGCACTGAAGGCCAGGAAGCAGGAGCACTGGCAAGGCTTTTACTTGGTCCCAGAACTGGGGTTTCAGGGGTGGGGAAGGCCAGCAATCCAGTGCGTTTGCAGAGACCTTTGTGGTGCATGAAATGGAATAGCAAGGGCTGTTGCAGCGCGGGTAAGGGTTGTTGCAGCCCGGGGTAAGGGTCGCATTATATAGGCCCAGAGATTTTTGTTAGAAGCCCCCGGGTTACCAAACACCAAAGGCTCTATAGTTATGCTTCCACCTCGCGCTTCTCTCTCCACCCTACACTTCCTGCCCTTTTTTTTTTAACCAATTTTTATTTGTTTTCTAGTGCAATATAGCCTATATTGTACTAGAAAACAAATAAAATTGTCAATTTAAATAAATGTGGAAAAATACTAGCTGTAGCGTCGTCTTTTGCTTGTGGCAAAATTAAATGTGGATAAATACAGAAAAAATGCCCAAAAAATAAATATGGATAAATACAGACGGAAATGGCAAAAAAATAAATACCATAAAACCGGGAGCCCTAATCATAAATCATTACCAAAACGCCAGCCAACTGCGCTAATCCGAGGTAGATAACGGCCGGGGTGTCCAGGCGCCAGCTTCGCAGTTCAGTTTCATACCCTATTATGTGTTAATTTGTCACTGTTTCATTACAACCCGCCTCCACAGATCATGCTGTTCTGAGCACTACGCAATCAAAACATGGAAGCAAAAAAACACACATCAACAACTCCAGAAGGGTTGTGCTAACTAATAAACTGTGCGGTAGTTCACCAACTGCAAATGATGTTGAGTGACGCATAACGGGACAGCAAATAAACTGGCAAACTAACGATAAATTTGATAAATGTAGGCATAAGGCTGAGATGCTCGCCAGAAGATCTATGTAACAAGTAACTACGATATGCAACAACCTGTATAAATCGCATAACTCATGTTAATTTGAAAAAATTAATAAAAACAGATTTCAAAAAGACAGTAGTATCTCCATGCAGAGCTGGCCCTTGCTCAGAGAGCCCTCTAGGTGAAACCAAATTTGAAGCCTCCTCCCCCTTGATCACATTATCTGCCAATATCGTGTCACTTCGTCTTTTCACCATATGCCAAGATCGTTTTCTTTCTCTGTCTGCGAAGTTGCCATGTTTCTCTTGTTCCCTTCCCTTTTCTTCCCTCTCTAGGGCAAAAGATCGGTCATGCTTCTCCCAGTAATTTCACGAGTTCGGTTTATACTGCCATTGAGAACAGTGCTTTAAATGGAAAAAAATAAGTGCAGGTACTCATTAAAATGAGCTACAGGTGTAGTGAGGGGGCGGGGCATGGGGCGGGGCTAAGGGCAAGACATGATGATACTTAACGACTTCTAATTAGTTGCAGCACATACCAAAACACATGAGAAATGTGTTTATATAAACAAAGCAGGTTAACTCATTACACAAAACGAAAGAGAAGTGCAATAATATGTTAACATTTCCTATTTTTGCAATAATTGCACCTTCTTAATGCCATACTGTTAATTGCTGTTTGGCACAATTGTACATATTTTTGAGCATGTGAGTAGGAAGAAATTGAAAATACCCCACTTCGATCCAAAGCTCTTATGGCACCAAGCAAATGAAGCAAATCATCATGACCCTCCCCAGAAGATATCTCTCGTCCCTTCCATCGATCTATCCATTCATCCTACCATTTGCCTGCTGATGTCCACCATTTAACCTTTATATTCTGTCGTCTATTCAGTCTTTCATCCATCATTCAGCCTTTCACCATTCTGTCTGTCCACCCTTCATATCCAACCATCTCCAAACCTATCCATTCATCCTTTCACATCCATCTCTTTATCCACCCTTTCGCTCATCCATCAATGCTTTTGCTCATCTATCCATCAACCTTTTCACTCCTTTATTACATCCACCCTTTCATTCCATCCAACCTTTCACTCAATACCTCCTTTCACTCATCCATCATCCACCCTTTCATCCATCCTCCCTCCCTTTCATTCATCCATCCAATCTTTCACTTATCCACCCATCATCCGCCCTTTTATCCAATCATCCACCCTCTTTCACCCACCCATCCATGCTTTCACTCATCCATCCATCTATTCATCCATCCATGTATACATCCACCCTTGCTCACTCATCCATCCACTCACCAACCCACCCACCAACCTTCCCTACTACGTTAGGTATGAATCTTTGTCGCAGAGCAGACATGTACAAAGTGCCACCCATTTTCTTTAAAAACCTCCTGAGAGTGTCTTGATTCTCTCTCTCGTTCTCTCACTTTTTTCTTATAGAAAACAGGCATACACACAAACATAGCAGACACACAAAAGACTTAGGTATGATAAAAGCCATGTTATACCTTTCACCTACCATGGCTTTTTTAATTGCCACCAGGGCCGGACTGGCCGTAGCATGATTGTCACTGCCAGGGTGTGCTTGCACGAACGCACACGATAATGTGACTGTGATTGACAGCACAGGGCCTGAACGGACCCTGCTCTGTCAAGCACAGCGTGATGGTGAGCACCGGACATTATTCAAATGAGCCCTGCTGAATAGCTCAGCTGGGGCTCAGATCGGGGATGCAGAAGCGGCGCCTTGGCTGCCAGAAACACGTTTCACTCCTGCTCACCAGCACTCACAGCCTACCTTTTCATGAGTACCGGTACTCTCCTCGGCAGTAGAGAAGTGCCGGTACTCGGAGTGATAAATTCAAGAAGTGCCGGTACTCCGTACCGGTGAGTACCGGCCCATTTAAAGCACTGATTGAGAAGAAATCTAACAAATTGGAACTCGGGTGAAAAACTACATGTCCCACAACGCACTGTGATTCACAGTGTAAAAGAAAGATTATAACAGTATATAATGTCATGGAAATCAAAGATGGACTAAGTTTGCCATAACTAAGACTGACCAGATTAAACCGATGTTGCTATGCATACCATTGTGTGTGTGTGTAATTAAATATTTGAAATTACTACATCGAGTGCCACCACGTGTGCGTGTTGTTTACATGTTCCAAGTTAGCCGTGAAAAAGAAAAATGTAGGTGAATGAAAGTGCACCAAATTTAGCAGCCACGTAGTACCTGGCTCGGTTTTATGCCTTTTGTTATTTTGCTGAATTGCCATTCAGCCAATTTTTCAGTTATAAGCAAAATATTGAGTAGCCAAATGAGCAGGCACTAATTCTGAACTACATCTACAACTGATGGGTGCCTCTCCCAGTTTTGCGACTTTTCTTGTTTTTCTGTATTTTCATTCAGCCGTTTTTTCAGTTACCAGCAAAAAATTGAGTAGCCACTGAGCAGGCCCTAGTTCTGTAGGACCTCTACAAATGAAGGTCGCCTCTCCCAGTTTTTGCCCATAGGTGTGGAGTTTGTTTTTTAACCCCGGTGTTCCCACCCCTGCTCAAGGGTGGAAGAGTAGCTTTTCTACATTTTCGGTCCACATACATATGTAAGACAGTAATTGGCAAAAGTCCACTGATAACGGAGATGCAAAAACAGGCACTGACATTCCCAGACTGCCCCCCAGGAGCCCCACATGTCCCCAACAATACCCCCAATCAAGTACATTATTGGTTCCCAATTCACATCTTCAAGGCGCACCCCCATAGGATTGTATTTCATTGTCAATCGTGGCAGTCTGTACTGGTGCCAAAATTATACCACTATAATCTGCCCAACACAGCCATATCTTGGGGTGTTTTGGGGGGCATCCTGTTGCCTGGAAAATGGCAATCTCCAGCCCCATACAATGATCCATTGCTCTCTTCCACACCCCTACCAATGGCGGCGTAACAACCTTCCACATTTTGGCAATATCCCTTTTGGCTAGGGTAAACCCCAAAAATAACGGTTCCCGCCAATCCCCTCTGTACTATGCATAAGGATCAGTTTAGGGTCAAATGGGATCTCCCAAGATAGGACCTCTACAAGACAGGAAGTCACCCCTCGCCAAAAGCTGTTCAATGACACACAACTCCACACAATGTGTAGAAAGGTTCCTTCTGCTACTCCACACTGAAGATACAAGGAAGAAGCAATGACGCCCATCCACCACAAGCGGTGCCATGTGTAGTATGCCCGGTGTACATATTTCAATTGGATCAAACGAAGACAAGAGGAAATAGCAGCACCCTGGGAGCCGACAGGGCCTCGGCCCAGTCCTCTTCGTCTAAGTCACAAATATCCTCTTGCCAGGCTGTCTGTAGGGCCGGCTATGCCGTGAAGCTGTTTGTGACTAAAGTTTGGAATATTTGTGTAATTTTATGTGTACCTAGATCTCCCATTAATAATTTGCCCTCTCACGGGCTAAATTCCGGCAGCTCCAAGAGGTCACGTAAGTGGGGGAATATAGCATGGCGAAACTGCATGTATTGATAAAATTGACAACAGTGGAGCTGATAGTCAGTTTGCAGTTCCGGAAATTTAGGAACGGTGCCCTTCATGGATTCGAGCGAGCGCGCAAACCAAGATGGCCGCCTCCTGCTGAGTCGCAGTGGTGAATGCCCTTAATTGTCTGTTTCCTATGATAATCAGGCTAGTCTTACGCGTATTCCAGTTGCGGTAACGTTTTAAGACTAGCGCGTTAGAGGGCTGTGTTTGCTGTTCTTCAATTCGGCTGCTTAAGGGAGTTTTCTCCATTCCTCCCTTCACCGGTGTCTGCCTTGAGGTACTGCTGAATTTCTTGTCAGGAGGGTGGAGTCGCTTTGAAAAAAGGGTGCGGCTGAGGCCTTGGCCACTCCCATAGCTGGTTTTAGCTGCTGCACATTTCAATATTGCAGAATTATATTCTACTGGAATAATTTCTTTTGTATATTTTTGCGCCCTGTCTTCTGCTCATTTACTTATTTATTTCTTTTAATATGGAAGGAAAAAATATTCATGTTACACGTAAACAAAATACTTCACCTCCACCAGTTAAATCCAAATTTGTGGAAGCTAATGAACCATCCTTATCCACATTACTTGAAGAAATACAAGCTGGTCACTCTAACACTGCTACTATTGCTTCAGACATCAAAAATATACGGAAAGACATGGCTAGTCTCTCAATGAAAGTTTCAGACAATGTAATACAAATTCAGGATAATAAAGCAAAACTTGACAGTCTCATGCCTCTTACAGGACAAATAGTGCCAATTAATAAATTGTTGCTTGACTTTGAAAATCGTAATCGACAGTATAACTTGCGCACATTTAACTTACAGGAAGATGTTGAAGGCAATGACTGCTGGTTATATTTGGAAAATCTTTTACCTGGTCTTTTACGTATAAAATTTCTAGAAAAATTTGAGATCGATAAGGTGCATAGAATTCCTTCTCATCGCAGTCCTAACCAGAAAAAACCACGGCAAGTGATATTTAAAGTTTTGCGTCATCATTTAGTGCTGATACAGAAGGCGGCAAGAGACATTCCATCTTTGATGGTTAATGGAAATAAAATTTTCATTCTTCAAGACTTTGCTAAGGAGACTGTTAACACCCGTAAAGAGTTTGCTGATCTTCGGCCAAGTCGTAGATGCGCTGGTTTTAAGTATAGTTTGTTCAATCCCTCCACTATGCGAATTTGGGAAGATGGTTTTTCGAAGTCCTTTCAGCGGCTGGTGGATATCTGTCTCTTCTAGGATCAGCAATCACTGCTTTCCATGGAAACGAATGAGACTGGCACTTAAGCATTAAGTTTAGGTATTTTAAAACTAGCCTTTGTAGTAGAATTTCTTATAAGAGCATGTAAAGTTTGGTCATTCTTGTCATGCGTGTGTGCGATTCAGCAGTATTATTTATGTTTTCGTTGTTTGTGTTTGTCTGCGTCTTGCAATGTTAGAGCTACTTCTCTTTCTTTCTGTCTACCTAGTTCTCTCTTTTCTTTTATCTTTCTTATTTTCTGATGATGTCTAATATTAAAGGTATTAAAATTGTTTCTTTTAATGTTGTCATTCTGCTAAACGTACTAAAAGTTTAGATTATTTAGCTAGACATAAGGCTGACATATGTTTACTTCAGGAGACACGTCAATGATACTATTTTGTCTTACATGAATAAAAAGTGGGTAGGCACTATTATTTCTTCTCCAGCGCTCAATAGGAAAAATGGAGCTGCTATTCTATTTGCAAAAAAAATACATCTTCAAATTTTGCACAAATGCACCAATTCTGATGGTCGTTTGCTTATATCTAAAATCAACATTAACAATTCGGTCTTATGTCTAATTAATGTGTATGGTCCCACCAATGATGACCCTGGTTTTTGTCTCTTTTTACATCTGAAGTACTAAAATTGGGTAATGGACCACTTATTATTGGAGATTACTTTAATCTTATTTGTGACCCCTTGTTGGATAGAATTTCCCACACCAAATATCGTCCTCAAAAGGCTTACTTCACTCTTAAATCCTTTTTTAGAACTACCAAATTGATAGATGTTTGGCGTTTACATCACCCAACTGACAAACAATTTACTTTCTTTTCTAACCCCCATAATTCCTATTCTCGCATTGATTATTTATTAATATCCCATAACTTAATACACTCAGCTTGTAATCCTACTATTCAAAATATTGATATTTCTGATCATGCGCTTATCTCCTGCATTTTAAGTCATAATTCCTCTCAACTATCTCAAGGTTGATGGTGCATGAATTAAAATGTTGTCCTTAATGAAAAAAACAAGCCAAGAATTTTATTGGCAAGACATGATTATTTTTCTTTTAATACTGAAGGTTCTACATCAATTGTTACTCGTTGGGATGCTTTTAAGGCATATCTTAGAGGGGAAACGATACCTATTATGGCACATGATAATAAATCATTTAACTTAAGAATTGAAGAATTAGATAAGCAAATTGCTAAGCATGAACGTCTATTTATTACATCTAATCACCGGAAATATAAGATACAATTGCTAAAACTTTGTTATGAATTTAACGTCCTACTAAGTAAAAGAGCAGGCATACAGATTTCTAATACCAAAGCTAAATTTTGTTGTAATGCCAACAGATCTGGAAGATTTTTTGCCAATTATCTTCGTATTAAGAAAGATAAAAATCAAATTATTGCTATTCACACCTCTAATGGTCAAGTTGCTTTATCTCATGAAGACATAATTAAGGAATTCATGAATTACTATTCAACTTTATATAGTAAACCTCCTCAAAATGATACAATACATATAGATGATTTTTTGGATAAGTGTGGTTTACCTAAAATTTCTCCGTCAATTCGAAATAAATTGGATTTACCAATCACTTTAGATGAAATTCATACAGCTATTAAATCTCTTAAGTTACATAAATCTCCAGGCCCAGATGGTATCCCTGCAGAATTTTATAAGGAATTTTCCCCTCACCTTTCATCTTATTTACTCCAATTATTTAATCACTTTGGTTCTACTGGATCAATTTCTGGGTCTTTTACTGAAGCCTTAATTATAGTCCTCCCGAAACCGGATAAAGATCACTCTATTGTTACAAATTACCGGCCCATTTCTGTAATTAATCAAGATTGTAAACTTTATGCCAAGATTCTAGCAACTAGGGTGACCTCTGTGCTTCCCAACATTGTACATATTGATCAATCCGGTTTCATGAAAAATAGGCATTCAGTAAATACTGTTAGATTATTATTTCATGCGATTGAAGCTGGATCATCATTACCTCTACCAGCTGGTGCCTTAGCATTAGCTGCGGAAAAGGCTTTTGATAAAGTCCAATGGCAGTATCTTTTCCGTACATTATATGCATTTAATTTAGGCACTTCCTTTATTCGCATGATATCTGCCCTATATTCTGCTCCATCTACCAAACTATTCATTAATGGTGAAATTTCTAGTACATTTTCCCTTTTTAGGGGAACTAGACACGGTTGCTCCTTATCACCTTTGCTTTTTCTTCTTGCTATTGAACCCTTCCTAATTGCTATTACAAATTCAAAGGAAATTGAAGGCCATATTATAAATAACGTTCCTATTAAAACATCAGCTTATGCTGATGATGTACTCCTGTATATTGGTAATCCAGACTCGTCTATTCCTCCATTATTAAATCTCATTAGTACTTACTCTCAGATTTCAGGATATACACTAAACACTAATAAAACTGAGTTTTTTCCTTTAAATGTTTATTGTGCACCTGACATGCTTCCAAACAAAGAAATAATTTGGCAGAAGGATAAGCTTAAATATCTTGGTATTTTATTTTTTAATACCATAAAACAATCCATTTCTTTAAATTTTGATTGTGTTCTTGCTTATATTAAAGATAAAAATTCAAAAATGGTCTACGCTACATTTAAATTGGTGGGGAAAAGTTGATGCTATTAAAATGATTATTGCTCCAAAAATTCTGTATCTTCTTTTCATGATACCGATTCAACTTCCTCTTCAACTTTATAAGATGTTGGAAAAATATATTTCAAAATTTATTTGGAATAACAAATCTCCTAGATTAAGTTATAAAAAATTGAAGTTGGCTAAGAGCAGTGGCGGGATAGGTTTACAAGATTTCCTCAATTATCATAAAGCGTTTATTTTAAAACAAAGTACTTTATGGTTTCAGCATACAGAAATTACTAATGTACCTTCATGCCTTTATATTGAACGAGGTTTGCTTCCCCTTTTCCTTTACCTGCATTACTCTCCATGTCTAATACTACTACTTTGTTAAAAAAATTAATATTGAAATCCACAAAAATAGTCTTACAGGATTTAGACTATTTTTCAATGTCCCATGTCACTTACATTGAATTTGTCTTTATGGAATAATGCTTTGTTAAAATGAGGTCGCCACACGAAAGTTTGGCACTCCTGTATTACGGCTGGCCTTTTTTATTTGAAAGACATTTATCATAATAATGCATTCTTAAGTTTTGCTGATTTACAACAAAAATATAAGTTGCAGCCATCAGATGTTAATAAATATGAAATTCTATGTAACTTAATCCTTGATTCATTCCCAAATAATTTTCCCTTAAATACCACCTCCGATTTAGAACTGTATATGCAAACCATGGTTTCATCATCCCAAGCTGTATCATTGTTTTATCAAAAAATTTGAATCATTTTGCTGGGTATAATATCTGTTTCTCTCTTCATGACAAATTAGATTTATCATTATCATCAGATATATGGAGAAAAATTTGGTTGAATAGAATTTCAGGATGGCTACCTGTTTCTTTATACCAAACGAATTTCTTTATACTATTCGATTGTCTATGGACCCCGTCAAGGTTATTTCATGCCAAACTTTTGAATTTGTCTAATTGCTGGAATTGTTCTCTAGATATAGGTTCATTGAGACATATGCTTTTTGAATGTCACATTGTTAATAAGTTTGTTAAAAATCTGTAGCTCTATCAAATGTATGAGTATTGCTTATTACGTGAATTAACTTTTTCATTTCTCTTTTCTTTATAATATAGGACTACAGTATTGGTTTTATAGGTACTTTATTTACTTTTTGTTATTACTCCTTTACAGTTTATAGTTTTTACTCATGTAACTAATATTTTGAGGTGTAATTACTTGCACCTTTTTGGAGCACTTTTATCTATGGTCTTTTTATATGTATTTAATAAACTATTATGAACGAAAGAATGGTGCCCTTCATAATATCTCCAAGTGTAGACACCCCTATAGCATCCCATCTCTGAAACCCTGGTAACACGGCCACCTGCCGTAGAAAAACACCCTGCCACAGTGGGGTCCCCTGTGTAAGTCTTCCCTTTACCCTCATTTTTAGGTCGAAACCTACCAAACAGTGCAGCTGTCTGGTTTGCTAAAGACATCTTGAGGATAATCTGAAAGCTTCCCTGGGAATGCATTCCCCTTGTTGCTTACCACTGGCTTTGTGGTTTGTAACTCACAATTTCTGGCTTTCTATTTGCTGGCTTTATTTGTTTTAGGCTGACTAGGTTCCGTTTGTCCCTCCCAAGGAGCAAAGCCTTTCCACACTACCTCTCCTTGTATTCTTCCACAAGTGCTCCTTTCTGTAAACAGGCATGTAAGCCTTGTTCTTATCTTGTCACATTTGCTGTGCATCAAAGACAGGGGACAAATGTCAGGCTGTGTCTTCTGAAGGAGCTTGGTGTTTACTTTTCTTTCTCTGGCTTCAAAGCTAGAGGATTTATGTGACAATCTTACTGGATACCGGGGGTAGAGGAAAGGGTTTTTTCTAGCACACAACACCATTTAAATGAACTGTGCAAGTATTTCAGAATATATCAAATTAGCAAAGCACAAATGAAGCACATTTTTTGTTAATTCTGAAGTGTGTTGGAAACAAATGCTTTAATATGACCAAAACAATTTAATACACTAGCTGATGCCATTTCCACACATTATTGTTTGTGCGCTGTACAGTTTTATTAGCAAAATTGTATTTTAGAGAAAATGTAATGGTCATTTCAATTGCAAATGTGCTGTCTGTAATGGCAGTGTACTACCACTTCATGTATACTCCACTCTACACCACTACACACCACTGCACTCTACTCTGCACCACTCCAGTTTACACCACACCACTGCACTCTACACCACTCCATTCTACTATGCACCACTCTACGCTATGCCAACGCACTCTACACCACTCCAGTTTAGGCCACTCCACTGTACTCTGCAACACTGCACTCTATGCCAACACACTCTACTCTGTACCACTCAATGCCCCTGCACTCTATGCCAATCCACTGTACACCACTTTAATCTAATCTGCACCACTGCACTCTATGCCACTACACACCATTACTGTACACCACTGCACTCTGCCATTTCACTCTATGCTGCAACACTCCAAGCCACTTCACTCTACTCTGAAATATTCTAATCTATGCCACTGCACTCTACTCCACTCTGTGCCACTCAACCATGCCAGTGCACTCTACGCTACTCTAAGCCACTATGCTACTGCACTTTACATCATTGCACTCTACTCTGTACCACTGTAGTCTACACCACTCTACTCTGCTCCACTGCACTGTACGACACTACTTTGCAACACTGCACTCTCCGCCACTCAACTCTGCACTACTGCACTCTAGGCCACTACACTGTGCAGCACGCCACTCTATGCCACTATACCCAACACCACTCTACGCCACTCTACTCTGCCTCACTCTATGCCACTCTACTCGACGCCACTGTAGTCTACACCACTGCATTCTATGGCACTCTACAACACTGCACTCTGCGCCACTGAACTCTCTGCCACTTTACTCTGCATTACTGCATTCTATGTCAATGCACTCTGCAGCATTCCACTCTACGCCACTGTACTCTGTGCCACTGCACTCTACAACACTATACTCTACGCCACTAAACTCTATACCACTAAACTCTATGTCACTCTACTCTGCACCACTGTATGCCACTCTACTCTACACCACTCTACTCCACTGCATGCCACTCTACTCTGCACAACTGCATTCTAAACCAGTGCACACTAATATGCAATCTAGCCAATGCACTCTACACCACTCAAGTCTAGGCCACTTCACTCTACTCTGCAACACTGCACTCTATGCCAACGCACTCTACTCTGTACCACTCAACGCCCCTGCACTCTATGCCAATCCACTGTAAGCCACTCTAATCTACTCTGCACCACTGCCCTCTATGCCACTACACACCATTACTGTACGCCACTGCACTCTATGCCATTTCACTGTACACTGCACCACTCCAAGCCACTTCATTCTACATCGGAAACAATCTAATCTATGCCACTGCACTCTGCTCCACTCCGTGCCACTCAACTATGCCAGTGCACTCTACGCTACTCTAAACCACTGTACACTATGCTACTGCACTCTACTCTGTACCACTGTAGTCTACACCACTCTACTCTGCTCCACTGCACTGTATGACACTCTACTTTGCAACACTGCACTCTATGCCACACAACTCTACACCACTCTACTCTGCACTACTGCACTCTAGGCCACTACACTGTGCAGCACGCCCCACTATGCCACTATACCCTACACCACTCTACGCCACTTTACTCTCCATCACTCTATGCCACTCTACCCGACGCCATTGTTGTCTACACCACTGCATTCTATGCCACTCTACACCACTGCACTCTGCACCACTGAACTCTACGCCACTTTACTCTGCATTACTGCATTCTATGCCAGTGCACTCTGCCGCACTCCACTCTACGCCACTGTACTATACGCCACTCTACTCTGCACCACTCTACTCTATACCACTCTACTCCACATGCCACTCTACACCACTGCATTCTAAGCCAGTGCATTCTAATATGCAACACTTTAATCTAGCCACTGCATTTTTTTACAATTCTACATTGTACGCCGCTGAACTCTACGCCACTTTACTCTGCAACACTCTATACCAATGCACTCTACACCAGTCTACGCTACGTGACTCCACTCTATGCCACTCCAAAGACATGGCACTCTATGCCACTTCTTCGCCATTCCACTTTAAGACACTCTACACCACTAACTCTTAGCCATGCTGAACAGCAGCCACGCTGGTGTACAACATGGCTAAAACACATTGGCAAAGCCAATAATTATTGCATAGACGAGACCAATTAGCTTTGCCAATGCTTGCTTTAATGGTGAAGTCCCCAGTGTCCTGGTCACAGTAAACAGGGCCTCTGGGTACCTATGTACCTTACTAAATGGGGCCACTGATGCTCATTAATGGTGGCATTAAGAGCCACTTATACTATTCCTATTAAACCTCATGAACCCTATGCATATTTGTGCCGCATCATTCTTGACGATGGGTATTTTGCCGCCTGGAGTGCTACGGCTGTAGGTGGTGAAATGCCCGTGGCAGAGTGGGCAGGGGAGAGAGGCCACGGAGAGGAGTGAAAGTGTACATCCTGTAAAAAAGAAAAAGAAAAAAAAAGAAAGCAGCAATTACCGCAGGGCAAACACCGCTGTCATTAGTGAGTCAGTGTTCGCCCTGCGGTGAAATGTCCGCAAGTCCATGAACACTGTAACCTTTGAATCTCATTACTGCTAGGCTCCACTGATGTTAATTAATGTATGGGGCTATTGATGCTCATTATTGATTGAGCCTATTAAAGGTGACTAATGTTGGGGCCATAGGAGCTCCTTAATGCTTTCCCCATTGAGTGTCATCATTGCAAGGCACTGCCAATGTATATTACTGTCTATGAACATTGCCTGGGCCCACTGATGTTTATTGCTCCAAGTGGCAGTTATTGCTTACTAAGGCCCAGGGTCATTCAGGGTCCTTACTGACTGGGTCCACCGATACTTAGGCTTCTATTACAAGTGCCTGGAAATTCCAATGGGCCAGATAACTGGAGTTACAGGGTCCAGTGGAATTAAATGTTGTTTTTTACTTGGAGATTTGCAGCTGCCGAAATATCTGTATGGAAAACCAGGGAAAAATATTTGGGAATTGGTTCAGAAACACTGTTTCCAACACATTATTCCCCAAAACAATGAAATACCTGTTTTCCCCTGTCCCTGGAGTTACAGGATCTCCTGGTAATTCCGGGATGGAAAAATAGTGGGAATAAATTTGGGGGCATTCGTAATCAAGGCCTCAGAGTGAGGTGCTGTTAAAGGGCATCAATACCTGGGGCCATTAGGCTTTTTAATGTTTAGGACCATTAAAGTTCATTTTTGCTTGGGAGGTGGCCCTTGTTAAGACCATGACTTAATAATGCAAAAGTATTGGTTCTGGAAGCAAAAGAAGACCCAACAAAATTCAATGAAAATCTGAGGTTTGATTAATGTTGGCAGGAGGTAAATAATGCAAACACCACAAATCCTCAAAAGCTAGGAAAACAACATTTAAGGTCGTAATGTCACCTTAACCGCGACCTCCTTGTGAAAGGAGCAAGTACATAGCAACAGAATGAGTGGTATGATCACAGATAGTAGAAGCTTATTCCAAAAGACCACTAAAGTGCGCAAGCCCGCCAGCACTCGCTCCATGTTGTAGGCATATTGCTTCTCTTCTGTGTTCATGATCTATATTCTCAGACACCTGAATTTCTCTAGCTCCCATCTAATGCTGATGTTTGGCAGCAGCTCCACTGACCTGCCAACTAGCCCGGCCAGAGGAAACGCAATACACTTGTCCGGGTAGACTTTCAAACCCGAAAGTCTCCCGAATGCTTGTAGCTACCGCATCAACCTTGGCACCGCATCTTCTGGCATTCTCAAATATAGGAGCGCATATAACGAGACTGTATGCACCGGGCGGGCTGCGGCCTGGTGGATGGCCACCCCAGTGATGGCAGGACTGTGAGTCTGGACCGGTGAGGGCGTGTGGGGACAGAACACAACCAGAACACATCCATCTGGGCTGTGACGACGGTGGGGGAAAGAAGGGCCTCGTTGCCGGATGGGCTGACCTGAGCAGGCGAAGAGAAACAGCGTGGTCAGACACCAGTGCGACAAGTACCCGGACGTGCGTGGAGAGCCGATGTCCAGGGACGGAACCAGCCTGGGATACCGGGTAAGACACATATAGCGCACATCGAGGGGCCACCGGGCTGCCACAGGACCATGGGGATCCATTGGGAGTCAGGCGGGCGTGGGGAGTGAGGAGACTCGCTCAACTCCAGTACGAACCCGGCGGGTACGCAACCTCACCTCGCCTTCCTAGAGAGGCCCAGACGCTTTGGAGAGGAGAGGGGGTAGTAGTAGTTGCGGCCCCCCTTTTCCTTTTTCCTTGGGAGCGTGGAGGCAAGAGACACTCATTCGGCAAGAGGTGGGGTGTCTGAGATCCAGCAGTCACTAGAGGAAGCTGCCTTAAACAACCCCCTTTCCTGCATCCGGTGCACCACGTTGCTTGCCGGCTCGTCAAGAGTCACACAGGGACAAGTCCTCCGTGCCACAGCGGGATAGTCTGGCCCCCTGGCTGCACCAGCGACGGACGGACCACAATGGCGAAAGATAAAGACCCTAAAGCTACCAAGCAGGGCAAAATGGACAAATATACCAAAGCGATCCCCCCGTCTTCGGACACGGCAAATGAAGCAAGCGCCCTCCCGGACAAAGCAACCCTCCTGCAAGTGATCCACTCCTCAAGAGAGGTGTTGGAAGGAAAAATGGCCGAGCTGCGATCGGAGGTGACCCTCCTGCGCCAAGACATGCACAACATCTCCAAGAGGGTGACACAAATAGAACGTCGCATCTCTGAGGTGGAAGACACTTCAGGCATCCTGCAGAAAGAAGTCTCTGGCCTAACAGCAGCGCTCCAGGAGGTAACCTGGAGAGTGGACGACGCCGAAAACAGAGCCCACAGGAATAATTTGTGATTTATTGGCTTTCCGGAGGGGGCGGAAGGTGTGGACCCAGGAGCGTTCCGGACCACATGGCTCAGGAGCTCATTGCCCACGGCCAGGATCTCAGACTGTTTCATCATTGAGTGGGCCTACAGGATGCCTAGTATGTGGCTGCTGCCGGGGGCCCCCCCGAGACCCTTGATTGCACGATTTCTTAACTTTCAAGACCATGACTTAATACTCCGAGAGTGGAGGAAGATCGGGGAACTCAAACACGCAAACTCCAAGATAATGGCGTTCCCAGACTACTCCCGGGAAGTGCAATGGCTTCGATGTACATCCGACTCTATCAAGGCTAAACTTAGAGCCCTTCGACTCCAATACATGTTGCTCTTCCCAGCGAAACTGAAAATTCTCTTTCAGGACAAATCCTA
The DNA here is from genome assembly GCA_963921515.1 of Calotriton arnoldi. Classification (NCBI taxonomy): domain Eukaryota; kingdom Metazoa; phylum Chordata; class Amphibia; order Caudata; family Salamandridae; genus Calotriton; species Calotriton arnoldi. The sequence goes on from CAWUFW010000811.1 coordinate 137,683, forward strand.
CTTCTTTCAGACACCCGAAGAGGCTTGGGCATTGCTCGAAGAGCGCCCAATACTGAGACAAAGCCAGGAAGCAGTGGGTCCCTCACAAGGGGGCGCCCCCCAAAAAAGAATGGGCTCCAGACTGAGGAGAGAAAAAAAGACGCATGACCACCGAGACTCGGGGGACACGGGCTGGAACCCCATTTCATATGCCATCTCGGGGTAGGAGCGAGGGCCAATTCTCAAACTTGGGAGAGGAGTTGGCTATTGATAAACCTAGAAATATACAGCTGGACGAGCGGAAATGCAGAACTTCGTACCCGTCAGATGGAGGCGGCTCGGCTGACGAAGATAGTGACCACCCACTACTCCGCAACATCAATTTCATGGAGCGCACGAACACGGAGACTACTGGATCAGCACTAACGCAGCAGCAACCCCTAGCAGAGGCTGAAGAAGGACGTAACCCAGGGCTGCCGGGTGGCCAAACCAGTCCGGAATGACCAGGGACTCCCCCGTAGGCGACGGCAGCCTTAAGCCATAAGAGACTGGCAGACTACTCTACAAGTTTATATCTTTTTGTTTGTTTAATTTTGCACTGTTTGCAATAGATTGATTTGAGTTAAGTGGAGGGAGGGGATACAGACCTCTCAGACTATACCTGCGTCAAGATTGTCATGTTGACCATTTGGGCTTTGACGTGGGGGATGGGAGAGTGTGGGGTGGGGGGACTAGAGGGGAGGGTGGGTGACAAATGGTGTTGCCAGAGAGATTCCTGCTTATTTTTCTGATTAAATACCAGAGACTGGGAACAGCCCGCACACGGTTTAGAATGCAGGTCAGTTGCAGGGCACATATGAGCAGTAGGATCATACACGGAAACAATGGGTGAGAGGAACTATTCGCTGCTGACCTGGAATGTTAATGCCATGGGGAACCTTAAAAGACTTAAACCCGAAATAGTCTTCCTTCAGGAGACCCATCTACATGACACGCAATGTGCTTTTCTGGGGAGAGGGTCGTATACCGTACTAGCACATGCGGGCTTCTTGTCAGGGTTAAGGGGTGTTGCCATACTAATTAGGAAAACAACGCCTTTCCACATTACCAAGACTTGGACAGATCCCAACGGCACATATGGCGCAGTGCAGACAACATGAGGCAGGAAGGAATTCACCCTGATAAGTGCATACGCTCCACCACGTCTACAGAACCACACACTCAATAAGCTAGCTGAGGTGCTCCTTGGGTCCGGTTCCTCCACGCATATTATAGGAGGCGACTTTAACGACGTCTTAGGCCCGCAAATTGATCCCTCCAAGGCTAATCAAGGGGCACATATGCCCACCCAGCTGGCCGAGTTTGCCGACTCGCTGGGGCTAGTTGACCTCTGGCGTAGACAACATCCCAGAACACGTGGTTACTCGTATTTCCCAGGGGCCCATGGAACTTTCTCCAGGTTGGCCTACCTCTTCGCACCAGCGGGCGAGCTGGGTAGAGTGGAAAAAGCAGAATACTTAGCCAGAGGCATATCTGACCACTCTCCCCTGTGGTTGACAGTGGGCAGGAACACCCCCGGGTCGCGATGAGAGTGGAGGATGTCAGCACGGGACCTCCACGAACACAAGGTTGCCAAGGAAATCCGCACAGCGACGGAGCTGTACTTTCGGGAAAATGAGGGTACAGTGACCTCGGCAGTAACATTATGGGAGGCATATAAGGCTGTGCTATGAGATAGGGTTCCAAAAATAATAGCCCAGAAACGAAAACTAGAAACACGCCAGATCGAGGCCCTGGAACAGAAACTCCTTGACCTGGAGATGCGAATTAGTCCTACCCCAGAAGAAGGGCTACTTCGCCAGATAGTGGTGATGCGCGGGGAGTACAGTACATTAGTGGAGAGAGAGGTGAGATCGCAACTTCAGACCACACAACATCGACTTTATGAGTCTGGTGACAGAGTTGGGAAGCTCCTAGCATGAATGGGCAATAGAGAGAGGGAGGCAAGGTGGGTAGTAGAGATACAGGAGAACGGGGTGATCCATACGACTGCAAGCGCAGTGGCGGATGCATTTGCGCGCCATTACGGAGCTCTCTATGAGGATAGACCCCTAGCGGACGAGGTGCAGATAAATAACTATCTTGACACCATCCGAACCCCCGAGGTCACCCACGAGGACCAAATGGCTCTCGATAAAGATCTAACACTACAAGAGGTGAGGGATGCGATTTCAAGGCAAAACCAGGGAAGACATCCGAATTTTGCAAACGCAACTCCAACTTATTAGCTTCGCACCTCCTGGATATGTATAATGCAGCACTGAAGGAAGGGACACTACCACCGGACCTGCGTCAAGCCACAATAGTGGTGATCCATAAACCCGGGAAACCTCCCACGGACTTTGGTTTGTGCCGCCCGATATCACTACTTAATGTTGAAACCAAAATACTGGCCTCAATCCTGGCATCCCGCCTGCTCACGGTGATCACCTCACTGATTCACTGTGACCAATCCGGTTTTATGCCCAAGCGATCTACACGCTTTAACCTCTGTCGCTTGGCCAACTGGCTAGACACTGTTAGGAATAGACCAGTCCCCCATGTCCTTCTTTCCCTAGACGCTGAAAAGGCCTTTGACGCGGTTCACTGGCCTTTCATGCGTCAGGTCTTACTGAGGTTTGGCTTTGGACCTGTCTTTGTGGCATGGATAGACCTGTTATATACCAATCCCAGAGCCAGGGTGCGCGTTAATGGCGAGACGTCGGCCGATTTTCCAGTGAAAAGCGGCACCAGACAGGGGTGCCCTTTATCCCCGTTACTATTTGCGCTAGTACTGGAGCCATTGGCGTGCCTAATCCGGGCCCACCCAGGACCTGTGCGGCTTTAGCGATGATGCCGGACTTTTGAGAGATGAGAGAATTTCTCTCTATGCGGATGACATATTATTATACATTAGTGACCCAGCTGCGACACTCCCGTTGATGCTTCAGCCATTTAGAGAATTCGGGGAACACTCTGGGTACCATATCAATTGGGATAAATCTAGTCTCTACGTTTTTGGGGGCCCGCTTGATGCTGATAGTATACCAGCACAAATCCCGGTGGCCAGAGACTGCTTTTGATACCTGGGGCTTTACGTCTCTACTGACGAAGCACGATGCATTGCCCGCAATGTTAAGCGGGTGCTGGTAGACTTCCGGGAAGATGTTGTGAGATGGAGGCAGCTCCCTCTGACACTTCTCGGGAGGGCGGCTATGTACAAGATGATAACGCTTCCAAAATTCTTGTACGTACTGCAAAACACATACTCTCGGATCCCGGAGTCCATTTTCACTGCCATAAACGCGGAACTACGTACACTCCTCTGGCACGGACAACACCCGCATATAGCGCTCTCCACACTTCAACGTAATCAATACAATGGAGGGATAGCCTTACCTGACATACAGGCTTACTACCGGGTGGCACATCCGATAGTCATTAATGAATGGGGACACATGCCAGGGGACCACCCCACATACACCTTGGAAAGGCTGCAGTTCAGACAGCATTCATATTTACATTACTTATACGGGGGAAGGGCACCAGTAGACTGCTACCAGCCACGCAGAGGGTCATTGAGGCCTGGAAAAGGGCCGAACATCAGATGAAATGGGACAACAAACTGGCACGGGCGACACCGCTCTGGGAGGGAACGAGACTGCAGGAAATTAATAGGCTCCAGGGTTTTAAAAGGTGGGATATGGTGGGGATTTCCAGGCTGGGTGATATTCTCAAAGAAGGGACCCTGCTTTCCTTTGAGGCGCTCCAGGCTGAGTTACAGATACACAGTTCCCAAAGATATAAATTCCTGCAGTTGCAACACGCCTAGAGAGCGGAGACGGTAGACCTTTTAGAGTTCCCCAAATCTGCCCCACTTGAAGGCAGATTGCTACAGGAGGAAATACTAGATAAAGCGGTATCTTGGACCTATAAAACGTTCATCAATAATATCCCCGATAGGTTGGGGCCCCTTAGAGCCAGATGGGAAACTACAACAGGACCACTACCAGACACTGATTGGGAAGAGGCACTAATGCATCCAAGAGAGGTTGCAATTAAGCTGCGACTGCACTTGGTGCAATACAAGATCCTCCATAGAGTATACTTCGATAGGGTACGCCTCCAAACTATGGGGAGAGCAGATTCGCCTAATTGCCTGAGATGCAAAACCCAACGTGGCACATACATACACACACTGTGGGAATGCCCCCACATAGAGATTTATTGGGACCAGATACTGGGGGAATTGAGCGTGATGCTAAAGACCCAACTCCAAAGGAAGCCTAAGTTTGTGCTCCTGGGAATCTCTACTGATATTGATCTGCCCCGCACAAAGCTATTACTATGCAACCTGGGTCTTGTAGTGGCCAAAAGGGACATTGCTAAACACTGGGGAGCCCCCGATCCTCCCACACTTGCGGAATGGAGGACGGGTATGGACCTATATATGGTTGCAGAAAGGGTGACATATAGAGCGCGAGGCTGCCCCAAGAAGTTCACCAAGATTTGGACCTCATGGCTGCGACACTATGGTCTAGAAATAGTGACCAATAATAGTGACAATAGCTACACCCAGGATTGAGTCAGAAACACGAGGGGGAGAGGATCTGGTGGCTGACCCCCCCCCCCCCCGGCCAGAATCCTCAGGGTGGGAGGGGAAGGGTGGAGGTAGCCAGGTTCCAGTTTTTGTCCTAGTGACAATTGGTGGAGAACTATGCTATTGAATAATGCTGCTCACGAATGTTGCAACTTTTACTACACATTCAAGCTTGCTGTGTGCAATGTATCTGTTCCTGTGTATTGATAACTTTTGTATAAATAAAAACAGTTTAAAAAAAAAAGAGACAGTATGCACCATGTCTCCCACTTGAACCCCCCCCACTCCTGTAACAGAGCGCAAATACACCACCACAGGCTCCATGGCCAGGGCAAACAGGAGAGGTGAGAGGTGGCATCTGGGACTGGTCCCTATCTTGATGTCCCAATGCCGTGAGATATACCCACCCTATCGCACTATCAACGACTCCTGCATAGAGTGTGGTAGCTCTCCTAGCTTCCTGGCTTCCACAAAAGCCTCAAGCAATTTGTCTACCAGAAGCTCTGTGTAGTGGTAATAAAATTCTGACGGCAGGCCGATGGTTCCCAGGGTTTTGTTTCTGGGCATATTTTTAACCACCACAACCAACTCCTCTTTTTTCAGATTCCTATCTAATTCTGCTAAATGCCCGTGCGCGACCCTCGGGAGCCGCAGTGTGTTTAGATATTCTCCTGGTGCCGTATCGTCCTCCTCCTCCTAGGAGGTTTGATATAGATTTGCTAAATATCGCTGTAGAGTGGTATTTATTCGTTCTTGGGGTACCACCAGCTCTGCCCTTTCGTCCTTGAGCATCATAATCAGGGACGTCTGTGTTTCCCGACGTAGGACCCAGGCCAGCAATCTTCCCAGCTTGTCACCTTCTTTATGCATCTGCTGTCTGTACTCTCTCAGAAAGGACCTGTCTAGCTTATCCCACTTCTCTCCTATGAATCGTTGTCTCTGTCTGCTCCCTGCATGTGTTGTGATCTGCATGGTTCTCATGCTGGATCCCGGCTAGCTTATCTTCTTGATCCTTTTGCAGTTGTCACTTTATACCATATGTTTTAGTCATGCACGCCCCTTGCAGAACCACCTTGAGGGCCTCCCACTCTGTAGCTCTTGCGCCTGTGGGTCCCCAGTTAGTCTCATGGTATCGCCCCAATTTAGTGTGTAGCTTGGATTGGAAACCCGGGTCCTTCAGGGTCTCAGGCGCTAAGCACCATTTGGGAATAGGAGGGGGTACTTGGAACCATGCGTAATCCTTCAGAACCAGCGAACAGTCCGATAAAAACCGACCCAAGGGTTCTACCCCCTGCACATACCATTACCGCTCATTGAGCACGACACTAGGATTCTGTCCAATCTGCTGTACTTGTCGTGGGTGGACAAGTGAAAGGTGTATTCACGTCGCGCTGGATGGAGCGCTCTCCACGTGTCCTCACTGTCTAGCCGTGCCATCACCTCCACAAGTGCACCTCTCATACCCTTTTTGGTGTCTGCTTTTTGTGGAGGTCTGTCAAGCTCAGGAGACAGGACAAGGACAGGAGAGAAACGAGGGGGCGGGGTGGCAATCATCTTACGGGAGTCATGGGACATCACCTCCTCTGAATTAAGCGGCTTCGGTGCCATAGAGGGAATGAATTTCTGCATTAAGTTTTCCCCAGTACTGTCCGTTGCTGGCCTATTAATATATGTACCCCCAGATTACCCGAACCCTCATCTTTGGGAGCTGAGTAATCTGATTGTGCAGAAATCCTTACAATACTCTAATTTTATGGCGTTAGGTGATTTTGACCTCCATGTGAACGACCCCTCATGTCCCCATGCCTCGCAGTTAGTGCAGTCTCTTAAGGGTGCGAACCTTACGCAACATGTTTTCGCGCCCACACACAGAGCAGGCCATCCTCTTGATCTCATTTTCTCTAACATCCATTCTATTAAAGTGGAGTATCCTCAATGTATGACATGGACAGACCACTATCTAATCTCTTTTTCGTTCGACATAGGCAAAACGCAGTTGTCAGGCCAAAAACAATCAAAGGTGGGTAGGAATTGGAAGAGAGTGTGTGCAGACACAGTGGGTCCACTGATTACTAACGGGGACCAATCACGCTCCGGGGATCCTAACACGGACGCAGTACTGTTTAATGCTAGGATCTCGGCTTCACTTGACGAGGTGGCGCAATTAAAAACTTCTAAATCTCAGAGAGAGTCCCCCTCAGCCTCTTGATTTTCGGAGGATCTCAGAAGGGAAAAAAGTGGATGCAAGAGATTGGAAAGGCAATGGAGGAAGGAGTATACTCTAGAGGCGAAGCAGGAGTATAAGATTGCTCTAAAAAAACTGCGTAAAATGATGGGAGTGGCCAGGAAAGAGTACTTCGTTAGACAGATTGAGGGTGCGGAGCACCCAAGCAAAGAGATTTTCAGGATCGTTAGATCCTTTACCAACCCTGTTGCGGCCGAAGGGAAAATTCTGCCCTTGTTAGAGTTATGTTCTAATCTTTCCAACTTCTTCAAGAAGAAGATTCAGAATGTATACTCTTCTTTCACATCTGAAGTATCTTTATTGACTCCCCTGGCTCCAACTACCGGTAAGACCGACGGCACATTTACGGAGTTTGCCCATATCTCCTTACAAGAATCCTTGGCTGAAATCTTGAGGTGTAAATCGGGATCTCCCACTGACCCTTGTCCTCCCAAGATTTTTAGATTACTTGCTCACTGGATTAATCCAGCACTGAATTTCATCTGGAATACGTCACTGTCCACGGGCATCTTTCCTGATGTCTGGAAACAGGCGCTCCTTCTGCCTCTTTTGAAAAAACCTAACGCCGACCCCAAGGAGCTTGGGAATTATCGCCCTATTTCTCTGTTACCGGCTCCGGGAAAAATGTTGGAAAAAATAACGCAGCGCCAACTTACTAAGTATGTCGACCTCCATGATATCCTTCACGACACTCTGTCAGGCTTCCGGACAGGATATAGCACGGAAACAGCCTTGGTGGAGGTGGCAGAGTCTATTAGAATGTCAATGGACACAGAAGCTTCTGCTATGCTGATCCTGTTGGATCTGTCCGCGGCCTTTGACACGGTTGCTCATTCCATACTGCTAAATAGACTTGATCAGATTGGTGTCCAGGGCACAGCCCTTGCTTGGATGCAGTCCTACCTTCATAATCGCACTCAAAGTGTATTTCTTCCACCATATCAATCATCACCTAAGCCGTTAAGGTGTGGGGTATCTCAGGGTTTGGCACTAAGCCACCTGCTTTTTAATATCTACTTGGTACCACTCTTCAATCTGATTGACACCTGGGAGTTGAAGGCTGTTTCGTGCGCAGATGATACACAGCTGATATTCTCCTTTAAGGATCAGTCAAGCGACTCATTTGCTAGATTAACGGGCTGCCTGAAAGACATCACCAGCTGGATGAACAACAACAAGCTGAAATTAAATGCTGACAAGACGGAGATCATGTTCTTTGGTCAGCCCTCCCCCCGCCTGCAGGACTCTGGTGGCCGGTTGAATTAGGAAATCCGCCCTGTCCTGCTAAGGAAGCTAGAAATCTGGGCGTCAAGTGGGACTCAGCTCTATCTTTTGAATCCCACATACACCATGTCTCATCGGTCTGCTTTGGCAAGCTGAAAACTTAAAAAAAATTCCTGCACCTTTTGCCAGAGGACAGGTAGGAGGACAGTAGTTCATGTGACGGTGACATCTCATCTAGATTATGCTAACAGTCTGTACCTGGGACTCCCCAGCTATCTGATTCACAGACTTCAGATGATTCAGAATGCGGCAGCAAGACTTATTCGCAGAGTGCCGTTCCCTCAGCATATTTCGCCTCATATCAAGCTCCTTCACTGGCTTCCGGTTGCAAAGCGCATCGAATTCAAGGCCTTGACCCTTGCTTTTCGGGCAATGCACAACATTGGACCTAGATACCTCAGAAAGAGACTCCTCCTGTATCAATCGGTCCGCACTCTTAGATCTAATTCCAAGCACCTATTATGCGTTCCCCGGTTTTCCAAGGCCAGAAAGGGAGGCAGGGCCTTTTCGATCAGGACAGCTTTGCTATGGAATGCACTTCCCCTTCGTATACTGGAATCTGAATCCGATTTTCGAAGGCAACTGAAGACGTGGCTCTTTGGCTAGGCTAGTCTCGTCCCTTATCTGTCCACCTGATTACCGCTAAGCGCCGGGACACCTCTGTTTGAGGTAGCTGTTTGCGCGATAAAAGTAACTTTATTATTAAGCTCACCATCTATTATACAATTAAAGTCTCCAGCCCAGATCAAGGGAGTTTCTTCGTTTGGAATTATTATGTCCAATGCTGTTCTAAAAACATTTTGTCATCACAATTGGGAGCATAGACATTCAGGAAGCTAATGTTCCTACCATCCACCATGTCGAAGATAAGCAAATAATGTCCTTCAAAACCTGCCTGTGCCCCCCCGGAGGTGAAAGGGGACTCGCGGTGCCACCCAGATAGCCACCCAGTGCATAAATCCTCGCCGTGAGGGTCCCACAGTACCCTCCGAGGGCAGTGCATTGGGCAGTGCTGTTCATTGGAAGACGGCTTAACGCTTGCCCAATTGCGTGCGGTTATTGATTGTCCAAGAAAACCCGATCCGTACTGCAATACTGGGATCCATTTAATCAGTTGCCTATCCACCGCGTTGGGTTTCCTCAGTCTACCCCATAGATCCAGCATCGACAAAGTCTATTGTGATATCAGGTTGACTGCTATACGAGCTGTGTCGTTGTCATGGAGTATACCCATCTTCGCTGTTCCACTGACCCGCTCAGGCTGTTGTGTTTTCTACTGTCAAGGGCATCAGCATTATCATCCCTGGTGAGCCTGGGTTTGGTCAAACACCTTCCCTCCTCCAGCCAGTCCCACACCTCCTCCGGGCGTGTGAATAAGTGGGTCTGGCCTCTGTGCGCCTCTGCGAGTTTGACAGGGAACAGGAGCATATATTCCATGTTTAGAGTGTGCAGCTTTTGTTTTACTGAATAAAGGAGCATCTCTGTTGATGAACCCTGTGTATGTTGTCCTGAAAAATGCAAATGACATGCCGCTCAAGCCAGGGGTTGACTTGTTTGTGGGCCCATTGGAGAATGCTGTCCCTGCCCCTTGGCAATGATGGCCCTCAGTGGTGCCCTAGGTGGAGGTCGAGGGATCAGTGCCAGATGAGCCCTTTCGATCACAAAGAATGCTGATAGGAGGCCTGGTTCCGTAATGTTGGTAAGTCATTTTTCCAATAAAGCCTCTAGACCGTTTCCTTCTTGTCCTTCTGGGAAACCAACAAAGCAGAGGTTGCCCCTCCTAAACCTTCCTACTGCATCCTCAGGGTGATCATCCAGGTATAGTGCCTTCGCCTTTAATGCCTGGACTGTGGTGTGGAATTTCTTCACTTACTTAGTCAGGCCCTCGACCCGTTCCTTCGTTTCCAAGGAGTGTTCTGCTACTTTGTGCAAGTCAGCCCGTAACAAATTAGTCTCCACAGAGTCCATTTTGTTTTCCAAAGCTTGTTTCAAGCTTTTTATAGCTGTGAGAATCTGTGAGCTTGTGGGCTCCTGCGCATCAAGCTGTGATGGAGACCCCCCCCCCCCCACCCGCATACTTGACTGGTCCATGCGAATCTGCTGTGCCTGTTCGGTAGTGTTATCCTTGCCCATATCAGCTGGCTAAGTCTTGTCCAGTGTATGGTTCGTTTGGGGCACTCATTTCGCTCAGTATACAGCGGACACCTTTGAAGTGCCGTCACAGGGCGCGAATCCCAAAGTCATTCCTCGGGGTCCAACGCCCTCCTAAGACAATTTTCTATCTGCGGGGACCCTGCACCCGGCGTCTTCCTCCGACCTCCATATCCAGCAGTGGCCAGGGGTTTCCCGCCGTGCAACACAGGCCATCTCTGGAAGCAGTCCAATGTGGCAAGGCTCCCTCGATTTCTCTGGGTGTTCTCAGCCCCCTCCCACCTCCATTCCAATGTCTGCCTGCGGTTGCAGGGCCCTCTACTCTCACCAACAATTTAGCCAACCCCGTCCAGGCGATCTCCACTGTTCTGAGCCAGTCACTGGGATATGCACCCTTAGCTGCCCCCACCGACCTCACAGTCTCCTACCTCATCACTCAACATGTCATTGAGTCAGGTCGTCCGTGCGGGCCATGCTTCATCCCTGGTCCTTGACACCAAGGCTCCACACAGCTTGTGCGTAGGAGTTCTCCGGGCCCCCTCTTGCTTCACCAGGCCGTGCTGTGGGGCGGGGTGTGTATCGCACTGTTCCCTGTGCCTCTAGCTAACAGGGCTCCATCTGACCCCGGGCCTGTCGAGCTACAGCCCCTACTTTTCTCGCCACTAGTCTCAGGGATCTGCACCCACACCAGGGTCTAGGTTTCCCCTCATCCGTCTGCTGTTTACCTCCAGGCGCCCGAGCCCCAGCACCTGGTGCAGCCCACCATTTTGGAAGTCCCCCAGTCCCCTAGGCCTCTGCTGCAATACTGGGCTCGTTCAGGCCTCCCTCCGCTGGCTCCCACTGCTCACACTGCTGGCACTAGGGGGTCCTTGCCTGCACTAGAGTCCACCTCTCCTCACGTCCGTTTGTCAGGAGGCTGCTACTGATTAGCTCTGTGTGTCTGACACTGTCTACCAAGTTAGATGCTGCGCAGCCCCAAGGCCTCTGCGTGATTAAAGTATCGGTCGGAGCTCCTGGGCCTTGCTTAGCCCTCGTGACCTGTGCCACGGTGAGGGAAGCTGGTGCCTCCGTCCTCAGGTGGCCCTCAATGTGTCCGGGAGTGCAGGATTCCTTCGGATAGAGCTTACTATCAGCCATCTTGCTTGGCCACACTCCACTCATGGTTTCAATATTTACGTGTTTGATAATTAATGTTTATGCTATTATGTATTGTGCACTATAGTGTGGCTGATGGTCTGCTGTCCTCTCCAACACACACAGAGGATCTGAACCCCTAAGATAGGTACACTCATATCCATCAGCAAGGTAGGGAACCATGTGCAAACTTCCCTTAAAGCGGTTATCCTTACCCATGCACCTTACTACCTCTTGGTTGAGGTTGTCCATCCCTTTCTGAGCCAATAACCCCTAGTGAGGACAGCAAGCTGGACCTCTTGCTCCGTATCTGCCTTCCTGCTAACTTCCAAAGCACACCAGGGCCAATTTTTTTTCTGGATTCACTGTTGGAAATCAGAGCCCTGGAAAGAGACTAAATTGTTGTCAATGTCTTGTCGCATGGATAGGAGAGAGAGAAGGGAGACAGAGAAAAGTATCATCGTGAGAGGAACATTACAGGCACAGCTGATACAAGGACAGGGGCTTCTAGACAACAATATAGAAACCCTAATATAATTATTCCAGTAGGCAGACAACACAGTGTCACAGTGGTACGGTATCTGCACCAGCCAGGATGTTGTTCATCTCACCAAGATGACAACCCAGGGGCATGCAGAGAATCTGAAACCAGAACTTGGACCTGCAGGGAGTTCCCAGCACCAGTGTAGCAATAGCAGATGAGCTCTGGGACAAAGTAAAGGCCTAAGCAGTTATCAAAGTGTACAACATGGATGCTGTGGTGGCACAGAAGGAGAGGTGCTGCACAACAGTTACACCATCACAGTTGTCTGGCAGGCTATTACACTCACCCAGAGTGAGGACGGTTGACAAAACCGCCATCTTCTTACCTCCTCCCAACCCTGCCCCATCGACATAAAGGTTTAACAGGCACATTTTAAAGTGCTGGTTGTTAGACCAATTAATTCAGTGGAAAGAAACCAAGACTCCAGCCCCCAGTATACATTAGGTTCACTCACTCACAATACAGAAACTGAAACAATGTCCTTGGTGATATGGAGTGGGAGAGCCACCCGAGCTGTGACTGACAGCAGCTTTCTCTAACCCGGTCTGTACCACAGTAATCCGGAATGAGTTTAATGCGAGGTCAAAGCCCGATGCTAAATGTGAAGTGAGCCTTAAGAAACGGAAACGAGCACTTTAGGACAGCACCATCTGTAGTAGTAGGGCCTTGGGGCATGGACCAATTACTGAGGAACAGGAAACGTGTCTGAGCAGAACATGGCACGCGAAATTACAATTTGGGCCGCTCCCATTAGCTTCCCGTAGGGTTTCAAGAAGTGTTCTTTGTAAAACGCTGATCCACGTATATTGTTCCGTGCATGAAGCAAGTTGCTGCAGTGTCGGGATGGTAGTGAGGTCAGCGGTGCCGTTTGAAACTGTTGCAAAAAATGTTTGTAAGTACTAAGTTTATGCTGCTTACCAGTATGTACAAAAATAAACTAACTTGAGTGCTATCTTCACTGCATCTGTGTAGCTGAAGAGCAAACTAAAAAAATCTTTGTTTTTTAAGGAACGTGTCTTCCTGATTTCAATATTTAGAAATATAATATCAGCTGTTATCATTTTCAATAGTGCCAGATTGTTATTTTAGATATTATTTACTTCTACGTTGTTTACTGCTGTTTTTGTTGCGGAATGACCCATTCAGGCTGAGTTAATGAAGAGTCAAAGAAGAGACATGTCCTTTACCTGCAGCGAGGCGACTCCATTTATCTCCTCAGTGCTGCTTCATGCTCACAGCATCTTGAAGAGGATCACCGCCCAGCGCCCCCCATCCAGGGTAATTCAATGTATGAGCCAGTAAGCAATTACACTGATGGCTAAAGCCATCAGCGTAGTTACCAAAAACAGTGGTGGCTGTCAGAAGTGGTGGGCCTCAGCACTCAGGGCCCTCGAGGGACAGCCAGCACTGTGCATGATATGTTTGCTCCTGTTCCTGGATGGTCATATGGTTCAAATCTTTTGTGTGAGAAGGCGTTACCGTACAGCGTATTTGTACTGTTGGCCGCTAATCGATATAAAGTGACCGTCAGGCCATGTTTCCCCCAACAGAACTTGGTCCCTTCTGATAAGTTCACAAGAACATCATACTAGTGTCAACGGCTATACAGCAGCAGCTGCGCATTAAGACTCAAGCGACAACAAACACTGTGAGGAAGGACTGCCTTGTCCTACATGTACCAGAATGCACTGCCTGGGGAGCACTAGAACAGGCTTGTGAACAGCGTAGAACTCCACTTTCTGTTACTATTTATGCATGCTATGGCGCCTCGGTAGAGCTGGTGATTGGCTTCCAAGGCCTGGAGTTAGCACCTGTGAGCTACCGGTCACTAATCTATATAAAATATGCCGCAGGCCATGTTCCCCCTGTTGGGACAGGAATGTCCATTGCATGGTAAACAGCGTGGTCCCCTGGCCTGAGTGTCCAACCCCATGTGAAACTGGTATCCTGACTTTCATTTTGGTCCTGGCATCATGTTAACCTAGCACGTGCACTGAAGCCTAGGCATGCCCATGACAATCCAAGGTCCAGGTCCTGTCCTGTGACCAGGAAGGATGCACCACCCTCATAGCAGGCAGTGGACTACTCTTTATGCTCTAGGTGTATCACATTTAGTGGTGGTAACAACATACCCTGTTTTGTGAATTTGTAGAGTGGCCAGATATTTTTGACTGTGCCAGTGAGAAGGCGGTCTACTGAACCCTTTTGAATGAAGCACAACTATTATGTGAAACCCAGACCTTTGCACTCATTTCTAGTATGTGTATGTGTGTGTGGAAAGTGTGAGCAGCACATGTATTGTAATAGGGCTCTTTGTGTTGTTAGCCCGAGTACTGGGGACAGTGGGGTCGTTTCTGAATGACTCTGGTTTACCATGACGTGAAATAGAGGATGATAACAGCTTCTTCCAGACAGTGGAAGTGTATTGCCTGTATTCCTGTGGCTTGGGGATGGAGACCCTGGTACTGAAATGAAGAGAACAGAGACAGGGCTTCTTTAAGAAGTTGAATGAGGGCCATTGTAGCAAAGGACTGCTGATTAGATGAGCACTGCCGTCTGGTGTATAGTACAGGTGAGGGGAGGGACTGCTGTTCTAGTTACAGCCTGCCATTTTGTTTCTCTCTGATTGCTGCAGGAAGAATAATGATGACCAGGTGCAGACAACTAGCACTTTATTGTGCCGATGTTTTAGATAAAACCTGCTTGGAGCCAGCCCTCACTGCTACCTGCTGGAGTAATCATAATTATTCACAAACATTTGTCTGGAGATGAGCCTGAAAATGACATTTGCAAGAGAACAATCTAGAGAAACTTGTTCTGAAACCTTAGAAAATGTATTCACACCCCCTGCCTGGAAAAAGTGTATACAAGTGGGATCCAAACCACCCCACTTTGTTCGAGTTCTTCATGACCAAGGAAAAGAAAGCTCTGCAGAGTACTTGAAGGATTACTGTGTGACCAGGCCTGGTATCTGCCTCATAGTCGGCTTTCCAGAGATGAGGGGACATCATCTGAACTCTGCACTTTCTGCTGGAGCAGCAGAGGTTTTGCCTAGTGCCTAGAAGTCAGCCTGCAGCCTGAGAGAGGGATGGAGAGTGCCTGGCCCTCCAGAAGAAGTGAGGATCCAGGAATAGGAGACAAACCTGTTCCCAGTGGAGGAGCACCCAGAGAAGTGGACTGCAATAGAGAGCAAAGCCAGGAATGACCCATGTCGTGAGGAGGTGGGGAGGCGGGGGGTCTCCCAGTCTCTCTCAGGGATTCCTGTTGTGAAATGCAAAATGACTTTACAAGCAGAAGTACCACTGTGCCCGCTGGCAGTCACTGAGGGTCCATGAACTGATGTGGTCACTGCTGATGCCAGAGAAGAGGGGCTGCATAGCCGCTCAAGTGGCACCGACAGGACCTGCCATGCTCATCTCATCCAGTGAGTCCTGGTTCCAAAGGGAAGCCATCACGAGGTCCCCACAGCAGCAAGCAGCTTCCTCTGTGAAGGGCTGTGCCTGCTGGACCACAAAAACTGCAACACCAACACATCTAACCAGTGGAGGCTACAAGTGAAATAATCTGCACCTGTGCCTTACTCATGCCTCTACCCACAGTAGACCAGGGAATATGTCAATTAGAATCACCAGTGCACGGAGAGGGTATTAAGAGGTGTGGTGTAAAGCTTGCTGGAGATTGTAACCAGTATTATGACCCTGAAACTAGCATTTCCAATTGAACTGTCTAGTACTTTGTTCTGCTATGTGATTAAAGTACCTTCTTTTTACATAAAAGATAAGCACTGAGTTGGACTTTACAACATTGTGTCTGTTGGTTGACTGTTGTGTCAACCAACAGACACAATGTTGTGTTCTGAGCTTTTGTCACCCAGACAACCTCCCAGAGACGCCTGTGACTTACTAACCTCTCAACCTTGCGAGTCAAGAGATCACAGGTTTTACTTGCCACATTTTGCAGAGGCACAGTAGAATGGACCCCATGACTCCAGTGGCAAGCAGCCTCAACCACCATAGTTTGAGACCAGTACCCCCCTTTCTGCCCCGTGGCCACCCGAATGGGGTCTGACAGCCCCTACAAGAACTTTTTGCCTTTCTGATGAGTTCACGTAAATGAATCAAGTAGCAATAAAGCAATGGCTTTTACTTAAGTGACTACCAATACCTTGAACAGCATTTATCACAATGTATTGCCTGGAGAGGAGTGGACAGGCATGTGAACATTAATCCCAGAGCAACAACGGCGGACCTCCTATGCCGCACCTCGTGCCAGTTCCTATACGTGTGATCGCTGTGCAAACAACCTCTACGTCAGCCGTTGAGTGACGCCACTATGTTCCAGATCAAAAAGTACTACAACAAACGAGGGTGCGCAGCTTAAGCAGTCCAGATAGACCAGTGTAGGTGAAAAAATAACTTCTTTATTTGAAACTTCTTTTAAAATTCATTAGGTAAAACATTCCAGCCAACGCGTTTCATTCCCATATAGGGAACTTCCTCAGGGCAAACAATATATCACGTGTAGCAGTACACTACGAATGGGTATCAGCAAAATAGTGGTCACAAATAGTTGTTCTAGACTCGATGGCTTTTCAAAAGGAGCAGTATACTCCTATGTGCTCCTGTGTCTGTCAAGAAAAACTTTCCACCGAAAATCTTGAAGGCGGTAGTCCCAATATGGTGAAAAGGACCCCGTAGAGCTCGTTGATTTAGAAAGTAGGTTGGGTGTACCTCTATGATTTCCTCATTTTACCGAAAGGTGTCCAAGAGAACAGTCGTCATAAGGTCATAAGGAAGAAGAACAGGATCGTTTTCAGACTTAGAGGAATCTTTCCCCTTTTTCTTAGTGACTCCATATATTGGTTCACGGTGCAATACACTAAACCTTATGACGACTGTTCTCTTGGACACCTTTCGGTAAAATGAGGAAATCATAGAGGTACACCCAACCTACTTTCTAAATTAACGAGTTCTACGGGGTCCTTTTCACCATATTGGGACTACCGCCTCCAAGATTTTCGGTGGAAAGTTTTTCTTGACAGACACAGGAGCACATAGGAGTATACTGCTCCTTTTGAAAAGCCATCGAGTCTAGAACAACTATTTGTGACAACTATTTTGCTGATACCCATTCGTAGTGTACTGCTACACGTGATATATTGTTTGCCCTGAGGAAGTTCCCTATATGGGAATGAAACGCGTTGGCTGGAATGTTTTACCTAATGAATTTTAAAAGAAGTTTCAAATAAAGAAGTTATTTTTTCACCTACACTGGTCTATCTGGACTGCTTAAGCTGCGCACCCTCGTTTGTTGTAGGCATGTGAACATTGTGCAGCTCCACCTTCTGATACATGTAACCTGATACTCATATCCAGTGCTCTACCCCACCAGCTGTACAGCTGTGTTTTTTGCAAGAGGAGGTAAATGCTTGGTACTATGCCCATTACTTTTGTCTCTTGAAATGTAGAGAACAAGTGACTCATTACAACAACGTTGCACCAGTATAATAGAGTACACATATCCTTCCTCAGATTCCAAGGCATTGGTGGCCGCAGCTCAGGCAAACTCCCTCCGAGAGACCAGGTAGCAAGGTGTTTGAAGAATTTTCCATCATGAGATTTCAAGCATTATTAAATGTTGGGATTACCTTATGGAGTGCCACAGGATTCCGCAACAATTTTCAATATTCTTTGTAATTATTGCCCTACTGTACCAGGCTTATTGTGTTACTTAATATCCCAATGGGTAGGTGCTCTTTACTCCTAGGTGGACTCCATGCACTACTCTCTTGCAGGGTTAACATTGCCTACACAGTGTGTGACCTCTGTCGCTGCTTGGGGATGGACTCCAGATAGTACTTTTTCGGGGCTTGACATTAACTCCAGTGAGCGAGGCCTGTATCATTTCCTGCTGGACTTTATATAATGCTTTACTGGTGGCGTAACAACGCCCCCAATGGGTTGGTCTGTGGGGCTGCACACACTGATAAGCAGTTGTTTCAGAGTGCGCCATTCCTCCCATGGCCACGCTTTTCAACTTAGAGACGACCAATAGACTGGCTGTGCACAAGTGCAGATCCTGTCTGTTTGTAGACCTTGAATAGAACGTTTGATAGTCCACCTCTGCCTAATAGTTATGTGCAATGCAAACAGCTTTGAACGCCACTCTCCCTTCTCTTCTGGCTTCCAATATAGCACTTCAAGTGGCTCCATAAATCCTCCGCAGCTGCTTTTCGACTTTGCTTAACAGCCAGCCTGGGTATAAGCTGTTACCATAATGGATGAAGAAAGAAATGAAAGATTCATTGCAATGACTATCTGGGTGTAATACGTTTTCTGAAACTTTTTAAGAATATGGTCTGAGCTATGGGATCTGTATACCCTCTGGTAGTGCAGACTTAGGGAATGATTTATATTTTGGCGGACAGAAAAATCTCCATTGGCCTGGCAGAGGACAATAGACTACTACGCCCAGCAAATTTAGAAATAATCACCAAGCTGACGGTCATTTCTAAAGCATTAGCAGGAACCACCGTCACAGCCGTTCCGGTCAATGCTTTTTACAGTTTGGTGCAGGGGGGCATCTACATGGAGCCCTGCACCAAACTTTTCTCTTTTTTTCCCAAAAGAAAATCCTGAAGCAGGATTTCCTTTTTGAAAATAAAAACAGAGAATGCTCCCCCCGCCATGGGAGTCCTCTCTAAAACTATGTTTTACAGTTCTTTTATAGTTATTGTTATGATACAGCAGAATCCGCCACCATTGCTTTTGTATGAATATTTTATATTCACGATCTTCCGAAAATTCACAACATTGGCCTAACACATGTGCAGTACAAAAGTGCGTGGGCTCTGAGCCCACAGATCCTGAATCACAACATGGACCTGCGAGCACTGTGAGAATAGAGCAGCGAGCACAGACGCTGCCCTCACATTTTCATCCCAGCGTCCCATGTATGACAAAGCAGCGAGCATGTGCCAATTGCTCTGCTATGAATTGGTGCCACGTGCCACATACGATTGGTGACCTGAGCTTGAAGATATCTGCGGCCTACTGCCAGAGGCCAGACTGGGGACCAAGAGCAGCCCTGGCAAAAATGCTTCAACTAGTCCTGCTCCCTTTGTCTCTTTCCATATATCCATTCTCATTCTTCCATTCTCTCCTTTCTTCTCCCTCTCTGATCCCTTTCTCTCTACCTTACCCCTCCCCTCCCTCTCTCTCCCATTAAGCCTAGCCATGCTTCCAGCAAATTAACCTCGGGTTGCTGTGGAAAGGGTGGCCCTGGGCCTTCAAAATCAGCCTCCAAGGACTCCAGCCCACTGGGGAAATGTCTAGTGGAATAAAAGACCTGTCCAACTCTGTCTACTGCCCCCCCCCCCACCTACATCACCTCTGCATTTCAAAGCTTATGTTAGGGGTGAAAATGAAGATGTGCACCCAACTGCATTGCTCTGTAGGATCTGCAATGCACACATGGGGCATTTCTCTCCCCTGTTACTAAACTTGCGCCAGGCCTGCACTTTTTAGGACCAGTGATGGCCGGTAATTTGGGCACGGGAGGGAGCGGGTAGGACACATGCACACTCACACCTATGCATTTACCCATTCACAGCACGCACTCACAAATACACAGGCATTCATACATACGCACACGCACCAAACATAAAAAAAATAAAGCTTGCAGGGCTGCAGCAATAATCTCGGTGGAGGGAGGTAAGCATCAGTGGTTCCTGACGATTGGGACTTTGTGCCTCTTCTCATTGACTGACCTTGTTATGGATCAGCCAGTGAGAGGAGGCAGTAGTCCCTACCTCGTCACATAGTGGGATGGGGTAGTGAGACTGCTGACCACACCCCACTCTGTGACAAGCATCGGCTATAGATACCCGGCCCTGTAGCACCCAGGTCTGAGCCTATCAGTGACGCTCCCCTTTCGTCATGAGGACCAACTAAGCGCTTTGCCAGGCTGAGGATGTAATCTTCAACCTAGCGTAGTTCAGCTCAGGCAGCCAAGCACCTACGCATTTAACAGATGTGCAACACCTAGCTGCCTGACCTGAACATGAAGACTGTCTGCCAGGCTGACCGCTGCTCAGCCTGACAGACACTCTTCATGTTTGGAAAAAGGTGGGGGGTGGGACCCCTCCACCCTTCAGGCCACCGCTGTTTAGGATTGTTGTATGTGAAGGGGGAACACAGCAGCAATAGATTTCAGTGTATCGTTAAGTGAATAAGGAAAGTGCAGGGATCTTTTCCTGCCACACCTCTAGGCATGCAAAATATTTGCACTGGGAAAGTCAACATGCAAATGTTCAAAATGGCTTGCTCAAACTCATCCCATTTCGCTCACTCACAAATTCTACTGCATTCAGCCTTGCCCATTTCTTTGCAGCAGTCAGTGGATAGATAAAAAGCAGGATTGTTTCTCTATCCCAACAAGTGGATGATTGTTAACTTCCTTGTTCTTACTGTGTATTAGAGGTTGTGGTGCTATATTCTTCTTCTGAGTGCAACGCTGTATGTTTTTTACAAAGGCTATTTTACTCTCGGAAGAAGAGAACGTCGTGTTAATAAATAGGTGAATAGTTAGGGAATATAATTTTTAAAAGGATCTGCTAAATGTGTATAGTTTCCCTTCTTAAGAAACCTATTATTTTCTGCAACTATAAGGTAACTTTTTAATAATAATGCCAAAAAGTGTCACACATGATTTCCCTTTAATCATATCAATATGCATATGCTTTGCCGCATTATTTAGTAAACCCTGCAGCACAATATGGTCATCTGTTGCCACATAATTTCAATAACCCTGTCCGGTGGAAGCATTGGAAGCACTACCTGCCTCGAGATTTACATACTTCTTTGAGGCTAATATACAGGCAGCCCCATTATTATGATTTGTTGGTAGATCCAGTGCCATTTATGGGGCAAACTTACACAATGTGGAAATGATTAACTCAATCCACCCCAAACTTTTAGAACCCATCGAATTGCAAAAGCATTTTCTATTGGCTCATTAATCCAATGAACAGTCCGCATTCTTTATTACTGATTCCTTCCTTCTCTCCATCACTTCTGCTCTGAACCACATCGAAGCTGCCACAATGAAATATGAGCGCTACGAAAAAAACAAATGTTAAATACAAAAAAGAACAATAAGTAATTCAGATGTTCAGTGCAGTGACTGAGGCACATGTGGGAAATAGTGACCTGAACAAGAAAGTACGAAAATCTTGGCTGACACCCAGGAATCTGCTCAGCTGGTTTTAACTAACAAACCACACCCGACACATATGTAATCAGTCACCACAATAGCTCATTCCAGGACTTAAAATAGTCCTGTCCATTCCCGTTCTTTTTAAAGTGGGCGATTAGTTCAACATAAGAAATAAACCGACATTTAAGTTACACTGTACACCAAAATGCCCCACTCTGTAGACAACATATGTGTCCTCTAAATGGAAAAAAACATGAAAATTAGAGAGATCAGGCATTCTTGCTCTCCAAGGATGTTTGCTGCTGCATCAAGTGAATTTATACACGACAAGATAAACACTGCAACGCCTCGTCAGGGGTAGTAAGCGCTATATATAAATAAATACAGAGTGAGGACGACACTGTGGATACCCCACAGCGATGGATCTGGGGCCGAGGTTTCGAAATAAAGGATTCTCATCTGTTGAGTCTCATAAGTTCGTGTTTTTTTGGTTTCTTATACTTGTTAATTGGGTAGCTATAATTAGGTTTTATTCGGTTTTTATAAGAAGTTTGTTTTAGATAAAACTGTTTACACGCAGAGGTATCCCACAGGCTCTCTCACACAGCAGGGCCTCAAGCATCAGTGACCATCAGGTTAACCAGATTTTAAAGGCCCCGGCTTTAGACAGCAGAGCTGTCTCTCAATTACAGAAATCGAACATGATCAGGTCCCAGACAGCAGAGCTACCAAACCTTTTCTTACAGTTGCCTCATTTCTTCCAGCTGGATCATGCACTCTCGATGTATCATTCCCTCTCTCAAGTGCGTCACTTGCCTTGTCACATTGGCGCACCCGCTCTCACACACCATCTCAATGGATTCGGACATATTGCCATAGATAGCCTTGCTCACACTCTCACCACACCCACATAGTGTTGTTACTCTGTCACACATGCTCACACACTGTCACACTTTTTTAAACAGCACTTCATACTGCTGTTCTGCTCTTTCTAAGCACTTTACAAAAGGTGTGACTATTAGCCAATGTAACTGTATTCAGTTTACCTAGTATAGGAATAAACTTGCCTTATCAACAATGGTTGCCACTTCTGGCTTCAGTCATTTGTCTCTGCAGCCCAAGAAGGTGACCAGAGGATTGTTTAGTTTTTCAGCAGTGACCTGTCTCTGTGCACTGAAATTGCCAATCATTGTGCAACTTTTCTTTATTCAAATTTCATAAGAATTTTTCATAGCACAGTAAATGGTACCTAACAGGAATATTCACCTTTTCACAAGGGTGGTATCTATTAAAAGAATAACAGCACACACTATCAGAAAAAACTAATTTAAGGAACTAGTATACTTTTAGTTAGTGTTATACATCTCATTGAGTATTTGTCTAAACACAGTGGAATATCTTCAACCAATGAACGTGAAAAAAGAATTTCGTATGCTCGGATGGAAAATAGGGAAGGCAGAATAGACTAGGTTAAGGCCCTCTTCGGGTAAAGTAGCTGAAATTAAGGTCGATAATATATATTAGAAATCTAGTCTGTAGATAAAACACTACCAACAAATAGCATGCAACAGCTGGGATGGTTCTTGTATTCACTCTCTCCTAAATAATGTAATCCTCTCAAATGTATACCAGCTTCTCTGAGGGTATGGTTGTATTTTAGGGTTTGTGTAAAAATGAATATTCGATTTTAGTGAATTCAGAAAAGGTAGACAATGCGCAAGAGAGTGTTGCCTCAGTGTGAAGTCTCTAAGCATGGTCAACAGCAACTTCGGAATCGGGGGCAATAGTATTCCAGGGACAGTAGTCAAATCGACTGTTAAGTCCTTGTCTGTGGGTAGACTGCAAGGGGGAAGGGCGAGTGTGCCACATAGTGCTCATCAGGTTAATTGCATCTAGTCATACTGTGATAGTGATCCTCCATCGGCCCCAATGGTTGTGCCTTCTATGTCAGTTGCAGTGTTTGCAAGGAAAGGCTCCCAAGCGTGAGTAAAGACATCAAGTTGGTTCGGCACTTCGTACATTAATTTTTCTCAAAGAGCAACCCATGAAAGCTCTGTTAGACAGTTTTCACAGAAGGCAACAGAACTAAGGCACCAGTGTCAAAATAGACAAATCTTAGCCGCGCCCAAGGATGTTTCTACCCATTTGTGGCTATGGATACTCAGAGTGGTAACGAAAGTTGTGTCATGATAGATGGCCAGGTGTGCTGACGGAGTAATGTTCACATCACTAACATCTGATAAACTGGTGTCCAGATATTTAACCACTTTAAAGGAGAACAGTCAATCCTGATTGGTTGGCCACAGCCTGAACAATATATTGAGGCAGCCATTAAAGGGCTCCAGGACATGGTCCCCGCTTCCTGAAAATGATTTAAAACAAGCATTTGCAATGCAAACGGTCTCGCATTTGTGAAATTTAGAGCTATTGACAATGTTTTATACTTATTTTTTTTGTTTGCAGTGGAATCATTATTTAGAAAAAAAGTGCACGCTATACCATATTATAAGCTTTTACACCAACTGTACAGTAAAGTAGCTTTGGTTTGTATTGGCTTGTTATGGAATATGTACAATGGAAACAGGCTTTAAGACCTTCCCAGATTCAAAAACTGCAAAGTGCTTCGCTGACACGAAGACGGCCGCCACGCAGTGTAAAGCTTCACTCCACAAGTGCACGGAAGCGAGGTTTATGTGCGCATGTTTAGAAGCGAACAAAAAACATTAGCCAATAGGTCTCGCCTTTGGGACCTTATGAGTATTTAGCCATGCAGCCTATTATCCTGCGTGCTACAGTATCTACTGTTACTTCACGTGCCACTGGTGAACAGCCACACACACCCAAGGATGGGCTTCTGTGCTATTTAATCCCTCTGTGAGCATTAGTGCATGTTAAGATTTGCACCTTCACCCATTAATCCTCACTATATGCAAGGAAGTTCCGCTGTCTGCAAAACCGTAATGGACCGCTTAGAGGCTGCGCAGTGGCAGTTACTCTGTGTAGGGAGCTGGGCAGGGAAACAGGAGTTGAAGCTACACTACTGCAGCTCCATGGATATATTACTTTGTTTATATTTACACTTTCAGTGGCCTCTAATTAGTGATCCACATTTTAAGGTTTAGATCTTTTTGAGCATTTGATGCTGGCTGAGCAGGGTGTGGGAGGCGAAGGAGTGCTAGCAGAGATGGTGAGAGCATGTTTAAGGGCGCGTGCTCCCTTTGGCCAGCTGATCTGGAATAGCTTCCCCCTAATGCTTGCTGCAGTAAAGTACTACAGAGGGCAGTGGTTGCAGGGAGAATGGAGTACAGGGCGGCAGCTGCAATGGATGCTGGGCAACTCTGCATGTTGAGTAAGTGACATGTTGAACATCAGTCAAAAGAATCTGGGCACACTGAATACATAGAGAGGCCTGCGAAGAATGAGGCTAGTCGTGGTGCAGGCATAAACTGAGCTTCTCAGCGGCAACTGCTAGGGATGCTGGGGGCTCTGCATGTTAAATGTGCAGCAGAGAGGCCGCCGAACCTTCTGAGTAGAGGGACAGTAACCCCCCTCCGGTGGCATTTGCGGTGGTTTATGTATTTGTGTAACTCAATCTCGCAAGATCAATGCTGAAATCACACCCGGCACTTCAACATGATTCAGTGCGTAGTATGGGCGAGTGTGTGCGTCACCACAGACGAAAATTTGCCAATCTTTCACAGGAAGTCAGGAATTAAGACCCAGAATTAAAAGTGGCTACCTTGCACATATTGTAGGATTCCAGATTATTTTTTTGAACAAAGCCATACATTGCCTCCAAATCGCCTTAAATAAATGGGTGAGCAGTTATTTAAAGAGGAGCTTTAAAAGTATTCTTTACAGCAATGGCACGTATTTTTGAAACTACTGAATTTTGAATAATTCTGGTTGGACAAAAAATATTCAAAAACACACTAACAAATTAAATTTCTGGATTATGCTGTATACTTAGGTGTGAACGAATCACATTTCGGATTTTTCATTAGTATTTGGAATTGTTATTAACAAACGGCATATTGGAGACAAATGGAAACATTAAACCTGTTAGGGGCACATGCACATTCTTGAGTAGGTTTTGACAAACGTGGCCCCATCTGCAAGCATTTAACACTGCTGTTCCGTAACCTGATCAATAAAAGTAATATTATAGAAGACGCATATGCGTGTGCTCTGATGACGTTCTTGCACAGATAAGCACTTTCCCTGACCACTTCTACAGACTAAGAAAAAAGCTTATATAAGCACAACGTTTAATCAGAGCAGAAGTAGAGAAAAAGCCTGACAAAAAATGCATTACTCATAATGGCAATGATAACCCTTGCAAAGATTGATCTTGGCAGGTGCCCCTTCACTAAGCAGCCATATTTGGTGTAACTTAAAGGTAGATTTTATCATTGTGCAACCAGCTGGTTCTACAGTACAGTACCCCCTCACACACACACGCGCACCTACCTTACGGCAAATGAGCAAGCATCTGAAAAGCAATAACCCGTTCTCACAAGAGCTTTCAAGATTCTGCACCTTTTCCGTCATGAAAAAATAAGCAAAGGGCAGCTTCTACTAGCTAATATTGTCATCTCCCCGGCCAATCACCGCAGGCCCGCTGTGCTGGATTGGTTGGAAGACAATTGAGGTAATATAAAATAGCAAACAACGCCAGTGGCCAAAACGGTTTGGGAAAGCAACAGCTAGAGCGCTAAGACAGTCCTGAAGCAGTCCGTCTTGTAAGTTTGAGGTCTTGCAGCTGGAGTCCCTCTTCAATGTCAGAAACCTAATAACGGTGATTTCGGTTTTGAAATGAATATGCTGGTACTGTTTACTAGGTAACGTGTGTATGCCAATGGAAAACTATATGGCACAGCACATACAAGGGAAAATGTGCGTGCCAACACAAAACTACCTGGCACAGTGCATGCAGCACATACAAATAAAGATTCTTGCGCCTTCCATACTTGGAGCAGTACAGACAGCACCAACAGACAGCTGGCTGGAGAAACAGAGGCCGGCGATGGAGGGAAGGTGGCCTCAAACACCAAGTCTCAGCAGAGCTGCCCCCTCCTCGAGCTCTGGCACAGGACCAGTGGGAGGGGCAAACAGGGATGATTGGGAATAAAAGCGATACGAGCTGCCCTAGATTAGTCCCAACCACCATACTCTGCCACTATTGTCCTGACATTTGGTGGAGCTACTCGGAATCAGCAAAATGGCCGAGTTCGAAACTATCCTCTCCCATAACAATCACAGACTGGCACCCATTTTGTGTTTCCTCTTCCACTATTAGAAATAGAAGAGGTACGCACACATGGCAAAGTGGTCTATGAAAATAGAAAGAGGAATGATCTATTTTTAATCTATGGTGGCCATCTTGGATAGGGCAACGTACATCATTATTTCCTACTTGAGTAATGGTCTATGGAAATAGAAAGAGGAATGGTCTATCCTCAATCTGTGGCGGCCATCTTGGATAGGACAACTCCCAACATTCCTTCATACTAGAATAATTGGGATCTCCATTAATGACACTCGTGCATTAACTACTGGTTTCCCCTAAAATATTCAGATGCTGCTTCTCCCCTACCACTCATGTGGGCACCTCTATTTAATGGAATCTGCTTTCTTGCCTGTCTTTAGCCTCGTTAGGTATCTTCTCCAAAATGGTCTCCCTTGTCGATCCATGAAAACAAAGGAGGGACCCCCACGAACCGCCGCACTGGATGAGCAAATGCGGCAGCCATCTTGGAACGGTTTTGATCAGTCACCAGTCCGGGACTTCTATTCTATACTTGTCAGCTGGTTCACCTCTGGTGGCCTATAGTACCTCCTTTTTGGTCCTGATCTGACCACACTCCTTTTGGATTATTTTCACTCGATTTCCGGATTATGCACCCTCCTCTTATTATACTTCTTTGCGCTATCGTTACCCTAGTGGCCCCTTTTTCTACCCCCCCACACCTCCACACCCCCCCATCCCCTCATCTCCTTATCATGGCTTCCATTCGAATTAAGTCTGGAGTTAACTGCTTCAAAGTCATTTATCCCCCTAATCTGTCCAAAGCAGCAGCAAAACGGTTCAAGCATAACACCATTGAACAATTTCCTGATTCCCTCTTTGTTGACCAATTCCATAATGGGCGTCTAGGGAAGCTCAAAAATGACTTCATTTTTTTCACTCACGACATCCCTTCCTGGTCCTCCAGCTTCTTCAATTCCTTCAACGTCTCCTCCTCATCTTCTATCCCACATGGGCAGCGGCTAAAAATTTCCCCCTCCGCTTGCTTTAATGGTTCTCTCACCATTACACTTTATAACAATGGCACTGTCATGATCCAAGCTACAGACTCCTGTCTCTCTCTCTTTGACCACCTCTTCCACTCCCTTCGTCCCACCCATGCGACTACGATCTCCCTCGATTTTTCTTCTTCTAGCTCCTCTCTTTTCTCCTTTTCTCCCCCCTGACCCTCCTGTATTCCTTCAGACCGCTCTCCCGGGAGACACAGGTCTACCCTTTGTCCCCCCCTTCTCTTGCTCCCTCCTCTCCCATTCTTCTCCCTTCCCAATTTGATCTTTCCCCTATCTCGTCTGCTTTACTTCCGGCTTCCCCTCCCCACCCTGCATCTTTCCAATATTCCAATGCCATCTCCCGCCCCCTTATCCCCCTAATCCTACCCATCTCCCCCTACTGAATCCACCTTTCTTACAACCTGATCTACCGATCAACTTTCCTTACCTTCCCCCTTTCCTCCCCCCTTCTCCTCATCCCTTTCTGCTCTTCCCCTTCCCTCGTACCCTTAATTCTTCTCTTACACCTCCCATCTCTCTTCAACCTCCCCCTCCTCCTCCTATGCTTCACAACCCTGTCTCCCCTCTCAGTAATTCCGTACTCTTCCCTCCCTCTGACCTTACAGACCCATACTTCTCCCCCAACTACCATTTAGCCCAATCCCCCCCCACTCTGCCTGGTGCCTGTCCCCCTACATTCACCTTTCATAGCCTACGGTACCTGTCCAGCACCTTCTCCTCTCTTCTCCCCATACCTCTGGCCTTCAGTTGACCCCCCTCCCTCCCCTCCCTGTACAGCCCCTTCTCCTCTCATCTCCCCAAACCTCCGGCCTTCCATTGACCCCCCTCTTTCCCCTCCCTGTACAGCCCCTTCTCCTCTCATCTTCCCGTATCTCCGGCCTTCCTTTGACCCCCCTCCTTCCCCCCTCCACCTCCCGCCCTCCCTCTCGACTCCTCAACTGTCTCCTCCTACTTATGATCTCTACTCTTCCCCTCTGCTCAACACCAGTATAAATATCACTGTAACACCATCCACTCCTTTCTACCGCCATCTTTCCCCACCTTCTATCCTTGCACCCCAATACCCCCCGTTCCCCCACCTCTCCCTGTCCTCCTTCGCCTACTGCACTCCCTCCCTTAACCATTGAGCCACCCAACACTACGTGCTCAGCCCTCCTCTCCCTGGAAAATAAACTTGATTCTCTCATCTATTCCATTTCCCAGCTTGAAGCGTCCATCTCACTTTTAAGTGCTAAGATATCCCCCTTCCCTAACAACCTCCCGAGGAGTTCCTTGCTCCCGCGCCCCAATAAAGCCAACCACAGTCTGTCCTCCGCAGACATCGCCAACTTACTGGCTAGCTACAAGACTACCAACGTCAATCCCCCTCCACTTTCCTCTCCTAAAAATTCTACTCAATTCACTATTCAGACTATCTCTTCTGTCAGAACTAACCAGCCTTCTTCTTCTTCCATGGCACCCTCATACAAGAATCTTATCCCTATCTCCCTTAACAGCCCAAACACCCCCATCACCAAAACAGTTGCGTCAGAGCTGCATTGTTTGCTCCACAACTGCAGATCTGCAATCAAACACAAACTGGAAATCTCTGACACTATCACCCACTACAATCTTGACATGCTCTTCCTCACTGAGACCTGGTTTAATGACTCCTCTCATACTTTGTTTGATCTTCTGATACCTACCGACTACTCTATCCTCAGAAATGACAGAACAGACAAAATTGGGGGAGGTGTCGCTATCATCTTCAGAAACTCCCTTCAAATTAAAGCCTTTCCTACCATCTTCTTCCGTACATTCGAATGCCTATCCCTAGAACTTCAAGTACATCATGGCTCACCCTTCAGGTTCCATGCCATCTACCACCCGCCCGGTAACTGCTCTTCGTTTTTGGAGGAACTCACCGACTTCATCAGTGACCAATATTCTCAAAGTGACAGGCAGATCTTCCTGGGTGACTTCAATCTCCACTGGGGCTCCTTGGAAGACTCGGCTGCCAACAAGCTTGCCACCTTTCTCTCAGCCAATGATCTTTTCCAACACTGCTCGGAAATTACACACTCTAAGGGCTCAATTCTGGACCTTGTTATTTCTAAAGCAGACCTGCTTACTATTGCTCCCCCTATCCATGTAGACTGGTCAGACCACTTCCTCATTCCCTTCCGTTTTCACCTTTCGCACGTTATAACTCTCGGCCAACCTAAAAGGGCTTCTACCTGGTTCCGCAACACTAAAAACATTGATCTTGACACTCTGTGTGATTCTGCTATGCATTCACTTCCTAGACTAGACCCTAACGTGGATGTCAACGATCTCACCTCCCATTGCCTCTCAGTCCTAGCAGTCGAAATCGATAATGTCGCTCCACTACAAAGCAAAAGGAAAAGACCCACCCCCTCAGCACCTTGGTTCAATAAAACTCTCTATGATGAAAGGAAGAACCTTAGAATCTTGGAGAAACATTGGAGACAATCTCCATCCACCTCCAATCTCTCTCATCTACGTTCGGCAAGATCCAAATACCACAAGCACATCTTCCATGAAAAAGCATCACATTTCAGATCCCTCCTCGACTCAGCCAAAAACAGACCCAAAAAACTTTTTGACCTCATCAAAAACCTAAACTGCTCTCCCCAAACCATCAAGCCTGAGGATTCTTCAAAGAAAGCAGCAGAATTCGCTATATTCTTCGATGAAAAGGTCAAATCACTGGTGGATCAGGTCACCCACCCCACCCCCATTGAGGAGCGAAAATCCTTAGTCACTTGGCAGAACTTTGCTGCCATCTCGGAAGATGACCTCCTCAAATGCATCCTCAAAACCAAACCCTCCAACCATTCTTCTGACCCCATCCCTAGTGTCATCGTCATTGATTTCTACACCAATACTCTCTCTTACTGGACCAGGCTAGTTAATCTCTTCCTCAGTCAAGGCGCCCTCCCAGCTGCCCTCAAAACAGGACAAGTTACCCCTCTTCTAAAAAAACCCTCCGCAGATGCGAATGACCTCAACAACTTCCGCCCCATCACCAACCTCCCTTTTCTTTCGAAAATCACAGAAAAATGTGTTGCGAAACAACTTTCTCTACATATTATGGACAATAATCTCCTTGACGTGTTCCAGTCTGGCTTCATTCAAAATTGCAGCACTGAAACAGCCCTGCTGCAAATTATTGATGATGCGCTGCATATACTCGATTCTGGGGAATCGTGCCTTCTGATTCTTCTTGACCTCTCTGCAGCCTTTGACACTGTTAATCACAACACCCTCCTTAACACTCTTCAACAGAGAATGGGCGTGGAAGGCACAGTGCTTAAATGGTTTACCTCATTCCTCTCGGACAGATCCCAAATGATCAAGATAGCGAACAGTCTTTCGTCTCCATTGGCGGTTGGTCAAGGCGTCCCTCAAGGTTCTATCCTTGCACCCACTTTGTTTAATCTCTATCTGGAACCATTAGGGAACCTCCTAAGTAAATCTGGGATCCACTACCATCTCTATGCGGATGACACTCAAATCTACCTCAAGGTGTCTTCCTCACATGATCTCTCACTACTCAACTCTACTCTCAACTCTATTCACAACTGGATGTTAGCTCACCAACTCATTCTCAATCCCTCCAAAACTGTATTCCTCCTCCTATCTACCTCTCTCTCCCCGCCTCCTGTTCAATCCTGGATGGATCAGCTGAATTTACTCAACAATAAACCCATCATTGTCGACAGCACTAAATCCCTAGGTGTCATACTTGACAAAAGACTCAACCTAATCTCCCACATCAACTCCATTACCAAGAACGCATGTTACCAGCTGCGCCTTCTGTGGGGGATTCGTCAGTTCTTCCCGGAGAAAGACCTAAAAACCTTGGTCCAATCGCTAGTTCTCTCTAGACTGGATTACTGCAATTCTCTTCTGACTGGCCTACCCAAATCTCACCTCTCCCCCCTCAAATCCGTCCTCCACTCAGCAGCTCGCTTTATTTCAGGGTCCAAACGAAGTGAACACATCACTCCTATCCTGTCTTCTCTTCGATGGCTTCCCATCGAGGCAAGATCGATTTACAAAACGGCCTGCATCACCCACAAATCAATCAATCAATCAATCAATCAGGGGTTTGTTAAAGCGCGACTACTCACCCGTAAGGGTCTCAAGGCGCTAGGGGTCGGGGGGTGCAGGTTCCATCCATCAAGGAGGGGGTCTGTCGAAGAGCCAGGTTTTGAGGTTTCTTGCGAAGATGGGGAGCGATGTTGTCTGTCTGAGGTGGAGCGGAAGGGCGTTCCATGCTTTGGCCGCGAGGAAGGAGAAGGAGCGGCCTCCCGATCTGGTCTTTCTGGTGCGCGGGACCACGGCGTAGGAGAGCTGGGCTGATCGTAGGGTCCTTTGGGGTGCGTGGAATTTGAGTCGGCTGTTCAGGTATGCTGGTCCGGTGCCGTGGAGGGCCTTGTGTGCGTGGGTGAGCATCTTGAAGGTGATTCTCGCCTCGACAGGGAGCCAGTGGAGTGTGCGCAGGTGCTGGGAGATGTGGCAGTGTTTTGGCAGGTTGAGGACCAGTCTTGCGGCGGCGTTCTGGATGTTCTGTAGCTTGCGGGTGAGGTTTTTGTTTATTCCGGTGTAGAGTGCGTTGCAGTAGTCGAGTCTGCTGGTGACCAGGGAGTGAGTGACGGTCTTTCGGTGTTCGAGGGGGATCCATTTGAAGGTCTTACGAAGGAGGCGGAGGGTGTGGAAGCAGGAAGACGAGACAGAGTTGATCTGGCGGTCCATTTTGAGCTCGGAGTCCAGGATGATTCCCAGGTTGCGTGCGTGGTCCATGGGGGTTGGCGGGTTTCCGAGGGCGGGGGCCACCAGGTGTCGCTCCAGGCATCGGGGTTTGGGCCCATGATGAGTACTTCTGTTTTGTTGGTGTTTAGTTGTAGGCAGCTGTTTTTCATCCATTTGGCGACGGCTTCCATGCCTTCTCGAAAGTTGCATCTGGCGGTGTTGGGCTCGTTGGATAGGGAGAGGATGAGCTGGGTGTCGTCTGTGTATGACACGATGTTGAGTCCGTAGGTTCTGACGATGGGGGCGAGTGGAGCCATGTAGACGTTGAAGAGCGTCGGGCTGAGGGAGGAGCCCTGGGGGACTCCGCAGGGGGTAGGTGTGGGGTCCGAGAGGAAAGGGGGGAGTCTGACCCGCTGCGTCCTGCCGGAGAGGAAGGAGCGGATCCAGTCGAGGGCCTTGTCCTGGATTCCTGCGTCGTAGAGTCTGCGTATTAGGGTGCGGTGGGAGACTGTGTCGAACACCGCTGATAGGTCGAGGAGGATGAGGGCTACTGTTTCTCCTTTGTCCAGTAGGGTGCGGATGTCGTCTGTTGCGGCGAGGAGGGCGGTTTCCGTACTGTGGTTTTTTCTGAAGCCGGATTGGGAGGAGTCGAGGATGTTGTGTTCTTCAATGAATGTGGCGAGCTGGCTATTGATGGCTTTCTCGATGACTTTCGCTGGGAACGGGAGCAGGGAGATGGGTCTGTAGTTTTTGAGGTCGGTAGGGTCCGCTGAGGGTTTCTTTAGGAGGGGGTTGACCTCGGCGTGTTTCCAGTCGTCGGGGAACGAGGCGGTCACCAGGGAGCGGTTGATGGTGTGGCGGAGCATGGGTGCGATGGTGTCGGCGGCTCTGTTGAAGATGTGGTGGGGGCAGGGGTCCGTGGGGGCCCCTGAGTGGATTGACTTCATTGTCTTCAGTGTGTCTTCGGTGGTGAGGGCTGTCCAGTCGTCAATCGCTGGTTTCCGGGTGTCGGGGGTGGTTGGTGAGGGTTCAGTGTGTTGGTTGTCTTCGTCGAAGTTGTCGTAGATGCTCTTGATTTTGTGGTGGAAAAAGGTGCTGAGTTTGTCGCAGAGGTCTTGTGAGGGAGGGATGTCGGTAGACTCGCTAGTGGGTTGGGCGAACTCCTTGATGATGCTGAAGAGTTCCTTGCTGTTGTGCGCGTGGGTGGAGATTCTGTCTTCAATCGCTTTTTCCTCGTTTCTCTGATGAGTTGATGGTGGGCGTTGGTGGCGGCTCTGAAGTTGTCGTGGGCTTCTGTGGATTTGGTGTTCCTCCAGGCCTTTTCGAGGCGGCAGCATGTGCTTCTGGACTCTCGAAGTTTGGTGGTAAACCATCTGGCTTTCTTGGCGCGGGTATTGTTGTTTTTCTTGAGGGGGCTATGGTGTTGGTGCTGTCCGAGATCCATCTATGCAGGGTTCGGGCTGCGGTGTTGGGGTCGTTGTTTTCCGCGATGGTTGGGGTGGAGTTGTTGAGTGAGGAGGTGAGCTGGTCGTCGGTGATTTTGGTCCAGTTTCTTCGTGGAAGCAGGTGCTGGTGTCTGTGGATGGTGGGTGTTCTGAAGGTGAAGTGCACGCAACGATGGTCGGTCCATGGTAGTTTGGTGGTGTGGCTGAAGGTGATGGAGTTTCCTGTAGTGAAGAGGGGGTCGAGGGTGTGCCCTGCTGAGTGCGTGGGCTCGGTCACGATCTGGCGCAGTCCAATGTTGTGGAGGTTGTCCAGTAGGGATGTGGTGTTGGGGTCCAGTTGGTTGTCGAGGTGGAAGTTGAGGTCTCCCAGCAGGGTGTAGTTGGTGGATGCGATGGCCTGCGGGGAGATAATGTCCGTGATGGAGTTTGCGAAGGGTCCGCGAGGTCCAGGGGGTCGGTAGATGAGGGTTCCTCGGAGGGTGGCGGTGGGGCTGGCCAGTATCTTGAAGTGAAGGTGTTCCATCAGTTCTGTGGGCTCGTCAGGGAGTGTGCTCAGGCGGAGGCTGGATTTGTGGACGATGGCGATTCCTCCTCCTGGGCGGGTGGGGCGGTCCTTCCTGGAGATCTTGTATCCTTGGGGGATGGCGATGGCGATGTCCGGTCCCGAGGTGGTGTTGGTCCAGGTTTCGGTGAAGAACGCTACGTCCGGGGTGGTGCTGTCGAGGATGTCCCAGATTTCTGTGGCGTGTTTGTGGAGGGATCGGACGTTGAGTAGGATGCATTGCAGGGGCTTCGGTTCGGTTGTGTTCCTGTGGGCGGGTTGTGCTGGATCCGTGTTCTTGGCGGTGCTGCAGGTGTGCCGGCAGCGGTGACAGCTGAAGGGTCCGTGGGAGTCGGCTGGTGATGCTAGCTTGCAGTTGTTGTTGCGGCCTGGGTTGAGTGCGTGGAGTGCTGCTGGGTCGTAGCGTTGGCGGGGCGGAGGTCCAGGGTTCCTGGTGCCGATCGCGCTCGGGTCGCGGACGGGCGCAGACGGGCTTGCCTTTGACGCGCCTTCGGCGCGCCAGCGTCGCACCCGCGGCCGCGCAGTGACCACCATTAAGTAGGGGTCGGGGAGGGCTGGACAGCTGGGAGGCGGGAGCGGGGAGGGGAGCTGGATTGGGCCGGTCGCGCTGGGGGGGAGGGGCCGTGGGGGCAGCAGCGGCGGGGAAAGGTAAAGGGAGGAAATAAGGGATAAAGAAAAAAGGGAAAATAGGCAGAAATAAGGCACAAAAGAGCAGAGATGCAGAAAGGTGAAAGATAAAAGAGGGTAGAAAAACGAGTGAAAACTAGTGAAAGGGCAGAGCAAGAGGAAGGGAAAATGAGCAGAAATAAGGCACAAAAGAGCAGAGATGCAGAAAAGTGCAGAAAGGTGAAAGATAAAAGAGGGTAGAAAAACGAGTGAAAACAAGTGAAAGGGCAGAGCGAGAGGAAGGGAAAATGAGCAGAAATAAGGCACAAAAGAGCAGAGATGCAGAAAAGTGCAGAAAGGTGAAAGATAAAAGAGGGTAGAAAAACGAGTGAAAACTAGTGAAAGGGCAGAGCGAGAGGAAGGGAAAATGAGCAGAAATAAGGCACAAAAGAGCAGAGATGCAGAAAAGTGCAGAAAGGTGAAAGATAAAAGAAGGTAGAAAAACGCAGTGAAAACAAGTGAAAGGGCAGAGCGAGAGGAAGGGAAAATGAGCAGAAATAAGGCACAAAAGAGCAGAGATGCAGAAAAGTGCAGAAAGGTGAAAGATAAAAAAGGGTAGAAAAACGAGTGAAAGAGCAGAGTTAGAGGAAGGAGACAGAGGTCCACTGGACCACCAGGGATGAGGCGCAGGGAAACCTGCGGGTGGAGGAGGGCCTCGATCACCAACACTCGACAGTGTAGAGGCAGGGGCAGGCCTCACTTAATGGTGGAGCTGCGAGGGTGGGAGAGCAATTTCACTGACAATGAGTCAGTGGTCTTGCTCGCCTGTCCCCACAGTGGCCGCCATTAAGTAGGGGTCGGGGAGGGCTGGACTGCTGGGAGGCGGGAGCGGGGAGGGGAGCTGGATTGGGCCGGTCGCGCTGGGTGGGAGGGGCCGCGGGGGCAGCAGCGGCGGGGAAAGGTAAAGGGAGGAAATAAGGGATAAAGAAAAAAGGGAAAATAGGCAGAAATAAGGCACAAAAGAGCAGAGATGCAGAAAGGTGAAAGATAAAAGAGGGTAGAAAAACGAGTGAAAACTAGTGAAAGGGCAGAGCGAGAGGAAGGGAAAATGAGCAGAAATAAGGCACAAAAGAGCAGAGATGCAGAAAAGTGCAGAAAGGTGAAAGATAAAAGAGGGTAGAAAAACGAGTGAAAACAAGTGAAAGGGCAGAGCGAGAGGAAGGGAAAATGAGCAGAAATAAGGCACAAAAGAGCAGAGATGCAGAAAAGTGCAGAAAGGTGAAAGATAAAAGAGGGTAGAAAAACGAGTGAAAACTAGTGAAAGGGCAGAGCGAGAGGAAGGGAAAATGAGCAGAAATAAGGCACAAAAGAGCAGAGATGCAGAAAAGTGCAGAAAGGTGAAAGATAAAAAAGGGTAGAAAAACGAGTGAAAGAGCAGAGTTAGAGGAAGGAGACAGAGGTCCACTGGACCACCAGGGATGAGGCGCAGGGAAACCTGCGGGTGGAGGAGGGCCTCGATCACCAACACTCGAGAGTGCAGGGGCAGGGGCAGGCCTCACTTAATGGTGGAGCTGCGAGGGTGGGAGAGCAATTTCACTGACAATGAGTCAGTGGTCTGCTCGCCTGTCCCCGCAGTGGCCGCCATTAAGTAGGGGTCGGGGAGGGCTGGACAGCTGGGAGGCGGCAGCGGGGAGGGGAGCTGGATTGGGCCGGTCGCGCTGGGGGGGAGGGGCCGCGGGGGCAGCAGCGGCGGGGAAAGGTAAAGGGAGGAAATAAGGGATAAAGAAAAAAGGGAAAATAGGCAGAAATAAGGCACAAAAGAGCAGAGATGCAGAAAGGTGAAAGATAAAAGAGGGTAGAAAAACGAGTGAAAACTAGTGAAAGGGCAGAGCGAGAGGAAGGGAAAATGAGCAGAAATAAGGCACAAAAGAGCAGAGATGCAGAAAAGTGCAGAAAGGTGAAAGATAAAAGAGGGTAGAAAAACGAGTGAAAACAAGTGAAAGGGCAGAGCGAGAGGAAGGGAAAATGAGCAGAAATAAGGCACAAAAGAGCAGAGATGCAGAAAAGTGCAGAAAGGTGAAAGATAAAAGAGGGTAGAAAAACGAGTGAAAACTAGTGAAAGGGCAGAGCGAGAGGAAGGGAAAATGAGCAGAAATAAGGCACAAAAGAGCAGAGATGCAGAAAAGTGCAGAAAGGTGAAAGATAAAAAAGGGTAGAAAAACGAGTGAAAGAGCAGAGTTAGAGGAAGGAGACAGAGGTCCACTGGACCACCAGGGATGAGGCGCAGGGAAACCTGCGGGTGGAGGAGGGCCTCGATCACCAACACTCGAGAGTGCAGGGGCAGGGGCAGGCCTCACTTAATGGTGGAGCTGCGAGGGTGGGAGAGCAATTTCACTGACAATGAGTCAGTGGTCTGCTCGCCTGTCCCCGCAGTGGCCGCCATTAAGTAGGGGTCGGGAGGGCTGGACAGCTGGGAGGCGGCAGCGGGGAGGGGAGCTGGATTGGGCCGGTCGCGCTGGGGGGAGGGGCCGCGGGGGCAGCAGCGGCGGGGAAAGGTAAAGGGAGGAAATAAGGGATAAAGAAAAAAGGGAAAATAGGCAGAAATAAGGCACAAAAGAGCAGAGATGCAGAAAGGTGAAAGATAAAAGAGGGTAGAAAAACGAATGAAAACTAGTGAAAGGGCAGAGTGAGAGGAAGGGAAAATGAGCAGAAATAAGGCACAAAAGAGCAGAGATGCAGAAAAGTGCAGAAAGGTGAAAGATAAAAGAGGGTACAAAAACGAGTGAAAACAAGTGAAAGGGCAGAGCGAGAGGAAGGGAAAATGAGCAGAAATAAGGCACAAAAGAGCAGAGATGCAGAAAAGTGCAGAAAGGTGAAAGATAAAAGAGGGTAGAAAAACGAGTGAAAACTAGTGAAAGGGCAGAGCGAGAGGAAGGGAAAATGAGCAGAAATAAGGCACAAAAGAGCAGAGATGCAGAAAAGTGCAGAAAGGTGAAAGATAAAAGAGGGTAGAAAAACGAGTGAAAACAAGTGAAAAGGCAGAGCGAGAGGAAGGGAAAATGAGCAGAAATAAGGCACAAAAGAGCAGAGATGCAGAAAAGTGCAGAAAGGTGAAAGATAAAAAAGGGTAGAAAAACGAGTGAAAGAGCAGAGTTAGAGGAAGGAGACAGAGGTCCACTGGACCACCAGGGATGAGGCGCAGGGAAACCTGCGGGTGGAGGAGGGCCTCGATCACCAACACTCGAGAGTGCAGGGGCAGGGGCAGGCCTCACTTAATGGTGGAGCTGCGAGGGTGGGAGAGCAATTTCACTGACAATGAGTCAGTGGTCTTGATCGCCTGTCCCCGCAGTGGCCGCCATTAAGTAGGGGTCGGGGAGGGCTGGACTGCTGGGAGGCGGGAGCGGGGAGGGGAGCTGGATTGGGCCGGTCGCGCTGGGGGGGAGGGGCCGCGGGGGCAGCAGCGGCGGGCAATGGTAAAGGGAGGAAATAAGGGATAAAGAAAAAAGGGAAAATAGGCAGAAATAAGGCACAAAAGAGCAGAGATGCAGAAAGGTGAAAGATAAAAGAGGGTAAAAAAACGAGTGAAAACTAGTGAAAGGGCAGAGCGAGAGGAAGGGAAAATGAGCAGAAATAAGGCACAAAAGAGCAGAGATGCAGAAAAGTGCAGAAAGGTGAAAGATAAAAGAGGGTAGAAAAACGAGTGAAAACAAGTGAAAGGGCAGAGCGAGAGGAAGGGAAAATGAGCAGAAATAAGGCACAAAAGAGCAGAGATGCAGAAAAGTGCAGAAAGGTGAAAGATAAAAGAGGGTAGAAAAACGAGTGAAAACTAGTGAAAGGGCAGAGC
Source organism: Calotriton arnoldi (assembly GCA_963921515.1). Taxonomy (NCBI): domain Eukaryota; kingdom Metazoa; phylum Chordata; class Amphibia; order Caudata; family Salamandridae; genus Calotriton; species Calotriton arnoldi. The sequence goes on from CAWUFW010000811.1 coordinate 176,408, forward strand.
GAGAGGAAGGGAAAATGAGCAGAAATAAGGCACAAAAGAGCAGAGATGCAGAAAAGTGCAGAAAGGTGAAAGATAAAAGAGGGTAGAAAAACGAGTGAAAACAAGTGAAAGGGCAGAGCGAGAGGAAGGGAAAATGAGCAAAAATAAGGCACAAAAGAGCAGAGATGCAGAAAAGTGCAGAAAGGTGAAAGATAAAAAAGGGTAGAAAAACGAGTGAAAGAGCAGAGTTAGAGGAAGGAGACAGAGGTCCACTGGACCACCAGGGATGAGGCGCAGGGAAACCTGCGTGTGGAGGAGGGCCTCGATCACCAACACTTGAGAGTGCAGGGGCAGGGGCAGGCCTCACTTAATGGTGGAGATGCGAGGGTGGGAGAGCAATTTCACTGACAATGAGTCAGTGTTCTTGCTCGCCTGCCCCGCAGTGGCCGCAATTAAGTAGGGGTCGGGGAGGGCTGGACAGCTGGGAGGCGGGAGCGGGGAGGGGAGCTGGATTGGGCCGGTCGCGCTGGGGGGGAGGGGCCGCGGGGGCAGCAGCAGCGGGGAAAGGTAAAGGGAGGAAATAAGGGATAAAGAAAAAATAGGCAGAAATAAGGCACAAAAGAGCAGAGATGCAGAAAGGTGAAAGATAAAAGAGGGTAGAAAAACGAGTGAAAACTAGTGAAAGGGGAGAGCGAGAGGAAGGGAAAATGAGCAGAAATAAGGCACAAAAGAGCAGAGATGCAGAAAAGTGCAGAAAGGTGAAAGATAAAAGAAGGTAGAAAAATGAGTGAAAACAAGTGAAAGGGCAGAGCGAGAGGAAGGGAAAATGAGCAGAAATAAGGCACAAAAGAGCAGAGATGCAGAAAAGTGCAGAAAGGTGAAAGAAAAAAGAGGGTAGAAAAACGAGTGAAAACTAGTGAAAGGGCAGAGCGAGAGGAAGGGAAAATGAGCAGAAATAAGGCACAAAAGAGCAGAGATGCAGAAAAGTGCAGAAAGGTGAAAGATAAAAGAGGGTAGAAAAACGAGTGAAAACAAGTGAAAGGGCAGAGCGAGAGGAAGGGAAAATGAGCAGAAATAAGGCACAAAAGAGCAGAGATGCAGAAAAGTGCAGAAAGGTGAAAGATAAAAAAGGGTAGAAAAACGAGTGAAAGAGCAGAGTTAGAGGAAGGAGACAGAGGTCCACTGGACCACCAGGGATGAGGCGCAGGAAACCTGCGGGTGGAGGAGGGCCTCGATCACCAACACTCGAGAGTGCAGGGGCAGGGGCAGGCCTCACTTAATGGTGGAGCTGCGAGGGTGGGAGAGCAATTTCACTGACAATGAGTCAGTGGTCTTGCTCGCCTGTCCCCGCAGTGGCCGCCATTAAGTAGGGGTCGGGGAGGGCTGGACTGCTGGGAGGCGGGAGCGGGGAGGGGAGCTGGATTGGGCTGGTCGCGCTGGGGGGGAGGGGCCACGGGGGCAGCAGCGGCGGGGAAAGGTAAAGGGAGGAAATAAGGGATAAAGAAAAAAGGGAAAATAGGCAGAAATAAGGCACAAAAGAGCAGAGATGCAGAAAGGTGAAAGATAAAAGAGGGTAGAAAAACGAGTGAAAACTAGTGAAAGGGCGGCCCAATCCAGCTCCCCTCCCCGCTCCCGCCTCCCAGCAGTCCAGCCCTCCCCGACCCCTACTTAATGGCGGCCACTGCGGGGACAGGCGAGCAAGACCACTGACTCATTGTCAGTGAAATTGCTCTCCCACCCTCGCAGCTCCACCATTAAGTGAGGCCTGCCCCTGCACTCTCGAGTGTTGGTGATCGCACTGGGGGGAGGGGCCGCGGGGGCAGCAGCGGCGGGGAAAGGTAAAGGGAGGAAATAAGGGATAAAGAAAAAAGGGAAAATAGGCAGAAATAAGGCACAAAAGAGCAGAGATGCAGAAAGGTGAAAGATAAGAGAGGGTAGAAAAACGAGTGAAAACTAGTGAAAGGGCAGAGCGAGAGGAAGGGAAAATGAGCAGAAATAAGGCACAAAAGAGCAGAGATGCAGAAAAGTGCAGAAAGGTGAAAGATAAAAGAGGGTAGAAAAACGAGTGAAAACAACTGAAAGGGCAGAGCGAGAGGAAGGGAAAATGAGCAGAAATAAGGCACAAAAGAGCAGAGATGCAGAAAAGTGCAGAAAGGTGAAAGATAAAAGAGGGTAGAAAAACGAGTGAAAACTAGTGAAAGGGCAGAGCGAGAGGAAGGGAAAATGAGCAGAAATAAGGCACAAAAGAGCAGAGATGCAGAAAAGTGCAGAAAGGTGAAAGATAAAAAAGGGTAGAAAAACGAGTGAAAACAAGTGAAAGGGCAGAGCGAGAGGAAGGGAAAATGAGCAGAAATAAGGCACAAAAGAGCAGAGATGCAGAAAAGTGCAGAAAGGTGAAAGATAAAAGAGGGTAGAAAAACGAGTGAAAACTAGTGAAAGGGCAGAGCGAGAGGAAGGGAAAATGAGCAGAAATAAGGCACAAAAGAGCAGAGATCCAGAAAAGTGCAGAAAGGTGAAAGATAAAAGAGGGTAGAAAAACGAGTGAAAACAAGTGAAAGGGCAGAGCGAGAGGAAGGGAAAATGAGCAGAAATAAGGCACAAAAGAGCAGAGATGCAGAAAAGTGCAGAAAGGTGAAAGATCAAAAAGGGTAGAAAAACGAGTGAAAGAGCAGAGTTAGAGGAAGGAGACAGAGGTCCACTGGACCACCAGGGATGAGGCGCAGGGAAACCTGCGGGTGGAGGAGGGCCTCGATCACCAACACTCGAGAGTGCAGGGGCAGGCCTCACTTAATGGTGGAGCTGCGAGGGTGGGAGAGCAATTTCACTGACAATGAGTCAGTGGTCTTGCTCGCCTGTCCCCGCAGTGGCCGCCATTATGTAGGGGTCGGGGAGGGCTGGACAGCTGGGAGGCGGGAGCGGGGAGGGGAGCTGGATTGGGCCGGTCGCGCTGGGGGGGAGGGGCCGCGGGGGCAGCAGCGGCGGGGAAAGGTAAAGGGAGGAAATAAGGGATAAAGAAAAAAGGGAAAATAGGCAGAAATAAGGCACAAAAGAGCAGAGATGCAGAAAGGTGAAAGATAAAAGAGGGTAGAAAAACGAGTGAAAACTAGTGAAAGGGCAGAGCGAGAGGAAGGGAAAATGAGCAGAAATAAGGCACAAAAGAGCAGAGATGCAGAAAAGTGCAGAAAGGTGAAAGATAAAAGAGGGTAGAAAAACGAGTGAAAACAAGTGAAAGGGCAGAGCGAGAGGAAGGGAAAATGAGCAGAAATAAGGCACAAAAGAGCAGAGATGCAGAAAAGTGCAGAAAGGTGAAAGAATAAAAGAGGGTAGAAAAACGAGTGAAAACTAGTGAAAGGGCAGAGCGAGAGGAAGGGAAAATGAGCAGAAATAAGGCACAAAAGAGCAGAGATGCAGAAAAGTGCAGAAAGGTGAAAGATAAAAAAGGGTAGAAAAACGAGTGAAAGAGCAGAGTTAGAGGAAGGAGACAGAGGTCCACTGGACCACCAGGGATGAGGCGCAGGGAAACCTGCGGGTGGAGGAGGGCCTCGATCACCAACACTCGAGAGTGCAGGGGCAGGGGCAGGCCTCACTTAATGGTGGAGCTGCGAGGGTGGGAGAGCAATTTCACTGACAATGAGTCAGTGGTCTTGCTCGCCTGTCCCGCAGTGGCCGCCATTAAGTAGGGGTCGGGGAGGGCTGGACAGCTGGGAGGCGGGAGCGGGAGCGGGGAGGGGAGCTGGATTGGGCCGGTCGCGCTGGGGGAGAGGGGCCGCGGGGGCAGCAGCGGCGGGGAAAGGTAAAGGGAGGAAATAAGGGATAAAGAAAAAAGGGAAAATAGGCAGAAATAAGGCACAAAAGAGCAGAGATGCAGAAAGGTGAAAGATAAAAGAGGGTAGAAAAACGAGTGAAAACTAGTGAGAGAGCAGAGCGAGAGGAAGGGAAAATGAGCAGAAATAAGGCACAAAAGAGCAGAGATGCAGAAAAGTGCAGAAAGGTGAAAGATAAAAGAGGGTAGAAAAGCGAGTGAAAACAAGTGAAAGGGCAGAGCGAGAGGAAGGGAAAATTAGCAGAAATAAGGCACAAAAGAGCAGAGATGCAGAAAAGTGCAGAAAGGTGAAAGATAAAAGAGGGTAGAAAAACGAGTGAAAACAAGTGAAAGGGCAGAGCGATAGGAAGGGAAAATGAGCAGAAATAAGGCACAAAAGAGCAGAGATGCAGAAAAGTGCAGAAAGGTGAAAGATAAAAAAGGGTAGAAAAACGAGTGAAAGAGCAGAGTTAGAGGAAGGAGACAGAGGTCCACTGGACCACCAGGGATGAGGCGCAGGGAAACCTGCAGGTGGAGGAGGGCCTCGATCACCAACACTCGAGAGTGCAGGGGCAGGGGCAGGCCTCACTTAATGGTGGAGCTGCGAGGGTGGGAGAGCAATTTCACTGACAATGAGTCAGTGGTCTTGCTCGCCTGTCCCCGCAGTGGCCGCCATTAAGTAGAGGGTCGGGGAGGGCTGGACTGCTGGGAGCGGGGAGGGAGCTGGATTGGGCCGGTCGCGCTGGGGGGAGGGGCCGCGGGGGCAGCAGCAGCGGGGAAAGGTAAAGGGAGGAAATAAGGGATAAAGAAAAAAGGGAAAATAGGCAGAAATAAGGCACAAAAGAGCAGAGATGCAGAAAGGTGAAAGATAAAAGAGGGTAGAAAAACGAGTGAAAACTAGTGAAAGGGCAGAGCGAGAGGAAGGGAAAATGAGCAGAAATAAGGCACAAAAGAGCAGAGATGCAGAAAAGTGCAGAAAGGTGAAAGATAAAAGAGGGTAGAAAAACGAGTGAAAACAAGTGAAGGGCAGAGCGAGAGGAAGGGAAAATGAGCAGAAATAAGGCACAAAAGAGCAGAGATGCAGAAAAGTGCAGAAAGGTGAAAGATAAAAGAGGGTAGAAAAACGAGTGAAAACTAGTGAAAGGGCAGAGCGAGAGGAAGGGAAAGTGAGCAGAAATAAGGCACAAAAGAGCAGAGATGCAGAAAAGTGCAGAAAGGTGAAAGATAAAAGAGGGTAGAAAAACGAGTGAAAACAAGTGAAAGGGCAGAAGCGAGAGGAAGGGAAAATGAGCAGAAATAAGGCACAAAAGAGCAGAGATGCAGAAAAGTGCAGAAAGGTGAAAGATAAAAAAGGGTAGAAAAACGAGTGAAAGAGCAGAGTTAGAGGAAGGAGACAGAGGTCCACTGGACCACCAGGGATGAGGCGCAGGAAACCTGCGGGTGGAGGAGGGCCTCGATCACCAACACTCGAGAGTGCAGGGGCAGGCCTCACTTAATGGTGGAGCTGCGAGGGTGGGAGAGCAATTTCACTGACAATGAGTCAGTGGTCTTGCTCGCCTGTCCCCGCAGTGGCCGCCATTAAGTAGGGGTCGGGGAGGGCTGGACAGCTGGGAGGCGGGAGCGGGGAGGGGAGCTGGATTGGGCCGGTCGCGCTGGGGGGGAGGGGCCGCGTGGGCAGCAGCGGCGGGGAAAGGTAAAGGGAGGAAATAAGGGATAAAGAAAAAAGGGAAAATAGGCAGAAATAAGGCACAAAAGAGCAGAGATGCAGAAAGGTGAAAGATAAAAGAGGGTAGAAAAACGAGTGAAAACTAGTGAAAGGGCAGAGCGAGAGGAAGGGAAAATGAGCAGAAATAAGGCACAAAAGAGCAGAGATGCAGAAAAGTGCAGAAAGGTGAAAGATAAAAGAGGGTAGAAAAACGAGTGAAAACAAGTGAAAGGGCAGAGCGAGAGGAAGGGAAAATGAGAAGAAATAAGGCACAAAAGAGCAGAGATGCAGAAAAATGCAGAAAGGTGAAAGATAAAAGAGGGTAGAAAAACGAGTGAAAACAAGTGAAAGGGCAGAGCGAGAGGAAGGGAAAATGAGCAGAAATAAGGCACAAAAGAGCAGAGATGCAGAAAAGTGCAGAAAGGTGAAAGATAAAAAAGGGTAGAAAAACGAGTGAAAGAGCAGAGTTAGAGGAAGGAGACAGAGGTCCACTGGACCACCAGGGATGAGGCGCAGGGAAACCTGAGGGTGGAGGAGGGCCTCGATCACCAACACTCGAGAGTGCAGGGGCAGGAGCAGGCCTCACTTAATGGTGGAGCTGCGAGTGTGGGAGAGCAATTTCACTGACAATGAGTCAGTGGTCTTGCTCGCCTGTCCCCGCAGTGGCCGCCATTAAGTAGGGGTCGGGGAGGGCTGGACTGCTGGGAGGCGGGAGCGGGGAGGGGAGCTGTGTTGGGCCGGTCGCGCTGGGGGGGAGGGGCCGCGGGGGCAGCAGCGGCGGGGAAAGGTAAAGGGAGGAAATAAGGGATAAAGAAAAAAGGGAAAATAGGCAGAAATAAGGCACAAAAGAGCAGAGATGCAGAAAGGTGAAAGATAAAGGAGGGTAGAAAAACGAGTGAAAACTAGTGAAAGGGCAGAGCGAGAGGAAGGGAAAATGAGCAGAAATAAGGCACAAAAGAGCAGAGATGCAGAAAAGTGCAGAAAGGTGAAAGATAAAAGAGGGTAGAAAAACGAGTGAAAACAAGTGAAAGGGCAGAGCGAGAGGAAGGGAAAATGAGCAGAAATAAGGCACAAAAGAGCAGAGATGCAGAAAAGTGCAGAAAGGTGAAAGATAAAAGAGGGTAGAAAAGCGAGTGAAAACTAGTGAAAGGGCAGAGCGAGAGGAAGGGAAAATGAGCAGAAATAAGGCACAAAAGAGCAGAGATCCAGAAAAGTGCAGAAAGGTGAAAGATAAAAGAGGGTAGAAAAACGAGTGAAAACTAGTGAAAGGGCAGAGCGAGAGGAAGGGAAAATGAGCAGAAATAAGGCACAAAAGAGCAGAGATGCAGAAAAGTGCAGAAAGATGAAAGATCAAAAAGGGTAGAAAAACGAGTGAAAGAGCAGAGTTAGAGGAAGGAGACAGAGGTCCACTGGACCACCAGGGATGAGGCGCAGGGAAACCTGCGGGTGGAGGAGGGCCTCGATCACCAACACTCGAGAGTGCAGGGGCAGGGGCAGGCCTCACTTAATGGTGGAGCTGCGAGGGTGGGAGAGCAATTTCACTGACAATGAGTCAGTGGTCTTGCTCGCCTGTCCCCTCAGTGGCCGCCATTAAGTAGGGGTCGGGGAGGGCTGGACTGCTGGGAGGCGGGAGCGGGGAGGGGAGCTGGATTGGGCCGGTCGCGTTGGGGGGGAGGGGCCGCGGGGGCAGCAGCGGCGGGGAAAGGTAAAGGGAGGAAATAAGGGATAAAGAAAAAAGGGAAAATAGGCAGAAATAAGGCACAAAAGAGCAGACTTGCAGAAAGGTGAAAGATAAAAGAGGGTAGAAAAACGAGTGAAAACTAGTGAAAGGGCAGAGCGAGAGGAAGGGAAAATGAGCAGAAATAAGGCACAAAAGAGCAGAGATGCAGAAAAGTGCAGAAAGGTGAAAGATAAAAGTGGGTAGAAAAACGAGTGAAAACAAGTGAAAGGGCAGAGCGAGAGGAAGGGAAAATGAGCAGAAATAAGGCACAAAAGAGCAGAGATGCAGAAAAGTGCAGAAAGGTGAAAGATAAAAGAGGGTAGAAAAACGAGTGAAAACAAGTGAAAGGGCAGAGCGAGAGGAAGGGAAAATGAGCAGAAATAAGGCACAAAAGAGCAGAGATGCAGAAAAGTGAAGAAAGGTGAAAGATAAAAGAGGGTAGAAAAAGCGAGTGAAAACTAGTGAAAGGGCAGAGCGAGAGGAAGGGAAAATGAGCAGAAATAAGGCACAAAAGAGCAGAGATGCAGAAAAGTGCAGAAAGGTGAAAGATAAAAGAGGGTAGAAAAACGAGTGAAAACTAGTGAAAGGGCAGAGCAAGAGGAAGGGAAAATGAGCAGAAATAAGGCACAAAAGAGCAGAGATCCAGAAAAGTGCAGAAAGGTAAAAGATAAAAGAGGGTAGAAAAACGAGTGAAAACAAGTGAAAGGGCAGAGCGAGAGGAAGGGAAAATGAGCAGAAATAAGGCACAAAAGAGCAGAGATGCAGAAAAGTGCAGAAAGATGAAAGATCAAAAAGGGTAGAAAAACGAGTGAAAGAGCAGAGTGAGAGGAAGGAGACAGAGGTCCACTGGACCACCAGGGATGAGGCGCAGGAAACCTGCGGGTGGAGGAGGGCCTCGATCACCAACACTCGAGAGTGCAGGGGCAGGGGCAGGCCTCACTTAATGGTGGAGCTGCGAGGGTGGGAGAGCAATTTCACTGACAATGAGTCAGTGGTCTTGCTCGCCTGTCCCCGCAGTGGCCGCCATTAAGTAGGGGTCGGGGAGGGCTGGACTGCTGGGAGGCGGGAGCGGGGAGGGGAGTTGGATTGGGCCAGTCGCGCTGGGGGGGAGGGGCCGCGGGGGCAGCAGCGGCGGGGAAAGGTAAAGGGAGGAAATAAGGGATAAAGAAAAAAGGGAAAATAGGCAGAAATAAGGCACAAAAGAGCAGAGATGCAGAAAGGTGAAAGATAAACGAGGGTAGAAAAAGCGAGTGAAAACTAGTGAAAGGGCAGAGCGAGAGGAAGGGAAAATGAGCAGAAATAAGGCACAAAAGAGCAGAGATGCAGAAAAGTGCAGAAAGGTGAAAGATAAAAGTGGGTAGAAAAACGAGTGAAAGGGCAGAGCGAGAGGAAGGGAAAATGAGCAGAAATAAGGCACAAAAGAGCAGAGATGCAGAAAAGTGCAGAAAGGTGAAAGATAAAAGAGGGTAGAAAAGCGAGTGAAAACAAGTGAAAGGGCAGAGCGAGAGGAAGGGAAAATGAGCAGAAATAAGGCACAAAAGAGCAGAGATGCAGAAAAGTGCAGAAAGGTGAAAGATAAAAGAGGGTAGAAAAACGCAGTGAAAACTAGTGAAAGGGCAGAGCGAGAGGAAGGGAAAATGAGCAGAAATAAGGCACAAAAGAGCAGAGATGCAGAAAAGTGCAGAAAGGTGAAAGATAAAAGAGGGTAGAAAAATGAGTGAAAACTAGTGAAAGGGCAGAGCGAGAGGAAGGGAAAATGAGCAGAAATAAGGCACAAAAGAGCAGAGATGCTGAAAAGTGCAGAAAGGTGAAAGATAAAAGAGGGTAGAAAAACGAGTGAAAACAAGTGAAAGGGCAGAGCGAGAGGAAGGGAAAATGAGCAGAAATAAGGCACAAAAGAGCAGAGATGCAGAAAAGTGCAGAAAGGTGAAAGATCAAAAGGGTAGAAAAACGAGTGAAAGAGCAGAGTTAGAGGAAGGAGACAGAGGTCCACTGGACCACCAGGGATGAGGCGCAGGAAACCTGCGGGTGGAGGAGGGCCTCGATCACCAACACTCGAGAGTGCAGGGGCAGGCCTCACTTAATGGTGGAGCTGCGAGGGTGGGAGAGCAATTTCACTGACAATGAGTCAGTGGTCTTGCTCGCCTGTCCCCGCAGTGGCCGCCATTATGTAGGGGTCGGGGAGGGCTGGACAGCTGGGAGGCGGGAGCGGGGAGGGGAGCTGGATTGGGCCGGTCGCGCTGGGGGAGGGGCCGCGGGGGCAGCAGCGGCGGGGAAAGGTAAAGGGAGGAAATAAGGGATAAAGAAAAAAGGGAAAATAGGCAGAAATAAGGCACAAAAGAGCAGAGATGCAGAAAGGTGAAAGATAAAAGAGGGTAGAAAAACGAGTGAAAACTAGTGAAAGGGCAGAGCGAGAGGAAGGGAAAATGAGCAGAAATAAGGCACAAAAGAGCAGAGATGCAGAAAAGTGCAGAAAGGTGAAAGATAAAAGAGGGTAGAAAAACGCAGTGAAAACAAGTGAAAGGGCAGAGCGAGAGGAAGGGAAAATGAGCAGAAATAAGGCACAAAAGAGCAGAGATGCAGAAAAGTGCAGAAAGGTGAAAGAAAAAGAGGGTAGAAAAAGCGAGTGAAAACTAGTGAAAGGGCAGAGCGAGAGGAAGGGAAAATGAGCAGAAATAAGGCACAAAAGAGCAGAGATGCAGAAAAGTGCAGAAAGGTGAAAGATAAAAAGGGTAGAAAAACGAGTGAAAGAGCAGAGTTAGAGGAAGGAGACAGAGGTCCACTGGACCACCAGGGATGAGGCGCAGGGAAACCTGCGGGTGGAGGAGGGCCTCGATCACCAACACTCGAGAGTGCAGGGGCAGGGGCAGGCCTCACTTAATGGTGGAGCTGCGAGGGTGGGAGAGCAATTTCACTGACAATGAGTCAGTGGTCTTGCTCGCCTGTCCCCGCAGTGGCCGCCATTAAGTAGGGGTCGGGGAGGGCTGGACAGCTGGGAGGCGGGAGCGGGAGCGGGGAGGGAGCTGGATTGGGCCGGTCGCGCTGGGGGAGAGGGGCCGCGGGGGCAGCAGCGGCGGGGAAAGGTAAAGGGAGGAAATAAGGGATAAAGAAAAAAAGGGAAAATAGGCAGAAATAAGGCACAAAAGAGCAGAGATGCAGAAAGGTGAAAGATAAAAGAGGGTAGAAAAACGAGTGAAAACTAGTGAGAGAGCAGAGCGAGAGGAAGGGAAAATGAGCAGAAATAAGGCACAAAAGAGCAGAGATGCAGAAAAGTGCAGAAAGGTGAAAGATAAAAGAGGGTAGAAAAACGAGTGAAAACAAGTGAAAGGGCAGAGCGAGAGGAAGGGAAAATTAGCAGAAATAAGGCACAAAAGAGCAGAGATGCAGAAAAGTGCAGAAAGGTGAAAGATAAAAGAGGGTAGAAAAACGAGTGAAAACAAGTGAAAGGGCAGAGCGATAGGAAGGGAAAATGAGCAGAAATAAGGCACAAAAGAGCAGAGATGCAGAAAAGTGCAGAAAGGTGAAAGATAAAAAAGGGTAGAAAAACGAGTGAAAGAGCAGAGTTAGAGGAAGGAGACAGAGGTCCACTGGACCACCAGGGATGAGGCGCAGGGAAACCTGCAGGTGGAGGAGGGCCTCGATCACCAACACTCGAGAGTGCAGGGGCAGGGGCAGGCCTCACTTAATGGTGGAGCTGCGAGGGTGGGAGAGCAATTTCACTGACAATGAGTCAGTGGTCTTGCTCGCCTGTCCCGCAGTGGCCGCCATTAAGTAGGGAGTCGAGGAGGGCTGGACTGCTGGGAGGCGGGGAGGGAGCTGGATTGGGCCGGTCGCGCTGGGGGGAGGGGCCGCGGGGGCAGCAGCAGCGGGGAAAGGTAAAGGGAGGAAATAAGGGATAAAGAAAAAAGGGAAAATAGGCAGAAATAAGGCACAAAAGAGCAGAGATGCAGAAAGGTGAAAGATAAAAGAGGGTAGAAAAACGAGTGAAAACTAGTGAAAGGGCAGAGCGAGAGGAAGGGAAAATGAGCAGAAATAAGGCACAAAAGAGCAGAGATGCAGAAAAGTGCAGAAAGGTGAAAGATAAAAGAGGGTAGAAAAACGAGTGAAAACAAGTGAAGGGCAGAGCGAGAGGAAGGGAAAATGAGCAGAAATAAGGCACAAAAGAGCAGAGATGCAGAAAAAGTGCAGAAAGGTGAAAGATAAAAGAGGGTAGAAAAGCGAGTGAAAACTAGTGAAAGGGCAGAGCGAGAGGAAGGGAAAGTGAGCAGAAATAAGGCACAAAAGAGCAGAGATGCAGAAAAGTGCAGAAAGGTGAAAGATAAAAGAGGGTAGAAAAGCGAGTGAAAACAAGTGAAAGGGCAGAGCGAGAGGAAGGGAAAATGAGCAGAAATAAGGCACAAAAGAGCAGAGATGCAGAAAAGTGCAGAAAGGTGAAAGATAAAAAGGGTAGAAAAACGAGTGAAAGAGCAGAGTTAGAGGAAGGAGACAGAGGTCCACTGGACCACCAGGGATGAGGCGCAGGGAAACCTGCGGGTGGAGGAGGGCCTCGATCACCAACACTCGAGAGTGCAGGGGCAGGCCTCACTTAATGGTGGAGCTGCGAGGGTGGGAGAGCAATTTCACTGACAATGAGTCAGTGGTCTTGCTCGCCTGTCCCCGCAGTGGCCGCCATTAAGTAGGGGTCGAGGAGGGCTGGACAGCTGGGAGGCGGGAGCGGGGAGGGGAGCTGGATTGGGCCGGTCGCGCTGGGGGGAGGGGCCGCGTGGGCAGCAGCGGCGGGGAAAGGTAAAGGGAGGAAATAAGGGATAAAGAAAAAAAGGAAAATAGGCAGAAATAAGGCACAAAAGAGCAGAGATGCAGAAAGGTGAAAGATAAAAGAGGGTAGAAAAGCGAGTGAAAACTAGTGAAAGGGCAGAGCGAGAGGAAGGGAAAATGAGCAGAAATAAGGCACAAAAGAGCAGAGATGCAGAAAAGTGCAGAAAGGTGAAAGATAAAAGAGGGTAGAAAAGCGAGTGAAAACAAGTGAAAGAGGCAGAAGCGAGAGGAAGGGAAAATGAGAAGAAATAAGGCACAAAAGAGCAGAGATGCAGAAAAATGCAGAAAGGTGAAAGATAAAAGAGGGTAGAAAAAGCAGTGAAAACTAGTGAAAGGGCAGAGCGAGAGGAAGGGAAAAGGAGCAGAAATAAGGCACAAAAGAGCAGAGATGCAGAAAAGTGCAAAAAGGTGAAAGATAAAGAGGGTAGAAAAGCGAGTGAAAACAAGTGAAAGGGCAGAGCGAGAGGAAGGGAAAATGAGCAGAAATAAGGCACAAAAGAGCAGAGATGCAGAAAAGTGCAGAAAGGTGAAAGATAAAAAAGGGTAGAAAAACGAGTGAAAGAGCAGAGTTAGAGGAAGGAGACAGAGGTCCACTGGACCACCAGGGATGAGGCGCAGGAAACCTGCGGGTGGAGGAGGGCCTCGATCACCAACACTCGAGAGTGCAGGGGCAGGAGCAGGCCTCACTTAATGGTGGAGCTGCGAGTGTGGGAGAGCAATTTCACTGACAATGAGTCAGTGGTCTTGCTCGCCTGTCCCCGCAGTGGCCGCCATTAAGTAGGGGTCGGGGAGGGCTGGACTGCTGGGAGGCGGGAGCGGGGAGGGAGCTGTGTTGGGCCGGTCGCGCTGGGGGGAGGGGCCGCGGGGCAGCAGCGGCGGGGAAAGGTAAAGCGAGGAAATAAGGGATAAAGAAAAAAAGGGAAAATAGGCAGAAATAAGGCACAAAAGAGCAGAGATGCAGAAAGGTGAAAGATAAAGGAGGGTAGAAAAACGAGTGAAAACTAGTGAAAGGGCAGAGCGAGAGGAAGGGAAAATGAGCAGAAATAAGGCACAAAAGAGCAGAGATGCAGAAAAGTGCAGAAAGGTGAAAGATAAAAGAGGGTAGAAAAACGAGTGAAAACAAGTGAAAGGGCAGAGCGAGAGGAAGGGAAAATGAGCAGAAATAAGGCACAAAAGAGCAGAGATGCAGAAAAGTGCAGAAAGGTGAAAGATAAAAGAGGGTAGAAAAACGAGTGAAAACTAGTGAAAGGGCAGAGCGAGAGGAAGGGAAAATGAGCAGAAATAAGGCACAAAAGAGCAGAGATCCAGAAAAGTGCAGAAAGGTGAAAGATAAAAGAGGGTAGAAAAACGAGTGAAAACTAGTGAAAGGGCAGAGCGAGAGGAAGGGAAAATGAGCAGAAATAAGGCACAAAAGAGCAGAGATGCAGAAAAGTGCAGAAAGATGAAAGATCAAAAAGGGTAGAAAAACGAGTGAAAGAGCAGAGTTAGAGGAAGGAGACAGAGGTCCACTGGACCACCAGGGATGAGGCGCAGGGAAACCTGCGGGTGGAGGAGGGCCTCGATCACCAACACTCGAGAGTGCAGGGGCAGGGGCAGGCCTCACTTAATGGTGGAGCTGCGAGGGTGGGAGAGCAATTTCACTGACAATGAGTCAGTGGTCTTGCTCGCCTGTCCCCTCAGTGGCCGCCATTAAGTAGGGGTCGGGGAGGGCTGGACTGCTGGGAGGCGGGAGCGGGGAGGAGCTGGATTGGGCCGGTCGCGTTGGGGGGAGGGGCCGCGGGGCAGCAGCGGCGGGGAAAGGTAAAGGGAGGAAATAAGGGATAAAGAAAAAAGGGAAAATAGGCAGAAATAAGGCACAAAAGAGCAGACTTGCAGAAAGGTGAAAGATAAAAGAGGGTAGAAAAACGAGTGAAAACTAGTGAAAGGGCAGAGCGAGAGGAAGGGAAAATGAGCAGAAATAAGGCACAAAAGAGCAGAGATGCAGAAAAGTGCAGAAAGGTGAAAGATAAAAGTGGGTAGAAAAAGCGAGTGAAAACAAGTGAAAGGGCAGAGCGAGAGGAAGGGAAAATGAGCAGAAATAAGGCACAAAAGAGCAGAGATGCAGAAAAGTGCAGAAAGGTGAAAGATAAAAGAGGGTAGAAAAACGAGTGAAAACAAGTGAAAGGGCAGAGCGAGAGGAAGGGAAAATGAGCAGAAATAAGGCACAAAAGAGCAGAGATGCAGAAAAGTGAAGAAAGGTGAAAGATAAAGAGGGTAGAAAAAGCAGTGAAAACTAGTGAAAGGGCAGAGCGAGAGGAAGGGAAAATGAGCAGAAATAAGGCACAAAAGAGCAGAGATGCAGAAAAGTGCAGAAAGGTGAAAGATAAAAGAGGGTAGAAAAACGAGTGAAAACTAGTGAAAGGGCAGAGCGAGAGGAAGGGAAAATGAGCAGAAATAAGGCACAAAAGAGCAGAGATCCAGAAAAGTGCAGAAAGGTAAAAGATAAAAGAGGGTAGAAAAACGAGTGAAAACAAGTGAAAGGGCAGAGCGAGAGGAAGGGAAAATGAGCAGAAATAAGGCACAAAAGAGCAGAGATGCAGAAAAGTGCAGAAAGATGAAAGATCAAAAAGGGTAGAAAAGCGAGTGAAAGAGCAGAGTGAGAGGAAGGAGACAGAGGTCCACTGGACCACCAGGGATGAGGCGCAGGAAACCTGCGGGTGGAGGAGGGCCTCGATCACCAACACTCGAGAGTGCAGGGGCAGGGGCAGGCCTCACTTAATGGTGGAGCTGCGAGGGTGGGAGAGCAATTTCACTGACAATGAGTCAGTGGTCTTGCTGCGCCTGTCCCCGCAGTGGCCGCCATTAAGTAGGGAGTCGAGGAGGGCTGGACTGCTGGAAGGCGGGAGCGGGGAGGGGAGCTGGATTGGGCCAGTCGCGCTGGGGGGAGGGGCCGCGGGGGCAGCAGCGGCGGGGAAAGGTAAAGGGAGGAAATAAGGGATAAAGAAAAAAGGGAAAATAGGCAGAAATAAGGCACAAAAGAGCAGAGATGCAGAAAGGTGAAAGATAAAAGAGGGTAGAAAAACGAGTGAAAACTAGTGAAAGGGCAGAGCGAGAGGAAGGGAAAATGAGCAGAAATAAGGCACAAAAGAGCAGAGATGCAGAAAAGTGCAGAAAGGTGAAAGATAAAAGTGGGTAGAAAAACGAGTGAAAGGGCAGAGCGAGAGGAAGGGAAAATGAGCAGAAATAAGGCACAAAAGAGCAGAGATGCAGAAAAGTGCAGAAAGGTGAAAGATAAAAGAGGGTAGAAAAATGAGTGAAAACAAGTGAAAGGGCAGAGCGAGAGGAAGGGAAAATGAGCAGAAATAAGGCACAAAAGAGCAGAGATGCAGAAAAGTGCAGAAAGGTGAAAGATAAAAGAGGGTAGAAAAACGAGTAAAAACTAGGTGAAAGGGCAGAGCGAGAGGAAGGGAAAATGAGCAGAAATAAGGCACAAAAGAGCAGAGATGCAGAAAAGTGCAGAAAGGTGAAAGATAAAAGAGGGTAGAAAAATGAGTGAAAACTAGTGAAAGGGCAGAGCGAGAGGAAGGGAAAATGAGCAGAAATAAGGCACAAAAGAGCAGAGATGCTGAAAAGTGCAGAAAGGTGAAAGATAAAGAGGGTAGAAAAACGAGTGAAAACAAGTGAAAGGGCAGAGCGAGAGGAAGGGAAAATGAGCAGAAATAAGGCACAAAAGAGCAGAGATGCAGAAAAGTGCAGAAAGGTGAAAGATAAAAAGGGTAGAAAAACGAGTGAAAGAGCAGAGTTAGAGGAAGGAGACAGAGGTCCACTGGACTACCAGGGATGAGGCGCAGGAAACCTGCGGGTGGAGGAGGGCCTCGATCACCAACACTCGAGAGTGCAGGGGCAGGGGCAGGCCTCACTTAATGGTGGAGCTGCTAGGGTGGGAGAGCAATTTCACTGACAATGAGTCAGTGGTCTTGCTCGCCTGTCCCCGCAGTGGCCGCCATTAAGTAGTGGTCGGGGAGGGCTGGACAGCTGGGAGGCGGGAGCGGGGAGGGAGCTGGATTGGGCCGGTCGCGCTGGGGGAGGGGCCGCGGGGGCAGCAGCGGCGGGGAAAGGTAAAGGGAGGAAATAAGGGATAAAGAAAAAAAGGGAAAATAGGCAGAAATAAGGCACAAAAGAGCAGAGATGCAGAAAGGTGAAAGATAAAAGAGGGTAGAAAAACGAGTGAAAACTAGTGAAAGGGCAGAGCGAGAGGAAGGGAAAATGAGCAGAAATAAGGCACAAAAGAGCAGAGATGCAGAAAAGTGCAGAAAGGTGAAAGATAAAAGAGGGTAGAAAAACGAGTGAAAACTAGTGAAAGGGCAGAGCGAGAGGAAGGGAAAATGAGCAGAAATAAGGCACTAAAGAGCAGAGATGCAGAAATGTGCAGAAAGGTGAAAGATAAAAGAGGGTAGAAAAACGAGTGAAAACAAGTGAAAGGGCAGAGTGAGAGGAAGGGAAAATGAGCAGAAATAAGGCACAAAAGAGCAGAGATGCAGAAAAGTGCAGAAAGGTGAAAGATAAAAAAGGGTAGAAAAACAAGTGAAAGAGCAGAGTTAGAGGAAGGAGACAGAGGTCCACTGGACCACCAGGGATGAGGCGCAGGAAACCTGCGGGTGGAGGAGGGCCTCGATCACCAACAGTCGAGAGTGCAGGGGCAGGGGCAGGCCTCACTTAATGGTGGAGCTGCGAGGGTGGGAGAGCAATTTCACTGACAATGAGTCAGTGGTCTTGCTCGTCTGTCCCCGCAGTGGCCGCCATTAAGTAGGGGTCGAGGAGGGCTGGACTGCTGGGAGGCGGGAGCGGGGAGGGAGCTGGATTGGGCAGCTCGCGCTGGGGGAGGGGCCGCGGGGGCAGCAGCGGCAGGGAAAGGTAAAGGGAGGAAATAAGGGATAAAGAAAAAGGGAAAATAGGCAGAAATAAGGCACAAAAGAGCAGAGATGCAGAAAGGTGAAAGATAAAAGAGGGTAGAAAAATGAGTGAAAACTAGTGAAAGGGCAGAGTGAGAGGAAGGGAAAATGAGCAGAAATAAGGCACAAAAGAGCAGAGATGCAGAAAAGTGCAGAAAGGTGAAAGATAAAAGAGGGTAGAAAAACGAGTGAAAACAAGTGAAAGGGCAGAGCGAGAGGAAGGGAAAATGAGTAGAAATAAGGCACAAAAGAGCAGAGATGCAGAAAAGTGCAGAAAGGTGAAAGATAAAGTGAAAACAAGTGAAAGGGGCAGAGCGAGAGGAAGGGAAAATGAGCAGAAATAAGGCACAAAAGAGCAGAGATGGAGAAAAGTGCAGAAAGGTGAAAGATAAAAGAGGGTAGAAAAGCGAGTGAAAACTAGTGAAAGGGCAGAGCGAGAGGAAGGGAAAATGAGCAGAAATAAGGCACAAAAGAGCAGAGATGCAGAAAAGTGCAGAAAGGTGAAAGATAAAAGAGGGTAGAAAAACGAGTGAAAACTAGTGAAAGGGCAGAGCGAGAGGAAGGGAAAATGAGCAGAAATAAGGCACAAAAGAGCAGAGATGCAGAAAAGTGCAGAAAGGTGAAAGATAAAAGAGGGTAGAAAAACGAGTGAAAACAAGTGAAAGGGCAGAGCGAGAGGAAGGGAAAATGAGCAGAAATAAGGCACAAAAGAGCAGAGATGCAGAAAAGTGCAGAAAGGTGAAAGATAAAGAGGGTAGGAAGACGAGTGAAAACTAGTGAAAGGGCAGAGCGAGAGGAAGGGAAAATGAGCAGAAATAAGGCACAAAAGAGCAGAGATGCAGAAAAGTGCAGAAAGGTGAAAGATAAAAAGGGTAGAAAAACGAGTGAAAGAGCAGAGTTAGAGGAAGGAGACAGAGGTCCACTGGACCACCAGGGATGAGGCGCAGGAAACCTGCGGGTGGAGGAGGGCCTCGATCACCAACACTCGAGAGTGCAGGGGCAGGGGCAGGCCTCACTTAATGGTGGAGCTGCGAGGGTGGGAGAGCAATTTCACTGACAATGAGTCAGTGGTCTTGCTCGCCTGTCCCCGCAGTGGCCGCCATTAAGTAGTGGTCGGGGAGGGCTGGACAGCTGGGAGGCGGGAGCGGGGAGGGGAGCTGGATTGGGCCGGTCGCGCTGGGGGGTGGGGCCACGGGGGCAGCAGCGGCGGGGAAAGGTAAAGGGAGGAAATAAGGGATAAAGAAAAAAGGGAAAATAGGCAGAAATAAGGCACAAAAGAGCAGAGATGCAGAAAGGTGAAAGATAAAAGAGGGTAGAAAAACGAGTGAAAACTAGTGAATGGGCAGAGCGAGAGGAAGGGAAAATGAGCAGAAATAAGGCACAAAAGAGCAGAGATCCAGAAAAGTGCAGAAAGGTGAAAGATAAAAGAGGGTAGAAAAACGAGTGAAAACAAGTGAAAGGGCAGAGCGAGAGGAAGGGAAAATGAGCAGAAATAAGGCACAAAAGAGCAGAGATGCAGAAAAGTGCAGAAAGGTGAAAGATCAAAAAGGGTAGAAAAACGAGTGAAAGAGCAGAGTTAGAGGAAGGAGACAGAGGTCCAATGGACCACCAGGGATGAGGCGCAGGGAAACCTGCGGGTGGAGGAGGGCCTCGATCACCAACACTCGAGAGTGCAGGGGCAGGGGCAGGCCTCACTTAATGGTGGAGCTGCGAGGGTGGGAGAGCAATTTCACTGACAATGAGTCAGTGGTCTTGCTCGCCTGTCCCCGCAGTGGCCGCCATTAAGTAGGGGTCGGGAGGGCTGGACTGCTGGGAGGCGGGAGCGGGGAGGGGAGCTGGAGTGGGCCGGTCGCGCTGGGGGGAGGGGCCGCGGGGGCAGCAGCGGCGGGGAAAGGTAAAGGGAGGAAATAAGGGATAAAGAAAAAAGGGAAAATAGGCAGAAATAAGGCACAAAAGAGCAGAGATGCAGAAAGGTGAAAGATAAAAGAGGGTAGAAAAACGAGTGAAAACTAGTGAAAGGGCAGAGCGAGAGGAAGGGAAAATGAGCAGAAATAAGGCACAAAAGAGCAGAGATGCAGAAAAGTGCAGAAAGGTGAAAGATAAAAGTGGGTAGAAAAACGAGTGAAAACAAGTGAAAGGGCAGAGCGAGAGGAAGGGAAAATGAGTAGAAATAAGGCACAAAAGAGCAGAGATGCAGAAAAGTGCAGAAAGGTGAAAGATAAAAGAGGGTAGAAAAGCGAGTGAAAACAAGTGAAAGGGCAGAGCGAGAGGAAGGGAAAATGAGCAGAAATAAGGCACAAAAGAGCAGAGATGCAGAAAAGTGCAGAAAGGTGAAAGATAAAAGAGGGTAGAAAATCGAGTGAAAACTAGTGAAAGGGCAGAACGAGAGGAAGGGAAAATGAGCAGAAATAAGGCACAAAAGAGCAGAGATGCAGAAAAGTGCAGAAAGGTGAAAGATAAAAGAGGGTAGAAAAACGAGTGAAAACTAGTGAAAGGGCAGAGCGAGAGGAAGGGAAAATGAGCAGAAATAAGGCACAAAAGAGCAGAGATGCAGAAAAGTGCAGAAAGGTGAAAGATAAAAGAGGGTAGAAAAATGAGTGAAAACAAGTGAAAAGGCAGAGCGAGAGGAAGGGAAAATGAGCAGAAATAAGGCACAAAAGAGCAGAGATGCAGAAAAGTGCAGAAAGGTGAAAGATCAAAAAGGGTAGAAAAGCGAGTGAAAGAGCAGAGTTAGAGGAAGGAGACAGAGGTCCACTGGACCACCAGGGATGAGGCGCAGGAAACCTGCGGGTGGAGGAGGGCCTCGATCACCAACACTCGAGAGTGCAGGGGCAGGGGCAGGCCTCACTTAATGGTGGAGCTGCGAGGGTGGGAGAGCAATTTCACTGACAATGAGTCAGTGGTCTTGCTCGCCTGTCCCCGCAGTGGCCGCCATTAAGTAGGGGTCGGGGAGGGCTGGACTGCTGGGAGGCGGGAGCGGGGAGGGGAGCTGGATTGGGCCGGTCGCGCTGGGGGGGTGGGGCCGGGGGGGCAGCATCGGCGGGGAAAGGTAAAGGGAGGAAATAAGGGATAAAGAAAAAAGGGAAAATAGGCAGAAATAAGGCACAAAAGAGCAGAGATGCAGAAAGGTGAAAGATATAAGAGGGTAGAAAAACGCAGTGAAAACTAGTGAAAGGGCAGAGCGAGAGGAAGGGAAAATGAGCAGAAATAAGGCACAAAAGAGCAGAGATGCAGAAAAGTGCAGAAAGGTGAAAGATAAAAGTGGGTAGAAAAACGAGTGAAAACAAGTGAAAGGGCAGAGCGAGAGGAAGGGAAAATGAGTAGAAATAAGGCACAAAAGAGCAGAGATGCAGAAAAGTGCAGAAAGGTGAAAGATAAAGTGAAAACAAGTGAAAGGGCAGAGCGAGAGGAAGGGAAAATGAGCAGAAATAAGGCACAAAAGAGCAGAGATGGAGAAAAGTGCAGAAAGGTGAAAGATAAAAGAGGGTAGAAAAACGAGTGAAAACTAGTGAAAGGGCAGAGCGAGAGGAAGGGAAAATGAGCAGAAATAAGGCACAAAAGAGCAGAGATGCAGAAAAGTGCAGAAAGGTGAAAGATAAAAGAGGGTAGAAAAACGAGTGAAAACTAGTGAAAGGGCAGAGCGAGAGGAAGGGAAAATGAGCAGAAATAAGGCACAAAAGAGCAGAGATGCAGAAAAGTGCAGAAAGGTGAAAGATAAAAGAGGGTAGAAAAACGAGTGAAAACAAGTGAAAGGGCAGAGCGAGAGGAAGGGAAAATGAGCAGAAATAAGGCACAAAAGAGCAGAGATGCAGAAAAGTGCAGAAAGGTGAAAGATAAAAGAGGGTAGAAAAACGAGTGAAAACTAGTGAAAGGGCAGAGCGAGAGGAAGGGAAAATGAGCAGAAATAAGGCACAAAAGAGCAGAGATGCAGAAAAGTGCAGAAAGGTGAAAGATAAAAAAGGGTAGAAAAACGAGTGAAAGAGCAGAGTTAGAGGAAGGAGACAGAGGTCCACTGGACCACCAGGGATGAGGCGCAGGGAAACCTGCGGGTGGAGGAGGGCCTCGATCACCAACACTCGAGAGTGCAGGGGCAGGGGCAGGCCTCACTTAATGGTGGAGCTGCGAGGGTGGGAGAGCAATTTCACTGACAATGAGTCAGTGGTCTTGCTCGCCTGTCCCCGCAGTGGCCGCCATTAAGTAGTGGTCGGGGAGGGCTGGACACCTGGGAGGCAGGAGCGGGAGGGGAGCTGGATTGGGCCGGTCGCGCTGGGGGGAGGGGCCACGGGGGCAGCAGCGGCGGGGAAAGGTAAAGGGAGGAAATAAGGGATAAAGAAAAAAAGGGAAAATAGGCAGAAATAAGGCACAAAAGAGCAGAGATGCAGAAAGGTGAAAGATAAAAGAGGGTAGAAAAACGAGTGAAAACTAGTGAATGGCTAGAGCGAGAGGAAGGGAAAATGAGCAGAAATAAGGCACAAAAGAGCAGAGATCCAGAAAAGTGCAGAAAGGTGAAAGATAAAAGAGGGTAGAAAAACGAGTGAAAACAAGTGAAAGGGCAGAGCGAGAGGAAGGGAAAATGAGCAGAAATAAGGCACAAAAGAGCAGAGATGCAGAAAAGTGCAGAAAGGTGAAAGATCAAAAGGGTAGAAAAACGAGTGAAAGAGCAGAGTTAGAGGAAGGAGACAGAGGTCCAATGGACCACCAGGGATGAGGCGCAGGAAACCTGCGGGTGGAGGAGGGCCTCGATCACCAACACTCGAGAGTGCAGGGGCAGGGGCAGGCCTCACTTAATGGTGGAGCTGCGAGGGTGGGAGAGCAATTTCACTGACAATGAGTCAGTGGTCTTGCTCGCCTGTCCCGCAGTGGCCGCCATTAAGTAGGGGTCGGGGAGGGCTGGACTGCTGGGAGGCGGGAGCGGGGAGGGGAGCTGGAGTGGGCCGGTCGCGCTGGGGGAGGGGCCGCGGGGGCAGCAGCGGCGGGGAAAGGTAAAGGGAGGAAATAAGGGATAAAGAAAAAAGGGAAAATAGGCAGAAATAAGGCACAAAAGAGCAGAGATGCAGAAAGGTGAAAGATAAAAGAGGGTAGAAAAACGAGTGAAAACTAGTGAAAGGGCAGAGCGAGAGGAAGGGAAAATGAGCAGAAATAAGGCACAAAAGAGCAGAGATGCAGAAAAGTGCAGAAAGGTGAAAGATAAAAGTGGGTAGAAAAACGAGTGAAAACAAGTGAAAGGGCAGAGCGAGAGGAAGGGAAAATGAGTAGAAATAAGGCACAAAAGAGCAGAGATGCAGAAAAGTGCAGAAAGGTGAAAGATAAAAGAGGGTAGAAAAACGAGTGAAAACAAGTGAAAGGGCAGAGCGAGAGGAAGGGAAAATGAGCAGAAATAAGGCACAAAAGAGCAGAGATGCAGAAAAGTGCAGAAAGGTGAAAGATAAAAGAGGGTAGAAAATCGAGTGAAAACTAGTGAAAGGGCAGAACGAGAGGAAGGGAAAATGAGCAGAAATAAGGCACAAAAGAGCAGAGATGCAGAAAAGTGCAGAAAGGTGAAAGATAAAAGAGGGTAGAAAAACGAGTGAAAACTAGTGAAAGGGCAGAGCGAGAGGAAGGGAAAATGAGCAGAAATAAGGCACAAAAGAGCAGAGATGCAGAAAAGTGCAGAAAGGTGAAAGATAAAAGAGGGTAGAAAAATGAGTGAAAACAAGTGAAAATGCAGAGCGAGAGGAAGGGAAAATGAGCAGAAATAAGGCACAAAAGAGCAGAGATGCAGAAAAGTGCAGAAAGGTGAAAGATAAAAAAGGGTAGAAAAACGAGTGAAAGAGCAGAGTTAGAGGAAGGAGACAGAGGTCCACTGGACCACCAGGGATGAGGCGCAGGGAAACCTGCGGGTGGAGGAGGGCCTCGATCACCAACACTCGAGAGTGCAGGGGCAGGGGCAGGCCTCACTTAATGGTGGAGCTGCGAGGGTGGGAGAGCAATTTCACTGACAATGAGTCAGTGGTCTTGCTCGCCTGTCCCCGCAGTGGCCGCCATTAAGTAGAGGGCGAGGAGGGCTGGACAGCTGGGAGGCGGGAGCGGGGAGGGGAGCTGGATTGTGCCGGTCGTGGTGGGGGGAGGGGCCACGGGGGCAGCAGCGGCGGGGAAAGGTAAAGGTAGGAAATAAGGGATAAAGAAAAAAGGGAAAATAGGCAGAAATAAGGCACAAAAGAGCAGAGATGCAGAAAGGTGAAAGATAAAAGAGGGTAGAAAAACGAGTGAAAACTAGTGAAAGGGCAGAGCGAGAGGAAGGGAAAATGAGCAGAAATAAGGCACAAAAGAGCAGAGATGCAGAAAAGTGCAGAAAGGTGAAAGATGAAAGAGGGTAGAAAAACGAGTGAAAACAAGTGAAAGGGCAGAGCGAGAGGAAGGGAAAATGAGCAGAAATAAGGCACAAAAGAGCAGAGATGCAGAAATGTGCAGAAAGGTGAAAGATAAAAGAGGGTAGAAAAACGAGTGAAAACAAGTGAAAGGGCAGAGCGAGAGGAAGGGAAAATGAGCAGAAATAAGGCACAAAAGAGCAGAGATGCAGAAAAGTGCAGAAAGGTGAAAGATAAAAAGGGTAGAAAAACGAGTGAAAGAGCAGAGTTAGAGGAAGGAGACAGAGGTCCACTGGACCACCAGGGATGAGGCGCAGGGAAACCTGCGGGTGGAGGAGGGCCTCGATCACCAACACTCGAGAGTGCAGGGGCAGGCCTCACTTAATGGTGGAGCTGCGAGGGTGGGAGAGCAATTTCACTGACAATGAGTCAGTGGTCTTGCTCGCCTGTCCCCGCAGTGGCCGCCATTAAGTAGGGGTCGAGGAGGGCTGGACTGCTGGGAGGCGGGAGCGGGGAGGGGAGCTGGATTGGGCCGGTCGCGTTGGGGGGGAGGGGCCGCGGGGGCAGCAGCGGTGGGGAAAGGTAAAGGGAGGAAATAAGGGATAAAGAAAAAAGGGAAAATAGGCAGAAATAAGGCACAAAAGAGCAGAGATAAAGAAAGTTGAAAGATAAAAGAGGGTAGAAAAATGAGTGAAAACTAGTGAAAGGGCAGAGCGAGAGGAAGGGAAAATGAGTAGAAATAAGGCACAAAAGAGCAGAGATGCAGAAAAGTGCAGAAAGGTGAAAGATAAAAGAGGGTAGAAAAACGAGTGAAAACAAGTGAAAGGGCAGAGCGAGAGGAAGGGAAAATGAGCAGAAATAAGGCACAAAAGAGCAGAGATGCAGAAAAGTGCAGAAAGGTGAAAAATAAAAAAGGGTAGAAAAACGAGTGAAAGATCAGAGTTAGAGGAAGGAGACAGAGGTCCACTGGACCACCAGGGATGAGGCGCAGGAAACCTGCGGGTGGAGGAGGGCCTCGATCACCAACACTCGAGAGTGCAGGGGCAGGGGCAAGCCTCACTTAATGGTGGAGCTGCGAGGGTGGGAGAGCAATTTCACTGACAATGAGTCAGTGGTCTTGCTCGCCTGTCCCCGCAGTGGCCGCCATTAAGTAGGGGTCGGGAGGGCTGGACTGCTGGGAGGCGGGGAGGGAGCTGGATTGGGCCGGTCGCGCTAGGGGAGGGGCCGCGGGGGCAGCAGCGGCGGGGAAAGGTAAAGGGAGGAAATAAGGGATAAAGAAAAAAGGGAAAATAGGCAGAAATAAGGCACAAAAGAGCAGAGATGCAGAAAGGTGAAAGATAAAAGAGGGTAGAAAAACGAGTGAAAACTAGTGAAAGGGCAGAGCGAGAGGAAGGGAAAATGAGCAGAAATAAGGCACAAAAGAGCAGAGATGCAGAAAGTGCAGAAAGGTGAAAGATAAAAGAGGGTAGAAAAACGAGTGAAAACAAGTGAAAGGGCAGAGCGAGAGGAAGGGAAAATGAGCAGAAATAAGGCACAAAAGAGCAGAGATGCAGAAAAGTGCAGAAAGGTGAAAGATAAAAGAGGGTAGAAAAACGAGTGAAAACTAGTGAAAGGGCAGAGCGAGAGAAAGGGAAAATGAGCAGAAATAAGGCACAAAAGAGCAGAGTTGCAGAAAAGTGCAGAAAGGTGAAAGATAAAAGAGGGTAGAAAAACGAGTGAAAACAAGTGAAAGGGCAGAGCGAGAGGAAGGGAAAATGAGCAGAAATAAGGCACAAAAGAGCAGAGATGCAGAAAAGTGCAGAAAGGTGAAAGATAAAAAGGGTAGAAAAACGAGTGAAAGAGCAGAGTTAGAGGAAGGAGACAGAGGTCCACTTGACCACCAGGGATGAGGCGCAGGGAAACCTGCGGGTGGAGGAGGGCCTCGATCACCAACACTCGAGAGTGCAGGGGCAGGAGCAGGCCTCACTTAATGGTGGAGCTGCGAGGGTGGGAGAGCAATTTCACTGACAATGAGTCAGTGGTCTTGCTCGCCTGTCCCCGCAGTGGCCGCCATTAAGTAGGGGTCGGGAGGGCTGGACTGCTGGGAGGCGGGAGCGGGGAGGGAGCTGGATTGGGCCGGTCGCGCTGGGGGGAGGGGCCGCGGGGGCAGCAGCGGTGGGGAAAGGTAAAGGGAGGAAATAAGGGATAAAGAAAAAAGGGAAAATAGGCAGAAATAAGGCACAAAAGAGCAGAGATGCAGAAAGGTGAAAGATAAAAGAGGGTAGAAAAATGAGTGAAAACTAGTGAAAGGGCAGAGCGAGAGGAAGGGAAAATGAGTAGAAATAAGGCACAAAAGAGCAGAGATGCAGAAAAGTGCAGAAAGGTGAAAGATAAAAGAGGGTAGAAAAACGAGTGAAAACAAGTGAAAGGGCAGAGCGAGAGGAAGGGAAAATGAGCAGAAATAAGGCACAAAAGAGCAGAGATGCAGAAAAGTGCAGAAAGGTGAAAAATAAAAAAGGGTAGAAAAACGAGTGAAAGATCAGAGTTAGAGGAAGGAGACAGAGGTCCACTGGACCACCAGGGATGAGGCGCAGGAAACCTGCGGGTGGAGGAGGGCCTCGATCACCAACACTCGAGAGTGCAGGGGCAGGGGCAAGCCTCACTTAATGGTGGAGCTGCGAGGGTGGGAGAGCAATTTCACTGACAATGAGTCAGTGGTCTTGCTCGCCTGTCCCTGCAGTGGCCGCCATTAAGTAGGGGTTGGGGAGGGCTGGACTGCTGGGAGGCGGGGAGGGGAGCTGGATTGGGCCGGTCGCGCTGGGGGGGAGGGGCCGCGGGGGCAGCAGCGGCGGGGAAAGGTAAAGGGAGGAAATAAGGGATAAAGAAAAAAGGGAAAATAGGCAGAAATAAGGCACAAAAGAGCAGAGATGCAGAAAGGTGAAAGATAAAAGAGGGTAGAAAAACGAGTGAAAACTAGTGAAAGGGCAGAGCGAGAGGAAGGGAAAATGAGCAGAAATAAGGCACAAAAGAGCAGAGATGCAGAAAGTGCAGAAAGGTGAAAGATAAAAGAGGGTAGAAAAGCGAGTGAAAACAAGTGAAAGGGCAGAGCGAGAGGAAGGGAAAATGAGCAGAAATAAGGCACAAAAGAGCAGAGATGCAGAAAAGTGCAGAAAGGTGAAAGATAAAAGAGGGTAGAAAAACGAGTGAAAACTAGTGAAAGGGCAGAGCGAGAGAAAGGGAAAATGAGCAGAAATAAGGCACAAAAGAGCAGAGTTGCAGAAAAGTGCAGAAAGGTGAAAGATAAAAGAGGGTAGAAAAACGAGTGAAAACAAGTGAAAGGGCAGAGCGAGAGGAAGGGAAAATGAGCAGAAATAAGGCACAAAAGAGCAGAGATGCAGAAAAGTGCAGAAAGGTGAAAGATAAAAAAGGGTAGAAAAACGAGTGAAAGAGCAGAGTTAGAGGAAGGAGACAGAGGTCCACTTGACCACCAGGGATGAGGCGCAGGGAAACCTGCGGGTGGAGGAGGGCCTCGATCACCAACACTCGAGAGTGCAGGGGCAGGAGCAGGCCTCACTTAATGGTGGAGCTGCGAGGGTGGGAGAGCAATTTCACTGACAATGAGTCTGTGGTCTTGCTCGCCTGTCCCCGCAGTGGCCGCCATTATGTAGGGGTCGGGGAGGGCTGGACTGCTGGGAGGCGGGAGCGGGGAGGGGAGCTGGATTGGGCCGGTCGCGCTGGGGGGGAGGGGCCGCGGGGGCAGCAGCGGTGGGGAAAGGTAAAGGGAGGAAATAAGGGATAAAGAAAAAAGGGAAAATAGGCAGAAATAAGGCACAAAAGAGCAGAGATGCAGAAAGGTGAAAGATAAAAGAGGGTAGAAAAATGAGTGAAAACTAGTGAAAGGGCAGAGCGAGAGGAAGGGAAAATGAGTAGAAATAAGGCACAAAAGAGCAGAGATGCAGAAAAGTGCAGAAAGGTGAAAGATAAAAGAGGGTAGAAAAACGAGTGAAAACAAGTGAAAGGGCAGAGCGAGAGGAAGGGAAAATGAGCAGAAATAAGGCACAAAAGAGCAGAGATGCAGAAAAGTGCAGAAAGGTGAAAAATAAAAAAGGGTAGAAAAACGAGTGAAAGATCAGAGTTAGAGGAAGGAGACAGAGGTCCACTGGACCACCAGGGATGAGGCGCAGGGAAACCTGCGGGTGGAGGAGGGCCTCGATCACCAACACTCGAGAGTGCAGGGGCAGGGGCAAGCCTCACTTAATGGTGGAGCTGCGAGGGTGGGAGAGCAATTTCACTGACAATGAGTCAGTGGTCTTGCTCGCCTGTCCCCGCAGTGGCCGCCATTAAGTAGGGGTCGGGGAGGGCTGGACTGCTGGGAGGCGGGGAGGGGAGCTGGATTGGGCCGGTCGCGCTGGGGGGAGGGGCCGCGGGGGCAGCAGCGGCGGGGAAAGGTAAAGGGAGGAAATAAGGGATAAAGAAAAAAAGGAAAATAGGCAGAAATAAGGCACAAAAGAGCAGAGATGCAGAAAGGTGAAAGATAAAAGAGGGTAGAAAAACGAGTGAAAACTAGTGAAAGGGCAGAGCGAGAGGAAGGGAAAATGAGCAGAAATAAGGCACAAAAGAGCAGAGATGCAGAATGTGCAGAAAGGTGAAAGATAAAAGAGGGTAGAAAAACGAGTGAAAACAAGTGAAAGGGCAGAGCGAGAGGAAGGGAAAATGAGCAGAAATAAGGCACAAAAGAGCAGAGATGCAGAAAAGTGCAGAAAGGTGAAAGATAAAAGAGGGTAGAAAAACGAGTGAAAACTAGTGAAAGGGCAGAGCGAGAGAAAGGGAAAATGAGCAGAAATAAGGCACAAAAGAGCAGAGTTGCAGAAAAGTGCAGAAAGGTGAAAGATAAAAGAGGGTAGAAAAACGAGTGAAAACAAGTGAAAGGGCAGAGCGAGAGGAAGGGAAAATGAGCAGAAATAAGGCACAAAAGAGCAGAGATGCAGAAAAGTGCAGAAAGGTGAAAGATAAAAAAGGGTAGAAAAACGAGTGAAAGAGCAGAGTTAGAGGAAGGAGACAGAGGTCCACTTGACCACCAGGGATGAGGCGCAGGGAAACCTGCGGGTGGAGGAGGGCCTCGATCACCAACACTCGAGAGTGCAGGGGCAGGAGCAGGCCTCACTTAATGGTGGAGCTGCGAGGGTGGGAGAGCAATTTCACTGACAATGAGTCAGTGGTCTTGCTCGCCTGTCCCCGCAGTGGCCGCCATTAAGTAGGGGTCGGGAGGGCTGGACTGCTGGGAGGCGGGAGCGGGAGGGGAGCTGGATTGGGCCGGTCGCGCTGGGGGGAGGGGCCGCGGGGGCAGCAGCGGCGGGGAAAGGTAAAGGGAGGAAATAAGGGATAAAGAAAAAAGGGAAAATAGGCAGAAATAAGGAACAAAAGAGCAGAGATGCAGAAAGGTGAAAGATAAAAGAGGGTAGAAAAACGAGTGAAAACTAGTGAAAGGGCAGAGCGAGAGCAAGGGAAAATGAGCAGAAATAAGGCACAAAAGAGCAGAGATGCAGAAAAGTGCAGAAAGGTGAAAGATAAAAGAGGGTAGAAAAACAAGTGAAAACAAGTGAAAGGGCAGCGAGAAGAAGGGAAAATGAGCAGAAATAAGGCACAAAAGAGCAGAGTTGCAGAAAAGTGCAGAAAGGTGAAAGATAAAAGAGGGTAGAAAAACGAGTGAAAACTAGTGAAAGGGCAGAGCGAGAGGAAGGGAAAATGAGCAGAAATAAGGCACAAAAGAGCAGAGATGCAGAAAAGTGCAGAAAGGTGAAAGATAAAAGAGGGTAGAAAAACGAGTGAAAACAAGTGAAAGGGCAGAGCGAGAGGAAGGGAAAATGAGCAGAAATAAGGCGCAAAAGAGCAGAGATGCAGAAAAGTGCAGAAAGGTGAAAGATAAAAAAGGGTAGAAAAATGAGTGAAAGAGCAGAGTTAGAGGAAGGAGACAGAGGTCCACTGGACCACCAGGGATGAGGCGCAGGGAAACCTGCGGGTGGAGGAGGGCCTCGATCACCAACACTCGAGAGTGCAGGGGCAGGGGCAGGCCTCACTTAATGGTGGAGCTGCGAGGGTGGGAGAGCAATTTCACTGACAATGAGTCAGTGGTCTTGCTCGCCTGTCCCCGCAGTGGCCGCCATTAAGTAGGGGGCGGGGAGGGCTGGACAGCTGGGAGGCGGGAGCGGGGAGGGGAGCTGGATTGGGCCGGTCGCGCTGGGGGGGAGGGGCCGCGGGGGCAGCAGCGGCAGGGAAAGGTAAAGGGAGGAAATAAGGGATAAAGAAAAAGGGAAAATAGGCAGAAATAAGGCACAAAAGAGCAGAGATGCAGAAAGGTGAAAGATAAAAGAGGGTAGAAAAACGAGTGAAAACTAGTGAAAGGGCAGAGCGAGAGGAAGGGAAAATGAGCAGAAATAGGGCACAAAAGAGCAGAGATGCAGAAAAGTGCAGAAAGGTGAAAGATAAAAAAGGGTAGAAAAACGAGTGAAAGAGCAGAGTTAGAGGAAGGAGACAGAGGTCCACTGGACCACCAGGGATGAGGCGCAGGGAAACCTGCGGGTGGAGGAGGGCCTCGATCACCAACACTCGAGAGTGCAGGGGCAGGGGCAGGCCTCACTTAATGGTGGAGCTGCGAGGGTGGGATAGCAATTTCACTGACAATGAGTCAGTGGTCTTGCTCGCCTGTCCCCGCAGTGGCCGCAATTAAGTAGGGGTCGGGGAGGGCTGGACTGCTGAGAGGCGGGAGCGGGGAGGGGAGCTGGATTGGGCCGGGTGCGCTGGGGGGGATGGCCGCGGGGGCAGCAGCGGCGGGGAAAGGTAAAGGGAGGAAATAAGGGATAAAGAAAAAAGGGAAAATAGGCAGAAATAAGGCAGAAAAGAGCAGAGATGCAGAAAGGTGAAAGATAAAAGAGGGTAGAAAAACGAGTGAAAACTAGTGAAAGGGCAGAGCGAGAGGAAGGGAAAATGAGCAGAAATAAGGCACAAAAGAGCAGAGATGCAGAAAAGTGCAGAAAGGTGAAAGATAAAAGAGGGTAGAAAAACGAGAGAAAACAAGTGAAAGGACAGAGCGAGAGGAAGGGAAAATGAGCAGAAATAAGGCACAAAAGAGCAGAGATGCAGAAAGGTGAAAGATAAAAGAGGGTAGAAAAACGAGTGAAAACTAGTGAAAGGGCAGAGCGAGAGGAAGGGAAAATGAGCAGAAATAAGGCACAAAAGAGCAGAGATGCAGAAAAGTGCAGAAAGGTGAAAGATAAAAGAGGGTAGAAAAACGAGTGAAAACAAGTGAAAGGGCAGAGCGAGAGGAAGGGAAAATGAGCAGAAATAAGGCACAAAAGAGCAGAGATGCAGAAAAGTGCAGAAAGGTGAAAGATAAAAAGGTAGAAAAACGAGTGAAAGAGCAGAGTTAGAGGAAGGAGACAGAGGTCCACTGGACCACCAGGGATGAGGCGCAGGGAAACCTTCGGGTGGAGGAGGGCCTCGATCACCAACACTCGAGAGTGCAGGGGCAGGGGCAGGCCTCACTTAATGGTGGAGCTGCGAGGGTGGGAGAACAATTTCACTGACAATGAGTCAGTGGTCTTGCTCGCCTGTCCCCGCAGTGGCCGCCATTAAGTAGGGGTCGGGGAGGGCTGGACAGCTGGGAGGCGGGAGCGGGGAGGGGAGCTGGATTGGGCCGGTCGCGCTGGGGGTTAGGGGCCGCGGGGGCAGCAGCGGCGGGGAAAGGTAAAGGGAGGAAATAAGGCATAAAGAAAAAAGGGAAAATAGGCAGAAATAAGGCACAAAAGAGCAGAGATGCAGAAAGGTGAGAGATAAAAGAGGGTAGAAAAACGAGTGAAAACTAGTGAAAGGGCAGTGCGAGAGGAAGGGAAAATGAGCAGAAATAAGGCACAAAAGAGCAGAGATGCACTAAAGTGCAGAAAGGTGAAAGATAAAAAAGGATAGAAAAACGAGTGAAAGAGCAGAGTTAGAGGAAGGAGACAGAGGTCCACTTGACCACCAGGGATGAGGCGCAGGGAAACCTGCGGGTGGAGGAGGGCCTCGATCACCTACACTCGAGAGTGCAGGGGCAGGGGCAGGCCTCACTTAATGGTGGAGCTGCGAGGGTGGGAGAGCAATTTCACTGACAATGAGTCAGTGGTCTTGCACACTTCCTCCCCTCGTTACCTGGTGAATAAA
This sequence comes from Calotriton arnoldi, assembly GCA_963921515.1. Lineage (NCBI taxonomy): Eukaryota > Metazoa > Chordata > Amphibia > Caudata > Salamandridae > Calotriton > Calotriton arnoldi. Next base: position 207,882 of record CAWUFW010000811.1, read on the forward strand.
CTGAAAATGTCTGGAGGCTCGAGACCTTCTCGGAATGCGGAAAAGTTTCTGCTTGAGCCCCCCTCCTTCAAAAGGGAAAGATCGATGGCTCAATCGTTCTCAGGTAATGCGGTGAGAATCTGGAACTCGCTTTCTCCATTGCTCCGTGCCACCACCTCTATCTGGATCTTCAAAGCTGACCTCAAATCTCTTCTCTTCCAAAGACACTTTCAGAACTAATACCTTCATTCTCAGACCCCTCTAGGAAGTTCGTTCATCATTGTAAATTTGTAATATTTTCTTGTACATTCCTCACCCTTGCTTGCTGTGTTTGATATTGTGTTCTTGCATTCTATGGTTTTACCCTACCTCTTCTAGTCTCCTGTTTATTTTTGTAACGTTCTATTTTGTAACATTTCTCTCATGTAACGTAACTGGTTCTATTGTACAGCGCTCTGACACCTTCGGGTAAAGTCCGCGCTTTATAAAAATGCATTAAATAAAATAAAATAAATAAAAACCAGTCCCGCCCCCTCCTCGCTGCTGCTACCGCCGCTAAGGATCTAGCACAGGCAGAGCTGCCAATCACTGCTGATGTCACCGCCTGGTGCCAGCCTCCGAGGGAGAGGGTAGGCGGAGCAGTGGCTGTCCGTCAGCATTACACAGTGATAGTTAGGTTTAAGAATATAACATTTCATGGGTATTTGTACGGCGCATGTTCATTCCAAATGGTATGACGGCAGTGAAAACTCACGTTTCTTGTTACCCAAGGATGCAGATTTTATCGATCTCAGAAGGATGAAAAGCTCAGTTTGCCCCCTGGGATACTCGTACCTCTGACCATCATGTCAGGAAACGTTTCCTGCAGTGGAAGCCTTAGTCACTCATGGCCTAATTTCGGACAGCTACGTTTTTACTGGCAGCTCAAAGAAAACAGCTAACTCAAGGCTAACAAAAGGCACCTGGCCGCCGTACTTTGTATTGGGACTGAGTGAGGCATTCATCATGGATGCGAGGGTGGGGGGAGGCGCCTGAGCCCGCAGGCTGCCAGCCCCGGAACTCACCCGCCTTCCACTGCTTTTCCTGGAGCCCCCACCACTAACTTTCCCGGTTCGAGTTCCACTGCATTTTAAAAATATAAGTTTGGGGAAAAAAAGAGTTTGGCGGCTGCGCAAAAGTAAACAAAGGGGCGCGGCCACCATTGTTGAAACGGTTTGGTTCCGGCAGTGTTAAAGAGCCCACTGCAGTTTAAAACATAGAAGTTTGCAAACAACAGCTTTGGGCGGCAGCGCAAAAGTGTGTGCAACCGCCATTGCGAAACTGAAAGCGCGCATGGCGCGCTGAAAATAAAAATGAAACTAAAAGTGCGCAGAAAATAAAAGCAAGAAGTGGCCAAAATTATTTCTCAAGGGCAGCGTCCCGCAAGTGGTGTGTGCGGCCGCCCCTGCTAAAGCGCGGGGTGCCCGGCTGCTTAAAAAGAGAACAGAACACATTGTTATTTATAATCCAAGGGGGGGAGGGGGAGGCAGGGGACACCACGCTAAAGCCTGCTTTAAAGAGGCAGTGCTGTGTCGGATGCATATAAAAGCAGCAGCCACCATTGCTGTGGGCTTCCACAGCATGTCATGCCTGTTTCTGCAAGACTTTCATTACGTAAATAGTTCTCTGGAACAGCTAATGAAAGCTCCAGAGTAAGGACACATGTCAGAGGGGCAGTCCTGATGGGAGGTAACAACAGGAGACAGGGAGGTACTAAGGAGGGACTAATAAGCCTATTAACAAATCAAAGCCCATCATTTACAAAGGACAGTCACTAAAGCCAATACAAAATAGGGGCGGAGAGTGGATGCAGCTTCAAATCTATACCTCAATACAGCATGTCTCGAAGAGACAGCGCAAGCGCTGCCTAGGTGAGACCTAAAAATATATAAGGGGACAGGGTGAGCACACCCTGATGTCAAGGTGCATGTCGCGGTGGAGGGGTTCTCAAGGGGACCTGCTGTCCCTTGAATGGCAGCTCACAACATGGACAACATGTTGTGGAAACCATTACAGGACTTGGGGACATAGTCCCCTTTGAAATGCATATAGTCAAAGGCTGCCTTTCAGGGTCAAAAAGAGGAGCACATATAAAGGGCAATGACAGATTTTAGTCACAATGTAAATCATTTGTTTGTGATACAATACTCATTTTAGGAATTGTGGTGTGTTCTATGGTGACTTTACCCTGTGAAAAGTGCTGATCCTCTGCTGGAACTTGATTAACCATGTTTGAGAGAAACTGTTTTCTATTACGATTTTCTCATAGAGGTTATGGAGAGAGCTCTGGAAAGTAAACTGAGAGCACATTTTTTATAAGTTCACGCTACCTTCTGCAGCCATGTGAGGATAAAGTCTGATGTTCTGAGTAAAACGTACTTCCAGCAGCAGCCTGTCAGCTGATTCCCCTGTGTTCTGCTGCAGCTTCCCACAGTGTTCTAACTAACACCTAGACTGCTAACATTCTGTATTTATGGCAAAACTGTGGCATACCTGAAGCCAGCTTGATGGAATCAAAGCTGTACAACTTAAAGCATTTCTTTCCTGCTTATACCGTTTCATATTACATCACTTATAGCATGTTAAATGATAGGATTCCTAACAAGATCTATGACTTGTAATGAAATTATTTATGAGAACACTGTGCATGGTAGAGTGCTGAGTTACAGTTAATATTGTGAGGCTAGTGAGTTCACAACACTGTCTAAGGAGGTGTGCGAGGAATAGGATATTTTGGATGGGGCACATTTTATAATTAAGTTATAACTATAACTTTAGGATTTTCTAAGGTTTGGGGAGTTTAAGTTATTTTTGGATGGAAAAAAGAAATAACGTTTTTATAACTATAACTAAGCTTTAACATTTGGAATTTTTCAGTGAATTTGATCAAATTTTTTTTAATAAACATTTGTTTCAGATCATGGAGTAGAGTGTTGTCGCGTGGAGCGTCGTCGATTGGGACATAGTGGAGTATAACGTTGTAGAGTGGAGTAGAGTGTAGTGGAGTGTCGTTGAGTAGAGTGTGATAAAGTAGAGTGCAGGAGAGTGTCATACAGTGTGGTGTTGTACAGTTGGGTGCTGTAGAGTGGCACGCCATAGAGTGAGTGTCGTAGAGTGGAGGGGCATATAGTGGAGTAGAGTGTTCTAGAGTGGAGTGATGTAGAATGGATTGGCATGTCCTAGAGTACAGTGGACTGGCACAGAGTGGAGAGGAGTGTCGTAGAGTGGAGAGGAGTGGCATAGAGTGGAGAGGAGTGTGGTAGAGTGGAGTATCGTAGAGTGGTGTGTTGTACAGTATAGTCTGGTGGAGTGGAGTAGAGTTGCGTAGAGTAGAGGGGCATACAGTTGAGTAGAGTCTTCTAGAGTGGAGTGGCGTTCAGTGAAGTGGTGTGTCGTAGACTACAGTGAAGCGTCAAACAGTTGAGTGGAGTGTTGTAGAAATAAGTAGAGTGGAGTGTAGGGGCATACAGTGGAGTAGAGTCTTCTAGAGCGAAGTGGTGTAGAATTAAGTTGCGTGTCATAGAGTATATTGGGCATACAGTGGAGTGGAGTGTTGTACAGAGGAGTGTCGTCGAGTGGAGTGTCGTCAAGTGAAGTGTCATAGAGGTGGCATTGAGGGTGGTAAAAAGAACAAATGATGGACGGAATGCTGAACAAATCAAACATTCACCCCCCAATCACAGATCTGGGTTTCATCCATTGTTCATTTGCTCACCACACCACCCCAGTTTGGACTCAGCCATATGCAAATCAGTCTTGACCCTGCTCCCCATGGGAACAGTCCAGCCTGAATTGCCAGGCCAGATGCTCCCTGGACCAGAAACACGCATCCTGGGACAATTCAGGGTATCACATCTCATCAGCCAGGCTAGCTTGAATCCAGTGGCACAGTGAGCATGGGACCCACGTCTGGGCATACCCTTCGCACTTAGGGCGACAAAAGCAAAAAGAACAAATGATGGAGGGAATGCTGAACAAATCAAACATTCACCCCCAGTCACAGATCTGGGTTTAACCCATTGTTTTTTTGCTCACCATGCCAACCCTGTTTGGACCCAGCCATATGCAAATCAGTCTTGACCCTGCACCCCATGGAAACAGTCCAGTCTGAACTGCCAGGCCAGATCTTCCCTGGACCAGAAATAAGCATCTTGGGACCAGTTTCAGGGTATCACCCCGTATCAGCCAGGCTAGCTTGAATCTAGTGGCCCAGTGACCACAGGACCCACATCTGGGCATGCCCTTCCCACTTTGGGCGACAAAAGCAAAAAGAACAAATGACGGATGGAATGCTGAACAAATCAAACATTCACCCTCAGTCACAGATCTGGGTTTAATCCATTGTTTTTTTGCTCACCACGCCACCCCAGTTTGGATCCAGCCAGATGCAAATCAGTCTTGACTCTGCTCCTGTAGACTGTTGTAGAGTAGGGTGGAGTAGAGTGGAGTGCCGTTGAGTGGAGTGTCAGAGTAGAGTGGAGGAGAGTGTTGCAGAGTGGAGAGCTGTGTCATACAGTACAGTGAAGTGTTGTAGAGAAGTGTAGTGGCGTGTAGAAGAGTGTCATACAGTGTAGCAGAGTGGTGTAAAGTGGAGGAGCACAGAGTGTCGTAGAGTGGTACAGCGTAGAATAGAGTAAAGTGTCATAGAGTGGGTGGTGTGTCAGAGTAGAGTGGCATGCAGTGAAGTAGAGTGGAGTGGCGTAGCATACAGTTGAGTAAAGTGTCATAAACTGGAGTGGCGTGTCACAGAGTGGAGGGGAGTGGTGAGTCAAAGAGTGTGGGAAAGTGCTTTAGAGTGGAGTGCCATACAGTGGCACAGAATCAAGTGGCATAGAGTAACGTAGAGAGGAGTGGTGTAGACTCGAGTAGCAGAGTGGAGTAGTGTGTCATAGAGTAGAGTGGAGTAAAGTGGGGTGGAGTGGTGTAGAGGGAGTTGTGTGAAGTGTCGTACAGTGGAGTAGAGTGGCATAGACTGTCGTACAGTGGCAAAGAGTGTAGTAGAGTTGCATAGAGTGGAGTTGCATAGAGTGTTGTAGAGTGGAGTGTCGTACAGTGGTGTAGAATGGGGAAAAGTGTTGTAGAGTGGAGAAGAGTGGAGTTGAGTAGCATAGCGTACCGTTGAGTGGAGGAAAGTGTTATAGAATGGAATGGTATGTCGTACAGTAGAGTGATGTGGTTTGGAGTAAAGTGAACTGGCATAGCATAGTGTGGAGTAAAGTTATACAGTGTAGTGGCGTGTTGTGGAGTAGCATGTCGTAGAGTGTCAGAAAGTGACGTGGAGCGACCTAGAGTGCAGTAGAGTGTTGTGGAGTGGAGTAGAGAGTGGAGCGGCAGACTGTGGTAGAGTGGAATTGTGTAGAGTGGAGTAGTGTGTCAGAGTAGAGTAAAATGGGATAGAGTGGTGTGGAGAGAGTTGCGTAGAGTGGCATAAAGTGGAGTTGAGTGTCGTACAGTGGCATACACTGGAGTAGAGTGTTGTACAGTCAAGTGCCATAGAGTGGAGTAGATTGTGGTAGAGTGGAGGGGCATACAGTGGATTAGAGTGTCGTAGAGCAGAGTAGAGTGGAGTGGCATAGAGTGGAGTGGGCTAGAGTGAAGTGTCATACAGTTTTGTGTCATATTGTTGAGTATTGTTGCATACAGTGTTATGCATTGGAGTGGCGTACAGTATACAGTGAGGGGTTCAGGCAAAGGAAGTCGTTTGTTTCAAACACATTTCTTGTAGAACAAACATAATATATAGAAGACACCATTACACAAAAATTAGGGCATTTGCACAAAAGCGTATATGGTGTACAAAGTGTCGACGGCGTTTCGATCCCTTAAGAGAATGCCAGGATCATCCCCAGGACATTATAAATGACATGCCTGTTTACATATGGCTAAAATTGCACAGTGCTATGACCGGCTACACAGAATGGTGTGACAGACCAAGGACTACTATCGCATTGGCCCGGAACTCTATTCAAGACCGCTACTGCGGCTTGTCATATACTTAATAGTTACATTGGAACTTCCACAATTGGCTTCCGTTCCCTGAGGCCTACTCCTTCGCACCAACACCTGGACCTCACGTAGCACGTAGCTGGTCCTGTTTCCTTGATTTCAGGGAAGTCTGTCACCTGCCCTTGGCAAACGACTTCCTTTGCCTGAACCCCTCACTGTATACTGTACGTCTTTTTTGTCAAGTTGGATGCAGGCTTGCGTCCCACTATAACTGTTTCGTGTTCATTGTTTGCAAATATTGTTTTTTGATTGTATATTAAATATCTGCCCGGCTGGACAGATTCCTATAATATAGTACTGATTGGGTCTATATTCATTGTTCACACAAATGTTTTGTCTGGGGACCACTGTCTTTAGAAAGAGCATCAAAGTATAATGGAGTAGAGTGGAGTGGCGTACAGTGTCGTGTGATGTACAGTGTTGTGGTATACAGTGTCATGGCGTACAGTTGAGTGGCTTAGAGTGGAATAGGGTACAGTGGAATAGTATGAAGTGGCATAGAGTGGAGTAATGTGTCAGAACAGAGTAGAGTAAAATGGGGTAGAGTGGCATAGAGGGAGTTGCGTACAGTGTCAGAGTGGAGTACAGTGTCACAGAGTGGCATAAAGTAGAGTAGTGTGTTGTACAGTGGAATACCATATAGTGGAGTAGAGAGTCGTACAGCAGAGTGGAGTGGCATAGAGTGGCGTGTCATACAGTGTTGTGTCGTAGAGTGTAGTATCGTAGAGTGTCATAGCGTACAGTGTTGTGGAGTGGCTTACAGTGGAATAGCGTACAGCAGAGTGGTGTGGAGTGGAGTAGAGTTAATAGTGTAGAGTAGAGTGGAGTGATATACAGTAGAGTGGTGTGTTGTAGAGTGGAGTGGCTTGACGTAGAGTATAGTTCAGTGTGATATTATAGAGTGGCATGTCGTATAGAATTTTACAGGGGAGAAGTAGAGTGGAGTGCCATGGAGTGGCTTAGAGTGAACTAGCATAGAGTGTAATTGTGTACAGTGGAATGTTGGAGTAGAGTGGAGTAGAGAGGAGTAGTGTGTAAGAGTAGAGTGGAGTAAATTGGGGCAAAGTTGAAGAGGGGACTAGAATGTCGTACAGTGGCATAGAGTGGAACAGAGGATTGTACAGCGGAGTGCCATGGAGTGGAGTAGCGTGTGGTACTGTGGAGGGGCGTAGTGTGTTGTAAAGTGTCAAAGAGCAGAGTGGAGTGGCGTACAGTGTCGTATCGTAGACTGTCCTATCAGAGTATCGTGGTCTACAGTGTTGTGGCATAGAGTGTCATGGCATAGTGTTGTGGCATACAGTCGTGTGGAGTACGGTGGAGCGGAGTGGAGTGGTGTAGACTGGAGTGGTGTGTCGTAGAGTACATTGGTGTAGAGTGGAGTGGAGTGGCATAGAGTATTGTACAGTGGAATACCATATAGTGGGGTAGAGTGCCGAAGAGCAGAATAGAGTGGAGTGGTATAGAGTGGAGTGGCATACAGTGGAGTGTCGTATTGTAGAGTATTGTGGCGTACAGTGGAGTGGTGTACAGTTTCATCGTGTTGAGTGGAGTGGCTTTGAGTGGAATAGAGTACAGTGGAGCGTTGTAGAGTGGAGTGGTGAGGAGTTGAATAGTGTAGAGTGGCACAGAGTGGAGTGACATCCAGGAGAGTGGCATGTTGTAGAGTAGAGTGGAGTGGCTAGAGTGGAGGGGCTTGTTGTAGAGTAAAGTTCAGTGTGATGTTATAGAGTGCCGTGTCGTACAGTGTCTTAAAGGGGAGGGGCATAGAGTAGAGGACCGGGGAGTGGCTAAGAGTGGAATAGCAAAGAGTGGAGTGGCGCAAAGTGTTGTAGAGTCGAGTGACAGAGTGGCGTAGAGTGAAGTAGCGTGCCGTAGAGTGGAGTAAAATGGGGTGAAGCGGTATAGAGGTAGTTGTGTAGAGTAGAGTACAGTATTGTAGAGTGACAGAGTGGATTAGAGTGTCGTACAGTGGCTAGAATGGAATAAAGTGTTGTAAAGTGGAGTGCCATAGAGTGGAGTAGAGTGTGTTAGAGTAGAGGAGCGTAGTGTTGTAGAGTGGAGTAAAGTGTTGTTGAGTGAAGTGGAGTGGGGTAGAGTGGAGTGTCATACAGTGACAAGGTGTACAGTCTTGTGGCGTACAGTGTAGCGGGGTAGAGTAGAGTGGCGTAGAGTGTAGTAGAGTGGAGTGGTGGAGTATCATGTCATAGAGTAGAGTGGAGTGTGATTTTATAGAGTGGCATGTCAAACAGTGTCTTACAGTCGAGAGCATAGAGTGGAGTGGAGTATAGTAGAATAGCATGAAATGGAGTAGAGAGTCGAGTGACGTAGAGTGCAGTGGTGTACAGTGGAGTAGAGTGCAGTAGAGTGAAAGAGTTTCTCATAGAGTGGAGTGGAATAAAATGGTGTGGAGTGGCGTAGAGGGAGCTTGCTAGTGTCGTAGAGTGGAGTACAGTGTCATAAAGTGACAGAGTGGAGTAGAGTGTTGTACAGTGGAGTGGTGTACAGTTAAGTGCTATTGAGTGGACTGTGATAGATGGAGGGACGTAGAGTGTCGTATCGTAGTGTCTCATCATAGAGTGTCGTGGTGTACAGTTTTGTGGCGTAGAGTGTCATGGCGTAGAGTACCATAGTGTATTACAGCGTTGTACTATACAGTGCCATGGCAGAGCATAGTGGCGTAGAGTGAAATAGCATAGAGTGGAGTGGCGTGGAGTAGGTAGGGGTGGTGTAGAGTGGAGTGACGTAGAGTGGAATAGCGTGAAGTGGTGTAGAGTGGAATGGCATAGAGTGAAGTGGCCTGGAGTGGAGTAACGTACAGTGTTGTGTTGTAGAGTGCCATATCATAAAGTATTGTGGCGTAGAGTATCATGGAGTAGTGTTGTGGCACAGACTGAAGTAGCGTACAATGTCGTGGTGTAGAGTGTTGTGGCGTACAGTGCTGTGGCGTAGAGTGTAGTGGTGTAGAGTGGAATAGCACAGAGTGGAGTGGCATGTGATAGAGTACAGGTGAGTAGTTGGAATGGTGCAGAATGGAGTGGCGTACAGTGAAGTGGTGTAAAATTGAATGGCATAGAGTGGAATGCGTACAGAGGAGTGGAGTAGAGTGCCATAGAGTTGAACAACATACAGTGGACTGGCTTGTCATAGAGTAGAGTGGAGTGGCGTAGACTTGAATGAGGTAGAACAGAGTGGCATAGATTGGAGTATAGTGTCGCAGAGTGTCAGACTGGAGTAAAGTGTCCTAGAGTGGAGGTGTGTAGTGTCAAAGAGTGGAGTGTCATTGAGTGGTGTACAGTGGAGTGACATGTCAGAGTGTTGTGTAGTAGAGTGGAGTGGCGTGTTAGAGTATTGTAAAGTGTAGTACAGTGACAGGGCTTAGAGTAGAGTGTAGTGGTGTGCCGTACAGTAGAGTACAGTTGTGTGTCTGAGTAGTGAATCGCACAGTTTCTTAAAGATGAAAAGGCATAGATTGGAGTGGCAGTGAAGTGTCATGGAGTGGAATGGCGTAGAGTGGAATGGTGTAGAGTGAAAGGGTATAGAGAGAAAAGGGAGAGTTGAGTGGTGTAAAGTGGAGTGGCATAGAGTGGAGTGGGTTAGAGTGGATAGGCATAGAGTGGAGTTGTGTGACGTACATGTGTGGAGTGGCGTTGAGTGGAGTTGTGTGCCATACATTAGAGAAGTCTCATGGCGCAGACTCAAGTGGAGTAGAGTAGAGTCGTAGAGTGGCAGAGAGTAGAGTAGAGTGTTGCTGAGCAGCATAGATTGGAGTAGAGAGTCCTCGAGTGGAGGGCCATAGAGTTGAGTGGCATGTCAAAAAGTGGATTGGCATGTTTTAGAGTTTAGTGGCATGTCATAGAGTAGCATACAGTGACATAGAGTGGTGTGGCATGTGTAGAGTGAGGTGGCATGTCAAAGAGTGAGGTGGAGTACAGTGGTGTACAGTGGAGGGGCATAGAGTGGAGTAGAGGGTTGTAGAGCAGCATAGAGTGTAGTGGCATGTCGTACAGATGCGTGTGATGGAGTGGAGTGTCATACGTGTTTTAGAGAGGAGGGGCATAGACTGGTGTGGCATAGAGTGAAGTGGGATGTCATAGAGTGGAGTTGCACAGAGTGGAGTGGTGTAGAGGTGAGTGGTGTATGGTAGAGTGGAGTGACGTGTGGTAGAGTGGAGTGGCGTGTGGTAGAGTGGAGTGGCTTGGAGTGGAGTGATATCTTGTGGTGCGGTATACCGCAGTAATTTCCCAGTACATTCTGATAACAAAACCATATATGTTTGGGTAATGAAAGCCCTTACAAAAATGAAAAAGCAGCCGTATTATTTAGACTACATTTGGTCTGTGTTCTGGGTTTCAAGGGAAAATATAGTGTAGCATTGTTTTAGAATTGCACTGGAAGTAATGAGACTGTTTAGCTAAGTCTGTAAATGTAGGGACCAACAGTTTTATTACGTTATATATTTTAAAAAGAGTTTACAGAGTACCATGGTAGTACCTAGAAAGTACTGCAGTAGTTACAGAAAAACAAAAAAAATTAAAGATGTACAAAATTAAAAATACACTGTAATACACTATATTTCCCCTCACAACCCAGAATGTAGACTAAATGCGGTCTAAACAATATTTCACTATTGCAAAATTAAAAGGCAGCTAAGGTGACTATATGTCAGTGACATTAACGGTTTGAACTAAAAAAAACCCACAAATTCACTAGTTATGGTTAGCAGAGATAACTATAACTTGCAACCCCCCCATGCATTGCTTATGATCTCACATATTACATAACTCGTAACATGTTCTATGACATCACTGATGACATCTGGGCCGTGTATTTTTTAAAAGGGAGGAGGATGGCCCCCTCCCCAAGCTGTTCGTCCCCGGGGACCAAATACCCTGGGGGTCTGCATTAATTAAAGCTGGATCCCCTGGGTGGGCACCCAGGGCACCCACCATACACCCGTTGGGGGCTGTGGGGTTGCCCCAGTGCCCCCACAGCCCTAGTTGGCTCCCCACATGCTGTGGGAGCCGGCATTGCTCCCACCCATAGAGAGCAGCTACTTATGGTCCGGGTGGGAGCATCTCTTGATCGGTTTCCCTGCCAGCATCAGTGCGGGCAGGAAACAGATCAAAAGTCTGCTCCCAGCCTGTAAGAGCATTTTCAAAGCTTCCGCCTGCTGGGAGCAGACTGTGTTTGCTCCAGTGTGGTGGGAGATTAAAAATGCTCCAGCCAGGCGGGAGCAAACACAAATTTCTCTGCCCGCGCCAGGTGGGCTTCCCGGGACATAGCATGTGAGCCGGCCGCAGGGCCATTAATGATACAGGGAGAGGGGCTGCACAGCCCCCCTCCCCTTTTATTTTATTAATCGGGCCTACGAGTGGGCTCCCTCAGGCCTTCAATGGCTCGGTAGAGGGGACGTGGGGCCCCCCCTCCCCTCATTTAAATATACTGGGCTCCGGGGCATGGGGTATCCAGAGCCTTTGAAGGCTTGAGGAAAGAGCCGTGCCACGTTTTTGGGAATTTTGTGGGAGCCATGTGCCCCCTCCCCTTAAATAAAGAAAGCAGCCCCAGGGATGGGTTCCCATGAGGGGATCGCATTCCAGGGCTGTGCGCTCCCCTCCAATTATGTAATGTGGCCCCAGGGGTGGGCTCCCTGGGGCATATAATGTTGGGTGGTCCCTGTGGGTTGCTACCCATGGTGCCTGGAGGGAGGCAGGCTAGCCCTACCCTGCCCACTTATTCTATTTTTTGTTTACTTCAGGACAGGGGACTATGTCTCCGAGTCCTGTAATGACTGTCAGCAACATTTTTCTCACTTTGCTGGCAGCTAATCAGCGCGCTCGCTCCACGCGGGAGCGAGATGGCCCAAGGAGAAAAAAGCTCCATGGGCCAATCAGAACACTCTATTTTTAAAATTGCGTTCGAGGGAGGGACTCTCATGAGAGTCCTTCGAACCCAACCGTCCACATATTCTCTTAACCTTAATTTCTCAAAAACTGCTGTACGAATTTACACCAAAAAGCACAATTTGTGTACCAAGATCTAGCTTCCAGCTAACTTTGCTGTAATTCCCCTTTTTCTTGGCCCTCGCTTGATGAATCATCCCAAAACTTTCCATCCACAAACTAGTCAAACAGTAGCATTTTTTTGGAAAGTTTCGTGGAGATTCATCAAACAGTGTCAAAGTTATTAGCAACACTAGATACGCTTTTCCTATGGAACAGCTGACCTAACTATAACTATCCAGTGGCGACTGCCACTGGGTAATATATATCTATATTTACTGAAAAAACTCATACCCTAAGGTAACTATAACTCGTGCCCCCGCCATACAGTTTTCTCATCGATAATTTCTCTGCAAATGTTTCAGTGATATTATCAATGATGTCAGAGAAGATGTCATGATTGATGTAATATGTGGGGTAATTAGCAGTGCATGGCAAGGGTGCGAGTTATAGTTACCTTAGTGCACGGGTTACAATTACTTGAGATAACTATAACTGGTGAATTTCAGTGATTTTTAGAGTTCAAAACGTTACGTTGTTACTGAACATTTCACCTAAATATAACGTTACTTTAACCTTTGTTTTGTTAAGTACATTTCTAGGGTTTTTTATTAACGTAAAGTAATATTTGATTACCATATGTAAATCCATCCCCCGACGTACCCGGGACTACCGTAGGTTGAGGAACAAAAATTGCGGACAGGGTATCATTCTTCAATTATAGTCCCTGGGGCCACATTGTTTACTTAACGCCGCAAGGAGCCACTCCCAGAGTCGATTAATAAAATAAAAGGGGAGGGGGGCCCCACGGCCCCCCTCAGCGAGCCTCTAAAGGCCCCAGGGACCCCCACCCCCATGGCCGCTAAACTTTTTAAAAAGGAGGGGGCCACACTGCCCCCCTCCATGAACCACTAATGGCCTCAGGGACCCCATCTCCGGCTCACATGCTATGTCCCAGGGAGCCCACCCCCGGGGACACAGCAGTTTCCTTGCCTACACCAGCATGGGCAGGGATACTTGTGTTTGCTCCCTCTTGGCGGGAGCATTTTTGAAGGTCCCGCCACGAAGGAGCAAACGCAAAGTCTGCTCCCAGCAGGCAGAAGCTTTGAAAATGCTTCCGCCGGCTGTGGGCAGACATCTGTTTCCCTGCCCGCACTGCCCCTTCCTTTTAAAAAATACATGGCCCTGGGGGATGGCGTCCCCAGGGCCTTTTTAAGGCTCAGGATGGGGGCCACGTGGCATCCCTCTCTTTTTTGTAAGTTTCGGCCCCAGGGGTGGGCTCCCCTGGGATCTATAATGGCTTATAGAGGGGCTTATGGAGAAGGGGCCGTGGCAACCCTCCCCTTAAAAAACAAAATGCCCTGGGGATGGGGTCCCCAGGGCCTAAAGAGGCTCGGGGAGGGAGGCCACACAGCTCTCTCCCCTTTAAAATATACTTGGTCCTAAGGAAGGGGTCCCCAGGGCCATAATAGGGTCGGGAAGGGGGGGAACCTGTTGGATAATGCCCTTTGCGAGGAGCACCTTAACATCTTCGTCTATGAGAAGGAGGACGTCTAAGTGGAGTATGTGGTGGTGGGTGGGATTTTGGGTGCCGAGCACCCACTGATTTGAGGTGACATCTTTTTACTGAGGGAAGAAGTACTTTAGACTGACAGGTGATGTGCGATCGTGGTGGGTGGGGGCGGGGGGGTAAAATGAGAGAGAGTGAGAGAGAGATTGACATTTCCCCCCCAGTAGTAGAGGGTCTTCTTGCAGCAGAATGCCCAGCAGGCATCACAGGAGGGATCTGTCTGAGTTGGCAAACGGTACAGATTACAAATGTTTTGCTGGTCACTCCAGTGGCATTGGGCATTACACCAGGGCAGTATTGGAAGGGTGTACATTCCATACGCTCACCCTAGGTCTATTCTCTAAAAAACAACCTAGATGACTGGCTACTTTGACGGCTAGAGCTAGAGGATGCGGTGCATCGAAGGCTAACTGTAGGTGACCGTTGGGTCAGAAATCCTAGGTGTTACAGAGGGAAACCCTCAGCTGCATGCTGCTGTTCTTCTCATCAAAAGTAGCTGGCACAGCTTAAACCTGAATGGAACGAGTCAGTCCTGGAGCTGTGTTCTGGAATATTCAAGATGGAGGAAGTTTCCCGGTGTATTATGGGCCAAGGGTGGAGTCACAACAAGTCTGAAACTTCTTTTGAAGAAAAACAATTTGCAAATGACCTGGTCCAACACTAAAAAGAAATGGTGGTGGTGTCTGTGGGTGTGCTTGTATGTGTGCATGTGTGTGCGCATGTATCTTGATACAAGTACCGACAATGATTCTCTAGCATAGCCCTCAGCTGTATCATGAGTGCTGCCAGGGTTTGCCAACCCATTTATACCACATAAGCCCATCAACACACTTTAGGGATTAAATGTAGAACTCACAGGGGTCAGTGACTAATCAATTTTATTATATGTTGGCAAACAGATCGTGATCAACACCTAGGGGCTTATTTTGATGTCGGGCGAAATTGCTTCCGCCCGACACCGACTTGGTCCTGGGACCGACCGACACCCGGTTGGCGGTCCAGACCGACTCTTTTCAATGCGACCGAACACTGTTCGGTCGCATGCTCCCTTTCCTCACCCCCCCCCCTTTTTTCCCCTAGCGCCTTGAGACCCTCGCGGGTAAGTAGTGCGCTTTACAAATTCTGTGATTGATTGATTGAATGGGAGCTCATGTTAATTCCGTAAACCGGCCGTAACACAAGCTCCCACTGAGGAAAGGTAGGTGCAGTTCACCCCTGCACCCCATGACAGGTGCCACAACGTGCCTGCCACAAGCTGCAGGGATCAACAGGGGGCACCATAGGTGCTCCCTCGGCCTCCAACCGGAGACCGTGCACTAAATGGGGCCCAGCTGGGGGCCCCAAACACGCTTTCCGACATGGTTTCCATGTTGGACAGTCCGGCATGGAAACCATGTCAGAAACCGTGCATGGTAATCTCAAGGGCGGAAAGGCCTTGAGATTACTAGGCGGCTTTCGACTGGCCGACGGGCTCAGAAGCCGTCCAGAATGACCGGCCGGTTTCCTTTCCGACCGCCTCCATCATTGTGAGGCGGTCGGAAAGGAAACTGAGCGCCCCATTATGATGCGGCCCTGAAGGAGCCTTTATGGGCCGCATCGTAATTGGCCTCCTAGTCTGGTCAACCCACATCTGCTTTTTTGGTGTAAATTTATGTGCTGGTAATCCATGGCAGCACTCATCCTAAAGCGAAGCGCTTTCCCAAAGAATCATAATACTATCATTATACTATATATATTTCTGAATAAATTTGCAGGTTATGGTATGTAAGTCACACAACTCATGCCATAACGAATGCCACCCATCATGTGGTAGACAGTTTTTTCATGTGACTTTGAAAAAGGCCTAAACTGAACATAGTGTATGGCATGTATTCTATGTGCTGAGCCACTACTGAGAAGGGTTTTCTGGTTTATATTTGCTGAATCATAACTAAACTTTGTTTTTTAATTGAATGTATTTTTTTTAAAATAATGTACTTTCAACATTCAATTGCAATGTATCCATTCAGCGCTGGGCATGGACGTGGTTTGGCCACAGCACCTGCCGTTTGGCCGGACTAGCAGAACCAGCATGTGCATCCTTACTAGGGTCCATTCACTGTAATGATTTTCTTTTTGTATAGAACTATGATGTTCATGAAAACCGGCATTCGTTCAGGTCTGGGTTTGGAAAGCACAGCTGTCAAACTGGATTGAACCAAGTTCTTTGAGACACTGGCTGGAGGCTTTACCAACTGAAATAATGGTGACACAAAATAATATATCTAAATTTGTGTACTGCAAAAAATTAATTTGAAAGGAAGACTTGTCACAAATAGTAGGAGGATTTATTTAACCTCTCTTTCTAAGATTAGGTTTTTCTTCAGTGGTGCATGCATCTACCCAAAACAAGATTGCACTTTGAGAAGATTTAGCCACTCTTTGGAATTTAAGGGGAACTTTAATCATTTAAAGAAATAAGGAAAATCTTTATTTTCAAGCTCTCGCCTGGCTGATACCTTGCCTCAGAATTAGTGAGGTTTTAAAACAACTTTGAAAGTGCATCCAAACCCGCCTTCCTATTAGCTATTGTACTTCCTGGGAGAAATACAGCTCACATAATGCTCATAGGACACAGTGTCAAAAAGTGACATTCCCAACATAGAAGTCTTTTATAAGTGTGTGCAAAAAACAAAATAACAATGCAGGCATTGACTCCAGCCATAATATCATACCTACACTAGCACTATTTTTCAAGCCCAAGAGATATAAAGAAAATTGTACAAGGAACATCAGGTGAAAACTTTATATGACAGTAACACAGGAAGCACTCACTGTATGGTAAAGGTGAAAGCAAAAGGGGGGGGGGGGCAGAGCTTGCCCGGCTCTGAGATGGCCGCGGGGTAGAGAAGCTCTGACAACCCGATCTCAATATCCAGCATTATCCTGCAGAACATCAACATTACTCATTACTGCAGCCCTCCACGGACTTCACTGTGATCCCCTCCTGCACTTACCCAGTGAGCGCTGCCCTCAGCGACCCATAGGGAGCTGTGAACGGCAGCTGGGTACGGGAGCCCTGGAGTAGGAATCGGCTGGACGAGCGTAGACTGGCGTGGCTGCGGGTGCTCCGGCTGCGCTCTGCCACCTTTGTGATCTGACGAGACACTGCCTGGGGTGGGTGCAGCTCGTTCCGGATCCCGCTTTACAACGTGGGCGCCGAGGCCGCGGCTCCGGCATCGGGTGGTGCAGCCGGTGGCGATCGGCTGCGGAGGAGAGACCCTGGCCCCTCCCTGTGGCTATATCTACAACGAGGTAGGCCTGCCTCTCCCCCGTCGCTCAAGAGCGGCAGCCCGATCATTGCAGCGGGAGACGCTGGGGGCTAGATGAGAGAGTGAGCGTGCTCTGTGCCCCGCAGGATCCAGTGGGGAAACGCTTGCAGAGTCTGGCCTGAGTGGCCCTTCCTGGGGGCAAATGTATTATAATAGGTGAAGAGCTTGATGGACTCTCCTTCACTCAATATAGCCCCTGTTAGACAGCACACAATTCCACAGTGAGGCATTGCAAGGTTAATATAGTTGGGCCTGCACGCTACTGAGTCTGCGGTCAGGATGCCCACACCAAAGGAGTGCACTTGAGAGGCAGTGAGGCTTCCTCTCTTCTGCATCGGACACAGCTTGAAAACAGCAGACATGGATTGGCTCTGAAGGTGATCTGTGGAGGGGCCCTGGCGAGCGGGTCCTCAACATCTTTCTGGTAACAGCCCCCCGTTGTAGAAAGTAGTCGGAGAGCCAAGGTCTGACTAGGCTCTATTGGACCACCTCTGCCTGGTCTGGTGGCTGCGAAGGATCTCAGGCTGTGTTGTGGGGCATTGGGCACGAGAACACTTTAGAGGAGGGAATCAACTACCCAAAGAGACATGCGAAGATGGGTAAAACCGACAAAATGCAATCCAAGCTGCAATTTAAGGCCCGCAAGACCCCCAGACAAAAACGAACAAGACACACACGTGGCCGATTCGGACCTGGAGACCACAGAACCCACCACAGATCCTGAACTGAAGGAAGTACTTACCTCCATGCAGCGAAGTCTAACAAAAATAGACGGTAAGATAGACCTGCTCACATTCAGGATGGACCGCATAACAGAACGGCACGACAAACACACCGAGCGACTCGATGCGGTAGAACAAAGAGTGTCGAACCCGGAAGACATGCTTACGGATGAATCTACTAGGGTAAAAAAATGGACAAGCTCCTTCATACCCTCCAACTCAAAGCCTAGGACCTGGAGGCGCCCTCTAGAAGAAACAACAAACGAATCGTGGGTGTTTCGGAATTCACCAATATCGATAATATGGAGAAATATGTGACAAACCTTCTTAGCACGCTGCTGGGGAGAGACATTTTTTCAGAGTTGTTCGTTGTGGAACACGCACATCGATCCCTGGCACCACGGCCGGCCCCGTGGGCCAGTCCACGGCCAAGAATAGCACGACTCATAAACTACAGGGATCGAGATGCGGCACTGCGAAGAGTACGGGAAATGAAAATACTCCGGTACGAGGTCTCTGAACTCTCCCTGTATTCAAATTTCACTCAACAGGTTCAAGATGCTCGTCGGCTTTTCCTCCCAGCCAAAAGGCAACAGCGGGAATTGCAGATGGAATACAGTATGCTACACCCGGCTAAATTACGGGTCATAACCGATGGGAAGGCCCACTACTTCACAGATCCGAAACAAGTTGCACTCTTCATCAATCAGAGAGAAAAGGCTGGACTGCGGAGAAGATCCCCTAGACACAACATGGCAGACGATGACCCTCAACAGGACACAGAAGAACAATAACTTACAGCCCAATTTTTTGAGAGGGTCAGAACTAGTAGACAGCTAGGGGATATATGCTGGCACCGACTGGATGTAAGCTAACACACGTGGCTAGTCCTGATAAGAACATCACAAAGTGTTGCCTCATCGTTCTATATTTTGTTGGAGAGAGAGGACACTGCAGAATTTGTGGTAAGACTGTTCCACTTATATCTTCGTGTGATTGGGGTTCTGCGCGTAGGCACTATGAGCTACGTAGAGGACTTCTACTTCGGCAGTTTTATGCGGCGAGACTGGCCAGGGTGTGGAATTTAATAAAATATCTACTTGTCCATGGGACAGGCTGCTTCTTAAATCTACTTGACCTGTAACAAAATCCACTTGTCCCTTTGGTGCCATGTAGTGTGGTGACAAATTAAGGAATCAATCTCGTTATATAGGAGTGCTGATAATAGCCTCTCTGATTATCCCAGGGCTCATACTATAGTAAGGTCTGAACTCCAGCAATTCCCTTATTTTGCTACCTTTCTGCAGCTCTGCATACTAGGATTGGAGGTAGTGGTAAGCAATAGTTCCAAGGTTGGAATGCCCTTTTTAGTCTGTGCAAACCTACTAACTTGCTTGTTTTAGGGGTTTTTACCAGCTCATCTCTAATCTTTTCCCATACTGAGAAAGGTTGGAAATTTACTCCTCGACACGGGTAGAAGTAAAACTTCTTTTTAGGGTTGGAAAAAGAGTGGTTGGAGGGAACGTGGCCTTGTAAACGCTCAACAGATGTTCGCATGAGCAAATCTACACATTCATATTTGCTTGTCCTAAAATGGAGTTCACAAATATTTTCTAGGAGTATGGTTTCCTGGCCTACTTCGTAAATTCTTGTGAATTCATGAAAGTCGTAAATCTGCACTAATGCAAGAGCATTTACCATGGATGCACCTTAGTGACTTTCTTTAAGAATTGGGCCTCTAACTAGGTCTGGTGCTAATCAAAATCTGTTGTTTTTATTGAAAGTGTTTATCTTTCTCTACCAGCTGGCTTCACTGTGACAGCATTCTGCTCATTCACAAGAAGCATAACAACACATTAAGTTTTGTTCAGTGCCAGGAACTACTGTCGCAATGTGTGCATTTTGAAACCAAAAAATACTTTTGCATTTTGCCAATGTTTCTTATAAAGGCAAGGGCCCGGCAGCTCCTACAACAATAACGTTTTACAAAAACCATGTCAAAACAAGACACTTATTGACAAAAGCAAAAGGCTGCCCACTACTGTCAGGCCTATTGGTTTTTCCCATGCTTATTTTCATGTTTCCCATAATCTTGTTGCAACTGGTTACACAGACTTTCTATTAGGAATATTTTTGGGGAAATACTAGCATGTATCAACACATTTTACTAACTGATGCTTCAAAGAAATGGTACCTAGAATTTCACAGTAATTTAGCTAAACGTTTTTTCCTAGTTGCATTTGTTTGTGAACATCTTATTTTGAAAGCAAAGACTCATCAATCTTGCTTTCAAGCTTCTGCAAATATTTGCATCTAATCAGAGAGCATTCTGGGAGCATTATACGTAGCCTCATATTGTTCAACTTTACAAACGTGTACACATTTTTATACTGGAACCACTGTGCAAGCTTACAGCATTATCTTAGAGCGCTCCCCCTAATAATAAAGGCTTTGTATTAATGAACCATAAATACAAGTTTGATTAGCATTAACATATGGACACAAATATTACCTTAGCAGCAGACAATTCCCTTCCCTGATCCATAATGTGTTACTGTAGACTGGCAGCCAAAGGGTTTGTGCTGCAGAGGGTTGGGCCTACTAGCCCCAAGGACAAATTAAACATAAAAACCTGTTGTCCTTGACCCCAAACAATATGTCCTGGGCATCGGGCTATAGGAATTCCACACCCCTGCTGGCACATGGTTGTTACTATATGGGAAACAGCCTTTACAACAGATGCGTTGTAATGCATGCCATTACCCCGCATGTCATTACAACGCGAAAGGCTTGTTGCAGGGGGTAGAAGGTGTTGGATTTAACTCCAACACCTTCCCTACTGTTGCACACACTGGAGTTGGAATAGTAAATTATACTATTCCAACTTCCAGCGCACCCCCGACAGCAAGTCGGGGTAAAGGTATGCGTTATAACGGCATGCGGGGTAATGGCATGCGTTGTAACGTCATACAATCTTACTATATATATGGACAATAATACAGTCAATGGTTGGGGGGAACGCGCTGGTTACATCCTAGTGAGAGCTAACATATGTAAGCACAGTTTCTATTATGTGATGTTGATGAACCCATCTGATACATGGTCCGGGGGCCTGCGGTCGGGCGGCATCCACCCAATGTGTTTACCACTGTATTTCTATTGTGAGTTTTCCTTGTGCCCCTTTCTGGGTATGCAAGGGAGTGTCGAGGAGGGCAGATGTTCAGCCAGGCAGAAGTTTTATGCTTATGGCGTAGGCGGGACAATTGTGGGAGTTTTGTTTTGTTTGTTATGGGTAAAAACAAGTGAAAATATTACTGGACTGTATGTAACCAGCGTACACACACTCACTTGCTGTGCAACATGCTATTAGACATGACATAGATAGACAACATGCCAATACGCAGATACGGGGTCTCACATGGAACGTTAGGGGCCTCAATGACCGTAGGAAGGTCCGTAAAGTTGTGGCATATCTCAAGCAGCACTCTGTACAGGTGGCGTTTCATCAGGAAACACACTTAACGCACAACAGTAGCACGCTATCATCATAACGCCTATGGGGCCGGTACTGTGCTGCGGGTTTCACTTCACATGTCTGGGGTGTCCTAATACGGGTAGACAGCAGATCCAAAATACAGATACAGGAGGTAAACGTAGACCCAGGATGCAGATATGTTATTGCCCACTTTAACAATGGTCATTTGAAGCTGTACCGGTAGGGATATATGGTCTGAATTATGATGACCCGAAGTTTTATTCCACACTCTGTTCACTCTTCTCTCAGTAGAACACAATGCCGCAAATTTAGGGGGGAGACTTCAATTGTATACTGGATCCTGGGTTGGATTGTTCTAAGGGCCCTCCTCAACGCCGTTCTGTCTCGGCCCGCGCTGTTAACGACATTACTGAAACACTAGGCCTAGTAGATGTATGGAGATATTGTAATCCCCCAAATCCCGGATTTACACACTACTCGGCTGCACACAATACACACATACGTATGGACTACTGGCTGATCTCTAAGCAGTTGGCACTGCAAGTCTTGAGATGTGAGCCGCTGCCACGCACCTTTTCTGACCACTCCCTGATAGTGCTCGGCTTAGATCTCCACAGTCAGAGGGTTGCTGCATTTACATGGAGATTCCCTCCATACTCACTACTGGATCAGGTATTCAGAACGAAATTAGCAATGGCAATAGAGGATTTCTTCATTAATAATGTGGGGACAGTGAAGAGTTTCGCTAAAGTCTGGGAAACATTTAAGGTTTATATCAGGGGGGTCACAATTTCTAAGCATTCTGGGGTGTTAAGATCCCTAAGAGGCAGGCTCTCTCTACTTGAAAGGGAGCTAGCAATTCTAGAAGCGTGGCATCAGAGCACCGGAGATAGTAACTTAATGGGGGAGATTAAAACTAAAATACGAGAATTCCATGACATAGCCAATAGTGAAGTGACACACTTGGGCAAATACACCACAGCCCGCATATACGGAGAGGGGGAGCGCCCTGGGGCGACACTAGCAACCCTCATGTGCAGTAGGCGAGACCCGGGGGGTGATCAGGACATTAATAGATGAGCAAGGAAGACTATTACATGAGGAAATCCACATAGCGAAGAGATTCCATGGCTCCAAGACGAGAATAACACCAGATGAGGAAGCCATGAGGGACTACCTGGAACACATAGCCATGACATGGCTCACCAATGAACATGAGGAACACTTGATGGCCCCATTATCCACATCTAAAATAAAGGCAGCACTCTCGGGTATGCAGTCGGGTAAGGCTCCGGGCTCACGGTTGCCTTTTATATGGCCTACCAAGACCTACTCATTCCGCACCTGATCACTCTGAGGAAATAGTGAAGGAGTGTATTATGCCTCCATCTATGCGTGAAGCAATGATTATTACTCTGCTAAAGCTAGGCAAGGATCCACCAGAATGCGCTTCATATAGACCCCTGTCACTTCTGAACGTGGACACCAAACTGTATGCTAAAATATTGGCGAATAGGCTAGCTCTGTTTTTACCTGGAGTGATAACAACAAGAACAATCTGGGTTTGTACCTGGGCGTAGTATTACATCCAATCTCCGTACCCTCTTTGGGGTCATACAACAGATTAATCCAGAGGTGCAGGCTGCAGCGATTTTTCTGGATGCTGCGAAGGCCTTCGACTCTGCCGAATGGGCGTTCATGCGCGCAATGCTCCGGCATATTGGAGTGGGAGAGGTTTTCCTGAGCCTAGTAGACATACTATACTCTGATCCTGTGGCCAGGGTCCACATTGGAAACTCTGTTTCGCCACTGTTGGGGATCTCCAGAGGTACTAGGCAGGGATGTCCTTTGTCACCCTTACTGTATGCATAGATAGCTGAACCATTAGAAACTGCCATACGCGAATACCATAGTCACAGAGGGATACGTTTCCCAAATTATAATCTTATTATTTTGGCATACGCAGATGATACTGTAATATATATCAGAGACCCTGAGATAAATCTTGCCCCGTTTCTTAGAGAGGTGGTACAATTTGGTGCCATTTCGGGACTTCGCATACACTGGGAAAAGTCCATGGTGTTCCCCCTTACTCCCGCAATGAAGCCAGCCCCTCTGGAGTTTCCACTAAGTTGGACGACAGACCCGATTCAATATTTGGGCATACAGATTCATAGAGACCCCTCAACAGTCATAAGAGAAAACTACAGGAAAGCAATAGCTAAACTTGAGACAGGTGTTGACTGTTGGATTAAACTACCTCTTTCCTTAATGGGACGCATCGCCATTATGAAAATGGTGGTCCTTCCTAGATTCTTGTTTTTATTCCAGAATATCCCAATTCTATTAACATGTGCATTCTTCATCATATTACGTTCAATTATGATCATACTTGCTTGGGCTGGGATACAACCGCGCGTGAAGTGGGAAACTCTTACCATGCCATATGATATGGGAGGCCTCAATGCACCTCACCTCAAGCTTTATTATAAGGCGGGACAGAGCACCTTCGCGCATTATTGGATACATGGCCCACAGGATGTACCGCACCTCTATATAGAAAAAGAGATTGCTGCACGACACGCTCCCCTGGATCTTATTTTCTCCTCCCAAGAGACACTATGGTTGTTTTGATTCATTGAATACCACCGAGCAAGTCAGGTGGAACCTCTTTGAAGCCCAGGTGGGTTCCTTATTGTATTCACCTCATACACTGATCGAAAGGTGGGCATGGTTTAAAATTGGCAGAGAGGGAGGGGTAGTCGAGGCTCTAAAATCACTACAAATTACAACAATGGGTGATTTATTAATTGAAGGGAAGGTGAGGAGTTGGGAAGCCCTAAGTACAGAATTGGCAGCTCCATTGCCTATGACTTGTTTCCACTACTTTAGGATTCGTCACTCGCTGCGTGCAATTTAAGAAGCGACATGCTAGAACCCCCGACCATGCCGGCTTTGTTCTCCTTGATAAAAGAACATGTACCTCTGAAACTGATCATGAGATTCCACTCCCTCGCACAAGAAGCACGCAGGCCATCCATGACTAAGGCAAGGCAGGACTGGCAGCAAGAGTTGGGAATAGTCATAGATGATGGAAGCTGGAGATACTGCTGTGCCATGATTAAGGATTTATTACAAATGGCAGACACAGGCTAATTCAGTTTAAATACATTAACAGGATATATTATACCCCCGAGAGATTGCACAGATATGGGCTTAGCGATTCAGCTGTATGCTCCAGATGCTCAGAACAGACAGCTACCTTTATACATGTCGCCTGGTACTGTCCTGGGGTATTCACATTCTGGAGGGCGATTATTCATGAACTAGAACAAATAACTGGCACCACGTCAGAGGTGAACCCATTCATGGCCCTATTAGGGTACACCAAAAAGTTTGAGAAAGCACACCGCTAATTGATAGCAATAGGACTCTATTAGACATGGCATCTTTTGGCGTGTTTCCCCTGTCTTTTTGCTTTCTGACCTCCCGGTTTTGTGTTTGCTGTTTTAGTGTCTCTGCACACTTTCTCACTGCTGTTCAGTGTTAAAGTGCAAGTGCTCCTGTTGTAAATTGTATTATGGATTGGTGTTACCATGATTGGCATGTTTGATTTACTGGTAAGTCCCTAGTAAAGTGCACTGAGAGTGCCAGGTCCTGTAAATCAAATGCTACTAGTGGGCCTGCAGCATTGAACGTGCCACCCACAGAAGTAGCCCTGTATAGGTAACTCAGACCCGCCACTGCAGAGTCTGCATGCAGTTTGTAACTGCCATGTCGACCTGGCAAGTGCACCCACTTGCCAGGCCCCAACCTTCCCTCTTCTTACATGTTAGTCACCCCTAAGGTAGGCCCAAGGTACCCCTCTGGGCAGGGTGCAGTGTAAGTGAAAGGTGGGACATGCCCTGGTGTGTGTGGCATGTCCTGATGGTGAAATATTGCCAATTTCATTTTTCACTTTTGCAAGGCTACCTGTTCCCATAGGATAGAATGGCGAGTTTGCTTATAACATCCTAAAAGCATAACTACCCCTGGGAACAAGGTAGGAAAATAAAGTTTAGTATGCCTGAACTCAGAATGTTAAAATGCATCTTTTAGTGAGGTTGATTTTTAAATTCTGTGTTTCAAAATACCACTTTTAGAAAGTGGGTATTTTCTTGCTTAGCCATCCAGTGTGCCTCTGCTAGGATGTGTATTGACTGTCTGGCTTTGGAGTGACAGGGGCTGGGGATGTGCAGTGGCTCCAGAGAGTCTGGATGAGTCAGGGCTGGGCTGAATAGACTTGGGCTGCATTTAGAGTAGGGGGAGGAGATTTCCTTTCACCTGAATGGGCCTGGTCTGCCTTCCACAATGCTGTCTCCACCTCCTGAAAGGAAGCTGCGCCAGAGAGGACAGAACTGGTTTGGACTAAGCACAGACACTCTCTGCCTGAGAGAACAAAGGGATTTTAAGTATAAATATTGGGGCCCAGACCCCAACATTTTAGAACTCGCTGGAATCAAGGAACCTGCAAAGAAGAAGAGCTGGAAGAGCTGCCAGGAGGAGGACTGCCCTTTGCAGTGTTGTTGCTTTGTTGGGTTGGCCTGCAGTTGCTGCTACTGCCTTGGGCAGTGAAAGGACTAGACTGAACTTTCCTTACTTTTGCTGAGTATCTCCAAGAACTTGAAGTAGAGCTTGCCTCCTGTTCTGAAGTCTCAGGGACTGCAAAGACTTCACCAACCTCTGGGTACCACTTCTGGAACCGCTGTTTCAGTTGCCATAGAGAAGGGAAACGCAACCGACTCCATCACCGACTCCGTCGCTGGCTCTGTGTCCTGACGGCACCGTAGAAGGCACCGTCCGCATCTTGCACTGCAACACTGGTCTCACCGTCGACCGCCGCCGCCACTAGCTGCTGCTTGCACCATGACCTGTGGGCACCGCACTCCGCACCACCTCACTTCACTTCGCCATCCTGGTCTCACCGAAGCCGTCGCTGCGGCTGGCTTTGACACCCGTGACGACATCGTGGCTGGAGGCACCGCTCGTAAGTTTCACAACACACCGCCTCGTCCCACACAGCAGTGTGGGCCGACCAACGCCAGCTCCCGCTAACCGGCTCTGTCGCTTGCACCAGCATCGCATTGAGCACCGCCTCACCCTGCACCATAAGCCTTGGTCTCACCGACACCGTCTGGATGATGGTCACCAAGCCGCTGCCTGCACCGCATCGAGAAGGGCACCGCACCCTGCACCGCTTCCATTTTGCAACGCAACCGCCACGGTCGCCCCGACCGACTCGCACCAACGTGCCAGCAGCAATGAGAAACGTACTGTTACAAGTCTGTCCACTGTTTCACGGGCCCGTACAGACGCGGTCGGCTGGAACTGTTAGAGTCTGTTTTCAGCATCGCGGTAGCCCCAGACGGAGCTACCGCCTCGTACGAACTGTGTTTTTGAGGTATTTCTGCATTTTAAGGATATCTTGCAAAGTATATATTTTTTTAAAGTACTGTATGTTGGATTTTTATCGTTTTGGTCTTGTTTTGGATATATAAACATATTGGATATTTCTCTAAGCTAGTGTGGTGTCCTTTTGTAGTGTTTTCACTGTATTACTGTTGGTTATGTGAAAATGCTTTACACACTGCTTCTGAGATAAGCCTGACTGCTCGTGCCAAGCCACCAAGGCGGTGAGCAGGGGATATTTTAGGAGTGTAACTCCCTTACCCTGGCTAGGAAGAAAGGGTCCCTACTTGGAGAAAGGTGCAAACCCTTGCCAACTAGAGACCCCCATTTCTAACATTGGTTGTCAGCGGTGAGGATAGGACTTGTGTTTGCACTTGACTTACAGTGATTGATGTGCACTACTACATATCGCAGACCATTACGTACCACATACTGGTTCTTTTTCTTTTCTGGCCTTATTTTGATCCTGCCAGTTTATTGAGAACTTGAACTTGCTACTTCATCATGCCTGAATCAAGAGCATCATCGGTTGCATCCTTGGAAGTGGCCTTTGAGAAGGATAGGTTGGAATCCTACAACGTGAAAGAGTTGAAGGCTATTTGCAAAAATCTAAAGGTCCAAGTCAGAGGCCTCACCAGGAAGGAGGAGCTACAAAAGGCGCTGAGGGCCCTGGGTAGCAGCCAGACATGCCAGTGGGCAGTCTGGAGATCTCAGTGGAGAGGCGGACCAGCCTATTCCTAGAATGGATGTGCTTTCGGGAGGAGGGGGACCCTCCGGGCTAGGCAGCAGTGGCTCGTCCCCAGAGGAGCTAAAGGACAGGCGGGAAGCAAGGAAGTTTGAGTTGGAAAAACTCAGGATGGAGAATGAAAGGGAAGACAAAAGAATAGCCATGGAGGAAAGGAAGAAGATCTTAGATCATGAATGTTGTCTTAAGGAGCTGGAGCTAAGGAGTAGACCCAGCTCAGATGGTGGCAGCAATTCATCAGTGCAGTCAGATAGGATTGTGCACATCCCCAAGAATGTAGGCAAGGAATTCAAGAAGGGGGGTGACATTAAAAGGTGGTTTCAGGATTATGAGGCATCTATACACATGATTGGTTTCCCTGAGAAGAATTGGGGGGCAGGATTGTGGCCTCTTTTCTCAGAAGAAGCAAGCGATACTTTAGTGGCTTTGGGTAAGGGGTGTAACCTCACCTATGCTGACATGAAGGAGGCCCTTCTCACCAGGTATGGTCTCACTCCTGAAAAGTACAGGGATCAGTTTAGGTCCAGTAAGAAAACTGATGCCAACACTTGGTTGGAATGTGTGGATTCTTTCTGCAGGTCACTGGATGGCTGGGTGAAGGGAAGTAATGTGACAGATTTTCAGGGGCTCTACAATTTGATTGCATGGGAGCACTTGTCTAGTCTTTGTTTGCAGAGCTGCACCAGCACTTGGTTGATAGTAAGTTGACTGACCCCAGCATGCTTGCTATGGAGGCGGACCGCTGGCTGAGTACCAGGGTCCACAAGAAAGCGTTTGGGGGAGACTCAACCAAAGGTGGCCAGGGTCCCCAGCAGAAAAGTGGAGGGGACAAGGGTAAAGCACAGGAGTTCTCCAAAGGGCCCCAAACTAATACCCAGGGTAAAGGTTCCCATCCCCCAGGAAACAAAAAATCAGTGGTCTCTTCAGGAAAGCCTGCAGAGACCGGCCCCCGCAAGTGCTATGCCTGTGAGCAGGTGGGTCTTCGCATAAACTGGGAAAAGTCCATGGTGTTCTCCCTTACTCCCACAATGAAGCCAGCCCCTCTGGAGTTTCCACTAAGTTGGACGACAAACCCGATTCGATATTTGGGCATACAGATTCATACAGACCCCACAACAGCCATAAGAGAAAACTACGGGAAAGCAATAGCTAAACTTGAGACAGGTGTTGACTGTTGGATTAAACTCCCTCTTTCCTTAATGGGACGCATCGCCATTCTGAAAATGGTGGTCCTTCCTAGATTCTTGTTTTTATTCCAGAATATCCCAATTCTATTAACACATGCATTCTTCATCATATTACGTTCAATTATGATCAAACTCGCTTGTGCTGGGAAACAACCACGCGTGAAGTGGGAAACTCTTAACATGCCGTATGATATGGGAGGCCTCAATGCACCTGACCTCGAGCTTTATTATAAGGCGTCACAGAGCACCTTCGTGCATTATTGGATACATGGCCCACAGGATGTACCGCACCTGTATATAGAAAAAGAGATTGCTGCACCCGACACGCTCCCCCGGATCTTATTTTCTCTTCCCAAGAGACGCTATGGTTGCTTTTATTCATTGAATACCACAGAGCAAGTCAGGTGGAACCTCTTTGAAGCCCAGGCGGGTTCCTTATTGTATTCACCTCATACACTAATAGAATGGTGCGCATGGTTTAAAATTGGCAGAGAGAGAGGGGTAGTCGAGGATCTAAAATCACTACAAATTACAACAATGGGTGATTTATTAATTGAAGGGAAGGTGAGGAGTTGGGAAGCCCTAAGTACAGAATTGGCGGCTCCATTGGCTATGACTTGTTTCCACTACTTTAGGATTCGTCACTTGCTGCGTGCATTTAAGAAGCGACATGCTAGAACCCCCAACCATGCCGGCTTTGTTCTCCTTGATAAAAGAACGTGTACCTCTCAAACTGATCACGAGATTCCATTCCCTCGCACAAGAAGCACGCAGGCCATCCATGACTAAGGCAAGACAAGACTGGCAGCGAGAGTTGGGAATAGTCATAGATGACGGAAGCTGGAGATACTGCTGTGCCATGATTAAGGATTTATTACAAAATGGCAGGCACAGGCTAATTCAGTTTAAATACATTACCAGGATATATTATACCCCCGAGAGATTGCACAGATATGGACTTAGCGATTCAGCTGTATGCTCCAGATGCTCAGAACAGACAGCTACCTTTATACATGTCGCCTGGTACTGTCCTCACATTCTGGAGGGCGATTATTTATGAACTAGAACAAATAACTGGCACCACATTAGAGGTGAACCCATTCATGGCCCTATTAGGGTACACCAAAAAGTTTGAGAAAGCACACCGCAAATTGATAGCAATAGGGCTCTGTTAGACTTGGCACCTTTTGGCGTGTTTACCCTGTCTTTTGCTTTCTGACCTCCCGGGTTTGACTCTGTTTTTGCTGTTTTAGTGACCCTGAGCACTTTTTCACTGCTGTTCAGTGTTAAAGTGCAAGTGCTCCTGTTGTAAATTGTATTATGGATTGGTGCTACCATGATTGGCATATTTGATTTACTGGTAAGTCCCTGGTAAAGTGCACTGAGAGTGCCAGGGCCTGCAAATCAAATGCTACTAGTGGACCTGCAGCATTGAATGTGCCACCCACAGAAGTAGCCCTGTAAAGGTAACTCAGACCTGCCACTGCAGAGTCTGCACGCAGTTTGTAACTGCCATGTCGACCTGGCAAGTGCACCCACTTGCCAGGCCCCAACCTTCCCTCTTCTTACATTTTAGTCACCCCTAAGGTAGGCCCAAGGTACCCCTGTGGGCAGGGTGCAGTGTATGTGAAAGGTGGGACATGCCCTGGTGTGTGTGGCATGTCCTGATAGTGAAATACTGCCAATTTCATTTTTCACTATTGCAAGGCTACCTGTTCCAATAGGCTAGAATGGGGAGTTTGCTTATAACATCTTATAAGCATAACTACTCCTGGGAACAAGGTAGGAAAATAAAGTTTAGTATGCCTGAACTCAGAATGTTAAAATGCATCTTTTAGTGAGGGTGATTTTTACATTCTGTATTTGAAAATACCACTTTTAGAAAGTAGGTATTTTCTTGCTTAGCCATCTAGTGTGCCTCTGCTAGGATGTGTATTGACTGTCTGGCTTTGGAGTGACAGGGGCTGGGGATGTGCAGTGGCTCCAGAGAGTCTGGATGAGTCAGGGCTGGGCTGAATAGACCTGGGCTGCATTTAGAGTAGGGAGAGGAGATTTCCTTTCACCTGAATGGGCCTAGTCTGCCTTCCACAATGCTTTCTCCACCTCCTGCCAGGAAGCTACGCCAGAGAGGACAGAACTGGTTTGAACTAAGCACAGACACTCTCTGCCTGAGAGAACAAAGAGATTGTGAGTATAAATATTGGGGCCCAGACCCCAACATTTTAGAACTCGCTGGAATCAAGGAACCTGCCAAGAAGAAGAGCTGGAAGAGCTGCCAGGAGGAGGACTGCCCCTTTGCTGTGTTGTTGCTTTGTTGGGTTGGCCTGCAGTTGCTGCTTCTGCCTTGGGCAGTGAAAGGGCTTGAAGTAGAGCTTGCCTCCTGTTCTGAAGTTTCAGTATCTGCAAAGACTTCACCAACCTCTGGGTACCGCTTCTGGAACCGCTGTTTCAGTTGCCATAGAAAAGGGAAACGCAACCGACTCCGTCGCTGGCTCTGTGTCCTGACGGCACCGTAGAAGGCACCGTCCGCATCTTGCACCGCAACACTGGTCTCACCAACGACGATGACCGACGTCTCCGAGCTGCTGCTTGCACCATGACCTGTGGGCACCGCACTCCGCACCACCTCGCTTCACTTCGCCATCCTGGTCTCACCGACACCATCGATGCGGCTGACTTCGACATCCGTGACCGCATCGTGACTTGGGGCACCGCTCGTAAGTTTCACAACACACCGCCTTGTCCCACACACCAGTCTGGGCCGACCGACGCCAGCTCCCGCTAACCGGCTCTGTCGCTTGCACCGGCATTGCATTGAGCACCGCCTCACCCTGCACCGTAAGCCTTGGTCTCACCGAGGCCGTCTGGATGATCGTCACCGAGCCGATGCCTGCACCGCATCGAGAAGGGTACTGCACCCTGCACCGCTTCCATTTTGCAACGCAACCACGACGGTTGCCCTGACGGGCTCACACCAACGTGCCAGCAGCAACGAGAAAGGTACTGTTACCGAGTCTGTCCACGCTTTCACTGGCCCGTACAGACATGGTCGGCTGGAACTGTTGGACTCTTCACAATTTTGAGGAGCACAATAAACACTATTCTTTATGTTTGTAGAAGAGTCCAAATCACTATTTCAACATGTGATATCCCATACCGTTTGTTTTTGAAGCAATATGACAGCAGCAAAATTCTATAATCATATCTTATACAGATCACTTTCACATTCTGATTATTTTATAACATCTTTATTCATTAAATACTCAAGCATAAAAGAGCACAAGATAAGGTATCCAAGATGAAAACAGCCTACGCGTTTCGTCCCTGTTCACATGGGACTTCTTCAGGGCTCCTAAGTCTCTTGAATGTAGTCAAAACTTTATTGATCAGATCAACAGCCCACCGGTAATATACCAGAATCTGGGCGCAACGCACGGCGGACACACACGAAGATCAGGGACATTACACGTTCCCGAGGTCTGATGAAATGTACCGAAAGGGGAAATGAATTAAATGTCGGAATGGTAGAGAATTTGGATACAGACTTAAGACGTGGATTACCGCATTTTTGGGGACGAAGAGAGCAGTCCAAAAACAAACGGTATGGGATATCACATGTTGAAATAGTGATTTGGACTCTTCTACAAACATAAAGAATAGTGTTTATTGTGCTCCTCAAAATTGTGAAGTTTTGTGTATAGGATTGGGGCTTTTCTCGGTTGACCCAACAAGAGTGAGCACATTTAGGAACCCTTTTGGGACAAACAGTGTGCAGGCGGAAATTATGAACCACAACCGTGTTTCTGTTGCGTTAACTGTTGGACTCTGTTGTTTTCAGCATCGCGGTAGCCCCGGACGGAACTACCGACTCGTACGAACTGTGTTTTTGAGGTATTTCTGCATTTTAAGGATATCTTGCAAAGTATATATTTTTATGTTGGATTTTTATCGTTTTGGTCTTGTTTTGGATATATAAAAATATTGGATATTTTTCTAAGCTGGTGTGGTGTCCTTTTGTAGTGTTTTCACTGTATTACTATTGGTTATGTGCAAATGCTTTACACACTACTTCTGAGATAAGCCTGACTGCTCGTGCCAAGCTACCAAGGCGGTGAGCAGGGGTTATTTTAGGAGTGTAACTCCCTTACCCTGGATAGGAAGAAGCGTCTCTACTTGGACAAAGGTGCAAACCCTTGCCAACTAGAGACCTCCATTTCTAACAGGGTTTTATTAGCAAACCGGCGAGTGGTGATGAGATGGGCCAGGGGCCCGACACTCATATTGGAGGAGTGGCATAGAGATTTGATCTACTGTAACACCCAATTCGAGTCATATAACAAATTGCTCCCCCTGCGGAACAGACCCAAGAATATATGGGAAACATACCGTACATACCTGGTAGGCAAAGAGACTGGTGAGCCAAAAGGGGAGGCTTCTCAGGCTTGATTATATATGTACGATTGCAATTGTGAGAAACCGTCAGCTACATTAAATCACACACGAACTTGGTCAGTATGTATGTTATTTTGGTAACCTAATTCTTATAAGCAACTGCCAGATGAGATTGAACATATTTGATTACATTATATACAGCTATACTACGAGAAGCGATCATTAATGAACAAGTTACTTACCTTCGGTAACGATGTATCTGGTAGGTACACAGTCTAGCCGCAGATTCCTTACTTAGAATATCCTCCAGGCGCCAGTCTGGATCCGGAGATTTTTCAGCAGTACCTCTGCGTGCCGGGGGATGGCGTCGCATGGCTCCGCCCTGACGTCGTCCACGGATATGATGTCAGTGGAGCCATATAAGTCCCTCCCGGCGCGCTGAAGTCAGTTTTCTACTGTGAAAATGTTCCGCGCCACAACCCGGAGCCACTACTAAAACTGAGAGTGTGGGAACAGTGTGCCCATAAAGATAAAAAAATCTGTGAAACAATAATGACAATAGACAATAAAATGATGAGAAACATCATAATGCAGTGTAGAGAAAAAACACTACATACTGTGAGGGACTGAAGGGAGAGAGGCAGAGTAATCGCCCCTAGAAACAGTCTCGCAGAAATGAAGAACCATACCCTCCTATGAGGCAAAACAGCAATGGAAATGAATGTTATGGTAAACGACAAGCAGTCTGCACCCACATGAATGTTATGGTAATGGACATCAAGACTGTAACAACATGAAGTTATGGCAATTGACAACATTTCTGTAACAAAAGAGAATGTGCAACCATGCGCCCTAAATATGACCAACTGACTTTAGCATAGGCAAATAGACCCCAAACGACATGACCAAACTCCACACTGGAAGAACCAAGGTGCTAGAGCGTGGATGGATATAAGAGCCTACCACCCAATTGCAAGAATGGGCCGAGAAGCAACAAGTAAATCAGAATAAGACAACCTGACCTGGGAAGGATGTGAAGAGACTAACACGTATGAAGACAGAGACCACAGGTAGAAAGACCAGTGGGGAAGAACCCAACCTGAAAAGGTCCTTGCAGAGTGGGGAGGATGGGTGGGCCTTAAGGAATCTGCGGCTAGACTGTGTCTCTACCAGATACATTGTTACCAAAGGTAAGTAACTTGTTCATCTGATAGAGACATCTAGCCGTAGATTCCTTAACTTAGGATAGATACCAAAGCTATACCCCATTGGACGAGGGTCTGCAACTGAACCCCACCAAGTTCCAAAGAGAACCAATCCGTCAATAAAGATTGACAAAAACAGGTGGAGACAGCAAGTGCAAGCGTGGCTGACACTAGACCCATTAAGCTCTGTTAAAAGAAAGGCAATGGCACCACAGTCCGTCAGAGTACAGTACGAGACTTACACCTTCCAGGAAAGGACGAAGGGAAATCACAGAAACCAGAACGGCCAGTGCACAATGGAAGAAAATTCATAAGCTTCTGTAATAAGAATTAGAAGCAGAACTGTGCGCAGGATCCCATGGATCTGCAAAAAAGAAAAGTCCCAGAGAAAGAACAAAACAGCATGACAGAGTCAGAGCGTGCAAAATGAGAATGCACAGCAGTGGATGCAAAGATGACATGTATAGACACAGATGTCACCCATGTAGAGACATACAAACCTTGACAACAAGGAGATACATGTATGTGGATAATAGGGATGCACATATGCAGACAGTGTGGACCGTGGGAGCCACCCCACACACATGCAAAAGCCCATGAAATGTAGCATCAACAGCACACATGCGTCGGCAGAAAGACACAGAACGTATCACCAGGCAGTCATACTGAGCAACCATACACAGAAGTACATTGGTCAAGGGATACTGGCAGAAGCCGGACACAAACATAAGGCTCGCTCTCAGAAGAAAGAGAGAGAGGGAGAGCGAGAGGGAAAAAGACAGAATCAGGGGCTAAGAAACCCAAGATACTGTAACAAGGAAAAACTTAGTATGTGTGCTCACTCGCAGTGAGTATATATACTATGACATGTATATAAATATATATATATATATATACATACACACACACATATATGTACATACACACCTACATATATATATATTTTTTTTTAAATGAAAGACGAGGGAAACCCGAAGAGCATGCCCAAGACAAAAACAGCAGCCCACACAATAGGTACCTACGGCGCTGATGTGAACCATAGCGGGACAAAACATATGTGAAAACACAGTAACTCACATACATATATAATAACTGTAGAAATGACAAGGAGCATCTCTGAACAGAGAGACTTCTAAGGGTAACATCGGCAGAGGCCATGAGCAGGGGGACCTGAGACCCTGCCTGGCAATGAGCAGAGGGACCTGAGCCCCTGCCTGGGAAGTGCGTAGGAAAAAAGAGGGGGAGAGCACAAGACAATATGTAGCAGCAACGCGGCGGGAGTAAAACCCGACAGGGTCGGTGGCCATGAGGGAAAACCAAGGACATAAGCACTTTCTAACATCAGAGATTGAAGAGTAGACAATACCACAAAGATTAGAAAGCAGCCTACGCTGTGGCGCAAGTTGGACCAGCAAGCACCCAGTGCCTGTGAACGTACCCAGCGTGTACCCACATACCGTGCCAGAACTGAAAGCAGAATAGAATCTGTTCCGGAAGTGTAACAGAAAAACATGCTCACAAGAGACACTGGCATACGGCTAAGACAAAAAGAAACCCTCTTTGGGTACCCTAATAAACCAAACCACATACAATCGTACACTTAATCAAATCACCAGAACATAACACCACCACCATCAAAGGCCAAGTGCTAAGAAAATACAAGTATTTTATTGGGTAATAAAAAAACATGTAAAAAAGAGGTTAAAAACACTATGTGGCAAATATTGCCCACAAATTTTAAAAACCAAACAAATTAATACAATACTGGGAGAACCTGCAAGAAAAATTGTTTCTAATCATTTAAACAGGCCAATACATCAGACCAAATTCATTATTCTGACATTTGATTTTTGTGCAGTAAACTTGACAGTAATAACAAATGTCTTTCACAGTCTACAGTATGCCTGTTAACAAAAAGCGTCGACGCGTTTCGGTGGGTATTGCTGCGAACAACTCTTGCAAACGCTGCACTAGCCTCCATGGCTATTCTAGGTGGCGACAGCAGATCATAATCAGGGGACGGTTGCAGGCTAACACGTCCACCAAAGGCCAAAGGCTCTGCAGCCCGAGGATGTCCAAGGACCTGCAAGTGCTCCACATCAACATGCTCTGAAGAACGCGGAAGCAACACTGGGGGGGTGAACCCCAAGGGGCCACATCCTCCATTAGCAAAGGAGTAGGAGAGGACGTCTCCGGCGTCGAACGACGTTGAAACGTCGCCATCTCGACGCTGACGGATGCCGAAGGAGACTCCCTCGACCGGCGTCGGGACGGCGTCAACTCAACATCCCCCGCGATGGGCGACTGCAGTGTGGCTCGGGGACAAGTCTTCTGCCGCATCAGACGTCATCGCAGGGAGCCCCACTGGACTGTGCTCTGATGCTATAGGTGGACTTCGGCCCGACGTTTGAATGGGAAGCCCGCCGGGCCGACTCCTGACGTCGCAGCGACACCGGAACCGGAGTCATGGTACTTGATCGGCGCCGAGGGTGAACACGCCGGCGAGTTCCCAATCTGAGTCCTTACCACCTCTGTGGGGCACGCAGGCGCGCCAGAGAGAGGGGTCGACCCAAAAATGGCCTGCAAAGCCTGGTAATAGGCTTCCATCTGGGTCCTATTCGCCCCAACATTAGGAAATGGGAGGTAGGCGGAGGTCGACTGCTGAGGGCCCGTCTCCGGTAAAGACTGGGAGCAGCGGGCACCGACGTGACGACTACGTGAGGCCGACGGCCTCCGTGACTTCTTCTTGTGCTTACCTTAGGAAGGCGAGCGATGTCCTCAGGAACAACTCCGTGACCTGCCCCGAACAGGAGCCCCAGCTCGAGATGGAGACCGGCGACGCTTGGACTCCGAACGGAACATCCGGGGAGTTAACAATTTCATCCTACGTTCCCGCAGGGACTTGAGCTTCAACTTCCGATAGGCGTCGCACTCCTCGGAGTCGTGGCGCTCACCCAAGCACCACATACAAATCGCGTGCGGATCCGTCGCCGACATCTGTCGCGTACAGGTCTCACACGATTTAAAGCCCGAAGGCATCGCACACTGTTCCTGGACGTGAAAAGGGCGTCAGTAAGGCCTAAAAACAAAAACAGGCCAGAGGAACCGCTTCTCCTGGATCCGCGCTGTAGGTTCGGAAAAGAAGAAAACTGACGTCAGCGTGCCGGGATGGACTTATATATGGCTCCACTGAAGTCATATCCATGGTTGACATCAGGGTGGAGCCATGCGACGCCGTCCTCCGGCACGCAGAGGTACTGCTGAAAAATCTCTGGATCCAGACTAGCGCCTGGAGGATATTCTAAGTTAAGGAATCTGCGGCTAGATGTCTCTATCAGATACACATGTTCATCATACAAATGTAAGTGAAATGGAAAAATATCTATGTCAAATGGAATATGTAAGGAAATGTTAAGCATGAATCTGCAATGCTAAGCGTATGTTTTCATGCCTGTCCAGTCATTTATTCTATATGTCTGTTTCACTAAAAAAAAAAAAAAATTTAAAAAAAAAAAATAATTAAAAAGGGGAAAGCTAAATTGTAGTTTTAAATACCTGGTTTGCCTACCACGTGGACAACCGCTCCATTGGTTTCATTTACAGAGTATGTGAAGTAGAACCAAAAGTCATCATCATCTTTCTCTTTACAGTGCGTCACAGCATCAGCCTGGCCTGGCTGTGGTAACTTGTCTTGACTTTCTACAATTGTAGTGTTGAAATGCTTGCACTCCTGTTCACACACATCTTTCTTTTCTCCTTTGTTGAAAGCTTTGCACTGCACACATGCCCTGTTCATAAAAGAAGACACAAAGTAACAATTTCATAAGGTGTTGCATGCAAACAGTAGAGAAATCTGTGGGTAATTGCCAAAGTAAAGCAGAGCGAATTGGTAGGATTGCAAGTGTGAGGACAGACAAGCAAGATAAACTTGATAATCATTTTCTGTTATAAAAAAAAACACAGTATCTATACACAAGCGTTGTAAGGCCTAACTTGCAAGGGGGGCGTGGCTAACCAGCCATGATGGTGGACGCATTCTAAGGAGCTCCGCATCGTGGCCCGAGAATCCTCTAATTCTCCTGCGCTGATCGTGGCCATCGCGCCGTCCTGATTGCACCGGAGGGTCCCTACTGACAGCAGAGCCCGGCAGTAATCGCTAGTTGAGACAAGACGCCTTGCTCGCTGAGATACAGCTGCAGTGAGTCACGGCAGAGACAGGGCCGGCGCCTGAGGGCTGCTGTCCGCGGACGCACGCCACGACTCGGATCGCGCCCCCCTGATCCAGGCGAGGGGCTGCACTGTTCCTGAGCTGCCCGAGCCACCTAGCGCCCGCCGGAGCCGCTCCACGCCGTACCGGAGCGGCGAAACGCCTGCCCTGTCGAGAGGCCGGCCGCCCATGGTGGAGCCACGGAAAAGAGGCAGAGATCGAGGCTGGGCTACTTTCTCCCTCGCCGAGCTGAGAAATTGCAGCGACTCGCTGGGACCGGCTCGACCCTGACAGGTGAACCCGTGGGAGGCTCGTGGTGGTGCTGGGGGGCCAGTGTGGGAGCAGATCTGGCCTACGGTGGGGCCCTCGTTGAAGTGTGTACACTCAGGCCTGCTGCCCGCGGTTTCCTCCCTCGGACACAATTTGCAGAGCAACGACCTGTGCCCGGATTGCAGCGGTGAACCCCCCCTGAGGCCGAGTCCGAACTGCAGGGCACAGACGCTTCACTGAGACCTGGTTGGCGCGGCCTGCCGGGCCTGAGTGCGATTTAGAGCGACGCTGGTGCCCAGGGAAAGGCGGACCTGCGCTGTGCAAAGACCCTGACCTGCGGCCAGAACTGAGAGCTGTCTACACGCACCGGAGCTGAAAAGCCACGCTGGAGCCTGGACGAATCTGACCCATCAACCCGGGTGAGAAGCGAAGCTGCGTGTCGGATTGTGGGGGTGTGAGCCAGTTCGGAAGAACTGTCCTGGCTGGCTAGAGTGGCGTGACGAGGGACGACTGGCGCGAGCAGAGGAGCACCCTGCTGAAAGCGAGATAGCAGTACCGGCTGGCCAGGGGCTGTGCCTGCTCATGTGGGCCCCATTCTGTGAACTGTGGGACTGACAACGGATGCGGGCTGGATGAAACTGTGAGCCTGAGGTCTGGTCATCGCTGCGGGATTGGAGGGCTCCCATGCATGAGCTGTGTGGCGTACTGGCCTGACCTAACAGACGTCGCTAACGGTCTTACCTCTCATGGCACCCCCTGGACGGACTATTAGCTCGTACTGGGCTCACGAAGGAGGCCTGCTGACACACCGGGGCCTGGAGACCCATAAGGAAGACGGCGCATGGCTGAGGCTTCACTGGACCATAGTTACGGCTGAGCCAAACCGAAGAGAACTGCGGCCATTGGGAGGAAGCGTATATAGCCACGAACGCCCGGGCCACGAGAGACAGACGCTCACCTGAACCTGCAGGGCTAAGCAGTGCGTGGGGTGCGGGGAGAGCCCCCCCTTCCCTCACAGACCTTGAACGAGCACATAAGTGGAAGCCAGCCACATCCTCGCTGAACTGCCACACGCCACCCGAAGTGCGCCATGGTCAGAAACCGGACGGGTGCGGGAGTCACAAATCCTCAGCCAACCCCAGACCTCATGCAGCCGGTCCAGTCTGATGCGGCGACTGGCCCAGGACCGTCCACACTGGAAACAAAAATAGACTCGGTACTCCAAACGGTGGCAGGCATTGGGGAGATCCTAGCACAAACCAGAGCGTCCCTAGAAAGCTGCATAGACAAGGTCATGTCGGACTTCACTCTCCTGCATGCGGACAAGAAACTGGCAGCGAAGGTCGGAGAACTGGCAGCGGAAACTGCGGAGATCGCCCCGGTCACTAAGGCGCTGAACGTTGATGTGCAAGAACTCACTGCACAGCTGCGGTCACTGGAACACAGGGTGGACGATGCGGAGGGCTGCTCCCGCCGCAACAATGTCCGTGTCCTGGGGCTTCCGGAAGGTGAGGAGGGCCAAGATGCGGTCGCTTACGTTGAATCCTGGATGAAATCCCTGCTGCCTGGTGAGTCGCTCTTCCCTTACTTCGCAGTGGAACTTGCACACAGAGTGCCGTCAGGCTGGCCGCCACCTGTTGCAAGACCTCGCCCTTTCCTATTCCGCCTGCTGAACTTTAAGGACAGAGATGCGGTCCTCCGCGAAACCAGGCGCTTGGAATCCATCGTTGTTGACAACTCTCTGGTCCTCTTCTTCCTGGACTACGCCGCAGGCGTACAGAAGCGGCTTAGCACTTTCCTCCCTGTCAAAAGGCGATTGCGTGAACTGGACATAAAATACTCCCTCATATTCCCGGCCCGGCTACAAGTGGTTGCGGATGGGTCCACTCACTTCTTCAATGACGCAGCAGACACGTGGGACTGGCTTGAGTCCACGGGTCACCATACCTCGCCAAGTCAGAGAGGAGCAGCAGGGGAGTCAAACACGAGGGGGCGCAGAAACCGTCGCAGAAGACACAGGTCGCGGGCGGCGGGCTCGCCAAGACAGCTGAGTATGGCCCCCGATCCAGAACAAGTGTTCCAAAGGAGACAAGGCGTCCTTAGAGCAGTGAAGACCATGAGAAGCAGATGGCCTAGCAGAGACTCTGATATTTCTGCGGAACACTCGCTGAGTGGCGGAAGCTCGCTGGCCATTGGAGAAGGCTCCCAGTCACTCCCTGTGGTGACGCCGCAGACTGCAGACGATTTAATGTAATGATATGATGCATTTGACGCCCAAATATGTATGCAGTTACGACAAAACTGAACACACAGCATCTCAGGTCAGTCAGACACTTCACATGGCACCCTACGGACATAGGCGCGGGGTGCGCTTGGTCATACCGGATCCCCTCCACAAGCGCTCTGGCTAATGGGCGCCCGGTGCACCACACAAGATTGACACACCACGCACGTTCACTCAAGTCAAGCGGGCCCACAACACTGCGGTGCTCTTTGCTACCTACCCACCAACACCCCCCCCGGCATGTTTGAACTGGCGTGTATAGCCGACAGTTGCCACTTGGCATTGTTCAGTGTTTGGGCAGATACCTGTGGTCCCTCTGCTCTCCCCAAGTTCTGTCCCACACAGCTCCCTCTCACGCCAACTTCACGAAGCATCGTTTACGTGAACTTTCACCACCTATGCCTACACTGCGCGCTCCCTGACTGCGCTATGTGCAGCTGCCTGCCCCCAGGGATGCTGGGTCAGGCGCGCACAGTGCTGCACTCCTCTCTTGAAGCATGCCACCCACCAACGTAATCACCTGGAATGTCCGGGGGCTGCACACACCGTCACGCAGATACAACATTTATGTGTATCTTAAATGTCACAAAACTCACATAGCGTTCTTGCAAGAGACGCACATAGCGCAACCTGAGATCTGTAGACTGCAGCAGCGGTGGAAAGGGCAGGTTCTGGCTACAGGCTATTCCTCATACGCCAGAGGGGCTCTAATCTGGATCAGACTCGGGACACTCTTTACACCAGAAGAGACCGAGATTGATGCCTATGGCAGATATGTCCTATCTAAATGGCGGCTGAATGGGAAACACATAGTGATAGGCTCCATTTATGCCCCGAACACGAACCAGAGCGCGTGGTGGACTACGCTGTCTGACATACTATCGCGCTGGTGCAATGTGCCATGGTTGCTCGGCGGAGATTTTAACACGGTTCTAGACACCACCATTGATAGATCCTTCCCTCCACTGACACACACTAATACAGCGTCTAATGCGCGAGGACTGACGAGTGGCTGTGCCGCTGGGGGCTGTCTGATGTCTGGAGGGCACTTAACCCATAGTTGCGCCTTTACTCCTTCTACTCTCACCCACATGGTCTGCATGTCCGTATCGACCGCTTTGTTGTGACCCAGCAGGTGCTGACACAGTGCACCACAGCAGATTACATAGGTAAAACTCACTCAGACCACAACCCCCACACGCTACAGCTGCAGGGCGATGAAGAGGGACCCACCACCCATCTCTGGAGACTGCAGCCCCTAGCCCTAGAAGACCCCCCCCTTCAGGCAGGCAATAGATGAGGCGATAGGCACATATTTCGAAGACAACACTGGCTCCGTCACGGACACGGGGATGCTATGGGATGCGGGGAAAGGCTGCGATCAGAGGACGATGTCTGGGCTTAAGTCGGTCCGTTAGAAAACAATTTGATGATGAAATAAGTTGCATCGAGCGCACCCTCACTAGACTAGAGGCCAAATTGGCCAGCGGCGGGGACGCACTGCTGACACTAGATGCACAGAGACAGAAACACATAGAGGTACTAAAGAGGTTGCGATGCCTAAATTACACCTTGCATGCAGCGCGCACACATGCTGCAGCTGATAGGGCAGGCAGACTGCTCGCGTGCATGATTCGTCAGGAACACGCGCAGACACCTATACTGCGCTTGCTATCGGCCACCGGTCAAATACTCACCAAACAGTATGATGTGCACAAGGACTTTGTGTCGCAGTACACCAAGGTATATAAATCAGTGCATTGCGCGATCGCCGAGGAGCTGGACTCCTTCCTTTCCCCACTCCCCCTGCCACGAATCACTGCCGACCAGCGTAGGGAATTCAATGAGCCAATCACGTTGCCGGAAATACAGGAGGTGATACGCTCACTGGCCACTGGTAAAGCTCCGGGACCCGACGGCTTCCCGGCTGAATATTATAAAGCATATCAGGAAGCACTGGCACTGCAGCTTCTCTCCATGTATAGCGGCGCGCTGGAGTTGGGGACCCTGCTGAGTACGCTGCGTGAGTCACTGCTAGTGTCGCTGCCGAAGCCAAACAGGAACGCGGAGCTGCTGGGCTCATACCGCCCGCTTGCACTCCTAAATACTGATTACAAGATTTTGGCCAAGCTGCTGGCGTGTAGACTGGCCCCGCTGGTTCCGAAGTTGGTTCACACAGACCAAAATGGGTTTGTGCCAGA
The DNA here is from genome assembly GCA_963921515.1 of Calotriton arnoldi. Lineage (NCBI taxonomy): Eukaryota > Metazoa > Chordata > Amphibia > Caudata > Salamandridae > Calotriton > Calotriton arnoldi. Next base: position 250,943 of record CAWUFW010000811.1, read on the forward strand.
TTGCAGCACGTCCCTAAACCTCCGCCGGTTCTTCAGAGTGGCTCACTATGCTAGGGTGAACTGGGATCGGTCCGGATGCCTGGTGTAGATCTAGAAAAGGCATTCGACACCTTGGAATGGGGATTCTTGTTTTCTGTGTTCCGTAAATATGATCTGGGGGAAGAGTTCCTAAGCCTTGTACAGCTTCTCTACACCCAGCCAGTAGCTAGAGTTAAAACCGGTCCGCACTTATCAGGCCAGATCCCAATCGAGCGGGGTACGCGGCAGGGCTGCCCACTCTCGCCACTACTATTTGCGCTGGCCATCGAGCCGCTGGCTGAGTCACTGCGCAAAGCGCAAGATGAGTGGGGGATCCCCTTGGGCGACAGCATGCATGGTGTCTCATTGTAAGCGGACGACCTGCTTATTTACCTCAAGGATGTTAGGTCATCTTGTGCTTCGATAGAGCGAATCCTACTGGAATTTGCTAACGTTTCAGGACTCCGTGTAAACTGGGACAAATCATGCCTGTATCCTTTCTCGGAGACCACGCTGAACCCCCGATTGTCCCTTGGCGGCAAGCCAATCCATTGGCAGGAGTCGGCATTCCGATATCTGGGAATACTCATCTATAGAGAGCCTGCTGACCTGCTTGAGGGTAATCTGATACGAGCCATCACTGCGTTACGTGCGCAGATGCCTTTCTGGGGTACTCTCCCTCTGACGGTCATGGGGAGGATAGCGCTACTTAAGATGGTGGTACTCCAGCGACTGCTGTACCACTTCGTAAATGTGCCCCTATGCCTCAAGCCAGCGCTGTTCAAAAGCTTGGAGCTGGACGTCCGAAGATTCATCTGGGGTGGGTCGCGTAGCAGGGTGGCGCTAATCAAAATGTATCCTTCGACAGTCAGCGGGGGCCTCTCGCTACCCCATATGCACTTGCAGCGCAGCTCCAGTGGGTGGTGAGATGGCTTGACACGCGCCATCTGGAGGATTCAGCGACTTGCGCCCCAGGACTCACCCACCCACAGATTGTGGCGCTGTTCCACCCTACCAGACGGGGAAGGCCGCCTGCCCAACTACTAGTGGAGGTGGCCCACTATTGCTTCCGTCGCAGTCTGCAAGTCATGCGACATGTGGCTCCGTATGCGCCGTCTCTCCCCATTCTTGGCATGCCTAGGAGGCACTGACCAGTTACCAGTGTGGAGCTACCTCATTGGGGGACTTATATAGCAACGGGCAACTCCTACTGTATGGAACCCTTGCAGAGGACATGTGCCTTCCCCGAGGCCAGTTTTTGTTGCATGGGGCATTGGTGCGTGCGCTGCGGGAGGCATGGGGCGAGGTTGCTCAGGAGCCGGCCACGCACCTGACTGTGCAATATCTACATGAACTGGGTGCGGGTCGCCACTTAGTCAGATGGTTCGTGGAATCCTTAAGAATACACACAGCGCCACGCCTGGAATCCCTTCGAGCCCACAAGGACGCGGACTTGCAGCGCCCCAGCACCGACCGTGAATGGGAAGATATCCTCAGGGGCCCCACCCGTGTCCCCCGCTATGCCATATTCCGGCTTATACAATACTACATAGTCCATAGGGAGTACTTGACCCCAGCCAAAATAAACAAATACTTCAATCGCACCGATGCTGGTTGCCCTCGCTGTGGTGAGCCAGGAGGGGACTTGCTCCATGTACTATGGTCCTGCACATCCATACAATCATATTGGGAAGCAGCCACCAGAAGCCTGGCACAATGCACAGAGCGCGCGCTTATCTGGTCATGGGAGGTGTTTATCTTGGGGTTATACAAGATGTCTAGTAAGCACAAAGTGACATCCCGCTACATTGACCTGGGGCTAATAGTAGCCAAGCGCCTACTTACAAGGCGGTGGAAGTCCTCGGAGCCCCCCCCACTGAAATCCTGGTACCAATCGCTACTATGCTGGGCACAGGTGGAGAGCATAGCGTTGCGGCGAGAGGACGCGCTAGGCATTAGGAAGCAGCCGATAGCGGCGGAGTGGGATGCAATCCTGACGGACTTTCGCACCCTATGGCAGAGTGCCTCTGAGGACTCAGGTACTATGTCTGAGTAAACGACGAGCTAGCACCCGGAGTCTCGGACGAAGTGCGCATGGCGAGCTAGCGCGTAAGATATAGACACAGCACCGCGCGTTGCGTGATGGGTCTGTATGCCCCTCCCCCCCCTGTCAACATACATCCAGGTCCAACAACATGATGCAGAACAACCATTTATCAGGTAGTGAGTAGTTTGGCAGAGGCATGCACCTGCACATCAGCACAGCTATGTCCAAATCACATGTGCGTAGACCAACTACAAGGTAGTCAAGGAAGCGTAGTTCGGAACGATGCCCCACCATAAATACCTTAAGTTTTTTACATGAGGAGAGAAATTTATTATTCACCCTGTTACATCAATGTTATGTTGCAAGCTGTTTAAAAAAAAGAATTTTGTTTTCATGGAAACATACTGTTATGTACGACCGCTCAGACTACCTATTAAGGTAGAAAGAGGGGCAAGAAACCCTTGCATTGTTATGTAACTACTGAACGGATGTGTACTATAAAATGAGAAAAAGCAATAAACAAATTTAAACAAAAAAGTTAGGCCTAACTTGCAACCTGCACAGATATTTATGATGTTGCACAGAACCTAGTCATTATCCGGTGTGGAACTGAGACCCTTTTTCACACTGCTCCAAAGTCAAAATTATTTGGGTCTACTTGCAGAGCGCAGACGTTTCTCGAGTAAACAGCAATTTTATATCAGTATCACAATAGCGTAGATTTGCTTAAAAAAATGTACTTCAAAATACGGTGCCAATCCCAAGTATGGAACTCATGGAATGGGTGATTAGAAAAGTGCTGCAGTTCACCATTTCGGGTCCCAAAACGTACTATGTTAAGGGAGTAGATAATTTGTTTTTGGCTTAATAGAACTTAGGGGTCTATTACGATGGCGTGCGGACTCTGTCCGCCCGCCACCGTAACGGTAAACGGGACCGACCGCCAGAGGTGCGGCGGTTCCGCTGTGCCCATTAGGATGCGACTGCCACCATGGCGGTCGCATCCCACATATTTAACATTGTGGCGGGGGGTGCTGTAAGCAGCACCCGCCACAATGTTAAATATGCATGTTGTGCATTGGCATGCACAACGTGACAGGCACCGCGCGGTGCCTGCCACCTTGTGCGTGGCAATGAAGGGGGGTATCATAGGTACCCCCAAGTGCAGCCACCCACCGACCCACCCCCCGGGGGCCCGCAAAGGGCCCCAAAGTGTTTACCGCATGCCTTTCCATGGCGGAGTCTCCGCCATGGAAAGGCATACCCACCGCAGGCATACTAATATGGATGGCGGTCCCCTCAAGGCACCGCCACCATATTGTGTGCCTTTTCCGCCCGGCCGGCAATCCGACCGGCGGAAAAGCGGCGGACGGACTTTCCGTCCGCCGGGGTAAATTGTGTTGTGATGGCGTGCAGATCGCCACCGCCCGCCACCGCTGGCCGGGTGGTGGCGATCCGCACAACATCCTAATAGACCCCTTAGTGTGGAAGATCGCAAAACAGAGATTCACCGGCAAACTTTCAGTGTGGGCTGCTCTTAATTAATATGCACAGCAAGAGATGTGTACATGCTGTCTGTAAGCATACCTATTATACTGCAGTCCTCAGGGCTGAAACACTTGTCATTTCTATCTGCAGACATTTTAGGGAGCAATGAAAAGAGCTTAGTCAAATGCACTTTTTACAAAAATGTATGGTATAAATTTAATATTTTTCGAGAAGCAAACTATAACATTGTTTATGCTCTTCTTTTTAAGAAAATAAAAACTCACTTCAAAATTAACTAATCACACAGCCAAATTTGGAACATCTCTTCTCCACTTTTAACGTTTGACAAAAACGTTTGACGGCCAGACAAAAGATGAAGCGAATGGGCCAATTCGATCTATTGGTTATCCAATGACCAGCAGAAGATACTCCAAGACTAGGTGAGTATCTACCGCTTATAAAATAACAGAGGCTAACACCTCCTAGCAGGGCCAGTAGTGGTGATGGCCTTCAGGGAAGATGCGGGTGCATGTATAAGCTGCGTTGGGGGATTGGAACAGTAGTTGTAGTTGCATCTGCATGGAGCACATGGTTACAGATACAGATGTATGTAGGGCTAAAAAGCATTTTTGGAAATTAACCCTAAACGGTTCTTGGAGTCCTCCTGCGATCACAGCCACAGCGGTACCGCTGTTGGTGCTGAGCAGGATCTGGCATTGTGACTCGTGATGCTACTTCGATTCTCTCCGAGTACCACTGTTGAAGTTCACCATAGAGGCTAGGTTACATCCGGTGATCCACCTCTGAAGTGTAGCGTCATAATATCGATGTTTAAATATCAATATGCCATAATATCGATGTTTAAATATCGATGTGAGACAATATCGACCTGCAAGAATATCGTCGACCAGAATATCGACATGCAGGTAAGAAATATCGTTTTTGTTAATATCGAAGTTAGTAATATCGTTAGTCAAAATATCGTTGTTAATAATATCGAAATTTATTTTAGTGTTCTGTATTTTAGTATATGTGTTAAAAGTATAGTTTATTTTTCTAATGTATGTTTGAAATTTTTAGAAGTAATTAAGTTTATGTTAAGTAATTTTTGCGTATTTTAGTTCCGTAGCGGGTTGTGGGTTTATAGGGGAATAGGGTGGGAAGTAATTTAATTATGATATATTTATTAATACATTTTTAGAAATTATTAATTTTTTAAGAAATTAAATATTGCGTTTTAGTTCCGTAGCGGGTTGTGGGTTTATAGGGGAATAGGGTGGGAAGTAATTTAATTAAAATTAATTAATTAATAATGTTAATTAATTAATATTTTTGTATTTAATAATTTATATTGTTAATTGTGTTATTTTTTTAGGGGCGGGTTGTGGGTTTATAGGGGAGTAAGGGTGGGAAGTAATTTAATTGTAATTAATTAATTAATAATTTTATTAATTAATATTTATGTATTTAATATTATGTTAATTGTGTTAAATATTTTTTTATTAGTTATTAATTGGATATTAATTATTAATTAATTGGTACATATCTTAATTGTGTTATTTTTTTAAGAGCGGGTTGTGGGTTTATAGGGGAGTAGGGTGGGAAGTAATTTAATTATAATTAATTAATTAATCATTTTTATTAATGACTTTGTGTATTTAATATTTCATATTGTTAATTGTGCTAAATAATTTATTTTTTAATTATTAATTGGTTATTAATTATTAATAATTAATGTGTAAATTGTGTCAATTTTTTATGAGTGAGTTGTGTATTTAGAGTAGTGTGGCAAGTAATAAAAAATTAATATAATTTTTAATTTTTTCAGATAATATTTATTTATTGTTATTTTATAGTCTTAATAGTATGAATTAATTTATTACTCATTGTTTTTAATTTTTTTGTATATTGTTATTAGTTAATTAATTAATTGTTAAGCAATTATGTTAATTGTGTCATGTTATTTATAGGGGTATTTGGTGAGAGGTAAATTATTTTTTATTATTTAAGGGGGTCATTACGATGGCGGGCGGAAGCACAACCGCCGTGCTGGCGGATGCAAAAACCACCAGTTACCGCCGGCACGCAGCAGTCCACACGCCCGCCCAATTACAATGCGAAAAGTAGGCCAAACACCGCCGGCAAGCCAGCAACACCGTCCGCCATCAAAGTGCGTCCGTACACGTAGCGGCGCAGCACAATTGACACACACCGTCCGACGAAATCACGTCCCGCCCGGCGTATAAATTACGATGCCGCAAACAAACGGCTCCCATGGCTAAGAGATACCGTACGACAAACCGAAGCGGTAACACGGACGCCGAGCACGGACAACGAAGAAGCGGCTCCCCGAGCATGAATCCAGCACTGCAGGCCCTCCCCATGCTCTTGCTGATGCACCACCAAGGACGCAACGTACCGCGGAGACGCAGGTAGGCACACACACAACAAGTGCACGCAAACAGCGCACACAGTGCAAGGGCGGAAAAGCGGACAACCCCCCACCACCGCGTGTACACTACACATCCACCATTGCATCCACATATGACACACAGGCCAAATCGTAACATCGCGTAACACATGTGTACACACCACCTGGGACTAGGAACCAACGACCCCGTCACGGCCCCAAAGCGGCGATGACGCCGCCACACATGCGCACAACGCAGAGGCCAACCGCAGCGCCATGCATGCGTCGCACACAGACACAGGGACACAACCAAGCAGCACACACATCAGCCCCACCCCGAACGCACATGACACGTGACAGGCCTGCCACAGACATGTCCCCAACGCCCAATTCACGGACAACACCCAACGCCACACAACCGACGCACACATGTCAGTGAAGTCACGCAACAGCAGGACACACCCCAGTGTAACAAACATGGCGTAGCACACAGCGGCGGCAACACCAACTAGGAGAAGCAGGGCCCCTTCGGGAAGAGGAACGCCAGTACCACACTGAAACACCCATACCACCCTGCACATATGAACAAGACATATAAAACGGAACACCAAAGAGCCCGGGGACCGACAACAGGTGGCCCAAGAATAACATTCACACACAAGGCCCAACGTAGAGCGGAAAGGCAGCCTGCCGCCCACACAAGGGAGAGCAGACAGCACTGAATGACCTTCCATTCCAACTCCGAAACCACAGCCCTACGAAAGAAGCCGGTGAATACAGCCATTGTCCAAGAAAAGACCAACACAGGCATGCCGAGGAGACCGACCACAGGGCAGATAGCGCATATCACAGAAGCACACAACGGACGGGGAAGAAAAAGAAAACACTCCCCCATGTCGGCCACATGCAAGTTAATTGGAAGGAGTCACACATCACTGACCTTGAACTGTCTGAGAAGCATGTGGGATGAGGGCCCGTGTCCTCCGCACAAGCCAACAGAACACAAGTCCTGTCTCCCTACGACTACACAGAGCTCACAGCAACCTCGGAGCGTGCACATTGCAGACTGCACACACAGCCGGAGCACGCCACCACAATGCACCGCTGCGAAATGGCAACCGCAACACACCTACCCAACTACGCCGGACAGGTCAAGCTGTACAAAACCAACCTGATACATATATTGGGATGCGATCTCCTGTCCCTGCTGAACGTAAGTTACCGACTGACTTACCGCATCACATTGTTCAGCTGCGTCATGCCCGTCTTCTACTGTCGGAGGTGTCCCTACCAGCATCCCGTGGAGATGTGCCTCTCCAACCCGGCATGTCTAAAGGCGGACCTGCTACCACTACTCCTCCCTCTGGACGCACACGACAGGGCCTGCTCTGCCTATGGGGGCATGGCGTATGTGGCCAACATCGCACCCGCACTGAAATGGGACCACTGTGCCTCCACACGACGGATCATCGAGAACAGCTACATCGAATGTCACCCAGCATGCCCCATCATGGTCCTCCAAGGGACAACTTACGAACAACACCTTGACAGCCACCATCCGCTACATTGGCTGGCAAACATGTACACCACCAATGACATGGAAGCCCTGCTGGACGGCATCGCATACCTGACAACCTGTAAATTCGTCGGACCACAACGCAGGTTCCCCGATTGACCTATGATGTCCAACCCCGCACCCATGCTTAGCTTCCGCACGGACTGGCCAGTCACCACCACAACAGCCATACCAAACGACCGGCAACTGTTACCACACCATCAACGACATCGCCATGACATCGGATATGACCGGGACATGCACACTGTTCCCCATCACATCCAGGAACACCGCATGCATCGTGGGAGGCAGTGGCATGGGGTCTGTGTATCGCACCCACATGGACGGAACTGCACGAACAACCAGGACACGACATGGATCCAGCGCCCATGGACACACACACCGCTCAGTGGACATGAATAGGTCGCCTGGAGTCTGTGGGTGCTGCACCCCTCCCACCCCCGCCCCGGGAATCCCATACCAGGACCTTTGCATGGACGACAAGTGCATACAACAACAACACGACCCCAGTGATTGTGACATGTCCAGTAACCACCACATTGCAACAACAAGTGGCACGCCGCTGCATGCACGCAAGCACATGCCCTGATGTCATCTCACATGCACGCGTGCATGAGGAACAACCGCAGCAAACCTGTCACATGGAACTGAGATGGACTGTGCCCATGATGCCAAGCGGTCTGGTAGGCTACATGTATACCGTCTGTGTCAAAGTCCGCAGCTCCGCAGCTATACGTAAATGTACATTAGCACAGCCTTGGCCAAGCAGATGTAACTCTGAAGCCCACATCCCACATGCAACAGCCAATCACATGTAACCCCACACCCTATCCCATTTGCAATCATGCTCAGTATATCCTCAACATGTATTCCGCTGCCAGTAGTGTCCACTATACTGCATCACAGAGGACAGAAGACTCAATATAATGTTTGAAACCAAAACTGTCTCCGCTGACTCATTTCACAAGTACGAATGAGAGAGGATGAGAGTATGTGAAGTACACGGCAGTCGTGACATGACCATGTAGTCCACTGGTATTGGATGTCAACGCAAATGAGTAGCACAACTGTGGAAGACACACATGTGTCGTGTGAAGTCGTATGGACGCAGTGCTCAGGTGGGTGGGTGTGACGGGTAGATGCGCACATGCCAAGTTGGAGCACGCCGTGTTGGGAGGGGTCATGAACAGTACACCACCGCTTCCCTGGGCATTGTGAGAGGACACCTGTCGGGGGGAGTGAACACGTGTGTGCACAGCAGCCGGGCACACGTACAAAGCGGTACCAGGCGCACCTCAGCCCACCCTCTGTGGACAAGCTGGATCCTGTTGTGCGCCCGCCATGCCCCTTGACAAGGCACACACAGCCCCAGTCGACCAGGTGTAACCCCAACATAGTCAATCCGCACAGGCGATACAGGGCACGGGATGGCAGTGGAGCATGGTGTGTGAGAGGTCTCCTCGCGCTCCTCCTGGTCATATCACGCAGGCAATAGAACCTCAACGTCTAGCATGGCACAAGTCAAATGGAAGTGTAGGGGGACGCACCACAGCACGAGCAGCACTGACGTCACGGGAGGTGGCTCGCACCATCCCATCCATTGCCCATTATACCAACCACGCCACATGCCATTGCGACTAAGTGCAAGCGCGTGCGCCACCACCCCCGAGCCCTCCCCAGAGAGGCCAAAGAGTGAATGTGTGGGCCATCAGTCACAGACGGACGCGGCCTGGCCGCAAGGACAGCCACAGCCACTGGGTGTCGCAGGTGGCGGATCCGGAAGGCGAAGACTGTGATGCATAGTCCATGCAGGCCGGGTCTCCATTTGGGGCACCACGCAGGTGGACGGCGTCCCGCAACACATCATACCCTGAGACAGCCCACTCGTGCAACTGGACCCACACATACACTCCTTGCCCTCTCTGGTGCGAGCTTGGGGCTGCCTGTGCAAGCGCTAGCCTCGCAGGTGCACATGCATATTGGGGGAGCGAGGGGAGGACATGAGGGCTGGGGCGAAGATGACTGTATCACTGTCAGTGAGTACAAGGGATGACCCAGATGTGGAAAGGAAGAGACGTGTCCCGTGTGTACTGCAACTAGTCGCCAATCCAACTACCCCCCATGTCCGGAATGTAAGCCCGCACCTAGGCCCGCCCATCCGCCACATCGAATATACCACCAGCACGACAACCTTCCCATTCGAAACACTGACTGGGGGTGGCGACCAGTGAACAATCATGTGTAGCCTACCCACGCGTACATGTGGGCCCTCCATGATCCATGTCACCTGCGGCAAAGTCATGACATGCGCAATGAGGGAAGTGAGGAGAGCTGTCCGCCCCACGCACAGAAGGTGCATCAGCTCCACAGACCCAGCAGCGAGTCCAGCAGGGGTCACATGTGCAGGGGCAGCTGTGCCTGGTGTGAAGGCACATGCATATAGACAGCACATCGACCAATGTGTAGTCTGCCCACATCTACAGTCCATCATCATGCGGACATAGGAATTGAACACAGGGCAACACATCTTAGTGGGTGCACCCACCGTGACCAACAATGCGCAATCATCGACGTACCCGCCCTGTGCATGGCCCCCCACCCAACGGAGGCACATCCAGTGCCACCATCCCACACACACAAGCCTTCCACGGAACATGCTGTGTCCAATGGTCAGTACAGAGTCAGCGCCCATCTGGTGGATCCTGAACAGGAGACACATGCACACACATGCCAGCTCCCACTATGTACGTCTGCCACCTGGCACGTGCAATGTAACCTCTCACCTGTGACGTGTGACTGCAAGCACACAGCCGTCTTGGCATGGGGCTGTCAATGTGGACACCTGTCAATGTTTCGGGAGGTGTGATCCGTACAGTGCTGTACATAGGGTGCAGTGCTGACACCTACTACTGTCTCATATCCCCTCGTGCCACAGGTCCCACTTGTTTTGGCCGCTCAGCCTGTGCCCACATCGTCGTCGTCGTGTGCCATACTCATCCAGCCTCGGAAGCAGTTCCATGCTCAGCAGACATTCATGTTGCCGTGGCGTTGCCGCTTGACGAATATGCAGTCAGTCCCCATCAGCACGCCCCGCAAGTCATTGGGGCCTAGATCCCCATGTGCATGCACATGGCAGTGGTTTGTATCACTAGCCATTGCCATTGTTGGGAGACCTGTGTAAGTGTATTGTGGCCGTGCCGTCCCAGCTTGACAGCTGGGCTGTGGCTCATGTGCTTGCTCAGTCATGTCAGTGATGTGTATGCGAAATTGCTATGTGTTGTGTTGCTTTGACATGTGTCCACTGCCATTTTCCCTAGGCGGAGACCGAACATTGACCGCCCATACCAATTGCTGGCGGACATGGACGATACAGAGGTCATTAGGAAGTTTCGGCTGGACAGGCCAACCCTGCATCGACTGTGTGCCATGTTGGAACCCCATCTCCGTCCCCGCAGGGTGTATCCGACAGCTGTCACCCCCACGGCTAAGGTGATGGCTGCCATGCATTTCTTCGCCACTGGGTCATTCCAGCACACAGTGGGCAGTGGAGGAGGGATGTCCCAGCCCATGTTCAGCAAGGTGCTGAGGGATGTACTGGCAGCCATGATGCTGTACCGAAACAGGTACATCCGCTTCCCCAGGGCTCGTGAATTGGCGGCAGTGAAGGGTGCATTCTATGCCCTTGGCAGAATCCCACACGTCGTTGGAGCCATTGACTGCACACATGTTGGCCTTGTTCCACCACAGGCCACTGAGCACCTGTACCGCAACAGGAAGCACACGCACTCCCTGAATGTGCAAGTGGTGTGCCTTGCGGACATGGTGATCACCCACGTGTGTGCAAAGTTCCCAGGCTCGGCCCATGACGCACACATAATGCGCAACAGCATCTTGCCACGACTGATGTCCAATCTGCAACAGGATCGTGGCTGTATTGTCGGTGAGTATGTGGAGTGGTGTAGCGTGCTGGTTGTGCGATGCTGTCCCCTGTCCAGTTGGAATAGCAATGGTTCTCTGTGTCCCTCACACCCAGGTGACTCTGCGTACCCGAATGGGGCATGGCTGCTCAGTCCATTGAGGAATCCTCGCACCCCAGCAGACGATCGCTACAATGAGGCACATGGGAGGACCAGACGTGTGGTCGAGCGTACCTTTGGCCTCCTCAAGTCCAGGTTCAGGTGCCTGGACCGCACCGGGGGTGCGCTGGCGTACTCCCCACAGAAGGTGTGCCAGATAGTGGTGGCGTGCTGCATGCTGCACAATCTGGCCATTCGGAAGCAGATCCCCCTCATCGTGGATGACGGAGATCAACCAGGGCCCCAGCCCGCAGACCAGGACAGCTCGAGTGAGGAGGACAGCGGAGAGGAGGAAGCTGGTAATGTGCGGCAGCAGCTCATCGCCCACTACTTCACTTGACGGTGAGTGTCCATGTACGACGGCTGATGTGGCTGTATCTGTGCAGGTGTGTGTGTGCTGTGTCAGGGTGGCCGTTTGTTCACTGCGTGCTGTGTGTCAACGCTCCATGGCCAGGGTAGTATGCCACTGTTGGTGGCTGTGGCATTGTGCCCTATTGCTCTGTGCGATGTGTGTACATTGCTTGTAGTTGTTGACATGTACTGTGTGATGGGTGTGTGACACACTCATTGAATGTGCTCCTGTTCTGTCTCCCACCCCTAGGTCCCTACAGGCCCTCCCGTTCCATTGCCATGCCACGCATCAGGTGCCGTTCCGCCCAAGGTGGCCGTTGTATTCCGTACAAATAAAACACAGGGCACAAACAGCAGTTTGTGTAAGAGGTGCATTTATTTCAAACTGTGACATGTGATTGTGTGTAAGGTGATGACAAAAGTGGTGCGTGCAGTGACAATGAGCTGTCGGTCATGGCTGCGTGATGCTCAGGGTGTACCCACTGGTTCTATGTCCATGGTCCAACAGACACATGCCATCCAGATGGCTGTGTGGAGTGGGATCGTAGTCCAAGTCAATGCAGTGGGTGGTCAAGGAGGGCTGGCTGGCTGCCTCACTTGCGTCTGGAGCGTGCGAAGTCCTCCCGTGAGATCTGTTTCCACTTCGGACGGCCCCTTCCACGTTTGCGAGGGGGTGCCTGCTTGCGACCTGCTGGTGGTTGAGGTGTGCTCACTGGCTGTGGACGCAGGGGAACTGGACACAGCTGCACGACCCTGCGCCCCGGCAGGTGGTGGCGGTGGTGGAGCTGCTGTCCCTGGCTGTGACCTCACCACCAGCTGGCCCATGAGGTCCACGAGTTGGCCCATACGGGCGTCCATGGACCTCAGCACCCCCAGCACCTTCCGCGTGTCTGAAGCAGACCTGGCCCATTGTCCTTGGGCCTCTTCATAGGCCCCAAGGACTCTGGCCATTTGAGGCAGGGCATGGCTCCCAGGGGAGACTTGCGTTTCCCTGACCCTGCTCCTCCTACCGGTACTGCTGCCACCGGCCTGCCCACTAGCCACATTGCTCACCACGGTCCTCGCTGTGGCTCCCAGGGTGGATCCAGTCGGCCGGGCCACCACCTGCGCTGGGGCTGGTGCCAGCGAAGACGTGGTGGTGGTGGCGGCGGTGGTGGTCGGTGCGGCGATGGTGGCGGTTGCGGCAGTGGTAGTGGCCGCAATGACCGTGGGTGTGGCCGCAATGACCGTGGGTGTGGCCGCAATGTCCGTGGGTGTGGCCGCAACGACAGTGGCAGCAGGGGGCTGGGAATGTTCAGCAGCCCTGGATGATGGGTTGGTGGGTAGGAGGGGTCCTGGGGAGCGGCTGGGCCCTGCCACACCAGATGGGCCTGCTTGGTGGTCCGTGTCCGAAGAGGAGGACAGATCCTCCACATCCGTGTGTCCTCGTTGGGGGCTTGTAGGCTGGCTGTGCTGGCTGCTGTCTCCATCCCCAGCATCCAGCAGTTCGTCACCTGTGGAGAGAATGAGATTTGTTATTGTGTTGCACCTGGCGAAGTATGTATTTGTCGTCTGACATTAACAGTTCGTGCAATCTCGTACATGGGTTTCCCGGAGGCGTGTGTGTGGCTGTACCATTTGTAGTTGTGTGTGCTTGGCAATGGGACTGTGTGCTGTGCACATGTGGCATGGGACGGATTGGCCATGCCGATGGGTGTGTTGCTGTGCCCCTACTTATTGTGACTCTGGTGTATGCGGGCTCCTGGCCCATCCTGGGTCTGGTTTGTACTTTGCTTTTGGTGTTCAAATGGGACGCTTAGGAACGCATATGGCAACATGGGGGCCATGCCCCAGATTCGCATTTGGGATGGAATATGCTTTTGGGGTTCAAATGGAACGCTTAGGAACGCATATGGCAACATGGGGGCCATGCCCCAGATTCGCATTTGGGAGGGAATATGCTTTTGGGGTTCAAATGGAACGCTTAGGAACGCATATGGCAACATGGGGGCCATGCCCCAGATTCGCATTTGGGAGGGAATATGCTTTTGGGGTACATGCTGTGAGCCATGGGTGCCGAACGTGACATGTGTTGTGGCAGCATGACAGTGCATGGTCTGAGGTGTGTGCATGCCTGACATGGCCTGCATATTTGCTGTCTGTTGTGATTACTGGACATGGCATTGGACGCATCGTTATGAGTGAGTGATGGTTGTGTGCCAGCCAACGTATTGCAGTTGTCCCATCTCCTTGGTGTGCGTGCTGCCCTGTGCCATGTGCATCACTGCAGTGCTCGGGGGTGTGTGGCCCATGTTGTGTGTTGTTGCTCACAGTGTGGCGTGCGCTTCATTGACTTCTGGCACATGGTTGGTCATGGGCATGTATCTTAGCGTGACTGCTGTATGTGTGGCAGCTGTGCGGATGACATGCCTTTCATGAGACTGGGGCTGACGGATGGGATGGATGGTATGTTGTATGTGCATGGTGTGTCTGTGTGTTTGATGGGTTCAGTGGTGTTCGTGTGCATTTATGTTGTTCCGCTCTGTTGCGTCTAGTGTTGTTTGTCTTACATAGGCGTAGTTGTGGGGTGTGTGGTTGACAGGCAGTAGGGGCTACATGGACAGGACTTCAATGGTGTTTCGGTTGTGTGTGATGGGTTGCACAGTGGCTGCCGTGTGGTACTATATTCAGTGTGGCTTGTGCATGCAGACGTGGCTCCTTGGGTGTTGCTGTGTCTGTGATGGGTCATGTGAGGTGTGAGTCTGTGGTTCATGTCCGTGTGCACATTGTTCACTTGTTCGTGACGGTGGGCGGTGCTGCGTGTTCGTCTGCTACGTGACATGTCCCATGTGTTGGTCGTGTTACGGTCCTCATGCCTCCAGTAATCCAGCCCTGTCCAGTTTCCCACCTGCAGGTTGTTCGGGCGTGCACTGTACTGGATGCCACATGGTTCTAAGCGGGGGTGCTCCATGTTGCAGGTCTGTGGGGGTGGGGGGTGATGTGGGTCGTGGTGGTGGCTGGACACCCACTGACACCGATTGTTGTGGACCGTGATGTCTACCTTTCGGCTGTCGGTGTGCACTGCGGTGGCTGACACGTGGCTGTGGGGTGTGGGGATGCTCCTCCTTGCTGTGCTGTGGGACTAGGGGCCTGGTGTGTGTTGTACTTGGGCTGTCCACCCTCCCACCCACTGCACTTTGTGTTCCTGCCACTTACCTGTTACTTGTCGGTTAGTGCAGCTATGGCGGACACATGGGTGTGGTGGGTGCTCGTTGTGGCGCTTCTGGCATACTTGGGGACCTGTTGGTGGTTACGTGGCTGGCTGAGTGTACACATGTCCCCACGTATCTTACAGTTGTTCGGTTTGGGCTGTGTGTGGTGGTGTCTGTTGCATGTGTGTGTGATGTGTTGTGTATTGTGTGCTGGACATGGGGGTGTTTGTCCCTGGGAGCTGTGGCATGGTGGTAGTGCATGTGAGTACATAGCGGTGTGCTGGTATACATTAGTTTGTACTTACCAGCCTCCACGTCCCCTGCTAATCCGGCGAGGATCTCCGGATGTATAATGACTCCCACCTTCTCCTCCCACGCTTTGAAGGTCTTGAAGAGCGCGGGATTCCCTCCGCCAGTGACGGCTGCCAGCTCTCTGTTCTTGCTCTCCTTCTTCTTGACCAGGCTCTTGACGTCATTCCACCGTTTGTTGATTTCAACTCTGTTCCTGGGCAGGGTCCCGACTGCATTGACCTGGTCTACGATCCGGTTCCACATTCTGTTTCTGGTGGCTAGTGGTGTGTGCTGGACCAGGTTCCCATAGATTTGTGGGTGCACCTTGATGATCTCGTCGACCATGACCGTCAGCTCAATGGGCGTGAACTTGGGCATTCTTTGTGGTGCCATGGTGTTTGTGGTGCTGGTGCGGTGTGTGTTGTGTAATGTGCAGGGGGTTTGTGGTGCCGGTGTTTGGTGGTGGTGGTGGTGGTGGTGGTTGTGATGTGTGCGTTTCTGTGGTGTGCTGCTGTCCTTGCTGTGTCACTGTGTCCTCTCCTCTCCTCTCTAGTTTGCAATGTTGCAAGGGGTTGTGGTCTGTGGGAGTGCTGCTTTTGTACTTACCTATGTGGGTGTGTCCTCATGGTCTGTTGTTTTCAGGTGTGTTGTGTCTGGTGTTCTGGCCTTTGTAGTTTTTGTTTGTCCAGGGGGTGTTTTCGGGATGTGTACTGTGCTTGTGTATTTGTGCGTGCCTTGCTGTGTGGACTTGTTGGCCATGTTGTGTGCGATTGGTTTTGTCAGCGGATGGTTTCTGTGCAGGGACGTGGGCGCCATGGCTTCTGCCGTGTCGATTCTCATTGGCGTTGTTTGCGCTGGCGGGCGGTATATTTGTAGTTTTCCCGCGCTCATGGCGGTGCGATCGTAATCTCACGTGCGGTGTGTCGGCCGTGAGGGCGGGCGGTTTTGTGTTGTCGTGCGTGTTTCCGTCCGTGGCGGGCGGTTTGACTCCGACTCGGACGATGGCGGGCGGTATCTTGTGTGATTTTCCGCCGATGGCGGTTTTCGGTTTGTGTAATCGTAATGGCGTGGTCGGTGTTCAGACGGTGTGTGCGGGCGGATTTTTGCCGCTTCCATGCCTGGCGGATTTTTTTACGCCGGGTATCGTAATGGGCCCCTTAAGTATTTGTTAATTAATGTTTATTATTTTACTGGAGTGGGAATAGTAAATTATTCACCTCCGCTATCCAACACTTTCCCTATTTTTGCAATTGTTGGAGTGGGAATAGTAATTTTATCCCCTCCGCTATCCAACACTTTCCCTACTGTTGCACTCTGTGGAGTGGGAATAGTAAATTATTCCCCTCCGCTATCCAACACTTTCCCTACTGTTGCACTTGCTGGAGTGGGAATAGTAATTTTATCCCATCCGCTATCCAACACTTTCCCAACTGTTGCACTATGTGGAGTGGGAATAGTAAATTATTCCCCTCCGCTATCCAACACTTTCCCCACTGTTGCACTTCCTGGAGTTGGAATAGTAAATTATTCCCCTCCGCTATCCAACACTTTCCCTACTGTTGCACTTGCTGTAGTGGGAATAGTAATTTTATCCCCTCCGCTATCCAACACTTTCCCTACTGTTGCAGTTGCTGGAGTGGGAATAGTAAATGATTCCCCTCTGCTATCCAACACTTTCCCTACTGTTGCATTCCCTGGAGTGGGAATAGTAAATTATTCCCATCCGCTATCCAACACTTTCCCTACTGTTGCACTGCTGGAGTGGGAATAGTAAATTATTCCCCTCCGCTATCCAATACTTTCCCTACTGTTGCAGTTGCTGGAGTTAGAATAGTAAATTATTCCCCTCCGCTATCCAACACTTTCCCTACTGTTGCACTTGCTGGAGTGGGAATAGTAATTTTATCCCATCCGCTATCCAACACTTTCCCAACTGTTGCACTCTGTGGAGTGGAAATAGTAAATTATTCCCCTCCGCTATCCAACACTTTCCCTACTGTTGCACTTCCTGGAATTGGAATAGTAAATTATTCCCCTCCGCTATCCAACACTTTCCCTACTGTTGCACTAGCTGGAGTGGGAATAGTAATTTTATCCCCTCCGCTATCCAACACTTTCCCTACTGTTGCAGTTGCTGGAGTGGGAATAGTAAATTATTCCCCTCTGCTATCCAACACTTTCCCTACTGTTGCATTCCCTGGAGTGGGAATAGTAAATTACTCCCATCCGCTATCCAACACTTTCCCTACTGTTGCACTTGCTGGAGTGGGAATAGTAAATTATTCCCCTCTGCTATCCAACACTTTCCCTACTGTTGCATTCCCTGGAGTGGGAATAGTAAATTACTCCCATCCGCTATCCAACACTTTCCCTACTGTTGCACTTGCTGGAGTGGGAATAGTAAATTATTCCCCTCCGCTATCCAATACTTTCCCTACTGTTGCAGTTGCTGGAGTTAGAATAGTAAATTATTCCCCTCCGCTATCAAACACTTTCCCTACTGTTGCACTCCCTGGAGTGGGAATAGTAAATTATTCCCATCCGCTATCCAACACTTTCCCTACTGTTGCACTTGCTGGAGTGGGAATAGTAAATTATTCCCCTCCGCTATCCAACACTTTCCCTACTGTTGCACTCGCTGGAGTGGGAATAGTAATTTTATCTCCTCCGCTATCCAACACTTTCCCTACTGTTGCACTCTGTGGAGTGGGAATAGTAAATTATTCCCCTCCGCTATCCAACACTTTCCCTACTGTTGCACTTGCTGGAGTGGGAATAGTAAATTATTCTTCTCCGCTATCCAACACTTTCCCTACTGTTGCACTCCTTGGGGTGGGAATAGTAATTTTATGCCCTACGCTATGCAATATTTTCCCTACTGTTTTAGTTAATGTAGTGTAAAATGTTGTTTTAAAGATAAATATTTATTTTAATATTTTATTTTATTATATATATATAATTTATTTTTAGATTTATCTTACAGGTATATATATATATATATATATATATATATATATATGTGTGTATTTATAATTTTTATTATGTTTGTAACGTTTTATAATTTAATAAAATAATTATTTATTAATATTATTAAGTAAATATATATATACATTTTTTTATATATGTATGTTTAATTTATTTTTATATTACATTTATTATTTATCATTTTTAACATTTTTAAATAATTCTAACTATGTTTTTATTAATTATATTTATTATTTAATTTATTTAATATTATTTTTAAGACATTTGAAAAAAAACGATATTTTGAAAACAATATTTTTAACAACGATATTTTGGTTTCAATATTTTTGTACTTACCTTTGTAGAGATAGGATGTCGATATTTTGTCCATCGATATTCTTGAAACGATATTCTGGTAGGTCGATATTGTTGTCGTCGATATTATGTCAGTGATCCGAAGTGCCCACTGACTGGGGAGTGTCATCAACCTCATTGTCAGTTGCAAATTTAACCTCATTAGTATACCCGAAGTACATCATATGGCACATCAGTCCCCATCTCTAGAGGGCGCTGCCCCTTGAAAGGCCCCCGCCTGGGCGCTTGGTTGATACCTGCTTAGCCCCCAAGGCTATTTGCATTTCGGTGATTTCCTCCCTCCCACATTACACCTTTGTGAGCTTGTGATAGATGTTTCAAAGTTACTGTTAAGGACCCCTAGTCTTCCCTCTCTAGGCTGTTTCAATTCTGACCATGTAGCACCCTGAAGAAGGTGTTATTGCATTTTGGTTGTGCACCGAAACGTGCATCAGCACCACTATAACCTGAATCGGAACCAGAAAAACGCATAATCATTGTAATGACAAACTATTGGATAAGCTAATCATTGTTTTGTATAATCTACTGGCAAACTGCTGTTCAGTATAGCCAGTTCCATTGTATTGTACTAAAACAATCTGTATGGGAATATACCCCGCATCCTATTATATGGTCTGGTTCATATGTCATAAGGTTTTTAATGTTTGTTTATTGCTTTATTTCGACAACATGTGTCAATGTGTCATAAAAGCTTGAAAAGATGTTAAGCCATGGGTTTACAATAGAACAAATTTAACTTAAAAAATGCATGGTAAGGCAAACATGTAAACAGTTGTTTTGAAAGAGTGCTCACATGCACCATTAATGATGATACAGTTGTCAGATTTACAATTTCAAATTTCTATAAGAAAAATATAAATAATTACATAGTGAAAAATTTAAAAACATATTAAAAAAGATATGGACTCAGCATCCTGCCTTATTCATCGTTTTGAGAAGCATAACATAATGCCCCAAGAAGCAGAGATGTTGGTAACTACTTAAAACCTTGTTACTGGTGTTGAGTGGTCTGTTATAAAGTGCCAGTGCGAGGAATACAATCTTGTAAATGAATCGGACAAACATTGTGTGGAGCGGATGTTACTTTACTGCATCACTGTCTCATGCCCAGTGAAGTTAGACTTCCATTTTTCAGTGCTTTTGCCTAATCAGCCATGCTTGGGCGAGAAATTTGGCCACACCACAACAAATAATGTTGTTGGGTCCGATCTGAGAATGCGCAAGGCTACCCGATGATCCAGTGTGCCCAGTTGGCAACAAATAGGTTTTAGCCATTTGGACCTTGGTACTTTGTATGCTGGGCAAACAAACATAATATGGGGGACACACTCTAGTGGGGCTCCACAGCAGGGACAATCTGCTGGTGTCTGTTTCAGGGGATGCCACTTTATGGTTACTGCACGAACGGGGAGTGTGCCGAACCTAAAATGCATATACAGCATCCTATCCCTAGGTACCTGAATTAAATCTAGGTAGGGCTCAAGGCCTCTGGTCTGCTTATGCTGGAGGAATTCTTCTGTTAGTCTGCCCACTTTAGTCAGACTAACTTCCTGGCTGGCAACCCTGTCCCAGTGTGACCGTTTGATTTCTTCTTTGCTTGGTGGGTCTTGCCTGTCCCAGTGTCCCTGGAATCCCAGTGCTGTCTGAGATTTCTTAATATCGGAAATCCATTTAATTTTACAGTTGACATCTAAATTAATAACCTCAGTAAGTGCTTCGGCGTATGTGGAGAGTTCTGGGGTCCGTCTAATGCGAGCCCAAAACAGCAATGGACGTAATTTTGCTATATCGCTGAAAGACCGTCTACCCAGATCAAGTTCTAAAGGTGTCAGAGGTGTGCTACAAGGGAGCATAACCAGGTTCCTTAGGAACTTGTGTTCAGACCTGGAAATGTCCTCGACATTGTTAAACACCCACAACTCAGCACCGTAAAGAGCTGTGCTTACTGCCTTGGCGTCATATACCGCGAGGGCCGGAGCGACTGGTCTGCTTTGTGAGGAACGATGTTCTTTCCCTAGTGCTCCGGTCACACGTTTATGACCCAAGAGCATCTTAGCTAGGTGGGGCTTCCAGGACATTTGGTCAGAGAGTCTGATGCCAAGATAGTCAAAGGTCCTGACTCTCTCCAAACTTGCCCCACCGAGTGTAAGATGACTCCTTAAATGATTTGTGGGGGTTAAATGTCATGAACTTTGTTTTTGTGGCATTAATGGTCAGTCCCCGGGAATCACAGAAAGTTTGAAATCTATTAAGCAACCTTTGTAAGCCTGCTGGAGTCTTTGACACCAATAAGGTGTCGTCGGCGAACAAGAGCGTTGGTACTTTGTCGCCCGCGAGGGTGGGTGCGTCTGCCGGGTCTTCTTTAAGGAAGCTAACCACCCCGTTCATGTAGAGAGAGAACAGGGTGGGTGCCAAGACACATCCCTGGCGGACTCCCCTGTTAACAGGGATCCGCTCCGTCAGTTGGCCTTGTGATCCCCACCTCACCTGGGCATAGTTGCCCTCATGAAGCCTAATCAATAGATTGAGAATAGGAGGGGGAATGCCCATATCTCTAAGGACTAGCCACAGGTTGTTCCTAGGTATGAGGTCAAAGGCAGTCTTTAGATCAATAAATGCAAGATAAAGACTGCCCTTGCCAATCGTCACTGTTTTCCAGTATATTAGAAGTAACCTAAAGACCTGGTCAATCGTTCCTGTGCGGGCCCTAAAGCCAGCTTGGTACTGGGAAAGAATGTCTTCGTCTTCTGCCCAATTTAGAATTCTTTGCAACAGGACTCTACCGAAGACCTTCTGCATTACTTCTATCAAACTAATTGGTCTGTAGTTTGAGGGGTCTTCTCTTGGTCCCTTCTTATGGATTGGTACTACCTCGGCACCTTTCCAGGATTCCGGTATTGGGCTTCCACTGGCAATTACTTTAGCAAGAAGAAGAATATAGTGTGCCCAGTTAATGACATCTGCTAGGAAGAGGTCTCCAGGGAGGCCGTCCGGGCCAGCTGCTTTGGCGGGGACAATTTTCTTTATAGCAGCTTCGATTTCGCCCAGGCAAAAGTAATCGCCGTTGTTGTCAGTACTAGACGACTCAAGAGGAGTATGAAGCTCCTCGAGCATCCCAGTCTCCGGTGTAGAATATAACTTCTCAAAGTGATCATACCAGGATTGACTTGGGATATGATTTGGAAGTGGATGCTCAGACATCTTGTTACCCTGTGAGACTAGGGTCCAAAATACGTTGTTATTCTTGGCTAGGCTTACTTCTTTAAGTTCCTGCCAGTGTGACTCATCCCAAGTGGCCTTTGCTTGGCAAAGGGCTGCTCTATAGTTTTTCCTGGCCATCCTAATCAAAGGGCAGTTCTTATCTCTGATTGTTTTGGCTAGAAGCTGCCGTTTTTCCCTGCAGTCTTTCGTATACCACGATTTGGGCCCTTTAGTCGATACACTGGGCTTATTGCCCGTACTCGAGGCTAGAAAGAAAGCACCTACTCGATACACAGTGCGAGAGTGGACATTTGAGACATCTATCGGTCCCCTTGGATCTGAGACTACACCCTGAAGTGCTGACGTGCTAGAGGCTAAGACTTGCCGAATTCCAGCGATTTTAGTTTTCTGGAGTGCAATCTTGGGCCACTTCAAAAATCTTTTACAATTAGAAGGGGCAACTTCTTTAGTTATTATTAAATTTTGCACACTCTCAGCATGACTAAGGACTGGCCACAGTGGTTTCATATAAAGGCAAAGGGGATTATGATCACTCTCAGTAGTGGTGCCAACTTTCATATCTATAAGATCTGCCCATAGCTTTACATCAAGTAGGATATAATCTATCCTTGAAGGGCAACTTACTCTGTTGTAGGTGTTAGCACCCTGGCTGTCTGATGGTGTTCTCCCATTTACCGCCCTCAAACCAAATTCCACCGTGAGAGCGTTAAGTTGGAGAACTAGCTGAGTCCATCTTTTAACAGGGGGTAGGTTGAGCAGGGGGGCAGGACATTTGTTATCAAACTTCTCGACCCCCTGAAGGTTCTCTGTATCCAGGGGTTCAAAGGTACAGTTAAAGTCGCCTGCGACCACGATACTGGAGTGAGACGGACAGCTAGTTAGAGCTTCTTCTAAGACTGTGACTATAGGCGAAGGTCTACCCCCTTTGGTCCCCCTTATGTAGACATTAAACAAGTCCAGGGTTCCCCCTCCTCTCGGTCCCCTGATAGTGAGTCTTAGGACATCCGGACTCGAACTTGGATGCAAAGTGATTCGGCAGCCCAGGGCAAGACTCACCCAAACAATCAGACCCCCTTATGGACGCCCTTTCCCCGTGGTGGTTGCAGGGGAATGGAAACACATGTATCCTGATTTATACAGGGGTGCCAAACTCCAGGTCTCCTGGAAAATACATATATCAAAGCCCTCAATAAGTTAGTTCCAATGGGGAATTGCCAGTTTATTTTTCAAGCCTGCAACATTCCAGGATATTAGTTTCAGTTGATGGCTTGGGGCAGCTCCTAATATAATACTGTTGTTTGGGGTACATTGACTGTGCGAGCCAGGAGATTGGGCAATGCCCGGGAGTCTGGAAGTAGTATGGCTTTAACTTCCCGGGCCCTTCGAGTAGTGGTTAAGAAACCAC
This sequence comes from Calotriton arnoldi, assembly GCA_963921515.1. Taxonomy (NCBI): domain Eukaryota; kingdom Metazoa; phylum Chordata; class Amphibia; order Caudata; family Salamandridae; genus Calotriton; species Calotriton arnoldi. The sequence goes on from CAWUFW010000811.1 coordinate 274,357, forward strand.
TCAAGATCATATCCCCCTCGTTACTGTCTTTCGATGGTTCAGGTTCCGTACATGAGGTTGTGGTGGTGTGTTGGATGGACTTAGTGCTAGAACGTGTTGAATGTAGTCAATCAATAGCCTCTAGTGAGGTTCCTATGTCTGGTGATGTTGATGACTGCATGGTGGGTTGGTTGCCCCGTATTGCCAGTGGGGATCGCCTAAACTGTATGGAGGAGGTTTCGGGAGAGCAAGTGCGATATTCTAAGGCAAGAAGATTGTCAGCCAAATCAGCCCTGCTCATAGTGAGCTCAATGCAGTCGAATAGTTGGGACGAAGACGTACGTCTCTGAGCCCTGGTGATGTCGTCCCGTATTATTGATCGACAGCCCCTAACATGGCGAATCCAATGAATAGCTTTGTTGGTCAAGGAGAATTCATTTTCAGGGCTACTCTTGGGGCCAAGCTTGGGGACGTTGACCATGTAAATTTTGAGAGGATGGGACAGATAGGGGGTTTCTGAACGGTTTGATTGGTGTTGTGTCTTGGGTAAAGGGCGCTGGTTAGTACAGGTTGCAGAAGATTGTGAAGTCACTGTACTGTAGAGATCTTTAGAGGCCCTGCTTTTGATGTTGCTTGGGTGATTAACGGTAGGATAGAGTGAGGTATGCCTATGGAAAGGACTTGCAAGGGATGGTGATAGTCCATCATGTACAGGAATAACCCTCTTCCCAGTAAGTACCGTGTGTGCCTCATGAGATTGTTGATTGTGTTCTATTTGGCTATTTACACGCAGCTGGCTGGGCGGTTCCTTGTTTAATATCAATTTAACCAGGATAGTCAAATCCATAATCATAGATTTCAGAGACCCTATCTCCTGTCTAAGTGTGTTAATAAGCTGAGGTGTTTCCTGCGATTCTGTAATGTGATCATTATTGGATCTAGAGCTGTGCGTGGAAGGTGACTGAGGCATTGCCTCACCTGGCTCGTTAGACGCGTCCACCAGTGGTAGGAACCTGTTTGTACAGGGAACTGCAATTTCCAAGTGGGAGCCCATGGTATTAATGCTAGGGGGAGAAGAGAGAGGATTAGAAATCCTTGCAGGGTCTGCCTGCATTTGTGATGGTGCCTCTTTGTTGGATGCAGTGGCTTCCCCTACGGGGGAGTTTCTGGAACATAGCTGGAATAGTATTTGGGCTTGATGTATTTAGTGTTCTGTGCTGGCGCTGTGGGGACGGTTGGCCTGGGATGTTCTGCGTGGATGGTTCGGCCTCTAGGATGCCTTCGCACTCACTGATGAGGGTGTCTATACGATCCAACACGCAGTTGCTGCCTGCGTGTTTGAGTGACTTCCTAGCCTTCTTCCCCTTATGAGCCCGAACATTACCACTGCCTCCCCCCCCCCAGCACCCTCTATTGATTTCCTTTTGCCCATAGCTATGCAAATATAACAAAATTAGTGGTACCAGGAAGGAAATGAAACAAGTTGGATAAAACTCGAGAATCAAATTAAAGGATAAAGTCAAACAAATAGATGGTACTGGTAGGCTGATGATTTTAAAGCCCTTCTTAAAGTTCCAGACGAGGAGTATCGTCAAGTCCTCTGCCTACGAACTCCCCCTATATGATTTTAAAGGTTCGCACAGTACCTTAGATAACTAGAGTGGCTCCGTGACAACGATAAAAACCGAGTGAAGGGGAGATGGCCCTGCCCTGCCTCTTCCTGGCAATGACGGGCAAGGACGGGCCCGCCCTTGGCCCGGGCTTCGCCCGGGCGCGTACCATGCTGCGGAGCAGAGTTGGCGCTTTGGAAGCACGATGTCAGGCAGGCTCCTCCCTCTTGCAGTGAGGCACCCTGGGGCTTGGAGTCCCCGTCACAGCTGGCAAAAGGCGGCAGAGTGGCAGCGCGTCCTGCGCTGCGGAGCAGAGTTGGCGCTTTTGAAGCGCGATGTCAGGCAGGCTCCTCCCTCTTGCAGTGAGGCACCCTGGGGCCTGGAGTCCCCGTCACGGCTGGCAACAGGCGGCAGAGTGGCAGCGCGTCCCGCGCTGCGGAGCAGAGTTGGCGCTTTTGAAGCGCGATGTCAGGCAGGCTCCTCCCTCCTGCAGTGAGGCACCCTGGGGCTTGGAATCCCCGTCACGGCTGGCAATAGGCGGCAGAGTGGCAGCGCGTCCCGCGCTGTGGAGCAGAGTTGGCGCTTTTGAAGCGCGATGTCAGGCAGGCTCCTCCCTCCTGCAGTGAGGCACCCTGGGGCCTGTAGTCCCCGTCACGGCTGGCAACAGGCGGCAGAGTGGCAGCGCGTCCCGCGCTGTGGTGTAGAGTTGGCGCTTTTGAAGCGCGATGTCAGGCAGGCTCCTCCCTCCTGTAGTGAGGCACCCTGGGGCTTGGAGTCCCCGTCACGGCTGGCAACAGGCGGCAGAATGGCAGCGTGGGACTGCGGAGCAGAGTTGGCACTTTTGAAGCGCGATGTCAGGCAGGCTCCTCCCTCCTGCAGTGAGGCACCCTGGGGCCTGGAGTCCCCGTCACGGCTGGCAACAGGCGGCAGAGTGGTAGCGCGTCCCGCGCTGCGGAGCAGAGTTGGCGCTTTTGAAGCGCGATGTCAGGCAGGCTCCTCCCTCCTGCAGTGAGGCACCCTGGGGCTTGGAGTCCCCGGCACGGCTGGCAACAGGCGGCAGAGTGGCAGTGCGTCCCGCGCTGCGGAGCAGAGTTGGCGCTTTTGAAGCGCGATGTCAGGCAGGCTCCTCCCTCCTGCAGTGAGGCACCCTGGGGCCTGGAGTCTCCGTCACGGCTGGCAACAGGCGGCAGAGTGGCAGTGCGTTTTTAATGTGTTTCAAGCTGAAAGAGTAGGCATGGATGAAGTATGACGGGCACATGTATTAGTGAGAATGCATTTTTTTAGTTTGAGTGGAATGTCGGGTGGTTGTGAAGATTTATATACTTGTTCTGATATAATTTGCAGTACATGTTCAACTAAGTTGCAATTTATATAGTGTTGAACACAAACATAGATTTGGGCTGTCTGTAGTATCTACAAGCTGCATCTCCAGAGGCTTCTAGACACCATTAGAGGGAGGATGCAACTACAACACTTCAGCACGATTGAGCAGTGTGCTTTTGAATTATACTTGCAAGACCTTTGAGATGTATGTCCGAATGTATGCCTTATACTACGAGACAAACCAGGATACTCCCTGTGCTGTCATTGCAGCTTTACTGGGAGCATCTTCTCTGAGAATATTAAGGCTAAATGGGACTGCAAATGCTTATCCTAGGTAGGGAAAACTCATTCTTTTGCGGTCAGTTGCAAAATGACATTTCTTCTCTTTGCCTGAGCACGTGGGGACATATTCTTATGCTATTTTCATTCATTACAGTAATGTGTAGTTGTCTTCAAAGACATTGGGCGTGCATACCACAAGGACAAAGCCAAAATGGAGAGAGGTCTGCCTACCTAATTTTTCCCGAAAGTACTTGCTTGTACTTGGTGGTATTGCTTACTGGACTGTACTTTGTATATAAAGTAAAAAAGTAGCAGGACAAAAAGCACCCCTGGGGCCCTATTATGTACAGGGTGCACTTTCCCTGTTTGCGCCCGGTGCACCTTAAAGCAGGTGTGCCGGGCGCAAACAGGGAAAGTGCGCTCTTTTACACAGAATGTGCTTCCCCCAGGGCAGCCGCGAACTTATGCTGCCCTGGGGGCAGCGTATTCAAGTAAAATACGGAGCGGCTTTACAGCAGCCGCTCCATCTTTCACAGTGCAGGCGGCAACCCGCCTGCACTTTTAAGGGGGATTAGGGATCCCCTTGCAGGCGGGTGAGGTGAGTGACTGCATCCGTCTGCAAGGGGATGTCTGGGGGCCCTCCTTACCCCCCTCCAGTTGGCTGCTCTCAGGGGGTGCACTGAGAGTGCGCCACCTTTTCGGTGGCACACTGTCAATGCGCCCCCTGACAGCCTCTTGGCCTCTACGACGCGACAATAAAATGGCGCTGTGCAGAGGCAAAGGGATTACCTCATTTGCATGTGGCCACGCCCCCATGCAAATGAGGGAACGCCCTCTGAAGATAGTGCTGGCGTTTTACATGCGCCAGCTCTATTGGTATTACAAAAGGGGACACACAAGCGTCTGCAGCCTCTTCTGTAATACCAAAGCGCCCCGGGTGTGCACAAAGCGGGCGCAAACGCCCGTTGCGCCCCCGGGGCACCCTGTGTAATACGGCCCCTGCTAGACAATGGATACACTGACTTTCTGTTAGCTGACACAGGACCTGTAACATATTTACGCTGTGAAGCATGTGTATAGTTTCTTTGGTAGTCTGATAAGATGGGGCTAACTGCTATTTTGTGCAAATTTTCCCACAGGGTATTTTTTCACCTCACTGTTCCACCAAGGCAAGAATTTATTTCTTTAGGATATGTTGTTAAGATTAGGTCTGCCTTTGACAGTTCTCTGTGGAAACCACCCTGGAGGGGATTATCCGCTCTTAAAGTTCTACCTACTCATGGAAATTTTTGAAGATTTTCTGAAACTGTCCTGCATCAATTAAAGAAAGCAATCATTTTGATGCCTACATTTTAGAATGAACGTTTCTGCAGAGGTGGGCTAGGAGGCTATTTCTCTGATAATTAAGAGGGACAGGTCTATTATGCAGAAGGTAAATACTGTTGTGATAGGTATATCCACAGTGCTTTTGTTGTGCAGTTAATGGATTATCCTCAAGGTGCTAGCTTTCCCCACATGCTTACTTCCAATTCTATCTTTCTGGTTATCTCCATCTCGTCTGAGATCGCTAAGCTGGGGTCAATGCTCTTCCACTGCTTTCTCAGGATTTACAGGTGGCGAGAGGAGGTGAATCAGTGGTTCCTTTACATGGGACTGGCAATAACCTTGCTTCGCTTAAAATTAATCTTAATTTTCCTAGTATCATCATTCATAATTTTTAGTATGACAGTTTTAATGTTTGTAAAATTTGGATTTTTTTTGTCAGATCTTCCGATTAACTATATTTGCCAACCTGATATAAGGTTTTCCTTTTCTACAAGATCTATTGTCTAAGGCATAAGTAGAGCAAAGATCTCGTCTGATGATGCTCAATCAATTTTCCTAATTTGCTCAGTTTGTCTGTTGAATAATCTAGCCCAGTAGTTCTTAACCTGTGGCCTGGAGACACGAGGGGGTCTGCAAAGCCTACTCAAGGGGTCCTCAACTGCTTTGTATAGAAAATTAAATATTAACACATTAATACAGTGTGTTGGAAAGTGCCTCCTTTTGACATGGTCACCCCCACTTTTTGCGCACTAGTACTGATGTTCTTGACTGGATGTGCACAGGGTCCCTGCTAACCAGGTTCCAGTGCCAGTGCTCTTTTCCTAAAAATGCAAAATGTTTAATTGTAATCCAATTGGCAAGGACTTTAGCACCCCTGTAAGTCCCTGGTAATTGGTACCTAGGGAATGGGTACTAAAGAGGGTCCCTTTGGGGTGCAGCATATATTATGCCACCCAAAGGGACCCACAGAAAAACTGCATGTAGACTGCCATTGCAGGATGGGTGAAATGGGTCAAGCCATTCTGAAAACACGACATTGCACACTCCCTGTGTGCAATGTCCAAGTGCACTGCATGTCTTATATGTAAGTCACCACTACAGCAGGTCTTAAAGCCCTAAGCCAGGGTGCATTATATTACATGCGAAGGCACATATACATAGGCAGATATGCCCCTGTGATGTCTAATCTATTTACTAAGACATTGCAAGTTATCTGGAAGCCATGTTAAACATATGTACTGGGCACTGGTCATTATGAGTTACCCAGCTACATAATGGGTTCAGTAAAAATAATGGTGTTCTGTATCAAACACCTTGTCTCAATAAATCTATACGGATGACAGTATCAAATTTATTGTGACATGCACCAAGAGGGCACCTTAGAGGTGCCCCGTAAACCTACTAGTCCTCTAGTGTGTTGGCTGACTGGTATCGTCCAGCCTGCCATCACAGACAGGTTTCTGACCCCCTTTAAATGAGAGCTTGTGGTCTCAGAGGCCAGAAACAATGCCTGCTCCAGGGGAAGGTGGTCACACCTCCTTCAGCAGGATGGCTAGTGATTTAGCATATCAATGCCAGAGGCTTCAAAGCCTCTGCCGCCTTTAATATGTGACCCTGGCTCCCCTCAGACCTGGGGGACACCACCCCCTGCCCTGGGGTCCCTTTGGCACTAAACGAGGCGGGAAATTAGCTAGTCAGAAGACATGTCACACTTGCAGGCTCGGCACACCCCTAAGGTGGGCCACCTGAAGTGGACCATCGAAGAAGGATTTCACCATCTTGGTTTTGGTGAAACTAGGACCTCTGGTTCAGGATTATGTCCACTCCTCACAGGAAGTGGTCATATAGGGGGTGTAGACACCCCAGGGGTATGTAGTCAATTGGCTACTACCCTACACTCCCCTAAACACCCCTAAATGTAGTATTTAGGGGTCCCCTCGACACCAGACAGACAGATTTGTCTACCTGGGAATAGGTGGACAAAGAAGAGCTGAAACCGCAAGAACAAAGGACCTGCTCTGAAATGGGCGGCAAACCCTGACTGACTGCTGGTAACCTCGACAATTGCAGGATCGACTCGTCCAGATGCTACACATTCTCCCCAAACCCTTGGAGGACTGTCCAGCGCTTTAACAACCACTTAGCATCTCCCTTGGGGTGGAGGAGCCATTTTATTTAAGAGGTTTTATATAGCGCTGGCCAGACCCGAGGGTATCGGAGCGCTTTACAGCAGATATAGGGGAGAAATCACATAAAAGAGACAAAGGTAGGCATAAGTGTTCAAAAGTCCCAGTGTGCTGTGCGACATTGAGGTAGAGAGGTCCTGAGGTAGTCTCGTTGCGTGCACAAAGTCTTGGGCTAAATCTCCCTCCGAGAGGAGGTGAACGAGGAGGGGGTTAGGGAGCGGGGATGAGGTAGGGAGTGGAGGAACAATGACAAGGGTCTGTAACGTGCAGGAGGAGGTAAGGTGGTGAAACATTGCCTGGTGGCTGCAGAGTGCAGGCTTGTGCGTTTTGGTTCTCAGTCCGGGAAGGCACGGTTGAGGTAGAGGTCTTTTAGGAGTCTTTTGAATTTTATAAAGGAGGGGATAGTCCTGATATCGACTGGAATGGAGTTCCAGATTTTGGGTGCGTTTCCAGCGAAGGATCGAGACGCATTTTTTTTGTTTCCGTGTTTTCAGAGGGATGAGTAAGAGGGTGTTGGAACTCCTGAGGATTCTTGACTGGCCGGCTTTCTTGAGTTTGGAGGCCAGGTATTCCGGTTTCCCTGTGTGCAGGGCTTTGTGCGTGAGGCAAGCAGTTCTAAAGCTGGCACGCATTTCGACTGGGAACCATTTTAGTTCTCTGAGTGCGGGAGATAAGTGGTCATATTTTTTAACTCCGGTGACCATTCTGGCAGCAGCATTGAGAGTTGTTTTGAGTGGCGCTAAGTGGGAACGAGCTGTACCAGAGAGGACTGCTGTACCAGAGAGGACTGCGATCCCAAGTCTAGATAGCACCAGTGATTGGGTGGCTTGTTTGAGGTCCATGGGCGGGATGAAGGGTTTAATTTTGTTGAGAAGCTTCAAATTGAGGAAGGCACTCTTCGCTGAGATCTTAATGTGTTTGGTCATGCTTAGATTTTGGTCGAGGGTGATTCCTAGCGATTTTACCGAGTTCGCCAGGGTGAGATTACCGTTAAGAGCGTCGATTGCTTTCAGCCACTCTACGATTTGTGGGTTTTCTTCTCTGTTGGAGATGAGGAGGATTTCGGTTTTGTCTTGATTGAGTTTGAGGTGGTTAGTTGATAGCCATTGTTGAACTTCGATAAGAGTGTTGTTGAGTCTTAGAATGTCGTTGATGGAGGAGGTTTCCAAGTAGATCTGGGTGTCGTCTGCATATAGGTGGAAGGGGATGTTGGCTTTTTTCAGAATGGTGGTGAGGGGTTCCATGTATATGTTGAACAGTTGAGGGGAGAGCACTGAACCTTGGGGGACACCTCTGTTGACGGGGAGTAGGTCGGACATAAAGGATTTGATTTTTATCCTTTGGGAGCGGTTGTGTAAGAAGGAGGAGAACCATTGTAGGACCACCTCGTCCGCACCTACTCGGTCTTTGAGAGCCTTGATGAGAAGATTGTGATCAACCGTGTCAAAGGCTGCCGATAGCTCTAAGAGGATGAGTAAGCAGCATTGGTCAGTATCAAGGGACTTGAGGATGTCATCCACGATGTTTAGGATCGCGGTTTCGGTGCTACAGCCTTTTCTGAAGCCCGATTGGTGGTGGTCAAGCAGGTTGATGTTGTCAATGTGCTGGTTCAGTTGAAGGAGAACGCATTTTTCGAGGATTTTGGCTAGGAAGGGGAGGGTGGAAACAGGTCTGAAGTTGTTCAGGACGTTGGTGTCTAGGCCTGGCTTTTTCAGTAGTACTGTGACTTGGCCGACTTTGAGGCAGTCTGGAATGATGCCGGTTTTCAAGGAGCTGTTTATGATTTCACACCATATTGGTGCAAGGGAGAGTTTCAGCTTTTTAGACAATTGGATAGGTACAGGGTCGAGGCTGTGGGATGAGGGCTTGGAGGAGAAGATTAGTTTGAGAATCTCAGCTTCAGGTACGGGGTTGAAGGATATCCAGGCTTTTGTGGGGAGCAAGCTCGTGGTGTTTTCGACTGTTGGGGCTAAGTTTTTGCAGGAGGGGTTGAGGTTGATGTCAAGTGATAGCTCAATCTTGGTGATTTTGTCATTGAAGAAGTTGGCGAAGTTGTCACACAGGTCTTTGGAGGCCTGGACTGGGGTTGCAGAGGTCTTGGAGGTTTGTTGCCTGATGATGTTAAAGAGTTCTTTTGGCCTATTTTTCGCATTCTCAAGAGCGGAGCAGAAGAAGTTGGTTTTTTCATTGTTGATATGTTTTTTGTAGTTCCTTCTTGCTGTTTTGAGTTTCTCGCAGAGGCTAGAGGAGGGATTATTTCTCCATAGACGTTCTGTAGCTCTGAGTTGTCTCCTTTCGTTGTTAATGTCCTTGTTGAACCAGGATCTGGAGGGGATGTTCCTGGATTTTTTCAGTTTCAGGGGGGCTAGTTGGTCTAAGATGGAGGACATAGTTGTGTTGTAGTGGGATGTGAGTTCTGTTGTGGAAAGACCGTCTGGGGAGATGGGCAGGAGGGTGCTTATTTTTTCTTCTAAGTCGACTATGTTGATCTGTGCTAGGTTTCTTGTCCATATGGGGGGGTCTTAAATGGGAGGTTGGCAGATGATCGGTTGCGTGATGCGGAAAAGGATTAAGTGATGTTCTGGCCAGTCGACCGGTAGGATGTGGTCTATTGTGATTGCGTCGCCATCCCACTGTATCTGCAGGCATAGACCGCACTTGTCAAGTACATAATTTTGCTGGCCATCGGGCCCACCGAGGGAGCATCTCGTCAGGATGAGGTCACTGTGGTTCCAAGAGGTCAGCCCCATCTCCCCAGTGAGTTTCGAGATGCTAGATCCTCCAGGATCCTCCCTGCACCAATACCCTGGGTACAGGAGCATTTGCCGCAACCAAGGCTTGTTAAGTGTCCAGTCTGGACACCACCACTGCAAAAGCCAACCTGTCGACAAGGGACTTCAGGACAGATGAGGCCCACACCAAGAGTGGCATTTCTGCCCAGTTTTCTTCCCCTCTCCAGGTAACCCAAAAACTGTGAGAGCCTCTAACTCAATTGACCCACCGTACAAAGCAACTCTGCACCCGAGCCCCCCAGCCCGGGTCCACGGAAACCGACTGCGTTCCCTTGCTCTAGAGACCCTCACGAGCCAAGCCCCTCCTGGGGTTCTGCCAGACTTGTCCCCGATTGTAGCATTTTTGTTACAGGTACACTTCCATTGACTTAACGTGTAGCGCTCAAGGCTACCGACGCGACCAGCACCTCTGCACCTGGACACACCAGGGCAAGTAAAACGGAACTACTGGTGGTTCTTTGGACCTTGGCCCCTAAGTACCTTAAGTCCTAAAAGGCACCTTCAACAACTGTTCACAAGTATATGTATGCAGTGTATGTTTCTCCCATAGGATAACATTACCATGTTCGAGGCTCATACCTCAAAACCCGCTATTTGACTATTTTACTGTTTTCTTGAAAATACCCAAGTCCTAAAGTACTTACCTAATTCCGATGATCTTGGTGTCTAAAATTATATAAAAAGACAGAATATTTTTCTAAATTGGTCTCAAATTTTTTCTTGAGTGTGCGTTTCATTTATTGACTCTGTGCGTGTAACAAATGCTTAACACTCCCCTCTGATCAGCCTAACCTGCTCAACCACACAACCGCAAATAGAGCACTTGGGATTATTAAAGTAAGCCCTGCAAACCAAAAAGGATCATCTGGACTTTTTGCATGGTGTGCTCCTACATTGGCCCACTACATAAAAAGCCAGCTTCCTACAAAGTATATATAAATAAAAAAGCAAAATATGCAAATGAAAATTTTTAAACCTGTAAATGTTAAGGAATTTGAAATTGGAAGCAAAAATTAAGGCAGTACCGTCAGATTGATTAATAGAAGCAGCGCAAGTGCATCAAACAGAATAAGTCTGGACAATGAGTGTCCTCAATTGAATTTAGAAATACTCCAACCTTTCCAATCAAATTTAGATTTTTTTAAATTTATTTGTGAATTAAACAGAATATTTCATCAGTTGTATATATGTGTGATAAATGCTTGCTTCTGTATTTTGTATGTATTGTTTTGTGGTTCAAATTATCGAACATGTTTAAGCCGGGATCCCCGACTTCCAGTAATTATTCAGTGGGGGTCCTGAGATTCCAATAATGATTCAGTGGTGGTCCCCGGGTTCCAGTAACGATTAAGTGGGGGCCCACCGAAGTCAAAAGGTTAAGAACCACTGATCTAGCCATTAAGCATCTGACATCCTTGCAAAGCTTTGAAATATTGTTGCAGGGGGCAATATGCCTCTATTCTGAGCTGATTTTTACAAACTACTGCAAAAGATAGTGAGAGTGCATCGACCTATTTCCTCTCCAACTGGTGGCACTACTTTGGGAACATTTGGCTGAGGAACAGTTACTCCTGAAGCAATACATTTGTATCCTCTCATTATGCCATTCGATCTCTTTTCTAATGACAATCTTCAAAAGGTATCATTACATGGGTATCTTTTAGCCGTAAAGTTCCTGAGGATCTTGGAAGATCTTCCTACTGGAGCTGGGAGCAATGAGCTACTGTCCATTTTGGTAGGGAGGCTTGCTGCAGGGAGCTGTGCATCTACCCTCCGGCACGCTTACTATGCAAACCCTCCTTATTCGGCTGATGGGTGCCCTCACCTGGAATGCTGGTCTGCAGATAAATGTGCAAACATCAAGACACACTGATGAGGGGTCTCCTGGAGCCAAGCAAGGAGTACAAAATATCTTTTGGCAGCAAGACTAGACAGTACTAATTCAGCTCATTAAGTGGTTTTTTTTTTGTTCATAACAAATTTTATTGCATTTCGTGCTTTCAAACAGCCCGACGGGCTACATATACATAGACATATTTTTTCATAAAATAGCATTGCATTGCATATTAATAATAACAAAACTATAACATTATAACCCACTGCGATATTACTTTTCTATGTCGCACTAGGTTTCCCCCAGGTCAATGTCCATGGTTCTATAACGGCATCTCGCTACATATATCACCCTACTGGATCGTATGTCTGCACTTCGATATCTATGGCATTGGCAATCAACATTGAACGTTCTAGGAGAAGACTTCGGGAGTCAGCCCATCGCCGCCATATCTTCCTATGTGTCTGGGGGCACCCACACGCCTGAAAACCAGGAACCTCTAACCCCATACAGAAATCCATCCCCTTTTTCCATGCACTCACCACGGGTGGTTTATCGGACCTCCATAATCTAGCTATATCCCATTTAGCTAGTGTTAGACCTAGCCACAGGAGAGGGCGCTTATACCTATTACTGCTAATCTCGTCGTGATATGAAGCAGGGTTAACCTAGGGGACCTACGAAGTTCCCACCCCAGGACCTCTGCGAGGCGCGCTATCACTCCCGCTCAGATTCTGTCTAAAGCTGTACATGTCCACACTGTGTGCATGAAAGTGCCCTGATCTTTCCGGCAGCGCAGGCATACAGGGGATTCTATTATTCCAGCTCTCCACAGCCTATATCGTGTGTAGTAGGCCCTGTGTAAGTACTTAAATTGAATCAGCCTTAGAAGGGATGAGATGGCTGCCCCTCGGGGGGACTCCAGGGCCTCTGTCCAATCGTCAGTATCAATGGGGCCTATATCTGCCTGCCATGCTGTCTTTAGGGTCTTGAGCGTGGTGTTGCTATGTGTAATGAGAGATTTATATATTTTCGATATTTTGTGTTCGCCTAAGTCACCCATTAAAACCTTACTCTCCATGGATTAAAGTCTGGGAGCGACTTGATAGTGTTTATGCATGGCGTTATGACTTGGCGGAATTGTAGGTATCTTTAAAACTGGGAATGGGGCATTGAATATTCTTCTCTTAGCTCTTGGAATGATTTGAGCGTGAGGCCGTGCATTACGTCTCCAACAGTAGAAATCCCTATCTGGCCCCACCCACGAAAACTCAGGAGATCTGCTAGGTGGAGCAGTAGTCAGTTCCGCCATAGCGGTGCCTTGCGTGTAATACAACCCCACCAGCCCAGCCGGCGGAGAGATTGCGCCATGTAAGTATCACTGCTCTAGTGGGGGGTGGCAGGGCCAGGACGTTCGACCTACTGTATATGTAAGAAATTTGTGTGGGGTCTTTGAGTAGCCATAGCTCCACGGCATAGGCCGGGTCATCACTGGGCCCATACCACCAGTCGTTAAGCACCTGCAGATGTGAGGCTGCATGATAGGATTGGACGTCTGCAGCTGCAATGCCACCACAGTATGTGGAATGGAAGCACTTGCGTAACACCACTCGAGATGTCACAACACCCCACAGGAACTGCCCTAGTACAGCATTGATTTGGCAGAACCAAGACAATGGGATTGGATAGGGGTGGTTCTGTAGATGAAAAAGTAATTGCAGGAGGAAAATCATCTTGAATATGGCAGATCTCCCGTATAAGGATAATGGCAATCCCGTCCAAGAACGTATATATGTCTGTACCTTTTTGGTCGCCATGCCTAGGTTGCGGTCCCACGATATCCTCTGATCATCTGGCAAGAAGACCCCCAGATGTTGCAGCCCCTCTGAGGCCTGTGGTAGGTCCGCCGCCCATCCACTATTCCCGAGTGTTCCCCGCATTCGCCAAATAGTTGATTTATGAATATTCATATGGAAACCAGATGTTTCACCGACGACACGCATTATCAATCAATCAATCAGGTGTTTGTTAAGCGCGACTACTCACCCGTAAGGGTCTCAAGGCGCTGGGGGTAAGGGGGGGGGTTCAGGTTCCAGTCCATCAATGCGGGGGGTCTGTTGAAGAGCCAGGTTTTGAGGTTTCTTGCGAAGATGGGAAGCGATGTTGTCTGTCGGAGGTGGAGCGGAAGGGCGTTCCAGGCTCTGGCCGCGAGGAAGGAGAAGGAGTGGCCTCCCGATCTGGTCTTTCTGGTGCGGGGGACCACGGCGTAGGAGAGCTGGGCTGATCGTAGGGTCCTTTGGGGTGCGTGGAAATTGAATCGGCTGTTCAGGTATGCTTGTCCGGTGTCGTGGAGGGCCTTGTGTGCGTGGGTGAGCATCTTGAAGGTGACTCTGGCCTTGATGGGGAGCCAATGGAGTGTGCGCAGGTGCTGGGAGATGTGGCAGTGTCTTGGCAGGTTGAGGACCAGTCTTGCGGCGGCGTTCTGGATGTTCTGCAGCTTGCGGGTGAGGTTTTTGTTTATTCCGACGTAGAGTGCGTTGCCATAGTCAAGTCTGCTGGTGACCAGGGCGTGAGTGACGGTCTTTCTGTGTTCGAGGGGGATCCATTTGAAGGTCTTACGTAGGAGGCGGAGGGTGTGGAAGCAGGAGGACGAGATGGAGTTGATCTGGCGGTCCATTTTGAGCTCGGAGTCCAGGATGATTCCCAGGTTGCGTGCATGGTCCGTGGGGGTGGGTGGGTTTCCGAGGGCGGGGGGCCACCAGGTGTCGTTCCAGGCATCGGGGTTTGGGCCCATGATGAGTACTTCTGTCTTGTTGGTGTTTAGTTGTAGGCAGCTGTTTTTCATCCATTTGGCGATGGCTTCCATGCCTTCTCGAAAGTTGTGTCTGTCGGTGTTGGGTTCGTTGGATAGGGAGAGGATGAGTTGGGTGTCGTCTGCGTATGACACGATGTTGAGTCCGTAGGTTCTGACGATGGGGGCGAGGGGAGCCATGTAGACGTTAAAGAGCGTAGGGCTGAGGGAGGACCCCTGAGGGACTCTGCAGGAGGTTGGTGTAGAGTCCGAGAGGAAAGGGGGGAGCTGACCCGCTGCATTCTGCCGGAGAGGAAGGAGCGGATCCATTCAAGGGCCTTGTCCTGGATCCCTGCGTCGAGGAGTCTGCGTATTAGGGTGCGGTGAGAGACTGTGTCGAACGCCGCTGAGAGGTCGAGGAGGATGAGGGCTACTGTTTCTCCTTTGTCCAGTAGGGTGCGGATGTCGTCTGTTGCGGCAAGAAGGGCGGTTTCCGTACTGTGGTTTTTTCTGAAGCCGGATTGGGAGGAGTCGAGGATGTTGTGCTCTTCGATGAATGTGGCGAGTTGGCTGTTGATTATCTGCAGGATTCTGGGACCCAATTTATGCTGGTCTGTAAAAAAGAATAGAATATCGTCCGCATATAACGCAATGCGATCTGAGAGTTCCGTTGTCCATTCAAAGCCTCTAACCAGAGCATCTTTACGGACCCAGACTGCGAGGGGTTCACTCGCCAGCGCGAATAGCAGGGGAGATAAAGGACACCTGTCTCTTGTACCATGCCTGACTGGAATGGGGGGTGAGACACTACCGGCTACCCATACGGATGTGGTTAGGTCTGTACTTAGTTGCCGAATATATGTCAGGAAGTGCGGGTCAAGGTTCAGCCGTTTCAGAAGTGCGAAAAGATATATCCAGCTGACCGAGTCGAACGCCTTGTCCATGTCCGCCAGTAACAAGGCAGCTTGCCTGCCTAATCGGTCAACTGCTGCTATTGCATTGTGGGCCCTCCTGATGTTATGGCGGGTGGCGCGGTGGGGGCATAAAGTCCGCCTGATCTGGTTGGATAAGATCTGGCATATGTAATATTAACCTGTTTGCAAGGATTTTGGCCAGTAATTTTGCTTCTATATTGAGGAGAGATATCGGGCGGTAAGAGGTGTGCTGTTCAGGGGGTCGGCCGGGTTTGAGGAAGACCACTATCTCTGCGTGTCTCCAGTCTGGGGGCAGTCGAGCCATCTTGGTCGCTTCTCGGATGACATTGAGGAAGTGGGGTCCCAACTGGGGCATATAGGCCTTGTAAAATTCACAAGAGTACCCATTAGGGCCAGGTGCTCTGCCAGTCAGCAGCTCCGACACTGTCTTAGTCAGTTCTTCTAGTTTGATAGGTGCTTCCAAGGCATTCCGCGCGTCTTTCGACACGGCTCTCGGAGGTATATCTTCGAGAAAACTCTCAATTAAAGAGGCACTGATAGTCTCTTTGGGTGTGTAAAGGGCCTTATGGAAAGTAGCAAAGCTGTGCGCTATCTCAACCGGGTCAATAAGCACGGCTCCTTGTATATCGCACACTGCAGGGAGGTGGGCCGGCGTCGTGGCTTGTCTGCAAAGACGATATAGGAGTTTCTCCGACTTATCCCCCCATTGGTAAATTCTGCTTTGAGATGCCAACCACGCGCATCGCGCCTCCTCCATCAGCTCCCCTTGGTATTGTTTTTGGGTTAAGCAGAGCTGTCTACGTGTCTCGTGTGCTCCACCACCCTGTCCCTGCCTTTCCAGCATTATGATACAGGCCTTCAATTGTATTAGTCTGTGTTTGCGGCGCTTACGTTACGCAGTGCAATAGCTGATGTCTACCCCACAAATGGTGGGTTTCATTGCCTCCCACAATATTTCTGGGGAAGAGGCTGTCTCGACGTTAAGAGTAAGGTATTTCGTCAGTGCTTTATGAATGTGGGTTTTATAGGACTGGTTCTGTAGGTGCCATGGAGAGAGTCTCCACCGAAATGGTGCCGGCCTGGGCCCATCACGAGCAGCACCGCAATCGGAGAATGGTCCGACAACCCACGGGGCAGTACCATGGCTTCCAACACTCTATTGACATAGCGGTCTGGGATGAAAATGCAATCTATCCTGGAGAAGGAGTCGTGAACTGGGGAGTAATACGTGTATCCTGCTCATGCAGATGATGAACTCTCCAAGTACCAACCCAGCCCTCCAGGTCAATCAGGGATTTCAGTCGTGATCCTCGTGTATTTTCTATAGCCCTAGAAGTTTGCCATCGGTCTCAGGACATGTTCATTACGTCATTCCAATCACCTCCCATAATTGCAAGCCCCTCGGGTAAAAGCCACCAAAAATCTACCAGGCGGTCAATGAAGCTTTGGCTAAGGGGGGGCGTAGAAGCTGCTGATCACCACTTGTTCCCCCGATATAATCCCATGGACCAGGATGTACTTTCCGTGTGGATCTGCCCATGAGTGAGTAAATATAAATGGTAGTCTGCGATGTATTATAATTGCCACCCCCCAGAGCCCATCGTGAATCCAGCAAGGAAGATGTGTATAGCCAAATCAGGCCAGACAGGGAGTTTTGGTACCCATGAGGTGTGTCTCTTGCAGTAGTAGTATGTCTGCCTTCATATGCTTTGCCTGGTGGAGTATCGCGCCTCACTTAACTTTATCTAATATGCCCCTGACATTCCAGCTCACTACCTGTGTCTGACCCAGTAAGGCCTCACCAATCTGTGTCGGCATCAGTATTAAATAGCCATATGTGGTGTCTCGTCGGGACAGAGGAACACCTTCCTGGGATAAAACAGATGGTGCAGCGAGTTAAAACAAAAATAACCTCAACGCCCATATAACCCCTCACCCCCCACGCCCCACCCCAATACCTCATAACAGTTGAAGCATCTCTTGCGGATGGTAAGCCGTGTTGACCCCAACGGGAGGTCAACAGGGAGCCCATCCAATTGATCCCCAAGCACCCCTGCATCGTAGTGTCAATGTGGAGGGTTGGGGTGTACTACCCTGTTTAGCAGCCCCAAAATGTCACCATGATTGTACCTCTCTAGGATATAGGTAGAAACTCGGGAGTCTACTCCCTATTTACAAAACCGGTCATTTGAGAGGTTTGGGGACCTCCGCAGCGGAAGCCTCTTCCTGCTACCTGTCGTGGGCCCTGGAGCACCATGTCGATCTGGACCGGTGTCTTCGTTTGTCCTTTTGGGTTTTTTGCATTCGGCGACGTTCTCCGAATGCGCAGTCCGAGTCATGACGCGGTGGAGTATGAGGTTTCAGGTGTCATATTTCGTCTGTCTAGTTGAAGACCTCTTCCAGCGTATGGAAGAACATGGTGTGGGAGTTATACACTACTCGTAGCCGGGCCGGGAACTGTGGCATGTACGTGATCTTCAAGTCTCGGAGACAAGCCTTGGCTGCCTGGAAGGATTGACATTGCTGCTGGACTATTAGGTATAGTCCGGGAACACCATGATTCGGTGGGATTCGAATAGGAGTTCGCCTTTCGTCCTGGCTGGTTTGAGGATGATATCACAGTAATAATAGTTTAAGATTTGCGCGATGTTGGGCCGTCGTCTAGCGTCGGGGGGGGCCCCTGCAGTAGGGCCCTATGTGCGTGCTCTATTATGAAACATGCATACAGAGAGTGTCAGCTGGGATCCATGAGGTGAGCCACTACGGCAGGAATTTGTCCATGTCGTTTCCTTCAGTTTTCCGGAAGCCCACGAAGCGGAGATTGTTTCTACGGGTCCGTCCCTCCGCGTCCTCCACTTGCGTCGCTAGGCCCTTGGTCATCTTTTCCAGGGACGATACTTTGGCCTGGATTGCAGTGACAGCATCTTCCATTTTGGAGACTCTGGACTTCGCCTCCGTGAGTCGCTCAACCGCCAGAGGAGGTCCTGGCGTAGCAATGTCACCTCTGAACCAACCGCTCCAATTTTTGCCTCCAGCGTGTCTCTAGATTGGGTAATTGCAGATAGTAAGGTGGCATTATCTGGTGGGGTATCGGAGCCGCCCTCCGCGTCTGCGCCACAGGCCCCAGTTTCTGTAAAGTGGTCCATTGTACTTTGTTGGGAGGTATTGCCAGTTGGCTTATCTTTGGTCATGGTGGTGGTGTATGTTCCCAAATGTGCCTCCTTATGTGGTGCTTCGTTGCCACCAGCCCTACGAGGTTGCCCAAGCCTCCCAGCACTCTTAATCGGGGGCGATGCTGATTGTGCGATGTTCCAGGAGCAGGCTGCCCCAAGAGCAGGCCAGGAAGGGCTCCCCTCAGTCACAAGCCACACCAGGACCTAGCCCAGTTGCCTCCGCGATTGGGAGAAGGCCAACCCACCCCTAACGGATGGCAGATGGTCTTCCCAAGGCCCTGGTCCTCGTCGCATGCAGCCAGGAGGCCGCAAGAAGAGCGAGCCCACACAGCGGGCAGTGAGGGATCAGTCACGCCAGCTACCCACCAGCGAGTGGGCACCTCTCGCCCAGCTGGCCCCCGAGGTCCTCACCAAGGCCATAGCTGGCGCCCTGAGAGTTGTGCGGGCAGACGCCCGCTCTGGGTCCACGCCGACCCAGCTCCTCTCACCTCTCCGCACCTCAGGCATGCTGCTGCATCTATGCCAAAGTATCGCTTAATGCGGGATGGGGTCAGGTACGCTCTGTGCAATATGTAGAAATTAATCAGTTTGAATCGCGCGTTCCTAGATACTTTCGGAGTCCACTCTAAAATCTTGTCCCATTCTACCTCTGGGATCTGTTTACCCAAATCCTCCTCCCACTGTAATCGCAAGCGCTCTAGTGGCTTCTGCATATCTTGCCTCATTGCCTTATAAAGGCAAGAAACTGTCTTGATTCTTCCTGCTGAGAGTGCTACATCCTGCCAGTGCTCACGGTTCTGTACCTCCTCCACCCCAGTGTTGTCTAATCCTTCTGGTGAGGGCCCCATGCCTAAGGAAGTGGCCTCCCGGCAATTCATATGCAGCCTGGAGTTCTTCAAACGGTAGTAGCGTGGAGTCCTGATATAGGTCCCCCATCTTTGTCAGCCCTGCCGCTAACCAGTCCTCCAACCCCGCCCAATGTGCCCCCTACTGCAACCATCGCAGCATTGTGATCGGTATGTCTGGAGAGTAAGGAATCCTGACCCCCACCCATCTCAGGTATCTAGCCCAGCATCGCACCACCACTCTGGCTTCCATGGTATCGTCAGACGCATTCTGTCGGGCCCTTAGGAAAATCTCTGCCAGGGTTGCAGTATACGGCGCGGCTGGATATTGTTCTCATTCTGGGTCGTGACTCGCAGCCAGCCATTGAATCATCCAGTACAACTGGGCGGCAATATAATACCCCTCAAAATCTGGGACCGCTAGTCCCCCTTCCGCCATCGGGCGCTGCAATGAGGTCAGCGCTACTCTTCTGCCTCCTGATCCCCAGATAAACAACGTGATCAGTGAGTCAAGATCTTTGAACATTGCTCTCGGGATCCACACCGGTAGGGTTCCGAAGTAGTACAGGAGACGAGGGAGAGCCACCATCTTCAGGACTGCCACCCGCCCCGCTACTGCCAGCGGCAGTGTATTCCAGAATTCCATTGCAGACTTCACTGATCTGATTGCTCTACCCACGTTTCCCTCTAATAACTCCGCCGGTTCGTGATATATTTTAACTCCCAGATATTGCAGGCAGCTGGGCTCCCATTTCAGGTGGCCAAGATCAGGTGGCGGGAGGGCATTAGATATCATGGGGTACAGGCTAGACTTCCTCCAATTAACCTTGAGGCCAGAGATGGCACCGAACTGGGCTAGCATTCTCTGCGCCCCTCTCAGCTCGCCCTCCTTGTTGCCGAGGAACAGTAGGAGGTCGTCTGCGTATAATGTGATAAAGTACTGCACCTCCCCCACTCTTAAACCCTTGTAATCCTGTCCGCTTCGTGCCCTGCACGCCAACGGCTCCATGGCCAATGCAAACAGGAGGGGGGAGAGGGGGCACCCCTGTCTCGTACCCCTCTCCACCCTCTGCCTGGGAGAAATGGTTCGTCCAGTGCGCACTCGGGTCGTGGGGGACATATACAGTAGCCGTACCCATGCTAAGAAACCTCCTCCCAGCCCCATCTTGGACAAGACGTCGTAAAGGTAAGGCCATTCTAGAATGTCGAAGGCCTTCTCAATGTCCACCGCGAATACCGCCGCCTCGTGCTTATCATACCCAGTGGAGCCCATGACCGCTAGGAGTCGCCTAATATTTATGGCCGTGTTCCGCCCAGGGATAAACCCCGCTTGGTCCGCATGAACCAGGTCAGGCATATGTGGGAGAAGGCGCATCGCTAAAATTTTGCTCAGGATTTTGTAATCCATACTTAGCATGGACAGGGGCCTGTAGGCTGTGTAGTCATGCGGTTCCTTCCCAGGCTTAGGCACCGGGACAATAAGGGCCTCTCTAGTACTCTCCGGCATTATTCCCGCTCCCAGGGCCTCATGATACATGGTGATCAGTCTGGGAGTCAGCTCCTCTACGTATGTTGCAAAGAACTCGGCCAGTAGGCCGTCAGTGCCCGGGGTTTTGTTCCTTGCCATGCCCTTAATGGCAGCTCTTACCTCCTGCTGCGTTATGTCTGCTCCAAGCTCTTCTGCCTCCTCAGGGGCCAATCATGGCATCTGCAGGCCCGCTAGATATTCCCTCGCGTCTGCATGATCGCCCTCCCTCGACCTTCTATACAATTGCGCATGGTAGCTGGCAAAAACTTCGTTGATCTTCGCCTGCGTAAAGTGCCGGATCTCCGTCTCGTCCTCTATCTCCACCAATGGCGGGCTCCTGCACACCGGGTTTGCTAGCCACGCTAGGAGCGTCCCTGACTTGTCTCGGTCGGCATGAGTGCGTTCTAGATATTTCTTGTAATCGAAGCATTTAAGCCTCTCTGTCTGCCTCGCCACTTCCTTTGGCCTCTACAAGTGTCTGCTGGAGCTCCGGGAGTCCTGGCCTCCTACGTTCCAGCTCCCTGAGGGTTGTCTCCGCTCCTTCCATTTCTCCCAATATGACACGCCTGACCCCGTAGTGCACGTTATGCTTTGGTCCCGCAGGACCACCTTCAAGGCGTCCCATTCGCGTTCGGCGAGGAGGCTGTCCCCACATTGGCCTCGAAATAGTGCGCTATTTCCCCCCTGATCTCTTCACGAAAGACTTGGTCTTCCAGTGTATCCGGACGGAATCTCCACGTAGGTATCGCTGATACGGGGTGCATCCATCCCAGGGAGAGGACCAATGGATTATGGTCCGATATCGTGCGCGCTAAGTATTCCGCTGCAATGACATGGCGATGCGTGTCTGCTGAGCACAAGAAGGCGTCTAGCTGTGCGTGAACCTCATGGACCGCCGAGAAGTAGGAGTAGTCTCTATCTTGGGGATGCAAGGTCCGCCAGGCATCTACCAGCCCCCATCCCTGTCTCCAGGCCGTAAACGCTTGCGAGGCGCGCGCTGCTTGTGAGTCACGCAATGGCGGATGCGATCTATCTAGAAGCGTGTCATCTACACTGTTAAAATCGCCCCCCACTAGGGTGGTGCCCATCAGGTACTGTGTCAGGCAATGACTCAATCTCGCAAAGAAGGCTGGTTGCTCTGCGTTGGGGGCATAGACACTAATCATACTAATGTCTCGGCCTTCTAGACGCCCTTTTATAGCTAAATACCGACCCTCTGGGTCCACCAGCGAGTCCGTCAGCTGAAATGGGACCCCCGCTTGGATCCATATTAGGGCCTCCCGTGCATATGCTGAATAGGTAGTATAGTAAAGTTGGCCCCTCCATCTCCTGTGCAAAGCTTGTCCCTCTTTCTGTGTGAGGTGCATCTCCTGTAGTGAGGCTATTTGGGCTCCCCTCCTTCGTATGTATGAGACAACTTTGTGGCATTTCGTCATTGTTTGCATACCCCTGATGTTCCAAGTCATGCATTTACACTTTTGCTTATCAGCCATTTGGAGGTGTCACAGTTCCCGATCCATCTCCCTCCTTATGTACCGTCCCCCGACTGCTCTCCCCACTCAAACCCTCATGGTTTCTGATATGTTGCAACTCAAGGTATCCCCCTCCCGTTAACATTAAACTTGTCCCCAACTCCCACTCCTCAGGATAAGTAGGATAAGACCCCCCATCCAAACTAAGGTCGAAGGTCCGCAAGTGACTGCTTGCAGGTCAATCAGTCAATTGCAAGGGAGAAGGCTGCTCGTCCGCCGCTCTCCCAGTCTCTGCAGCCGCACCTCAGTTCCATTGTCCCATCAAAACCCCTCCCACAGCGCCCCCCCTCCAACAGGCCCTGTACCTCAATGCTGGGTCATGTGCGTCTAGTTCTGCTCCAGACCTGTTCATGGGAGATCCCTGCTCCCCTCATCTAGGCAATATCGTCCGCAGTCTGTGGGGTTACGTCTGGGAGCACCACACTCGAAGTCTCAGATTCACTAGATCCATGCTCTGAGCCAGTGTCCACTGCTGTCTCGCTGCCCTTAGGGAGTACATGATTCCTCTCTTTGCTGCTGATCAGTGCCACCACCTGCATTGAGTTCTGGCGTTCAATCTGTACCTCTTCCTGTGTCAGAGCCAGGTGTTCCCTTATGGTCCGTCGACCTCTGGGTCGGTTTTCTCTCCATCTTCTCTTCTCCAGTTCCTTTGGCGGCGTCCATCCTTCGTGTTTCTCCAGCCAGTCGGCTGCCTCCTGTGAGGTCCTGAAGAATTCCGTGCCCTTCTCTGTAGTGACTCGCAGCGTGGCCGGGTACTGCGTCGCATATTTGTAATTTAGCTGCCGCAGTCTCTGCTTTACTTCTCGGTAGGATCCTCTTTGCCGTTGGACGTCTCTAGAGAAGTCGGGGAAGATTCTCACCACAGAGTTGTCCACCTCTATGTCCCCCTTGAGGCGCGCCTGGGTAAGGATGTGGTCCCTATCTCTAAAATGGAGAAGCTCTGCTATCACCACCCATGGCGGTGCTCCAGGCACAGGCGGCTTCGCCGGGACTCGGTGTGCCCTCTCTAGGGCAAAGAAATTTGACAGACCATCCGGGGCTACTTCCTCCCGTATCCATTTTTCCAGATAGGTTAGCATGTTGCGGCCTTCTATTTTCTCCGGTAGGCCTATGATTCTGATGTTGCTCCTACGCGATCTGTTTTCGGCATCCTCAGCTCGGGACTCCAATGTCCGTGCTTTCGACTCCAGCGCCGTTATGCGCTGTTTCATGTTTACCATGTCTGGCAGCGTCTCAGAAAGTTGGGCCTCTGTTGTCTTGACGCGGTCCACTAGCTTTTTATGGGCTTCCCTAAGAAGGCCCAAGTCCATGCCCCATTAGTCTATTTTGGTTTCCAGGCGCTCACTGGATGAGGTGATGGCCTGCAGAATGTCCTGCAATGTGGGGTCTCTGGGCTGTTTGCCTGCGAATGGGCCTTCTCCCTCTCCTCCGTCGGTTTGTCTGTTGGGGCCTCCTCCCTATCCTTCTTCTTGGGGATCTTCCCCATGATGTCTGCTCTATCTGTAGTGCCTCTGGCGCTGCGTGTGTTCCCAGGATGCCCCTGTCACTCTCCGCCGCCCGTGGCGCCCGCTCTCCTGGTAGGCGCTCTGCAATCTCGCACACCCTCACCCTCGCTCCCTGGTCCATTACGTCTACCTTTGTCTTGGTGCCACCCCCCCGCCGCTCGCTCGTCCCTTCAGGTGTGTCCCATGTCCATGGTACGTTCGTTAGTCCCTCTGTCTGGCCAAGCAGTGGGGTTCAAGGCCGCATCATGTTCAGGCCGAGCAGGCCTGCCACATGGACGGGCGTGGGCCCCCAGGTCCTCGCCTGCTAGCTCTGCGCTCTACTTGAGTCCTTTGTTAAGGGCCTCTGTCGGGTTGTCGGGGCTCTGCGGGCATCAGGCAATGCGGGCCACGTGCAGCTCCTCACCGTGCGGCCCGAGACTCTCCCCTTCACCACTCACACCTGGCTTCGCTTGGTTGCTCTTCTCCCTTGGTGCCTGTTCGGGGTTCCGGGCCCACTCCCCCCTTGTCTCGCCAATCAGAGTGGGGGTGGAGGGCCTCTGTTTCTCCCTCTGCTAGGCTTGCCCGTCTCTGCTCTCGCTGCCTCCCGCTGGCGCCCTCACAGCCTGCTCACCTCGTGGGGGTCACTGCGGTATGTGCCATCCCATGGTCAGCAACCTTCTCCGTTGGGCTCAGCACCACCGGCTGCCACCTGGCTCAACTCTCATATCCGTCATGCCGTGGACTCAGACATGCCCGCTTCAGTCTACGCCTTGCTCCTGTGACGCTGCCTCGTGAGGGGACTCCCTGCGCACTGTCGTAGTCTCGGAATGGCCGGAGGGAGGGAAGACACACTGCCATGATCTGCCGCAGCCCGATCAATGCCGCCAATTCAGTTTCCCTCACAGCTTCATCATTAATGGGCGGGGGGGAGGACCCACAGCCCCAGTCTGCCAGGGCCAGATCAGCACCGCCTTCTCAGCTCTCTTGTCCACCGCATCAGCCCTCGGCAGCACCGCCATCTTAGCTCGCCCGGCAGTTGCAGGCAATCCTCTCCCCTCCTCCAGGGCAGCCTCTGTGAGGACCGCACGGTTCAGGGCAGGTCCTGAGTTGGAGTGAGAGGGGAGGCACCCGCGCTCACCGTCCTCCTTAACCCAGGCCGGGCCGCAGCTTCGTCTTTCCTCCGCGTCCGTCACTCTCCGACAGGCGCCGGCATCTTGGCTCGCCCCATGGCTGCGCCAGGCTCCTTCCTCTCTGCCAGTGCAGCCACGGGGGGGCCTTCTGTGATCAGGCCAGGTCCCACGAAAGGGCGTGAGAGGGGGACCCCCGCAGATATGGGCACCGCAGCTCCGGCAACGCCGCTAGTCTGTTATTCTTCCCAACTCCGGCCCCTCTCCGCGGGCGCCGCCATCTTGCCTCTCCTCGCGGCCGCAGGCAGCGCAGTCAATTCCGCTGATTTTGGACGTTTTCCAGGGGACCTTCGGTCCTTGATGCACACCGCTCCTCTTAGTCAGCTGTGGGGGTGCACTGTAGGGGGTTCAATCCCGCTTAGGGCGTCAGAATGCTACTGGATGGCGGCTGGCCGACCGGAGCTCGCGAGCTTGCTGCTCACTCCATCAGCGCCAAGCCACGCCTCCCAAAGGAAAAGTACTTTTATTACACACACATCTCTCTCTCTCTCACACACACAACTATTACACATTAAACAACAAGTAAATACATCAGGTAGATGGATATACCTTGGGAGAGACCCTCACATCACTTTACATCCCTGGTGGGTCCTGAACCTCATACTCACAATACCCCCCACTTATACCCAATGCAACATCACAATATAAGGCGGAGTCATTCTGAATAAAGCAAGCCCACTGGTTTTGTCAGAGGGTCACCACTTTAATAATTATAACCACTAGTTATACTTTGTTAATGTAACCCATTATAAGGAGTGTCAATATATATGAGGCAGGTGTAAGAAATCAGCCTTTTCTGGCTAGTCACCCCAGATTTTGCACCTTTTGACGGACCCTATACTTTTCCTGGTTTCAGAACTCCGTGCACTTTACCCCCGCTAACCAGTAGTTGAGAGCCTATGCTCCCCCTTTTAATTGTGGTCGGATTGGCAAAACCCTAATCAACATATTGAACTTGCCTATAAATTGCTTTTATATGGCACAAGGTATACCCCGAACCTGTAAGCTAAATGTCACTAATAGACTGCAGCACCTATTGTGTCATCCACTACAGTGGCAGTGCAAACATGGCTTCAAGGCCTACCATTGTAGCCTGACTGCAGCAGTGTAAAAATTGCAATTTGCCCTACCAAAATAAACCATTTTGACAGGAGAAAACATTCCTTTCAAATATTAAGTGAGCCTCGTGTAGGCCTTGTAGCCCACAAGACAGTGTCACGTGGTCCATGTGGCCATTGTCGTTTTCCCTATGTTAGCGTGAGCCTGTGGCAGACTGTCTTCCGCTGTCTTCTGTTCTTTCCTGGGATTTAGTCTGAACACTGCAGACAAGGTCGAACAACAATGCCCCTTGTTATTCTGTTCTGGTCAGGCCCTAGCACCTAGACAAAACATGCAGATGCAGCTGGTGTTTGGGAACATATACTTTTGTCATATAGGTATACACGGGTGGGTAACACACACTTGGAGAGGGATCTTTCCAGAGAAGGGAGCATGACAGCATCTGTGATGTAGATCTTCTATCTATAGACTGAGGTACGGGGTCTGCTGCTAACACCCAGAGATCTTCTAATATATAATCATTTTGCTTCTATAGAACGGGAGGGAGGTTAGGCCATACTGCCATATATAATGACAGCACCTTTTATGATTTACGGACTACTTGCTATGCTAACCGTATTTGTGTTAGGCATTTTTCTACTTGTTGTTGCATGTATACTGCATACTAGAGCACGTTAGTTAAAATAAACATTTTAAACTTTTCTCGTGTCTCATCTGATTGTGGACTGGTACGAGAGTGAGAGCGAAAAGGTGTGTCCTGCAACCGCGATTCCTGAGATGGTCTGGAGTGTTGTGTTCTGGGGTGTCTATTCACTTGTTCCTCTGTGTGTGAGTAGGAGGGCAAATGAGACATTATAGCTAGTCGGTCCTCAGGCTCCTGTGTTCTCAGTTGGTAGGATAACTCAGTACCTGCTTACTAAGGCTCCATGATCCCAAGCATAGTTCTGTGACTCCCCAGAATCCCTGCAACAGCAGTCTGCATGGTATTTAAAAGTAGGACATGTAGAAATGTAATGCCAACATGGCCTTACAGTGACCAGCACCCAAAAGCTATTTTCACTGCAACAGGTCTATCAGTCATATGAAGAAAACCAGATACACATGAAAATACTAATACTCTATCTTGGGAATGGGACCAGCTAGATAACTAGATAAATAATTAAGCAATTACTTTTAATAGTTATTAAAAATCCAATGTAATGGTGAAGTTAGATTTCTCATAAATATTAAGGAAAAGTAACTTTGAGAAAATCACATTTTCCTTGTCTAAAGGTCATGGAGGCTAATTTACATTTGCTCTCAAACTTCATACCAGACAATAATTAGCCGTGAATAGGCGTGACATGGTTTCCTAGAATAAACCATAGACTGGCCAGATTGGGCAGAGAGGACTCATATGAACCCCACAGAATATTCAGGGGGGGGTCCTGTGTGCATCATTTTGGATACTACAGTGTCAAATCCTGCTAGACAGGTCGGATGAGTTCACATATAAAAATTGGTGTACAATTGAAAGGGGAGAGAACAGGATGTCAAGACAATTCGTGTGGATCCACTGTCTAGTTGTTGAAGAGCTTTGTATTTGGCCTACCATACTTCAGTTTCCGGGTTTATTGTGGGCACAGTAGCTGTCTCAAACTGGATTTTAGTCATTCATTCATTTAGATCTTTATTCGGCTATCAAAGAAAAATAGTCATAAAAGTACAGACAATAATAATACAATTAAAAGAGAATTAAAACATACAATTACAGTGACAATTGTTAAAATCAATTCATTTCTTACACTATAACATAATACTTTTCCTCGCATTAATCGATTTCAGGATAAACAGGGCAACATTATAACATATTAGAGGATCACCTAGTGTCACCAAGAATTTTATTGCTACTTTATGTGACCTAATATTATGAGCGCAAACAGTGGTTTAAGATAAAAGCACCTAAAATTATGATAAAAATTACAAAACAATATAAAGTGCAATGTGCTTTGTTTACTTTTGTTATCGCAGGGACATGGTTCCATATCAGATGGACAAGACCTCATTTTTGGGAATGCAACAAGATAGTGAGCAATGCTGCATCTCAATCTCAGTAGCACAAAACGGTGCTGTACATAAGTCACATATGACAGGTAATTATTAGCTCCCTCCTCTAGGCTAAAAGATTTGTACAAGGCGACAATCGGTCTATTCTGCTCAGCCTTTGATCTAAGGTCCAGCCTATGCTGTAAAAAGGAATCTCTGATCTCTTTCTTTGTGTGAGACAATATTTTTGAAGCATCCAACCATACTGATATCTTGAACAAATTTTCTAAGGAGGAATCAATATATCATAGCCATGGGATTCTTAAAGCATCATTCAGATTAAGGCAATCTAAAACAATTGATCTAGTAAAAGCCGTTTCTTCCCTCTTCCAAATTGAGGCCCACAATAACAGTGGTCTAACCAATAGAAGGCCTTCTAAAAACCGGAGTCCCACCTCATGATGTGCAATAGTGGTTGATGCAGAGGGCGGTAAGTATAATAAGCGTTTCAGGAAGCAATTTTATTCCGTTTGCAGGGCAGTGCTCTTTGCATAACCCCAGAGACCTGCCCCATAAAGGGCTGTACTTACTCCTTTTGCTTTATAAATGGCTACCATCTCGTTAGTAGGTCGATTCCCTAGCTTTGAGGAGAATTTAAAAATCCCTTGGGTTGCCCTGCTCAGTTTGGCTCTCGTATTTAAAATATGTTGGGACCATGAGCCATTTCCCGAAAATAGAATACCAAGATAGCAAAAGGAGTTCACGGTATGAATTGGGGTGCTGTCAATAAAGAATGTTTTGCAAGATTTCGGTTTCAGCCCACAAACCATGGTAAATGTTTCGATATGTTAATTACCATTTTCCTTTGTGTCATAAAATCTGAGAAAGCGACCATCAGTCTCTGTAGGCCTACTGGGGTTCTTGCTAATAGTACTGCGTCGTCCGCATATAATAGTACGGGTATCCGACGACCTGCCGCCCTTGGAGCATCAGCCTGTATTGTTTGTAGATGGTTATCTACCCCATTAATAAAAAGGGAAAATAAAATTGGTGCTAACACACACCATTGCCGTATACCCTGCCCTACTGTGAATTTGGGTGAGCATTCCCCCCCGAGGGCGGACTTGGCTGGTTAGGTACTCATACGGA
The DNA here is from genome assembly GCA_963921515.1 of Calotriton arnoldi. Lineage (NCBI taxonomy): Eukaryota > Metazoa > Chordata > Amphibia > Caudata > Salamandridae > Calotriton > Calotriton arnoldi. Next base: position 303,397 of record CAWUFW010000811.1, read on the forward strand.
CGGGAAAGAAACCCAATAATCGCCCTTGGTGCTCCCATAAGAGATCAAGGTTGGCCAGAGTATATTGTGCTCGACCAGGTCAAATGCACTACTTAAATTGGCAAAGCATAGATAGAGAGTACTGACCTTTGCCCTAGTATACTTGCCGATGAGTAGTCTAAGTTAATGCATTGCTTGATGGTCCCAAGTCGTTTACTAAACCCAAACTGTACCGGGGCTAGGACCAAATGCTCCAGTGGCCATTCCTCCAGTCTTAATAGCAAAACCCTGCTCATCACTTTCAAGGCAGTGTCTAGGAGCGAAATAGGGCGATAGTTTTTAGGGTCTGTTCAATCCCCTTTTTAGGTCTCGCCTACGCAGCGCGCATGCGCTGCATAGGAGGAGACCTCTTGATATCGATTCGCTTTTTGGGCCAAAAACGTGCACGCGTTGCATTGCTTTCAATGGCAACGCGTGCACGTTTGGCGATTCCCTTGCGGGGGCGAGCTTTGGCAACATCTGTTTGTAATTATCTTGCAAACAGATGGTGCCCCTGCTCGCGCCCGCAAGGGAAACGCTGTGTGTGTCTGGTCACAGCGGGATGCTTGTTCTAATCGAAGGCTACTCGCACTGGAATTTCACAAAGAAAAGTGCCATCTTGTATGGAATACAGATCAAACTAACCCTACTTAACTCTTTTAGCCAGCTTTGTGTAGAATTACTAACAACAAAAATATATATGTTTGTACCCAGTGTAAAAAAAAATGTTTGCAAGCGCAAACCTCCTGCTTCAGTGGTTGTTAATCCTCGTAGCTTACTTTCGACATTGTTAGTCGTCGTGCTGTAGGTTTTCTTTTGCATATGGTTTGGGCGCCCTCCAGCGGCAGAAATGAAAATCCTGTCTAAAAATTATTTTGTCTTTCTTGTCAAATCGGCATTTTTATTCCGCTGTAACTTTCATTTAAATAGCGCTTCTTCCCTGGTAGGTTTCGCACTTCTCATACAACTCTTAGCAGCAAGCGCTTAACTCGCTGAGCTAGCTGCCTGTCACACAAGTGAGTTTCTCCTTTCAAGAACATGCTCTAAGGGTACACCTCTGCAGCAGGAAGGCAGGCATGCCGAAGTGCCGGGCTGAGCCGTGCCAGAGTTTGTTCAAAGTTTAACCCGGTTCTTCGCGGGCCCATCGGCTGCCTCTCGGCAGGTATATTTGCACAGCGCGTTGCTGGGTGTCGATGGCCGCAGACCTGCACTTATAAAGGGTGGATTTCCTTAAGACTCTGCTGACATCACGGAGCTGCTCTCGGATTCCGCGCCCTGCCTCTCTCTCGCGCCTTCTATTCAGGTAATTTCAGCTCCAACTTGAATGGACCTGTTTGTGGGTGTCTCGGTGGAGAGTGCGGGGCCGGCTGCACTCGTCTTCCTTCCAGGGCGGGCAGGGGTGGGTGCTGTCATGCTGTGACGTCCCTGGAGCAGGACGCACATTGACCTGTCGCCGGTAGGCGGCATAGCGCGGCGTTTTACAGCCACTTTTGAGATGCCTCGAAAAACATGGGATTTAAGCTCCAAGGTTTCCCCCGTCTCGGATCCCTCATTACGACCATTCTGGCGATTTGGATTTGATTAATTGTTACGGAAACCGGGGAAAAGAGGGCTTCCAAAACGTGTCAAACAGAGTCTGTAGGAGTCGAAAACTTTTGCATGTTGACGTGAGAGCAGCTTACGATTTACGGCTGGGGAAGGTCAGTTTACCGTAATTTTTGCAAAGGGTGTCGCTGTGTAAGAAACTTTTAACCTTTTAAATCCTGTCTTGATTTAATTTTTCTTGCAGCACTTTAAATGCAATGTTGGTCTGGGTATTATATTTCGTATTATGCTGATATTTTGGGTTTTGTATGTTATGTTATTTTATACCGAATTATGTGTGGTATTTTATGCTATGCTGTTATGTTATGCTCAGCTGACTGATTTTGGGAGCGCTCTTTCACTGGGAAGGCTGTTAGGTTGCTATGCAAATGTTTGCGGTCTGGAGATTAAGTTTCTGTCTGTTGATTCGCGAGACCTGGCATAAAATCCCAGCTTCCCTATCTGACAACATTGTGTGATTTGGGTCAAATGACCGCCCCTCTCCCCGTGTGCTAGCTACAGTTCTCATTATAGACCTCAAGCAGTAGAGATACGCAGTGGGCTAAATGCTGCGATGAATCGCCATATACATGCCTGGACATATATGTGTATGTTATTGTTCCACATTTCATATGCCTCGCTGCCTGCATTTTGACTGGAAGGTCGATGCAAATGTCAGTCCATAGAATAAACGGGCTTCCTGTTGATTTTTGTCATTGTGTAATTAGGTGCTGGCCTATATAAGAGGTGCCTTTAGAAATCAGAGAGTTAGTTCGTCTGAGAAGTTTACATTTTGAACTAGTGGCATAGTTGCGTCTTTGGCACTAGACGATATGGGTCACAATATGCAGTAAGTACACTAGTTATTCTTTTGTTTAATAGTAGGCAACCTCTTGCTCAAAAATGCTCCAAGAATGTGTTGGGGCTATTGTGAACTGGTACTTACGACATCTGATGACTCCCTGCTGCTCACGGATCACCAGTGTTATTTCTTTTTTAATACAGTTGTTCAATTATACATAATATCATCCTAATTATATATAAGGTAACAAAAATGCTTATAACACTTATATCTTTTTTAATGTACTGTACAGCAGACACACTACGCTACACCATAGCTTAAACACACTGGCAAAGGCAATAGCTCTCGCTAAACACTTATAAGGTCCCAAAGGCGAGACCTATTGGCTATGCCAATGCTTGTTTAAATATGGGTACGATAATAGATTCTCCCCATGTCTGTGGGATTGTATCAGTAACGGCTGAATTAAACACTCTGGTTAAGATGGGTCCCCATAGCACAGGGGCAGATATAAAAACATCAGCTGGGACACCATCCAGACCTGGGGCCCGTCCCCCAGATTCATCTGAATGGCCTGAAGGACTTCATCGTTGGTGATATTCAGAGGGAGATGTCTTCCCCTCCCACAACTGCCAATCAGACCCTCCCATCGTCTCCCCATTATTGCTGAAAATTCCAGAAAAATGTGTCACCCATGTATCTGAAGGAACAAAGGAACAGAACTCTGGGATATTGTCACTCTTCAGTAAGGGAGCATTTACTGTATCCCAGAAAAGTTTGTTATTCCTGGTTTTTGCAGAAATGGCCAAATTTTCCCATGCCTCGGCCTGGAGTGTCTTTTTCCAAGCAGCTATTTTGTACTCGCTCCGTAGGGATTTGATGGTTAATAAATCTCGCAGCGATTTAGACAAAGCATGCATTATACTTGTAATGCTTTAGTGCAAGCACCATCAAACCACCCCTTTTTTTTGTTACCTGGTGTTCCAGGGTACCTTGTTAAAAGTGATTTGATGGAGGTTGCAATGCAGCAAAAAGTTTCGGTCACTATATTTGGGGCGATTTCATCTTGGAGGCAGTATGTTATTTCCCTGTAATTAGATACTACTATTTTTCTCATGATCGAACATGGATCAACACCCGTCCACTTAATTCTGACACCGTTTGTCCTAAAGGGGTCGATATAGTTTACTAAATCAAATGCATCGCTCCTTTGGCCCCAAAAGAAGAATGTTAATGTAAGCAAGTTATGGTCACTAAATAAGGAGGGAACGACACTAAGGTTGCCGCACATACAGATAACAGAAGCAGACACTAGTACATGGTCTATAATAGAAAACAAATTTCTCCCTGTAAAAGTTGGGGCTAATTCCCAATTCAGACCACAGCCCCCCTAAGTAGTTGGAAATCATATTTGTGGATCATCTGATTTAGGGCTTCCCCATAATCATTATGGCAGAAATGATCATTTCCCTCTCCGTCCTGCTATATATGGCCACATGCCTGGTTGTTAGATGCTCCGCATGCCTGTATATTAAAATCTCCTGCCCACAATAAAACATAATCAGTATTGATTGAAGATAGAAAGGTTTCAAGGCCACAGTCAAGAGCTAAAGCCACATTACTACGTGTAGAATCGAAGATGTTATTATAAAAGTTTACAACTACCAAATCTTTCCCCCCCTTTTTGCTTAGCCATAGCGTGGGGGCCCACAGATGCAACCTTTTTAACATTAGTAGAGATTTTATTGGAGATAAGTATCTGTAACCCCCCTTTTGCTCGCCCTGCTTGCGACCCTATTGCTGCTAAAAAATGTGAGGAATATCCTTCTACATGTACAGGGCTTATACACCAGGTTTCTTGTAGACATATGATGTCATAACTAGATTTGGTACTGACCCAGTCAATATTCGCAGCCTTATTCATTAATCCATTCACATTCCAGGTTGCGAACTCAAACCCTTCCATGGGGGGCTGTCCTACCGGGTAGGTGTTTGGTACACTTATAGGTGTGCTACAATTATCATCACTAGAAGCCTTAACGACCTTAGCTTCTACCATCCCACGAGTTGCGGGTGCCTGCGTAATATGTGTACAATCTCTCGGGGATAGCTGCGTTATCTGATTGACTATAAGATCTCTTGTAAAATACCAACTCTGATAATTCCTAGGATCCCCAGCATAACTTTGATCAGGACTTCTTCAAATGTAGCGGGACGCGATTCCACATGCCCGGCATTGTACAGCTCTAACCCTGATGCTGTACTACCAGTTTTACTAACGGAATTTGGGGCTCGATCTACCTTAACATGAGCGTTTTGACTCTTGAATTTTGATTTTCTACGACTTACAAGAGTATTTGCACTTGTTTCTTTCGAAAATTGGACATATTGAACTCTAGCACTTTCTATAAACGCGCCGTCTACATTCTAATTTTCAACATTGGAAAGTGTTCTGAAGTCTTACTTGCGATCTAAAAATAAAAAATCTGGCTTATCGCCATTGCTGCGGTGTATCCCGAACAACTGAGGGATCTTAAGAACTTACGCTTCATCTTTTTGAACTTTTGTCAAGCCTTGAAAAAGTCGTCTACACGACAAAACACGTGTCGGCTGTCTGCATCTACGATATTTACTTCGTGTCAACATAATCAAGATTATACACGTTTTTTTGCTTTCTGTACTTGGATGGTTACTTTGTTAATTGTATATACTGCATGGTGTTATGTTTATTAAAACTAACTGACAACAAGGTCGGTTGTTAAACTAAACTAGAGGTTGTGCTCTGTAACTAATAACTTGTTGTTAAGTGTATGGGAAAAGTTCTTTCCATACAAGATAACACTGGGTGAGTGGCACAGTCTTGTACATTGAGCACGCCTATATACTGATATCTACAATATACTTTTGGAAGACAATGCGGAGGTGCTGACCTGTGTTTTTTCTACCACTGCCATTTGCTTTGTAATTGTTATAACTTTGATCAGGGCTGAGTCATTCGTTATCATCTAACCTACTCAGCGCCTCAAATCTGTTGGGCATTACAAATTCCGACCCCTGTAACGGGTACGAACTTTGAGTAGCCCTCTGTCTTTGGAAATTTGGTGCACCACTGGAGCGTTGATCTAAGCCAGAGTTCTTCAATCTGTGGGGCGCGCCCCCCTGGGGGGGCGCGACACCCTCTTAGGGGGGGCGCGCACTCCACCCTAAACTCTTACCTTTGTTTTCCACTGTCCCTACGGAGCAGCAGCCAATCAGCCCGGGGGTTCGGCGGTAACGGAGGGCTGTACGGGGGAGGGAGGGGAAATCGATGGGGCACGACGTGTCCATGCTTTTGTATATTTTGAAGAGCTAATCGTCCCAAAACGGTGTTAATTCCTAGAGCTGAAATGGTTCAGCTGCAGTGGGATTCAAAAAGTCTCCTCTGTTATGAAACCGAAAGCAACGAACATTTCAGCTCTAAGAATTAACCCCGTCCAGGGAGGGTTAGCTCTTCCCAGAACGGAGTCAACGTTTCTCTTAAAATTACACAGGCATCTCCTGTGGTATCAATGCCCCTGTTTATAGCCTCATTCCAGGGCTGAGGTAACTTCAGAATCTGCAGAAAACAGTGTTCGTGCCCATTTTAGAATTACGAATTCTGCGCTAAGAGAGCTTGGACCTCAGATTTTAACCACTTAAATTCCAGCAGGGCACTTTACATAAACCACACCCTGGAGTTCCACTGATTATACTGCAATGCATGTCCTCTGCTTCCACCTTCGACACGCCATGCACGGTTTGCCTGCTATGAATGTCTACATTTACCTAGTTCCATCTCAGTTTGCATTTTTTTGTATTCTAGCATTATCTTGAAGTGCTTCAAAGTGCCAAAAGGTGACAAGATACCATCACTGAAATACAATACGTAAATAGGGAGATAACATCTGCGGAGGCGTCCACTGTGCTACACCTGCGCCACCCGAAACCCAGGGGTTTCAAAATTTATCAGAACGTTAAATCAATTGCCTTCTCTACAGGAATAATTAGACAATCACAGAGATCCCTTTCCTTTCCACTGCTTCTGGCTGGGGTTTCTATAACCTTTTCTATTTATTCTACCTGAACGACTTTCATACTTAAGTATGTCATCCAATAAAGTGCGACGGGCACCTACTCTGGACCAGAAGGATGAATGTCCTCTCGGCTACACTCGCCTGGCTGGAGGCAATGCAGGTGTAATTACCAGCATCGAAGGCCTGCACCTGAGAAATACTGTGAGAAAAGGGGAGGAGAGTAAAAGTGACACAGTTGGTTTATGTCTTGCTTTCAGTTACTGCACATCTTCCTTCAGTATAGGACAGAGGGGCTGCAACACCCATGGACTCTTGTTGTAAATTGTGCCCTAAACATTGGTTTACATGCCATTCCCACAATGCATTGCACATTCGAAGGTGATGTCCTACATGTGTGATGTTGTCTGCGCTTCTGTCTCAGTGCCCCCCACCCTTCGACCTGTGCTGTCTCTTGGAGCTGTAGGACACCATCAGGTGCGCAACGCCCATAGGGCAAAAAGGGCTTCAGCCCCCCACCCCATCGTGTCTCAGCCCGGGCTGCTGCAGCTCAAGCAGCTGTGGGATCGGCTGGGCAGTGTCTGGAGTCTTCTCTCTGGCACGCTCCAGTTTTTCACAGGTCTTTAAAAGACTATTTGCATATTTACATACCTTTGGAAACTGGTTACAGCGGCTTACTTTTTTTTCTGGTTCCAGTACCCCCTGGGCCCCCACTCTGCCTATTCCTTACATTGTATTTTACATTTACTGCTGTAGTGTGAGAATGCATTTCATGAAAAGGAATATAAAGGAGGGTTGTGAAAAGAAAAATACCAGCCATTTGCTGTTTAAAGAGCCTGCAAAGGCCTCATCTTGACAATGATAGGGGTATAAACAAAATAGTATGTATTCATTTGTAAAGTCTTTGTTCCCTTTAATTATCAGTCATGGATCATTCAGGCAGCCCTAGAACACAATTAAAAATGCTTTCTATTTATATTTGCTTTTCCAAGTATGCACAGATAAGTGCTGAAAATACGGCTTTAGGTGACTGTTTATTTTTGTACAGCCAGGAACATAAATTTAATGAGCTGGCAACCCTAATCACAAGACTGGAAGTTTGTTGCAAGAACAGCACATTATTTATTTCCTCCATCTGCACTCACAATGCACTTGCGCTGGTCACCCTTTCCCTCACCCTGCAGTCACACGAGCACACTACTCAACCTGCACTCATGTGACACTTCACTCACCTGTCCCCCTCACTGCTCAATCTGCAATCTCACTCAAATAATCCCATCACTAACCATACATTAATTCGTCCCACTCTGCACTTACATCTGCACCCAAATACATATGGTCACCTCACTCATCTTGCAGTCACTCCTCTTGCCCTACTCTCACACTGTCGCATCCCTCACCGTGCACTCACATGGGCACTCCTGCCACCCACACAGCGCAGATTGTTAATGTGCCTGCTACAACGAATGTGTACCATGCAGATCAAAGAACTGAGTGTGAGTAAACTATCAATAGCGCTATAAAAAAAATGCAATGTTTGTCAGAAAGGTGCTATTGAGAGATGAGGTGCATTGTTGGTGAGTAGTAGTGAGGGAATTCATGGAGAAGGAGGAAATGGGGGAGGAGGCACCAAAAAAGACTGTTGCACTGTGTGCGACCAGTGCTAGGGCCAGGCCTGGCTGGGAGTGTTAGCCCCCCCCCCCGAAGTTCAGGTCTAGTTGCGCCCCTGTACACAAGTATTGTCATGTTGTGCCCCATCAAGGTTTTCGTCCTAAATTACAAAAGTACACATTTACATGCACTGCAATCCAGCCTTTCAGGGGGCCCCTTGATAGTGACAGCTCTGTTTTTGCCCTGATGGCCTGGAATAATTCCTAAACGGATTCTTGTAAATACTGTTTTTTTCATTTCTTTTTAATGTGATTGATGTGAGGGAGTCTATTACTATTTGCAGAGAAATGTGTTTGTTTGATGCAACAACCATAAAAAAGGTTTATTTTAGATCAAAACGGGTCCTCACATATGAGAAATTGGAGGATGTGTCAGATATTATTCGCTGTAAAATTAGTGGGCTGCTGCGGTGTTACAACAGTGAAAACACACATCACTATCTCAGAATATTAGATGTAAACACTTTTAGAATTTCTGGATGTGGAGCAAATCTGAGGATGGCAGTAGCAAAGATCCATCCACAGACTGACCGTCTCTGTGGCGAAAAACAGACACACCCGTCATATTAATGTTGGTGGTGTTATTATCAATCTATGTCATGTGTAAAACAAAGCATCCTAGTAAAAACAATTTGTGCACATTTTATCTTGGAAAACTGTGTTTTGAGCTGAGTAATAAGCCTCTGCCATTTAACCACACCCACTCACAAACCTGCAGTTTACTAAACACACTTATTGTGTTGAACATTATTTGCCGGATATGGCCTGGGATATGCGGGTGGCGGTCGATTATTTAGTGTACCAGATTCCAGAAATTTGTCAGGTGGTGGGGGGGCCCGACATCTAAAACAATTCAGCTGGGGGGGCTCAACCTACAACAGTTTGAAGACCTCTGATCTAAGCCCTTCAGGTGACGGTAAAAGAAGCCCAATGGGAGTATGCCCACATCTTGTGTCTCCATCAGTAAGGCCCCTGACATTTTATGGATACAACTAGCAGTTCTTGGGCTTCTAAAATTAATTACAACACAATCACCACCAAGATTTTTTTCCAGAGGCCCAATCCACCCAACTCTCCTTGTAAACAGGATTTCATATGCTCTGCTAGGGCAAAATATATGTCTAGAGCTAAGCCAATGGACCACCTTATTCTTCAGACATTCTGTAGTTTCCCTGGCCCCTGGTTTAAGCGGGGGGACATTGACTAATACTGCCACATATGGACAGCTGGCAAATTGATGGTGACTAGATCTTGTAAGGGCACATCAATATCGGTATTGGGGGGGTGTGTATTAGAGCCTCCTTGATGTTGTGCCATAATATCTGTCCTGGTAGATTTACTATTAGGCTCTTGTACATTTTTGCTCAACATCACATCTTGTCTGTGACGGGGTAAACCCTCGGTATGTGGGGGCTTGCATTGTTCAGACCAGTGTCTATTAGTGGGAGCCTCTCAACCAATTGCGTTTTACTCATACTAGTAACCTTTTTCATTTCCTCCTCCACCCTACCCAGTGTTTCTTTGAGTGGGTTTAATAAGTTACTGATGACAGATGTTAATTTATCCCAAAATGGTGCCCATATTTGGTTGTCCATGGAGTTAGCTCCATGTCCCCCCCCCCCATTAAAGGAAGTTCATCCGGGGATCTTAAATCAACAGGTGTCTTTCTTTTCCGTTTAGCTGCTGGTTGGCGGGCCACGTTCGGGACTTTGACTGCCCGTAAAATTGCTGGATCCGGGGGGGGGGGGGTAGAGGTTATTCCCTGTTCTAATACGATTTGTGTTGGTGTTGGTGTTTGGCAAATAGTTCCACTTGTGCATCCTGCACTCTGGTCATCTTGTTCATTGCCTAAACCCGGCTTCTCTTTAGTGGATGTTACACATTGAGTACCCCCAGTCCCTCCAGTCCCCCCTGTTTGGACAGTCGCGGTGAGGGACATGCGCCGCTCCGCTAGGTTAATTTCTTTAGATAGGGCTCCAACAGCACAGGCTAGGAAGGTATTTATGGTGGTACGCTTAGGGGTGCTGGGCTGCTCAGTTGATGGCTTTGTACCCCCCACCTTTCGTTTGCCCATATTACCAGTTGTATTTCAGCAAATAAGGGGACAAGAAAAAAAAAAGGGGAAAACTGACTTACTCCGATCCAATCCTCAGAGTTACAAAAGCTGGCGTCCTTTTACCGGCAATAATAGCCCACTGTAATCGGCGGGAGTTCAAACCAAGAGAATGGGCCCAGCCCAGCCTCTTCCGGCCGCTGACGGGTGCAGACGGGCCCGCCCTTGGTGCGAGCTTTGCGTGGGCGGGCCCGGGCACGCCCGCACGCGTCCCGCGCTGCAGGATGCTCTGCCGGTTTTTGTGAGCCTCCGGGCACGTGCAGGCGGTCACGTTGGCGGCTCACAGCCGCGTTGGTTGCCGGGAATTGGAGTGCCGGGTCACGTACTGGGGTTCTCTCTCCCGTTCTCTCTCCCGCGCTGCGGTATGCACTGCCGGTGTTTGTGCGCCTTTGTGCGCCTCCGGGCGCATGCAGGCGGTCAAGTTGGCGTCTCACAGCAGCGTTGGTTGCCGGGAATTGGAATCCCGGGTCACGGTACTGGGGTCCTCTCTCCCACGCCGCGGGATGCTCTGCCGGTTTTTGTGCGCCTCCGGGCGCGTGCAGGCGGTCACGTTGGCGGCTCACAGCCGTATTGGCTGCCGGGAATTGGAGTCCCGGGTCACGGTACTGGGGTCCTCTCTCCCGATCTATCTCCTAATATCTCAGATGCGTTCAGTCCAGGCTCCGGGGCAGCTGCTCCTGCCCTCCGGGGCTGCGATTGCGCATGCTGTGGTCCCTGCAGGACCTGCGCTCTCCTCCACCTCTCTGTGCCTGCCTCCAGGACCTCCTCTCCTCCTCCACCTCTCGGTCCCTGCCTCCAGGACCTCCTCTCCTCCTCCACCTCTCGGTCCTTGCCTCCAGGACCTCCTCTCCTCCTCCACCTCTCGGTCCTCCCTTAGTCTTAGATGTGATACACTACAATCACCAAAGTACACTCCCCCCCCCCCCCGCCCAGCTTTCGGAGTGCAAGTTTGGTGTGGCTGTAGATTTTTGCTATCTTGAAAATATATAAAGTAGGAAGGAATTTCCCCAGGAACTTTTACCCCATTGGTTACTGCATGCCCAGGACTCATTTGAACCCACAAGCTAGTGTCAGGCATAAATGTGGCACCTCCAGGCAAACACTTCAGAACACATTTTGGTCTTGAGGAAGGTCAGAAGAGGACTGGACCTGCTTTCTATGGCCTGAGAGGACCCCCGAAGGACTGAACCTATTCCTATTTTACACAGGACAAAGAATTGGACTCACTGGGGGATCTACTTGGAACCTATTCCTGATCCTACAATGGATTGATGTTAATACAGTTGCTATATGGTTGGATATACAGATTATGAGAATGTTGATTCTGCATTCATGGGTTGAGTCTACATGCTCTATATTTTACAGTGGATTAATGACACTTCGGTTAATTGTTATTGTAATAAGTTGTTATGCAGATGATCCTCCTTTATATATTTGGCTACAAAATGTCAACATCAATATTTGTACTATGTATCCATCGCTGTTAAAGTATAAGGCCTTTACAGGCGTATCTTGGCTGTTGACAGTAACATTTTGTTGTGAAAAAAAAAGAATTGGACTCAAAGGGTCATAAGGCTGACCTCCTGTTCAAGCCACTGAGATACATCAAGCTACATTAGGCCTTTTCCTGCAACTGCCCAGCTGACTAGTGGCAATTTGACCTCGACTGGACACTACTGTTGACCTCTGCCTGACACACTGCGAGTCTCTAGGTGCCTCCCCTAAGGTCCTGGAGGCTTTAGACGGGTACTCCTGTGGTGGATTGGGACTTAAAGGACTAACGGCCTGATTAAGAGTTTGGCAGACAGGGTTACTCCGTCACAAACGTGATGGATATCCCGTTCGCCAAATTACAATTCCATTATATCCTATGGAACTTGTAATACAGCAGACGGGATATCTGTCACGTTTGTGACGGAGTATCCTATCTGCTAAACACATAATCAGGCCCTAAGTCAGTAGGTATAATCTTTGACCAGGGTGAACCCGTTTACTATATCCGACACCCGCTCCACCATGATCAGCTTCAAACTGTGCTTAGGTCCTGATCTACTTTGTGCTTTTTGGTGCTATTTCTACTTAAAACTTTAAAAATTCATATCTCTGGTTCCACTAATTTGATTTTTGTCATTTGGTGTTATTTCGCATGAGTATTTAGCATGGAGTGGTTCAAAAGGCTCCCTCATTATAGTAAATTTAGATTCCACATGGGTCATGGTGCCGATAAGGTTGGAGCTATTCTTTTTGCTCCCTCTAGGACTCATTTGATCACCGTTGTAGTGAAGAAGCTTCTCTGTACGTTGCTGCCATGTGGATCTTTACTGATGCGTAATTTCGAATCTTATCTTGCAGGTTTGTTAGATTCCTGATCACTGTGGTATCCTGTGTTATGCTGTGGAAAATCTCCTTTTCCATGCACCTCAGGATGTATATGTCCCACTTTGCCATGTAACAATTTCTTGTGCTTGATCTTCTAGCTTCCTTTAAAATTTCCATTGATCTCTTTGGAGGATCCAGATGCCCAACCTTTGCCTGACTCAGACTGGTCTGCTTCGGGTGGTGGACACTGCCTCCCTGCATGGATAGAAGGGTGTGGGTAGATGGTAGTCTTCCTATGTTCCCTGTGTTTAACGAAATGCCAGTTTTTTGTATGATCCCCCTGGGTTTTTTGACTGATGATGCTGGTTTTTCAACTCATAGTGCACTGAGACCTGCTAACCAGACCTCAGTGCCAGTGCCCTGACCCCAAAACGTGGATGTTACATTGGCTATATCCAATTAGAATAGGCTAACTTACTTATAAGTTCCTATGATAGTGTAACCAGGGCTTGTAAGTTGGAGAGTCCCCCCTAGGGATCGCAGCACTGGTTGTGCTTGTCCCCCTGACTGACTACCTACTAGAGTTAGGGCCAGAGGTACAAACATTAGGAATACCGATTTCCTAATTGCAATTCTCTCCGAATCACAATTTGGAAATCAGTATTCCTAATGTTTTAAAATCATTGATTTTCATTTAGAGATTTCTTGTGGGTCGCAAATCATTTAGAGAAATCTTCTGGGTCTCATGAATATTAACGAGGTAGGTCGCAATTTGCGACCAATTAGGAATCACAGCCATCACAGGGATGATGGCCTGCTGAGGTCAGCAGACCACCATGTCTGTGATTGCTTTTTAATAAAGCAATCTTTTTTTTTCTTTGTAAAATGCAGCACGTTTTCCTTAAAGAAAAACTGGATGCGTTAAAAAAGAAAAGTATGAAACTTATGGTTACATTTTTTAAGAGTTGGCAGTGGTCCCTGGAATCAATGCCTGCTCTTAAAAAATATTATTTACATTCTCAAAGTGGAAAGGGTCCCTTGGGGGACCCCTTCTCCTTTACGAATGGGTTACCACCAGTTTTAATCTGGTGGTAAAGTATTACTATTTTGCGACCGGAATTCGTTTGCAAAACAGTAATATATACCATACTGATTCAACACGCCCCTTCCAAATACGAATCGCAAATGCAAAATTCTATTCGGTAACAAGTTGCCGAATCGCATTTTGCATTTTGTACTTTTGAAAAAGCATTTGCCCGATTGTGCCGTTTGCGACCGGAAAAAGGCTTTGTACATCTGGCCCTTAGCTGCCTCAAGTGATTCTAACCGACTGCATTACAACTTGCCCAGCTTTTTGCTGAAAAAGTTTCTAAGTATCAAATTAATTTAATTTGCCAATGCTTGTTTGCAGTTGAGTGAAATGCTCTGATTTACTATACCTTGTAAATTCTATATCTCCGGAAACCTTCGGTGGATCTTTTTTATGGTGGTATCTCAAAATACATAAAATTACAGTCTATTTTTATAAATTGGTGTCCATTGTTTTGGTGCTATTTAAATGCTTTACACTTGTTCCTTGGTGTAAGCCTAGCTGCTCAGAGCCACAGCTATCCAGGGTTGAGCTGAAGGTTTCACAAACGAACCCTAACGGTCCTAAAGGCGTTGGTGAGTGTATTACACTGTGAGGTCGCTCACCCACACCATATAATACACCCCATTTCCTCACACTGTGCCATTTCTATAGCATCAGAGAACCAGGTATGCCTTGCCTATTGTGGGGCTATCAAGATCAGCACCATATGTGATAGTTTGCACTTGCTTATCACTAGATGTATGATGGGAATTTGTGGAAAAGCATAATTTCCTTGGTCAGTTTATTGATAGGGCATTCCCCAGGGAGCTGTGGTGTGGGTGCCTGGATGAGAAGTTATGGCATTTTGAGCTTTCTGGAGTTGCAAACCGGTCTACCTCTGGTGTGCCCCAATCTTGTAATACCCTTTGAAGTACCTATTATTTTAGCTCCTATTCGCCTGAGACCGTTGCTTTTCTGCTTAACCAATCTGCTTCTATGTTCTCTCCATTTGGCAAGTGTATGGCTATTAAGGTTATCTTTCTCTGGATGGGCCATCTCCAAATGCCCTGCGCTGGCTTTGATAGTGGATATAACCTTGTACCTCCTTGCTTGTTGAGGTTAAACATTGTTGTGTTGTCCTTCTGGATTTGCACAGTGTTTCTCCACAATTAGGAGGGCTTTGAAGGCTAGGAAGTCTGTCTTCAGCTCCAGCACATTTGTGTGGTGGACTGCTTCCAGTGCTTTCCAAAATCCCTTCATGTTTTTTCCCATGTGCGCTCCCCATTCTGTGTGGGATGTGTCCGTGGTGATGAACAACACTGGAGCTGGCTGCAGGAAGGTCTGCCCACTGTAATGTTGCTCATGTTCCATTTCATCGCTTCTTGTACCCTCTGTACTACAACCACTATATCCTCCTAACTCCCCATAACTTGTAGACCATTGATACTCCTGAATTAATCTCATGTGTTGTCTTGCATAGGGAATCAGTGGTATGCAGGATGCCATCATGCCCATCATTGTCCCCACTAGTCTCACTGTCAGAGACTGACCTCTCCGGTAACTGCGAGCTTAGTGCTAGGTCTGCTTGGTCTGTTAATGGCTGGATACTCTTGAGTTCGGGGGTAGTGGTTTGCCTTCACAGTGATGCTCCTCACTTCTAGAAAGATTTTCTCTCTAGCTCTGGTGAAGATTTGTGAAACCTAGTTTGTGAAGTATGCCAATAAACGTCCTAATGCTCGTTCTGCATTGGGAGAAAGTACCTGCCTTTACCAGCCCGTCATCTAGATAGTGGTATATATGTATCCCTACGCATTTTCTGAACATTCTGGGTATTGATCTAATGCTGAAATGGAGCACCTTGAGTTGATAGTGAACTTAGTTTACAACAAGCAAGCAAGCCTGGCTGATGACGGCTGAAATGCCAGAAACCGGTCCTAGGATGCTTGTTTCCGGTCCAGGGAAGACATGGCTTGGCAGTTCGGGCTGGACTGTTCCCATGAGGCACAGGGTCAGACTGATTTGCATATGGCCATGTCTGAACTGGGGTGGTGGAGTGAGCTAAAGAATGATGATGGATTAAACCCAGATCAGTTGACTGGGGGTGAGTGTTTGATTGGCTCAAACGTTCCGTCCATCATCCCCTTTTGTATCGCTTAGTTTACAACAAAGCGCAGGAATTGGTTGTGTTTCTGATTCATGGGGATGTGTAAATAAGTGTCCTTTAGGTCTATTGTTGTCATATAGTCTTTTTCTTGCAGCCACAGGATGACTTGCTGGAGTGTTGTCATTTTGAATTTTTGAGTCTTTATGAATTTGTGTAGGAAGTGAAGGTCCAGAATTCAACAGAATTTTGTCTGGTTTTGGTACCGGAAAGTATGTGGACTAGTTTTTCCGGTTGACCTTGGTCGGTGGTACATTTTTCTACTGCTTGTTTTCGAAGGAGCTCCTCCACTTCCCGTTTTAGAAATCTCGAAAAAGTTACTTACCTTCAGTAACGCCTTAGCCAGTAGAGACTATCTAGCCACCGATTCTTTACCTTAGAATACTCCCTCGGCGTCAGACTGGAGCCAGCAACCTTTGATGAGTAGTCCCCCTGCATGCTGGTAGGTGTCATTGTTCGGCTCCGCGTGGTGTCATCGGCATCATCCACACTGGAAGTGACGTGCACGTTACCTATATAGGCACCACCCCAACTCACTGACGGCAAGTTCTTGTAACGACTTTCCATGCAAGAAGCGCAGAGCTGGGGGGAACACTGGCCACTGGTGCGCTAAGCTAGGACCCTTAAAAAGGGGAATCAACCCTTTACTCTAAAATTCGTTCACAGAGCGGTGAGGATCAGTATGGAATCTGCGGCTAGATATGGTCTCTACCAGATAAGTCGTTACCAAAAGTAGGTAACTTGCTCATCTGATAGAGACTTCTAGCTTCAGATTCCTTATTTTAGACTAGATACCTGAGCAATACCTCCCTGGAGGTGGAGCTGTGATACAGATTAGACTAAAAAGTCCTGTAGGACCGAATGGGAAAAGTGACTGTCACGCCGGACTGTCCAGGCAGCAGTGCTTCATAACCATGTACAAGGAAGCCCACATTGCTGCCTGACAGATATCCAGGACAGAAACTTTGCAAGCTAATGTAATGGTCGGAGCCTTGGCTCTAGTAGAATGAGCTTGCAAGCCTCTGGAAGCTGCATTTTGGCCAATGCGTAGCAGATCTTGCTGTAGAGCACTATACATCGTGAGATGGTCGGCTTCTTCATTGCCTTCACTTTCTTGGCTCCGACATAACCCATGAAGAGTTGATCATCTACTCAGAACCAATGTTCCCTCTAATTCTTTTGCTCTGTGTGTGGCAGAGTAAGGTCTCTGTGCGCTGCAGACAAGGCGATGTGCGCCAAGAACCCGACCGCGGGTGTAGAGCAGGGCTTTAAGTGGGATGAAAAAACGAGAGGGTCTCTCAAAGGGGCGTGACTGATGCAATTAAGGGCATGGCTTAAAAGCAATTAAGCTAAAAATCTGTGCGTCGCATAGTGTGCCACCCAACTGATATTTTGCTGCTTCTGTCACTGCATCCAGATATATAACACAAGTAACATTACACCTACACGAAGGCAGGACTATTGGCTTTGTCAATGGTTGCTTTTCGCATAAAGTTGTATATAATATTGAAAATGCTTCCTCTCTTGTGGTAGAGATGTGGCTTAATGCTCGAGCTGCCGACTTAGGAGATGGGTTTTGAGTCTCGGGTCAGCTTAACTAATGTGATTCTGGGCAAATCAATTAATCTCCCCATGCATAACCCCAACATTTTTTACAATAAATAATAAATCATGTAAAGCGTTCCAGTACTTTTGGGTTGAGTTTGCACTATATAAAACTTGCTGCATTTCTTTTCTAAATGCGGGGCTGATGGTTTGCCTTTTGAAAGTATTTATGTTAAATGCAGCCCATGACTGGCGCTGTGAGTTCAAAAGGCCCACAATCAGCCCGCAGCCGCACTGCTTTAAGAAAAGAAATGTAGCAAGTCTACTAACACAACGTGTGCTTTCAGGATCATCTGAAAGCACACGTCGTGTTTTTAAACTTGATGCATTTCTTTTCTTACAGCGCAGCTGCGGGCTGATTGTGGGCCTTTGAGAAAGTATTTATGTTAATCACAGCGCCCGTCATGGGCTGCATTTAAGATAAATACTTTCAAAAGGCAAACAATCAGCCCCGCAGCCGCGCTCTATTAAGAAAGGAAATGCATCAAGTTTAAAAGCACGAACGTGTGCTTTCAGGTGATTCTGGAAGTACACCTCGTGTTTGTAGACTTGCTGAATTTCTTTTCTAAATAGAGCGCAGCTGTGGGACTGATTGTGGGCCTTTGAGAAAGTAATGTTAATCACAGCGCCAGTCATGGGCTGGATTTAACATAAATACTTTCAAAAGGCCCAAAATCAGCCCTGCAGCCGCGCACTATTTAGAAAAGAAATGCAGCAAGTGTGGGAGTGTTTTAAAACCGGCAGCACGAACGCTCTCCAGGGATGTGCTGTGTGTGCACGCTTCACACACGGCGCTGCACGCTTGGGGGACAGAGGTGCGCGTGCCCGCACCTTACAGGGAACGGTGCTCAGAACTCTTTTGAGCGGACAAGGTATAACGAAAAGCCTTTTTGGATAAAGCTGATGGAGTCTCTCCTCTTCTTTAGAAGGGTGAGGCGGAGAGTAGAAAGTAGGCAGAGTGATGGATTGGCCTATGTGAAAAAGAGTTACCACCTTCGGTAAAAAGGATGCACGAGTCCGAATGACCAACTTGTCTAGGTAGATGGTGAGGTATAGAGGATGTGCAAACAGTGCCTGTAACTCACTGACTCTTCCGGCAGAAGTTATCGTCACCAGAAAGACGGTCTTGATGGTGAGGAGTCTCAGTGGACAGTTGTGGAGCGGCTCAAAGGGAGAGCAAATCAGGAATTAGAACCAAACTCAGGTCCCACTAGTGCATAATAAAAAGGCACTGGTGGAAACATATGTTGGAGGCAATTTAAGAACTAATGTACAATAATGGATTTAAAGAGGAATGGCTGGTCAGGCAGCCACAAAAATGCCAAGATAGCAGAAAGATAACCCTTCAATGTGCCCTTTACAGAGCCCTGCTGGACTAAGGAAAGAATAAACAGAAGAACTTGGGAAAGGGGTGCAGACAAAGGGTCAACATGTCGGTCTGTAGACCATGTCACAAACCTGCTCTAACGGCAGGCATAAACCGTTTGGTAGAGGGATGCCTGACTACCAAGATAACATTGCAGACTTCGGGGGGAAGGTTGAAAGCTGTCAGCTGTCACTGCTCAATCTCCATGCATAAAGGTGAAGCATTTTTAGGTTCGGGTGTAGAACCATGCCCTGTTGTAGCGACAGACGATCCTCCTGAAGAGACTGCCTGATCTAAAGACCAATGCTCATGCTCAACAGCTCTGGATACCAGACTCTCCATGCCCAATCTGGCACCACAATAATAACTTGGGCCAGGTAGGTCCTGATCTTCTTGAGAACTCTGGGCAGGTGTGGTATTGGTGTAAAGGCGTACAGGAGGCCAGAGCTTCACTTGAGATGAAAAGCGTCTCTGAGCGAGAACAGCCTTGGAGACTCCAGCGCAAAAAACTGCTGACATTGTGCCTTCTCGGCAGAGGAAAACAGATCTAACCAAGGATCTCCCCATTCTGGAAGAGACAGTGAGCCACCTTCAGATGGAGATGACATTCGTGATCCGCTAGGCATCAACAGATGAGCTTGTCCACTCTGGCATTCAGACAGCTGGCAGGTGGTGAACCACCAGGGATATACACTGGTGTTCCAGCTATGTCCAGAGACGCAAAGCCTCTTGACAAAGGGTCCACGACCCCACCCTGCCTTGTTTGTTGCAGTACCACATGGTGTTGGTGTTGTCTACGAACACCTGCACTAGCCTTCCCTTGATTGAAGGAAGAAAGGATTTTAATGCCAATCGGTTAGCCCGAAGCTCCAACCGATTGACGTGGAGCCCGTTTTCCGCCAGAGACTGGAGCCCTCTGATCTCCACCTCCCTTAGATGGCTGCCCCAGCCCAGGAATGACACATGGGTCACCATAGTCAGTTCTGGTTGGGAAAGGGACAGGGGGCAGCCACTGACCCAATTGCCGCTCGTTAACCACCACTGCAGGTCTTTTGTAGTTCCCTCCAAGATCTGGACCATGTAGGAGAGATTTTTTTGATGCTGCGCCCACTGGAATTTCAGGTCCCACTGCAAAGCCCGCATATGCCAATGGGCAAGTGTTACAAGCAGGATGCCATGGATTCCAACAGCCTCAGAGTCAGTCTCACCGAAATCCAAGATAGAGGCTGAAACATCGATATCATAGCTTGAATATCCTGGACTCGCTGTTCGGGAGGATAAGCCTGAAATTGCAGGGTGTCTAGAACAGTGTGGCTTCGGCACGTTGATAGTGAACCCCAGCATATGCAGAAGGTTTGCCGTAGACTGAAGGTGGAAGACGACTGCCTGGGGCGAGGTCGCCTCCAACAGCCAATCGCCAAGGTAGGGAAGGACTGGAATTCCTAAACTCCGCAGGTGAGCTGCGACCACCGCCATCACTTTCGTGAACACCCCCGGGGCACTGGTAAAGCCGAAGGAGAACAAATAAAACTGAAAGTGCTATTGACCCACCTTGAACTGCAGGTAACATCTGTGGGCAGGCAGGACTGGGATGTGGAAGTATGCGTCCTGCAAGTCCAACGCTACCATCCAGTCTCCCGGGTGAACAAAACTTGCGTGAGCATTTTGAATTTCTCCTTTTTCAAGAAGCGACTGAGAAGGTGCAGGTCTAGAATAGGATGAAGACCTTCATCCTTCTTGGGCACCAGAAAGTAGCAGTAATAGCAACCACTACTTACTTCTGATGCCAACACTTTCTCTATGGCTCTCTTGGCCAAGAAAGCCAACACTTCTGAATGGAGTAAGGAGAGGTGGTCCTCAGCTTGTTGTAAGTAGGTGGCATGGGTGGAGGGGTGGTCACAAAGGAGAGGGAGTAGCCCCTTTGGACAAGCTGCAAAACCCAATGGTCGGATGTTACTGATCTCCTATGGTGCAGGTGATGGCGTATCTTGCCATCCACTGGATGCCAATGATGATCAGAGGGCAAACTAAAGGGATTTAGAGGCTCTGACTGCCGTATAAAGGGGCGGTAGTGGACTGACCCGACTTCTGGCATGTCATATTCGGTCTGTTGGAACCGCATCCTCGGCAACGAAAAGATTGTGAAACACGTCGGGTATGGTGGCTGGGAGTGTAGCGACGCGGTTGGCCTCTTCCATGGCCACAAAAGGGGTGGAAGGTGTACTGGGATTAGTGAGGGCCCATGGAAAGGCCCAAGGACCTAGCCACAGCCCTGCAGTCCTTAAAGTGCTCCAGCTCTGAGCCCAACTTCTCTACAAACAGACGGGAGCCATCAAAGGGCATGTCCATGAGCGAATGCCTGGACATCCCTCAAAAAGCCAATAGTTCTCAAACAGGCGTGGTGCCTAAAGGCCACCAACTAAGAAATTGCTCTACCCAGCAACTCTGTTGTGTCTAGCACACATCTTAAAGTGAACTTAACTGCATTCCTCCCATCAGCAATTGCTTAAGAGAGTATGGCTCGGGTCTACTCCAGGACCATGGGTATCACTTGTGCAACCAAGTCCCAGATCATATGGGAGTATCATCCCAAGAGGCATGCGGTGTTCACCAAGCACAGTGTCAGGCTGGCAGAAGAAGACTTCCTCTTCCTGAAGGTATCCAACCTTTTGGATTCCCTATCAAGTGGAGAGGTAGGGAATGCGCCAGGGTTGATTTTGGAGGTAGAGGCCTGGAACATCAAGCTCTCCGGGATGGGGTGCTGGGCAAGTGTTACATTAAGCCTGACCTGTATCTCAAGTCGAAATTAATGTAACTTATTGCAGTGTGCAGCTTTAGCAAAGCTGCAACTTTGTTGCCTTTAAAACTAATGTGCCTTACAGGGCACACATGGAGCATGCTCGACAAGACAGCTTTCAACCCTCCTGGAAAGATGTGCCAACAACTCTCAGGGAGGCGAACTATGAAGGGCTGCAGGCCAGGGAGGTGTCACCTCCCTTCTACAGAAAGCCACTTAGGTGTTAGCCTCAAAAGGCAGGCATCAAAGGAGTAGCCGCCTTTGAAGAGAAGATGTGGGACACCAGGGGAGGGCTGCCCCATTGTTGAGGTAGACAGCAGACAGAGGAAACCAGTTGCCAAACCGGTTTCCCCAGTGGTGTGTAGCCCTGAGGTAGCCACATCCCGGGGTGGGCTAGTGAGGTCTGTGTACCAGAATAGGGGTCTCGCCATCTTGGGAGTGGGCAGAATGGTATACCTGAGATAACCAGATTCCACACTCCACAGGAAGTAGCCACCAGGTCGGAAGGAACCTGGTAGCCCATTGGCTATCAACCGCATCCTGCCCTGAGGGCACTTTCCGAGCATAAAGGGGGCACCCAGACCTCAGATCTACACGGACTCGTAAGAAGCACTGAAAAAGGACTGCCCTGCTGCACCAAGGGACCAGCAAAGAGATGCTGCACTGGCCAGGACTGCACCTGCTGCACCTGGTGGCTAGCGAAGAGAGGGACTGTGCCTGCTGTGTCTTGCTCATGGGAGAAGCCTTCTCCAAAGCCTAGTCAAGCCAAGAGAACTCTAAGAGCCAGCTCACTGGCCTCCTGTTCGTAGCACAGGGACACAACAGGTGAAAGAGCCTGCTGGGGTAAGTTGGTAGCCCCAAGTCTTCGAGCTGCTACCACCACCGCCGTGCAGCACCGAGGACCAAGACCCGACGCTGTTGAGTGAAACTGCATTGATTTATTATCGCTTGTAAAATCTATCTCTCCAGAACGCTTCAGTGGATTTTTTTCGTTCTAGTGTCTAAATTCTTTTAAAAATACACACTATTGTTATAAATTGGTGTCAGATTTCTGGTGTCGAGTCAATAGCTTCTTCAATTGTTTTGTTGCTGTTTAAATGCTTAACACTAGTTCATCCATGTAAGCCTTGCTGCCTCAGTGCCACAGCGACCCAGGGTTGAGCTGAGTATTTTGCAGACGAAACCTATTGGACCTAAAGGGGTTGGGAAGTGTACTACACAGTGAGGTTGCACAATCACACCATATAATATACCTCATTTCCTCACAGAGAGGAATCTGGGGTCCCGCTGGGCGGGGAGATGGTGGCGGGCAATTGTCCTATGCACAGGGGTCAGGCCCGAGTAGGAAGCCAGTAAGGCTTCATTAAATGGGAGTAGAGATTCTGTGGGGGCAACTCCTGGCTGAAGCACCTCAGTCAAGACATTTGTATTCACTGCCATTGAGGGTAGCGGAAGGTCCAGGACCTCAGCCGCCCTCAGCACCAACATTGCAAATGAGGCACCCTCCTCCACAGCCACGGTAGGGGGAGAGACCAGGCGAATGTCTGAGGAGGTGTCCAGTCCACTGGCATTCACCAGATCCTCATACCAAGTGTCCTCGGTATGTTCTAAGGGCTGGTAACCATAAGGGTCCATAGGCCCCTCCAAATCATCACCTAATCCAGGCCTGTCATAGGATTAAGGCACTGGCTCCGATGTGTGAAGTCTGCCCCCGGTCGGCCCCAGAGCTGGCACTGGATGACACCCGCCCGCTTCCATTTTGGAGTCGGGAATGATGATGGGGCGGTGCCACTGCTGGGAGTCAGTGGCGCGGGCACTGGAGCTGGCCCCTGGGGAAGGTCGGCGCCGCTTGTGATCTGTCACTGTATCTCTGGCGCCTGAATGGCGCCAAGGGCAAACCTGTCGGCAGAAGAACATAAGGGGACCCTCCTGGACCCGTGGAGCACGAGGGTGCTCCAGAGGGATCTGGCCGCTCAAAAATGAAGTGCATAGCCTAATAAAATTCTTTTAGTTGGGAGGGGGTTGCTCCAGAAACTCAGGGAGGCACGGAGACAGCCCAGGGACAGGCTGCACCACAGAGCTAGGCCTCAAGTGCCGACGGCCCGTGACTAATCCGTAGACTTGTGTGCTGAAGTAGAAGACCTCTTCGACAACTTCTTTTTCTTGTGGGACTCACCCGGCGAAGAAGTGGGACGACCATCACTGGGTACGACTTCGCAAATGATCTCGGGACCTTCCTTACAACCAAGATCTGGAAGGCCATAGGGTTAGTTGATGTTGGGAGGCAAGGAGCTTGAGGGTCCGCTCTTCTCAGTGTCTTGAGATGCATGGCATGGCAATCTTGGCACATCACAGGGGTACTGTTCATGAAAAGTTTCTGGATCCAGTCTGACGCCTGGGGAATATTCTCCGGTAAGGAATCTGTTCTGAGAAGTCTCTATCAGATTATTGTTCTTTAGTGTGTGATCTTTTCACTGGTTTTAAGCTTGGGGGTGTTTTCAAAAGTTCAGTGCAATAACTGTGCCGGATGATGTAGGGTATCCATCTGTCAGACGTGACCTTTCTTCATTCATGTAGGAAGCCTTATTATGCCCCCACACTGGTGTAATGTGGTGGGGCTGTAAAGTCACTTGCTTGAGGAGCTTGATCATCTAGAGGGATGTCTCATTCCTGTAGCTCTGTTCTGAGAGGGCTGCCGCTGGATGTGAGGAATAGCCACTGTTGTGGTGGTTTTGCAGTGGCCCTGCAGGCATGCCGTGTTGAAGTGTGGAAGATCCCCTTTCCTGTTAGCCTTTTCATACGGATTGCTTCTCTTCGTGGGTGGCCGTGAAATTCTAGTGCCCTCATTGCCACCTCATCTTTTTTAATCAGCTGCAGTGCCTCGTCCACTGCTGCCCAAATAGATTTTCTCTAGTGGAAGGGGTATTGATGTTGGTCTGCAACTCATTTTTGAATCCTGACATGCAGCTAGGAGTGTCTGCCCAGGGTAGCCCTTGTGACCAGCTGCCTGCTTGGAACGATGGATTTAACCCAAATCTCTTGACTGGGGGTGAATGTATGATTTATTCAGCATTCCGTCCATCATTTGTTTGTATAGCACTCTTTGCCCTAAGTGGGATGGGTATGCCCAGACGTGGGTCCCTTACTCACTGTGCCACTGGATTCAAGCTAGCCTGGCTGATGAGGGGTAATACCCCAAAACCGTTCCCAGGATGCTTGTTTCCGGTCCAGGGAAGACCTGGCTTGGCAGTTCAGACTGGACTGTTCCCATGAGGAGCAGGGTCAAGACTGATTTGCATATGGCTGGGTCTAAACTGGGGTGATATGGTGACCAAAAGAACAATGGATTTAATCCAGATCTCTTGACTGGGGGTGAATGTATGATTTATTCAGTATTCTGCCCATCATTTGTTTGCGTAGCACTTTTTGCCCTAAGTGGGATGGGTATGCCCAGAAATGGGTCCCTTGCTCACTGTGCCACTGGATTCAAGCTAGCATGGCTGATGAGGGGTATTACCCCGAAACCAGTCCCAGGATGCTTGTTTCCGATCTAGGGAGGACCTTGCTTGGCAGTTGGGACTGGACTGTACCCATGAGGAGCAGGGTCAAGACTGATTTACATATGACTGGGGTGGTATGGTGAGCAAAAGAATGATGGATTTAACCCAGATCACTTGACTGGGGGTGAATGTATGATTTATTCAGTCCATCATTTGTTTGCGTAGCACTGCTTGCTTTATCAGCGGCATCCAGAGGAGATTTCAGGCTGGTATTAGCAATGCTTTTTCCTTCCTCCATGAGAGGGGCCGTCCTATTCTGATATTGCTCCAGGAGGTGCTTCATTAGTTCCCCCACTTCCTCCAACTGCTGGTGGGTGTAGCTATTTAGCAGGACATTAGAGTTAACAATTCTCAACTGCAGTGCCGCTCCCCTTTTGACCTTGCCACCATTTGTACCTACTGGCTCTCCTTCTCAGGAGGTTGTCCAGTGAATGTGGGGACATTGGCTCTCTTCCTTGCATTGACCACTATGATCGAATCTGAAGCTACGTTGCCCCAGATGTACAAGGGGTTAATTTATAAATGTTTCCATTTTTTATCCACTCTTGGATATGGTAATTTACAGTCCGTCGTCTCCTAGAATGCCTCCCTTACTTAACTTAGAATGCTTGGCAGCATAGGGAGATAATGACTCATCCTCTACGAGGGTAGGAGAGTCTCTAGGTGGAAGCAGGCCTGTGCTTTCTCTTCCTTGAGCTGGACCCAATACTTGTCTGTAGCTCAACGGACTACTGTGTTATACATCACAATGTTGACTGATGGGGATGGTCTAGATGGGTAAGACTCCCTCCTTTGCTGAGTTGGTGTTGAGATTTTGCAACTGGTTGTCCACGCTTTTGGCGTCCTGGAACATATCTTGTCCCGCCAGCTCTTCTTCGAAGAACCTCTCCTGCTCTTCTTCCTCGGGGTTGGGTGTAGCGAGTGGTTCATGCTCACCCTCCTCTTCCTCCACTAGACTCTTCTCCCTACTCTCAATTCTTCTCCCCCACTGGCATCGAAGGGATTTGAAATTCCCTGAGGAATGCACCAAAATTCCTCTTCTTCTGGAAGATCACTGCCATTTTGACCTCAAGCCGCCTGTTACTCTTAATCTTGAGCGTTCTCTGCAGCTTTTTTTCGAGCTGTGGCGTTGAAGATCTCCACCCTTGTCCTCTCGTGCTACCAAATGCCCCTCAACAGTGTTATTCCGAGGGATTACCTCCAATGGTGTCCTTTGTTTCCCAGTGCGGTTTTTTGTTTTGACTTTCCTTCGGTCGGCGAGGGTTCAAGCACCAAGGCAATTTTGTGAGCTTCAAGTCAGAACGCTTCGCTTTGGCTCCACTGAGTTATTTTGGGCATTACCTCATGTCTTTTGTGTTCTCCACCATAGTGTTTTTCAGTAGCTGTTTCGCTCGATCTAGACGACCTCCTGGCCTCCCCTTCGGTGTCAGATCCTTGCTCCTTCTCCACCTCTGAGTCCTTGACATTCTCCTCTTTGTCACTAGACAGTCTGAGCTACCTCAGTGAGGAACTTCCCTCCTTTTGTCACTGCACAGTGGCATAAGGGACCTGCTGCTGCTTCTCTCTGGTTGTAAGCATTTTAGGTTGTAATTCGGTGCAAACTTCATAGCCTTCGGTGTTTGGGCGTGTATTTTCCATCTACTTTGATGATTTTAGCAGTCCATCCATGTATTCTCTGACCATGGGGTCAGTCGCTCACGTGATCCACCTACTTTTTCAGTTTTCTTCTTGGTTTTTGCTTGTTTTGGTCTTGAGCTCTACGGATGTTGTCTGTAGACTGCTTTTCCTCCAGAATCGTTGGACAATCAGTTGGCTGAAAAAAGAATCTGAAGATGGAGACCACACACATGGGCTTCTGGGGCCCACGTCTGATGTTATAAGTGGATGGACATACCACCAAATGGGAACAAATGCCCAGAACAAAAAAAAACAAGCATTTGCAATCACTCGATCTCTCATTTGCAAGAGTTTGAACTATTGGCATTGTAAATGACAATGCCTGTTATTTATGTGTTAAAAAACCTGCACGCATATCGTCCCTGCTTACGAGAAGCAAGGCTGGCAGTAAAAGAGGCGCAGTTACTGCCAGCCTTGCTACTCGTAAGCAAGGACTATAAGTACAAAGTGCGTGTTTACGCACCGGTTCCAGGTTTTCAAAACACATAAATACAAGGCATTGTCATTTACAATGCCAATAGCTCAAACTCTTGCAAATGCGAGACTTATTGCATTGCAAATGCTTCTTGAGCCATAGGAAGGCAGGGACCGTGATGCCAGGCCGTGCCTTTCAAAAGCAGGAGGGAGGAGGAGGCAGCTGTAGCCAAAACAGACCTCGGTCTTTGAATGCACTGCAAATGTGGCAAGATAAGAGCAAGATTTACACCCCTTGTTTACAACAGAGCTCTGTAAACCACAAGCACTGGTCCCCAGTGCTCCAACTTAAAGAAAGAAATAGTGCTCACAAGCTCTAAGTAACAACACATGTAACGGGGGCAGTCCTTGAAAATGGGCGGAGCTTTTAAAGCCCATATCCTTAATACAGCATGTCTCGCAGAGGCAGTGCAAGCGCCTCCTAAGCGAGACCTAAAAAAACAGTAACAAGAGGACTTGGAGAGTATTCCGGACTCAGCCACTAGACAGCAAAATAATACACAACACAACACATTACGTAAATCAATCGATCAAACAGGACTTATAAAGCGTGGCTAATCCCCGTGTGGGTATCCAGACGCAGAATTTAAAAAAAATTCATGCTGCAAAACTGCTACTCTCAATTTTGCACTTATCCTAGCATTTAGGTATGGCCATGATCAGGTATAATCAGTGTCATCTAAGAGGGCTGCTCTCTGCAGAGCCTTTGCCCTCACAGATTCCGCTAGCTCCTTCTCTCACATAGATTGATTGGAGCTAAGCTCACACCTCTGGGGTCTTCAGAAATGTAGTTAGTCTTGCTACTGTAAAGTGGGTCATGTTAGGTTACCCAAGCCCCTGGGTTTCCATCAAATGATCCAATATCAATATAGCGGTTTGGGGTAGACCTGTGAAAGGTGGGTGCCGAAGCTGCTCTCAGCTAACAGTGGGATATGTGTTTAATCTGGGTGTTTTCTCAAATTTTGATTTTATTCTAGTACTTTGAGAGCTCCACGGGACTGGAAACTGCTTACATTGTTGTTTCAATACAGAGCTTTGCCTGCCAATTCTAGTCTTATCGTACATTAAATTGAAAAAGGTGTTTTATTTCGGATTAATTGCAGAGGGATCAGTAGGTAGCTGCTGGAATGAAATGGGAGAGAGCCCATGGACTAAATACTGCATTCGCCATAAAGGTAACTTAATTCTACTCTATATCATGCCTCTTATTCAAACTTGTGGGTAGATTATACAACTGAAAACGAGAAAACGGAGGTGAAAGAAAGTAAATGGCTTTTGGCCCCGGCAAAGGGGTTTCACAAAACTTTCTGGCCAAAATTTGCACCACGGGAGAGGAAGCCTCTTGAAAGTATGGCCAGAATTTGTGAAGGCTAGCCCACGTAGCAACTTGGAATACACCTTGAACAGGCACATTCCGGGAGAATGCCACTGAATCTGCCTTTGCAATGGAGAAGTGTGCCTTGACTTGGGATGGAGGTTAAGCTCCATGCAGATTGCAGCACGGAGGGATGTTATCCACCTACCAATGGTGGCCTCAGCCTTAGCCACAGCAGACTCTGCATCACTGCTCTGAAAGGTCACAAAAAGACAATCTGAAATGCAAATTTCTGGTTTGAACCAGATCAAAGTCCAATACAAGTTGATACCCGATTTGTGCAATAGCTCTCTGCCAAGTCAAGAAGACATATGGGAAGAAAGGCTGACCTTGTTCAGAGTCTGACCTTGTTCAGATAGCAGTCCAACAGTACCTGTTGAATGAAATAAAGGGGGAGTCTGCAGCAAGCACCGACTTGGACACAGATATGAACCCTGAAAGCTTTGACAGTTTTGTTGGGTCAGGCGATTCAGTAAAGCTCAGAAATCATTGAATCTCTGTATCTATGTGAGGACATTTACCAACAAGGCATTCAGACTTGTGCTAGGAATATTGTGGGAGTACTTTTGAATCAAGTCCTTGTACTGGTGCAGTTCTGGGTACAGACTGAGCAACTCGGTAGGAGGAAGCCTCGGCTGCTGAGTTTCCTGGATCAAAAATAAAAATAGCTCCAAATTCCTTCACCCAAAATACAACTCCTAAACATTAAGGCTCCTACAAAATCTGGGACAGGAAGTCTTCAGCATGCTCTGGAGATCGTGCTTCCCTGCCCTATGTTGATCTCCTAGTAAGTCACCTGAAAGTACAGTAGGTTTTCTTGATCTATCCCCCGTGAACATGACAATCCCACATGTGCACTGAAGGTCTTTCGATTTACATGGATTGAGACCCTAGAGCTTGGCTCTAAGTTTGAGGGGGTCGCATAGCGCACCCCACTTTTAGAGAGTGGCTATTGCCCTCTCTACCTAGGCTGTGGTAGACTGACAGTGGAGGCAGTATTAATCTAATAGTCAGTGGTACCTGTTCCCCCGTCTTAAGGAGGGGCTGCCTAGCAGCTCCCTCCTAGTAAATAAAGTCTGTGCAGTCTCACTCACTTGGGTTCTTTTCCTGTCTGTGGGATGTGTGTATTGAGAGCCAGTGGGTTCACTGGGTGAGGATGGTGAGCCTTTGTGTTTAATGAGTCAAGCTAGTATCTGTTCTGTG
Organism: Calotriton arnoldi; assembly: GCA_963921515.1. Lineage (NCBI taxonomy): Eukaryota > Metazoa > Chordata > Amphibia > Caudata > Salamandridae > Calotriton > Calotriton arnoldi. The sequence continues at coordinate 333,242 of CAWUFW010000811.1, forward strand.
AGACATTCCAGCTCCCCCTTCACCGTCCCTATTCTTAGTAAAAGGTTGGTGGATTTGGATAACCACTAACTCTTAACTGTATTTAGCTAAGCCTCCCTCTGCTGGGATGAACCCCTCCTTTTCTGTTGGGTGATGGTCACGGCCTCCTGGTCTGGAGTTAATTAGAATTCTTCTCTGGGACTAGGACAGACAGGCACCAAGGGCCCTCCTCACATGGACTGATCCTGCAGTGAACATGCAGGAAATATGCCCCAGGAATGAAGGGGCAACCAGAATGCAAAAGTAGCAGACCCTCTGATTGGATTAGTCTGTCACTCATGGAAAGATAAAAGTCTGGCCTCATTGTTCAGTTGGTTGTTCAAGACTGTTCTCTTTTCCAACAAGGCACCCATACGGGGTTGCTGAGGAAGCAGAGATACAGGAGTGGAGTCCAGGGGTTGGACTGTCTTTCTTTCAAACCCAGAGATTGGGGTTTGAACTTGAAAAGATGTCTCTGTGACGGATTACCGGTGAAAGGAATTTTCCAGTCTGATGGAAGGAGCTAGGTGGCTGCTGAAACGAGATGGGCGGCAGCTGGTCGACTGGGCATCGGAGCAGAGACAAGCCTATCTGAGGCTTGTGGAGGCTTCTGTCCTTTGAACACAAGGAGACTTCAGACAGCTGCTCAAGATAAGGAAGGTTGCTGCACATCAACATCGAGGGAGACGGGGGAAGCTCCATGTTGTCATTGAAGGCGAGACTGCTTCGACCCATACCCCCTCACCTGTACTATGGGAGCATGTGGGTGCTTCCAGTTACCATCTGTAGCTGGGGATAGAGTGCCCTTTTGAAGAACTTACCATTTGAACCCTTGGTCCCTGCCCCAGGACTTGCAAAGACTCCAGCTTTGTCCTTGCTTGTCCTGCACTAGTAGCAAGTAGTACCATTCCCAGGGGTGCCCTGCTATTAGAAAATGTGGTACAGGCCCCCACCTCTTTTGTGTCATCTGAATGTATCAGGGTGGACTGGCATTTTGCCCAGCCACTACTCTCCTTCTGCTAGCCCAGTCGCTACTGGACTAGTGTGCCAAGTCACCAGGCACCCCTACCCAGACCCCAGGCACCCAAAGAGCAGTGTCCTCGCCAAGGGTGGGCACTTCTCTTGCTTTGGGTGGTGTGGCAGTGGGTGGACCAGGAACATTTGACCTCATATCAACTGTTGAAACGCTAACACTGTAATACAAGTATTGGTACCATTGCTTAGCTCTGAAGAGTAACCATGTGGAATATGATCTGTTTAATGCAATGTTAACTCTGTCTTGATCGCCCTTAGTGCCTAGGCGCTACATTGCTGTTTGGGGTCGGAACTCTGGCCCAGAGTGTTGTAGAGACTTCTGGTTTTCACTGAGTATCTTAGTGTTATGTGTAGTATATTTTTCTTGCGTGTGTATTAAAGTACTTTTCTTTTATAAAGTAAATCACTTACTGGACATTGATCTTATTAGCTGGTATTACGGTGTAAACTGTATTCTGAATGTCTAACCCACCTCACCTCCTTGAGTAAATCTTGGACTGCTCTGTCTCACTACCCTGAGAGAGTCAAGTGCTGTAGAGGAGTACTTGGCTATCTGGTTTGGGGTCCGGTAGTACTGTGGCCCCAGAACACAAACGGTGAACCACTCCAATTGATGCAACTGGAGCCCATTAACCCCTGAATGCCAGGGTGCCCTAGGAACCTGGCTGTCAGAGTCTTCATGAGTTCACATCAATAGTGAACTGGGTTCTGGTCACTGGGTTTTTGTATAGAAGACAGTTCACTGCCACCAAGCAATCTACTAAGAATCAAACTGGTTTTTATTGTTTTCAAACAGCGACAGATGTAGTTCGTGGGACAGAAACCATTGTTCTGCCCATGGGTAACCAAACTTCAGAGTCTCACATGACAGTTGAAACCTTCCTACAGTGGGACATCAAAGCAATCCATTGGCGTTACCAGTCCCAAGGTGAACTTAACTTCACTGCAACTATTAATGATGATATTTTTGGCACAGCATGGGCGATTAAAATGACTCAAAAGGTTCCAGAATAGGGCAGACCTTTTTTAGACATGAGGGTGTGAAAGCAGCTACTCTTTTTCTAGGACTGCAGAAAGAAAGATATGAGCACCCTATGGATATGGGATGGACGGTGCAGGCTCACCAGCCAAAAGACAGGTGACTCCGCAGCTCCACATTTGAGATGATGGTCTTGTTTTTGAATTTTGGTCAGATAGGCTGTGAACAGGTCAGTTAAGACACCCTCTGTGAAGACTTGTCAGCTTGGTCTTGTGCAAGTGATCATATGATCAGGATGGCTCATCCTGGGAGAAAAAGTCCAGCTCCTAACTCGGAAAAGTAAAATGCATGACCCTCCTAAGAGCATAGCAACCAGACTTCATGCTGCATGTTTGATCTGCGCTTGTGCTTAGAGTCCCATGGTGTCCACAACTGTGTTAGTGGCTCAAGTAGGCTAGTATATTTTCTAATTTGGATAGCTCTTGCTTCTGGACAGGGACACAATAATGCCACCTTTTTCTTTTTTTTATTTAAACATGCAAGCACTCCTTAAATTCTGAGGAAGTGTATGTGGTCTTTATTGGCTATATTTCCTGGGGTTGAAAGCTGGAAGATGGAGGTCAGTGTGTACTGGACCAAGGAGATTTTATTGTTTCCTGCACAGATGCCACCTCCCACAGGACAGTTGCCTTAGTGACCAGCAGCAACTTCGAAAGATTGTGATGGGTGAGTTTCAACAGAGCAGGAGGAAACAAAACAGTTACTTACCAGTAGGAGAAGTTTTGCAGCCTGAAGAGTTTTCTGGATCTACATCTATTGGTTGTGTCTTATCCTATTTTTTATTCGTGGGCATCATCGACCACCATTTGGTAGTAAGTCCATACCCTGTGTGAAGTCAGACGGCGCCCCGGAAGTTCCTGTGCGTGGTCGCCATCTTCAGATTCTTTTTTTCTCCTGGTGCCTATCCTGGTTAGAACTTCCCTTGTTTTGAAGTGTTGTTCACCTCTCCTGTTTGCTTTACCCTCATTACCGGGAAAACAGGTGGGTCGCATGAGAATCCAGAAATGCTTCAGGCTGCAAAACTACTCCTACTGGTAAGTAACCATTTCGTTTTGCAGCATAAATCCTTTTCTAGATTCACATGCTGTGCACCTGAAAAAGTAGCAGTATTTGGCTGGGTTGAAATGTGTGCGAGAAGCTTGTCGGAGGGTAAGGAGAATGGCATGGCCGCAGCCATCACTGAGGAGGCAATGAATTAAGGGAATTGGCCTCTCCTTTCTTGGGGCAGCTTGTGAGCCGACTGAGCAGGTTTGAGGAGAGTAGGGTGACTTACCGCTGCCAGGGGACTTTGAGCACCGGGACAAGTGCAGAGCCCATACCATGCTGGCAATGTGCGGCAGGCGAGCTACGTCATCAGAGGAGGGCCTTAGAAGCAGCTACGCCTGGAAGGAGCGCAGGCCGAGCAAGCACAAGTGCGGGCAAGACAAAGCCGCTGGGATAGTCTTTGTTGGAGGAGGATAAGGCAGTGAAGGTCCTGCAACAACACCCCTCCCCTCCCCCTGGGCCTATAAAGTAAAGACAGCGGACAGACAGCAGACTGTCTTGAGAAGAAAGTGCTGGTAGGGGAGGCCCCTGGTTGTATGGAGGCAGCGAATCCTCCTCCCATCAGTTTAGGTTTGAGCATATGCAGTGGCATGAAGGGGCACCAACTGAGGTTCCGGGTAGCGGGAGACTCTTCACAGAGACGTTTTAAGGCATGGACAAAGTGGGCTCTGGCCCAGGGCCCCAGCCTTTCAGGGGGCACCCTTATATAGCCAGCTGTTTTCTGCAGAGTCTTGCCCTGGTGACCTGAATAATTCTTAAAAATATTGCTGCAAATAGCGTTTTCCTTTAATTTATTTTTAATCAGGGTAATGTGTGAGTCTATTGCAGACATTTTGCCGACAAATGTTGTGTTTATGTTTCATGCAACATTTATAAAAAAGGTTTCTTATAAATCCAAACAGGATCTCACATATGAGAAATGGGAGGGTGTTACAGAGAATATTTGCAGTAATATTAGTGAGTTGCTGATGTGTTACAATATTGAAAACACACATCACTATCCCTGATTATTAGATTAAACACGTTTGGAATTTGGACTAGTGTGCCTGTGCACTGTCAGTGACCAGGCCAAAGAGGGCATGAACGAGCTGAAACTGGATCATAAGTTCAAAGCTGATCGGAACAGGGGCCCCAAAATACGTTTGGCCCAGGGCCCCCAGAATCCTTAAGATGTCCCTGACTCTTCATCGTTATTATTGAATAAGTGGGATTCAGGGAGGAGTTCTTCAGTCACTTACCGGCTTAGGCAGTCCTGTGGGGGTCACCGTCCTATCAGGCAGGGGACTACCCTTTTGAAAGCAACTGCAGGTCTCCACCGAATACTGCAGTCTCAGAGGAAGGAGCCAGCTTGAGACCCAGTAGCGGGAGAACCAGAGGTAGGAGACAACACCAAGCTGCTAAGTTAGATCATGCTGCAGTAAAACCTAAAGTTACTCCCTCAACTCTTTTTTCAAAATCATGGCCAGTAACAAGGGGACCTCAAAGAAACATGGAGTTATGAAAGCATTGGAGTGTAAGCATGCGCCCCCTGATCCAACAGCTGTGGATAGCAAAGGGTCCCCTATTCATCATACTGAGCTAGGAATGAAAGGGGTTCAACCACCTTGGGATGCACTGGCCGGGGCTTGGGGTCACTCTTGGCCCCATTAGTCCCTCAGGGTGCTACACAGTGAGGAAGCTGTAGCAGTGAGGGCTCATTTGGAGTGTCATTGGAGAATAGATATCAGCCCCCAAGTGGTTTGGGCAATAAGGGGGACTGGGGCTCCACAGTGGAATCCCCCTTAGATCAGACAGGTTCTTCGGTTACGCAGATAGAGGCAACCCCCTCTGTCCAGCAGGATGCCCCAGAAGTCCCAAATACAGTCAGATTCTTATGGATCTTCGTCAGGAGATGTAATGGTAATTTGCAATCTGAGTCCAATCAGAAGGGTATTTAAGGAGTTTATCAAGCCCTGGAGGCAAAGCTCAACAAAGTCTGCGAGAGGACCAAGGTGCTTGAGGTGCGAGTTGAGAGGGTGGACCAAGAGGTTAAGAGGAATACCATGGATCTGAAGGCACTTAAGGCGCAGAATCAGCACTAACAAGATGAGTTAGAAAGACTGGAAAATCATTACTAGAGAAATAATCTAAATACTCTCAATGTCCCAGAGGAAGTGGAGGGGAGCAATCTGAAAGCCTTAGTGATCAATCTTCAAGCTTTCAGAGGGGAGGAAAAGACTGAATAAGAGTCTCATGAATTTTGTGTCGTACACTACGAAGGAGCTGATCCTGAACCTGGACTTGAGGCAAGGGGTGCTGGCCGCAGATGGTTTTTCATACATTATAAGATCAAATATCTGTAGGGCCACGGAAAAGAGTCAGTGGGAGCTGGGCCAGAGGATGTGAGAGCTGCAGAAGCTAGGAGCAAAAGTCCAGCTGAGATTTCCGGCCATGCTTAGAGTAATATGGAACAATGAGATGTATCACATCAGGCGAACAGAGCAGGCCGACTACCTCATTAAGAAAATGCAAAGCTCGTCCCAGGGCAGAAGAAGTACTTCTTGGCTCCTTGCCTCACTCTGTCCCCCCTGTAATTAACCCCTTTTTACCCTCTTTTTTCCTTGCAAGCTGTCCTGTTAAGATATAGGTGACAGTCAAGCAGTTTAGTTGTTACTAGATATCCTCCTATGGTGGGGCCTGAATGGGCATAGTGGAATATGCCACAACTAGTAGTTGGGGGGGGTTTTCCACTCGGGAAGGGGTTGGGTGTACTTGCAATGCGGTGCAGTTTGGGAAGAACTTTTTTTAAAAATGTTAAAATAAGAAAATGTCCTCGTAGTCATCTTAATTATTATAACCACTCCCCCTCTTTTCTCTTTAACATGTAGTTGTTTCCTTTTGTATGAGAATTGTTATATAGAGTATGAGCCGGTGGAGTCATGACAAAATGGGCAAATGAGAGAAGGAGATTAGGATACGGACGTGGAACATAAATAGCCTCAGGTCTAGAAAGCGGCAAAGGCTGATATGTCAATATCTACAAGAGAGTTTGTCCCAGGTTATAATCCTACAGGAGAAACATTTGACTGCACCCGAGTGTGAGGCTCTCTTCTGTGGGAAAGGATGGGTCCACCAGGTGGCTTGCTCCAACCAAACCTTGTCAAGTAAGGGAGTTGGAATCATCAGTAGGCATAACGCTGGTATATGTATGACAGATTGTACAAACGATTGCTCGGGTAGGTGGGTCATTGGCAAGTTAACTCTAGGGCAGTATGTGTTTACATGTGTGAGCTTCTATTGTCTGAATTTTGACAACATCTCCCTCCTTAGAGACTTTGGGAATAAGTTGCTAGATTTTCCCTCCCCCACATTGATTGGGGGCGACTTTAATATCTGCTCAGATGTAGAACTAGATAGAACATCAATGAGGCGGGCGGTGGGGTTTTCTGACTTAGGAAGTCCCTGAAGACTCTTATGCTCGAATTTAATTTGTGTGATTTGTGACTTAAAAAAGCAGGCGCTATAAGGGAGTATACTTTCCTTAGCAGCAGATATCAGAGGTCAACTAAGAACGACTACTTTTCAGCAGATAGATCATTGTTAAATGATAATGTCAGAGGTAGACACATTCCAATTCATTGTTCCGATCATTCTGTAATCCTATTGGAGGTGGGATTTCCCAATATACAGACTAACCCCAGGTGGACAGTGAATAAGGTATTACTGACAGATCACAAGGTCTTGAAAGCACTAAAGGAGGAGGGCAGCTGTTATTTTAGAGTGAATCTCAGGTCGGCCTCTTTGGGGATAGTATGGGACTCCTATAAAGCAGATGCACAAGGGATTCTCCGTGAGCAAGGGTTTATCAACAGTAGGAAACTGTGTCATTAAGATAGGAAATTTGAAGGAGAGATTGGGGTATTAGAAAGAGAGTTTTTGCTGTCTACCTCAGGATGGGGGGGGGTTTGATAGTTGATGAGGACAGCAACATGTTGGAGGATAAGTACAGAATAGAAAAGTGTTTCCTCCAATCATTTGAGGATCTGTATTCAGAGGGGAGTGGTATTAGGAGATCAGACATAAGAGAATGGTTAGCGGAAAAAACACTCCCAGTATAAACAAGATCTTCTGAGAGATATCACTGAGGAAGGGACCATTGCACAAATCAATAGAACTCGCCATGGGAAGGCTGCCGGTGCTGATGCTCTGCCAGGTGAATTTTATAAAACCATGAAAGAGATCATAATTCCTATATGAAAGGACTTGTTTAATGCATTGTTGGCAGGAGGTACTGCAATCCCTCCATTGTGGAATGAGGCAGTAATAACCCTATGTGAGAAAGGTCCGGAATCCAACATGGCCGACATCCCCAGCCGAGCCCAGGAAGCAAAGAGCACTTCAGCCTTTCCTGGAGCAGACGAGAGACCACGCCCCCTTGTAGGTCAAAGGGAGTGCGAGAAGGAGGAGCGGTGTTCGACCCAGGAAGCACACGAAGACGGCTTCGGAGAGAACACCAAGTGAAACGGAGAAGCGAGCAACCGGAAGTCGGGGAAGACGACCGCGTAATCTGCAGGCGAGGGGCCAGGAGGATTTTCTGTCGAGGTGTTCCCCGACATCGAGACCACAACAACAGGAGTGCAGGGGTGTGTCGAAGAGACTGAAGCATAGGGCCCCAGAGGGAAACCACTCTGCTGTGCCAGCTACGATCCCGGCGACCCAAGAAGTGCAATAGACGCCCCAGCTTCCAACACCATGATCCAGGAGACGGGTCATGGTCAGGGGCAAGCACCACATAGTACCCAATACTTTTGGTGGGGCACCACAAAGTGATGGCATATTACGCATGTGGGAGGTGCATGTGTGTGCTTGGGTGGTGTTATCACGGAACCTTCCCCACCACAAACCCCCACTGCGAATACATTTCCCTGCCCTGGTGAAGGTGGCACTTAGGTGAACGTCTCATAAAGGAATGACTCATTTTAAATTCCTTGTTTTGGGTTTCATTTCCTTACCATATTTACCTTTGGACGCCCTGAGAGATGTGATGTTTTTGAAGAGAGAAGACCTGTACCTGCCAAGTACAGCCATCCAAAGACAAGACTGAGCTCAACTCCTGCTTTTCTTTCTTATTGTTTTCTATACCCAATAAAACCATACTTGTTCCGACGCCAAAGACAGTGTGAACCGGCCCTATACTTTGCTACACCCTACTTCTGAAACCTAATAAAAATCCAAATCCGGTCTACTCGTATAGGCCCATTTCCCTGTTAAAGTATGATTATAAGTGACTCTCCACAATGATAGGTAGTATAGTGCACTTGGATCAGAAAGGCTTTGTGCCCAGTAGGCAGTTACAAGACATCACCCACCAACTGATAACATCTGCCATAGTAACTATTAAGGCTGCTAAGGCATTTGATAGGGTTAGATGGGTGTACCTATGGGAGGTTCTGGAAATCTTTAGTCTCCCCACTGGTTTCATTGCTGCCGTCAAGGCTTTATATAGAGTACCATCAGCCCAGATCCTGGTCCATGGGAATCTGATGAGGAGAATCAATATCTCGGGGAGGACACACCAGGGTTGCCGTCTCTCCCCGTTAATCTTCGATCTGTATATATGGCCTATAGCTCAGGCCTTCAGGGAAGACTGTGAGATAGATCCCTTTAAGTCCCAGAATCACACGGTAAAGGTTGGCCTCTATGCAGAAAATATCATCCTGCATACAAAGGATCCCTGGAAAAAAGTGGGTCATACGGAGGAAATCACTGAAGCATTTGGAGCCTTTTCAGGTTATTCAGTAAACAAGGCGAAGACAGAGGTAATGGTCTGGAACTTAGATTGCGCAGAGGTGTGTCTTGAAACCAAAATCAGGTATTTGGGGATTACAGTTGAGCACAATCTACAGGAGGTGCCGAAGCTTAATTTAAGTAGGGTCATGGAGACAGAACTATTATTAGCAAGGAGAGTGCACCTTCCTTTAACACTCTATGGTAGGGTAAATCTTGTAAAGATGGCAACCCTTTCCAAGTTGACCGCCCTCTTCGATAACATCCCCCTATTGTTCGCCAAGGATGTTCTAGGCAAGATATAGGAAAGATTAGAGAGTTTTATTTGGGCTGAAAAAGAGTTCTAGACACAGTTGGAACAAATTAAGAAGGAAGATGGAAAAGGGTGGGTAGATTTCCCGGAAGTCTTTTTTGTACTATCTTGCTTTCTAATTTAGGAATTGCAGAATGCTTTTAGCCAACCCTGATGAGCATGATCTAACTTAGCAGCCTGGTGTTGTTTCCTACCTCCGGTTCTCCCGCAACTCTAGTAAGGGGAGCATGTATGTAGGGATGCTGAACCCGATTGGCCAGGACGGGTTCTTGTATAAGTCTGGAGATCCCAGATTTTATAAGAAGCTGCAGTTGAAGGTGTTGCAGGCTTCTCTGAAGATCTGGTGCTGTATCACAAAAATCCTTGGTATAGATTACTACTCTGAGTTCTCCCCATCTGGAATTCTCCAGGTAACTCCCACTTTTTGGAGGATAATTTGATTATCTCATTGATTGATGCAGGAATTAAATGCTGGAGGCAGTTACGTGCTAGTTCCAAAGTAATCATGTGGGAGGCCCTGAGGCAGGAAACTAAGGGCACTGTTTCCAGATATAAGTATATGCAACTGGCTTCCTGGGCATCAAGGCAAAGATGGGAAAGTTGGGAGGGCTGGGAATTTGAAGACAGGCTTCAGTATCCTAAGCCACTAAAGAAGGAAGTATCCATCTGGTATTAGGAATGAATAAAGACAGAAGATGTAAGAGGTAAAATCCCTGTCCATCCCAGTAAGGGGACCTGCCAGTAGACGATCAACCAAACTTTTAGCAGAGCTCCCTACGCCTCCTCTACTCAATTGCAAAGTCAGCACCTCTTAGGAAAAATTATTTCTTTACACTTTACAGAATATACCTGATCCCGTGGAAGTTGACAAAGTTTGCCAAAAACCCTGTCCCTTTTTGCAAAAGGTGTGTGGAGGAGAAGGCTAACAATATACATATGCTTGTCTCCTGGCCTAGGCTGCATAATTTCAGGGACAGTGTAAGCAGTGTATTCTCGTAAATCATCAGGAGTGAAAACAAGGTAAGCACCTTCCTGATATTGTTTGGACTGGATGCTCAGTATGACTCGTGCACATCTCACAGGTAAAAAAGCCTTTATTTACTTGACTTTGCTGGCAAGGAGAGAGATCGGTGTGAACGGGTTGAAGGTAACTCCACCCACCTTAGGCAACTGGATCAAGGCTGTGGAACGAGTATGCAAAATAGATGGTGACTATAGCAGAAGTGGGCAGATGAAAGGGTCTTGGTCAATCTATACGGTATGGCGAGAATGCAACCCTGACTTCTTTCGGTCCTGTGATTAAGCCAAATTTGCTGACATAAGGGGGTGGAAGGTGTCCTTCACCATTGGAAGAGGCGGAAATTGCAGCAGACGGTCAATGGACACCTCTCAGGTTGCGGCCTATTGTGTCTGATGGCATATGAGGAGAAAAAAAAAAAGAAAGGTAGGTGAGTTGGCAAACAGGTTTTGTAGCACTCTTTGTCCCACCTGTGCTTCTTTGTTTATCTGGAGGTCCACACAGTAGTGTTTTAATGAAGGTTTGTGGAAATGACCAAGTTGCAGCCATGCAGATGTCGCTAATGGGTACGTATGCCAGGAATGCTAGGGTTGCACCCTTCTTGCTGGTTGAGTGTGCCCTAGGGAGTTTGGGTAAAATTTTCCCTGCTTTTGTATAGAAGGTTTAGATAGTTTCCATCAGGCAATTGTTCCCTTGGTTACTGCCATACCTTTGCTTGCCCTGGCAAAGGAGACAAAGCGTTGGTTCACCTTTCGAATAGAGATCTTCTCCTATAGGTAGTATGTGTTCTTCACACATCTAAGGTGTTTATGCCCTTTTGGCTTGCGACTTTGGGCTCTGGAAAAAAGCTGACAAGTAGGTGCTTTGGATGATGTGGAATTGCGATACCAGATTTGGTAGAAATTGAGGGTTTATTTATAAAATGACTTTACTCTTGCACACAAGAATCTAAGTGGAGGAAAAATTATGATAATAAAGAAAAAGAAAAATATAAATCTCTGCTGACAGATTATAAAAAGCTTATAACGAAGGAAAAATCACAGTACTTTATTAGTTCCATTGAAAAAGTCTGTTGTACCTCTAAAGCCCTATTTCAAGCAGTCTCCAAACTTTCCTCTTTAGCAGTTAAGAATATGGATAATATTAATCAGGAATTCTGTGACAGCTTCATTCTTTCTGAATAAAGTAGAGGTTATCCTTAATAAGTTCACTTCGAATATAGCAATACCTCCCATTTATCTTAGGGATTGCAAGAAGGTCTCCTTCGCTGAGTTTAATCCTCTTTCAGTTAGACAGCTGGTTCTCTCCACCAAATCTGGCTCACCTCACAATCCTTGACCTCCTAAAACCGTACAGCTTATTCCTGACCTGGGAGCTGCCCAACTGACCTCCATCTTTAACGTCGCTTTTAGGACCGGCCTCTTTCCAAAAGATTGGAAAGCTGCTTCAATTCTCCCACTGCTTAAGAAAGCCAATATGAATGCACTCGACCCGAACAGCTACAGACCAATCTCCAGGCTGCCCTTTCCAGCTAAAATACTGGAGAAATGAACTGTCAATTATCATCCTTTCTGGTTAGCAATCAGCTATTGGATGACTCCCAATATGGGTTCCGCAAAGGGCATTCTACAGAATCTGCTCTTATTGTAGCTACAGAGATGGTCAGTGCCACAGTGGATGGTAGGGGCCATGCTGCCGTCATCCATCTTGACTTTACCGTGGCCTTTGACACAGTCAATCATGACCTTCTGTTGAACTGGCTGGAGGATTTGGGTAAAGAAGGGGCCGTTTTGGCCCTTTTTAGATCCTTTCTTACAGAATGAAGCCAGACTGCGTCCATAGGCATATTCACATTTAAACCATTTTCCTTACCGTGTGTGGTTCCCCAGATCTCCTCAGTGAGTCCAACTCTTTTCAATATTTATGTTACCCCGCTGGCTGCCCTGGTAAAATCATTCGGTTTATCAATTGCCTCATATGTGGATGACACACACATTGTTGTCTCCCTTTCTAGGAAGGGTCCCGACGTAAAGTAGACATTCCAGAACTGCATGCGGAAGGTCAGTGCCTGAATGGATGCAAATTGTCTTAGACTGAACTCTGCAAAAACAGAGGTCATCTTATTTGGGAAAAATAACTCCTTTTGGAATCCCTCATGGTGGCCAGACGAATTGGGTTTCGCTCCCGGTTCCAGTGAAAAAGGTGAAAAACTTGGGTATCCTGATTGACGATAAATTGGCATATAAAGAACATGCCAATAAAGTAACTTCTACATCCTTCTTTATGCTTCGGACGATCAGGAAAATTGCACTGTTTCTTCCCCCAAACCTGTTGAAAACAGTGGTCCTTTGCCTTGTAATGTCCAAGTTGGACTATTGCAATGGACTATATGCTAATTTACCTAAAGCTCCCTTGAAAAAGTTGCAGACTTTACAGAATACAGCGGCAAGGCTGCTGATGAAAACCCAGAGGTTCCAGTCGACCTCACATGCCTTGGTGAGCCTTCATTGGCTCCCTGTGCATCAAAGGATTCATTTTAAAACACTTTGTATTGCATATAAGGCGCTTCTGGGACAAGGTCCTGCCTTCTCAGAAGAAAAACTCAGATGGTACGTCCCTAACAGGACTCTTAGGTCCTGCTATGCTACGAATTTGGTTGTGCCCCCCTAGCACCTCTCCTCATGGGGAGGTAGGAGCTTTATGCTCTGCACGACTAAAAACTGGAATCGCCTTCCCTTAGAGATAAAATCTGCTCCCTCTCTTTGGAGCTTCCGCAAGCTACTAAAAGCATGGCTCTTTACTAAACCCTAACTGAGATAATTTCGTTCCTTGTTACTTTAGTGCAGAGACGCCTCAGGGTAATTGTTCGCGCTTTATAAAAACCAAATCAAATCAAGTTCTTGTGGGTTGTAAGGTATGGTTCATGGATCGTTCGAGATTGTAGCTCACTGAGTCTGCTACATGACGTAATCGCTATTAGGAATGCGGTCTTTAAGGTGAAAATCTTCACCACCATCTTGTGAATGGGCTCAACTGGTTCTGTCATCAGGTGTGGAGAGTACTGTGTTCCGGTTCCACATTGGTTTTGGTGCTACTTTTGATGGCGCCACACTTTGACCCTTCCAGAATTTTTTTTCACCACCCGTAGTGTGAAGAAACTGTTTCCTGCTGTTACTTTGGTGTATGAGACTATAGCGGCCAGGTCCACCTGACCACCATAGTCAGGGCCTTGTCCAGTAGGAAGGTGAGGTATGTTAGCAACGTACCATGCTCAGTCCTTGTTTCTAGTTTTCCGTGCTCCAGTGAATGTATCTAATCCACTTGGCCAAATACCACTTCCTAGTGCTAGACTTTCTAGCCTCCTTCAGGATCTCAATTGCTTTTGGTACAGTGGTTGGTGTCCTATTCTAGGTATTCAGAGACCATGCTGTTAGGTTGAGTGTGGCTGGTTCTGGGTGAGACACTTTTCCATCTTGCTTTGTTAACAGATCCTGCTTTGCTTTGATCAGTATGATTTGTCCTCTGGACATCTCTAGTAGGCCTGAATATCATGTCTGTTTGTGCGATAAGTATGAGTGATGTCTGCGGTTGTAGGGCCTTGCCCAGTATCCTTGGGATCAGGGGAATCGGTGGAAAGGTGTATGCAAATCTCCCTGACTAATCTATCAACAGGGCATTCCCTTTGGACTGGTGTTGTGGAAACCTGGATGCGAAGTCTTGACATTTTGTGTTTTTTGGGCTTGCGAATAGGTCTTTGCTTGGTATGCCTCAGCGTCTGAACATGATGTCCAGTACTTCCTGCTTTATCTCCCATTTGTGGGAGGCGCTTTCTTGTCTGCTCAATCTGTCTGCTTCTGTGTTCTGTTTACTTCGAAAGTGTATTGTTACTAGGGCCGTGCTCCGTTGGATCAGACATTTGTGTATCTTCTACTCTAGTTTCAACAGTGGGAACAACTTTATTCCTCCCATTTTGTTGAGATAGAACATTGCTGTGTTGTTGGTTTTATAAGTATTGCCTGTCCCTTTATGTGAGTCTGGAATACTTTCTGTGCTAGGAACACTGCCTTGAGTTCCAGGTACTTTATGTGCTTCACGGCGTCTGGTGGACCCCAGAGTCATCTGACCTTCAGACTGTCCATGTGTGCTCCTCAGCCCTTGTGGGGTGCCTCCATCATTATGGTCATCGTGGAGCTGGTGATTTGGAAGCTCTCCCTATCCTCACATTTGATGGGTTCCACCATTCTATTTCCTTTTGAAGCCTTGCTGTAACAACCAGTATATTCTAACAGCTTCCCATGACTTGTGACCATTTGTTGCAGATCCATTCCTATATGGGTTGCATATGCAGTCTCATATGCGGTATGATTGGCATGCGTGATGACAACATGCCCATCAAATTCATAACAGTCCGCACTGTCAGAGACTGTCCCTTCTGGTACAGGCAAGCTTGCTCTGCTATTGCTGTTGCTGTCTTGGGGACTGGGTATTCATGTGCTGTTCTTGAGTCCAGTCTAGCCCCAGGAACACGTTCACCTGCTCCAGGTGTGATGGCGATTTCTTGTGGTTTATGGGGAACCCAAGGCGTTGTAGCGTGGTGATGATTGTTTGTATGTCTTGGTGGCATCTTCGTTTTGAATTTGCTTTTATCAGCCAATTGTCCAGGTATGGGTAGATGTTATACCCTGTCTTCTCAGGTGTGCGGCCACGGCCGCTAGGCATTGCCTACACATCCTTGGTGCAGATTTTATCCAAAAACGTAGCACTCTGAACTGGTAGTGTGCCTTGTCCAGGACGAATTGGAGGTACCTTTGTGTCTCAGGTTCATTGGTATGTGTAGGTAGGCATCCTTTAGGTCTAAAGTGGCCATGTAATATCCCTTCTTTAGGAATGGGATTACTTGTTGTAGCATTGTCATCTTGAAGTGTTGGGGTCATATGAATTTGTTTAGGTATCTGAGGTCTAGAATTGATCTCAGTGTCAAGTCTTGTTTTGGTACTAGGAAGTATGCTCAGTAGACTACACTGACTGTCTCCCTTGGAAGGACTATCTTTTGCAACTGTAGGAGTTCTTGTTCTTTTAAGGTTCTTGACTTTGGAGGAGCCTGTGGTAATAGTCTGGTGAGTTCTATGCAGCAACTGTGTCTAATTGCCTTTAACATCCAATTGTCAGAGGTGATTGACCTCTAATCCTGGAGGAATCCTCCTATTCCCACCCACCCGCACTGGTGCTATGTGTTGGGGTTGTTGGAGAATAGAATCACTTGCTTGATGGTCCCCCGTTTGCATGTTGTCCTCTCCCTCTGGGTTTTCTACGAAAGGGCTGCCTCGCTTGGTGTTCTACTGTTGTTCGGTAGGCTTGTGTGTAGCTTGTTGGCTGAAGCCTTGCTGTTGGTGTTGCTGTGGGGCTGGCAAAAAAACCTGCACTGCCTGTTGGAGGTTTCTCCTCTCCTGAAGGATCCTCTGAATTGTAAGGCCTCCATGGCCTTGGCTGCTCCATTATCTTTCTTTTTTTGCCGGAGTGCTACGTCTCCGGCAGTTCAGAAAAGGGCTTCCCATGTAAAAGGCATGTTGATGATGGATGCCTAAACCTCTGCCTTGAATCCAGAGACTGTCAGCTATGTGTGTCTCCTGAGGGTGGTGCTTGTGCACATCTGGCTGCTGGCAGTATCAGCTGCATCCAGTGCTGATTTGAGGCAAGAGTTAGCTTTGTTTTTGCCCTCCTGCATCACTGCCTATGACCTCTTTTTGAATTCCTCCGGGAGGTTCTGCATGAACCTTTCCATTTCCTCCGATTCCTGGTGGACGTACTGGTAGAGGAGTGCTTTGGAATTCACAATTCTCCATTACGTCACTGCTTCCCTTTCCATTTTTCTACCCACCAGGTCCATTCTTTTGTGCTCTTTCACTGGTGGTGGCCCAGTTGATGTGGGGGTGTTTTTTCACCACTATGTTGGAGTCTGCTGGGACGTTCACCCTAATATACGAAAATGACACTTTACCCCGCATGCATTGAGAACGCGTGCCATTACCCCGCATTTCTTACTCCACAAAATCTTTTACAAAGCAGGGCTTTACAACGCAATCCATTACAACGCATTGTCCATTACAACTCAATTTACTATTCTAACTCCATGTGGCGTTGTAATGGGGAATGCGTTGTAATGGTTTGCGGTGTAAAGCCCTGCGTTGTAAAAGATTTTGCGGAGTAAAAAATGTGGGGTAATGACATGCGTTGTAACTCAGTCATTGTAAAGTATGTTTACCTAATATACTGGGTATGTTGAGTGGAATATTTAGATGTCTTCTCCAATCGAGGAGTAACCACCCTGGCTGTGGCTGGTTCTTTGAATGCTTCCTTTCCCTGATCCAGTATGCTGGGAAGCATGGGTTGGTACAGGTTTGCCTTCTGTGAGGGCATCAGGGTTTCACGAAGAAAGCATTGATTCCTCCCTCTCTTCCTCCAGGTGGACCCTATACGTGTCTGCCACCCGCCATTTGATCAGTCCAGTGTACATGGACAGGTCATTGGGACGAGGGCCTCGAGGGGTAGTGTTGACACCCTCCTCAGAGGATTCGACATTGAGATTCTGCCATTCGTTGTTGAAGTGGCCCTGCCTCTCCATATTCTAACAGGTCTTCCTGTTCCTCTTTGTGCGGCGCTGCGTTGAGGGCACCTTGATGACCAGTAGGTCTATGTCCAATTCCCTCAACTTTGAAGGTGTCCTGGGAATGAGGAAAGCCTTCAAGGAGTCAATCTCCTTCTTGCGTTGCAGGAGTGCCTTCATCTCTGACTCGAGTCAGCGTCTTTTTCTTTCTACCTCGAGCTAGCGTTTGGCGTCGGTCATCAAGTAGGGTTAAAGCTTCAGGACAGTCGGTTCTTTGCTTTTCGCCTCCTTGTCTTTTTCCTTTGCTCCCTTCTTTGTGACTACTGGTGTCAAGGGTTGGCTCAAAGGCTTGCCTTCATTGGTGTCCATCGGTCAAGAACAGTGCGACTCTATGTTTGTGGCGACCTTTGGTCATAGCGTGTTTCAACGCCGAGGTGGGTCTCGGAGATTTAGAGTCTCTCATTACCTTCTGTCTCTTGGTTTTGTGGTATTCCTCACCGCCTTCTTCATGGCTTCTACTCTCAGCATCGATGATGCTACCTTCAGCGTCCAACTCCCCTGCTTATTCTAGTTCAGCTTCCTTGACATTCTCCTTGTCGTCACTAGGAAGGCCCAGGTCTTTCTGGGATTCTTGTGGCCTGTGGGTACCAACCATGTGTGGTGTGTCAGTCTTTTCAGTCTAGTCGAGAGTCTTTGGTACGAATTCAGCACAGTCTTCACAGTCATCAGTACTGTGATCCTTCAGAAGGCACAGGTTGCATCCCACGTGTGTATCCCTCTGCGCAAACTTGTGGTGGCAGTTGGGGCAGAATTTAAAGTGGATGTTCTCCATATCCCTTAGCTGCCCTTTTCCTCTGCATTCTCTGGCTACTTGGTCCTCACCAACAGGGTCCCCCGTCATTAGCCTTTGGTGTCTCTGTTTTTTTTTTTGTGCTTTCGAACAACTTTTCCTCTTTCCTTTCGGCAATTCTTACAAGTTCTTCGGAGCTCCTCCGGTGTGTTTCCAGACCCAATGGCAAAAAAAAAGAATCTGAAGATGGCCATCACAGAAAGGAACAGCACAGCGGAAGATCTTACCACGTGCTGGTAGTCGACAACGACCACAAACACACACACAAAAAAAAGAAAATAAGAACAAGACAGGATTCCAGACCCAACCACTGGAGGGCGAAATAGATGCACAGCATGTGAATTTAGAAAATGATTCATGCTGCAAAACCTGCTCTAACAAATGGGGAAACCTTGTAGCCTAGACCAACTGACCTGACACAACAGGTTTTTGAAAATAGGACCAGGCAAGAGTTAAGTGCAGTCAAGCATGGCGAAAATTGAACCCATTATTCACTCAGTATCATTAAAACACCCACCTCCACACACTCAAGACAGCGGAATCCTGTTATGGGGACTGGATGAACCTTTAACTAGGTAGAGAGATTAGAAATCTCCATGAAGGGATACACTTTAGGAACACACTTTAAATGTTTCTCAATTCAACATTAGTATAAAAAAATAAAACAAAGCACATCCAGTAGAATTGCATGACTATGAGTTGGGCACGGTGGGCTAGTCTGAAAAAAGTTAACAAGGTAGAACACCACAACTTTTTCAAGCCATTAAGAAGGCTTTCATCTCAAAATCCAACTTCCATATTATGGCGTCCATTTGCTCATATGGTTCAACCAAGATCATTGTCAACACAGGGCACAGACATGAACTGAATGGTTAAACATCTGACTTGTCAGTCAGTAAGTTACAAAATGTTATTAGGCCAATCATGGCCATAAAAGTACACATGATAAAAACGTTTCATAAATATAACAGCATTAGAGAGGTAAAAACTCATCAGAGGTTAGGGGATAAAAATACAGTTAGTTTCATGAAACACACTATATAGAAGACATGGCAATAAAAAGCTATCTAAATTAGATTAACGATAAAAAAAATTAAAAAGTTAAAAACGGAGTCAAATCCTAAAATACTGGTATGAAAGGATAGAAATGTTACATTGAGCCATATTTGTTTCTAACCCCCAGTGAAAGGTGGACACAATTTCCCACTGCCAAGCAAATGTTCTCATTCTTCAGCCTTTGCAGTCTCTCACGAGCCTCCTTATAGGAGTTCGTGTTAAAGTAGCGAAAAATAGGGCACAAAAATGTCTTCTTAGCATGAGCATATAGAGCACAAAATACAATAAAGTGCAATGTGCTTTGAGTGGCAGTGTTATTGCCCCGGCATCTAGACAGTGGTTCTCCCCAGACTATGTTCTGAGGAAAAGCAACTATCAGGGGCAATAGGCTATCGCTGTCTTGTTAAATAAAACCTGAGGTTCGCATTCGGAAACCAGGAGAGTTAAGGTGCACACACACATGTCAAGTTGATTGGATTGTAAGAGCACCTTACAAGCAGATTATCAAAGGCTGCCTGTTAGGTTCTGCCTTGCCTGTACCGATAAGCCTCCTTTACCTGGGAGATAGCCCTGGAGTCAATACTTGCAGGATTTTCGGCGTAATCCTGCAGACCCAGCTCTCAGAATTCTTTTTTTATATATTTGAGCCACGGTATGGTGAGAACATTGTCCACAGAAATACAATCCTCCAGTACGTCCTTTTAGAGTTCGGATTCAGAGTTCCTCCAAATCCTCAGCCATAAGAGTAGTGGTGCCAGCTTTATCTTGTCCCCTACGCGTGTTAGGCCCAGCTTTGAAAGGCACATAAAAGCAGAGCATGATTGGGCAGCGACCAGCAGCCTGCGAACAAACTTATTTTCTACCTGCTGAATTGGCCCAGGACCTCTATAGCCACAGACCCCTGCACCATATGTTGCCACTGCGGCACATTTGCTCCGATAAATCTCCATCAGTTCTTTGACCGGTTTGTGGCCCAGCCTTCTTGCAAATGAGAACACGGCCTCTACAGCTTTTTGAGTAAGAGCTCTGCCAGGTTAGGCTTTGATCAAAAGAGAGACCCGGATAATAAAAACACTTCACTCTATGGATTTCTGTCCCCCCAAAAAGAAAGTCCTAGTTTTCACATTTCTAGGGCCTAGGCTTATTACAAAAGATTTTTGTAAATTTGTTTCAAGATCGAGACCCCCCGTAAAATTAGTCTAAAAGAAGCTGGAGACCCTTTAGCGATTCTCGCCATTAATATGGCGTCGTCTGCATACAACAGCACGGGCAGGGTTCTTGTCTTAATTCTAGGGAGATCCTTCCCTATCCTAGTTAGGTGGGATTCTAAATCATTGATATAGATGAGGAATTGACTTGTCCAAACTGCTTGTGGAACTTCACAAGTGGCTTACATGTTCAGGAACAGGTTGCCTGAGCTGAAGAAAAAAGAAGAGCGAATTGCAAGAAAATCAGAAAAAAATCAAGGTACTTCAGAATTGCTGAGCATGAGAAGAGCAGATTAGTCTTCAGAGCAGGGCTGCACAATACAGCGCAGCAGCTAAAATAAAGGGGGTATTCCCACCTATGCATTTTCATGCGTAGGCAGTGGTGCATGTTGCACAAAGGTTTGTGTCAAGAAACTTGAGAATCAGTTTATAGTCGAGACACCCATATGGTACTTACTGACTGGGTACAGAAATGAACCAAGGCACAGGGGTACTTACTTAAATTAATTCCATTATTCATGTCAACATTGTGAAAAGGTTCTCTTTCAAAATGTGTAAAACTTCTATTTGAAATGCTTCTACTTTTACTAGTTTGACTGTCTCGTTTTACAAGAAAGTATAAAATAAACACTTCATTTTGAACAAATTTCGTAAGCTGCAAAAACGTACTTGTGTTCCGCACATACACCAGGGCACGTCTGACACACTTCGCAGGTGGCTCCTTTGAATTTTGGATGTGTGCATTTACACCGTCCACAATCACAGGTACCACGGCCATTACAAATTCGGCCATTTGTTGCAATACAACTAGTTGTATCCAGCGCACAGTCACAGGCTCTACCAGCGAAGTTAGGGAAGCAACTACAAACTCCACAATCGCAAATTCCATTTCCTGGGAGACAAAAAAAATCTGTTTTACGCCAAAGTAGTACAAAAACAATTCAATTGGTTTGAAAATGTTACAAAAGTAACAATTTGCACAATGTACAGAATGCTTAACTTAGTGACAGTTTAACTTCTTAAATAGCAAATGGTGGTTTATCCCGATAATCTACACAATCAGCCTGACTTCTAAATTTAACTCTGTGTAACGTTAACTAGGAGACAGAGAAACATGTTCAACTGAAAATGAATCTCATTTCGCCATCTATAGTTCTGTCAGCTGCTACCAATAATCACCCTATGCATTTAATTTTGACTAATTTGAGACGCTGAACGTCCCATGTGCTTATTTGAGAATATGAAGAATTATAAGGGGAATTTCTATTTCTCTCTGACTTTGTCTCTACATCTCCGGCACATTTGAACTTTTAATGCTCACCTCCACAAATCAAGCCGTTCGATCTATCACAGTTAAAGTTGTCACATTCACAGAACTTTCCAGAGTAAATTTCGTTCGGATTCTCCCGTTCTTTGCATACACATTGGCCACAAATACACTCTCCGTTATTACTGCAAATTTCCGAAGCAGCGCCTTTTCTACAGAATGCATCCATATTGTCACTATTGACTTCGTCGGTTCTGCATTCACAGATTCTACCAATACGTCCTTCGTTGCATCTAGAAATAAATAATTTATTCAAGTATTGTAAGATAACATTCCCTCTTCCTACTCCATGGATGACTGCACGAAAGTTAAAGATCAGCACGACCAAATTCCACGCACTAGAAATAGTAAAAGAAGGTAAGTACAAACACTCACTGAGTGAAGGCTAGAGGCTATTGATAGGCAGAAAACAAAAGCAACAGTCTCCAAAGGAATACCACATAAGCATGCCACTGTGAGCAAGTAAACAAAGAAAAGCAAGAAATAACCAACTGCATGAAGAATTAGCATTCATGTATGGTGAGATTTAAGACGTGACAGGGAAGCAGTGTGAATACCTAATAGGTCTACAGTAGAAACAAAGCAAATGAAATGAATGTAATAATACAATTTACATATGTATAGAACCTCCACTGTATTTCAAACCCATTATAGACCAGGGCTGCGAGCGAGATAAATTACAAAATTGCACTGCTGCAAGCAGGTGCAAACTTCTAAGGGTTTGAGAGATGCATCAGTTAAAGACAGATTGGTGGCATCAAACAGCCTCTCAGACTTTTACTTCAGGCAGACCAAAGGTGCCTTAAGAGTAGACTTTTGCTGCATCAGAAGAGAGCATGAACTGTGTGACTTCCTGGATGGTGCTCTGCTAATGCACCTCCTGTGAGCTTCTATGCCAATGCACCCCTGTAGCAAAATAACAGACCAACTACCCCCTCCCTCCACCCCGTAACCCATTTGTTGCTTGGGTGCGAAATGTGCACTCCTTTAATGGTATTGGAAAATGGCCCATATTAAAAAAAAAAAAACAACAACACTTGGTCCATAGTGTTATTCAATCCTGTAAAGGCCTGGCTATGGTCAGTGTAAAACATTACAATTTAAATGATTTTTAAGTCCATTAAAAATAATATCTGTGTACCTGCACGCTCCACATTCAAAGATTCCATTCCCATTGGAACAGTCTGCACTATTTGGAACGGCTGTTTCTTGGCAACCACATTCACATATGAACTGAAGAGCAACCTCCACTTCCTCAGTGAATCCCAGAGGCTTGATTTTAATAGTTTCATCTTGTCGTTTCTTTGGGCACTTGTGAGCAGTAATACTAATTTCAAATTGCACCTAGAAGAAACAAAAGCGTTTAGTGTGCTTTAAAGCATATTGTGTTACTTGTACAGTTTTTATTTGCTCTAAAAATGAACTGACTTCAGAAATCTCAATGCATTCCCAATTATGTTACAGGACCCAAATTCCCCTACTTCACTCTCTTCCTTACCTTTATTAAAGGCTGGTTCAGATGGTACCCAAAATGTGCTTTAATGTCAAACTGCATTCAAGTGAAGGCTAATATCAAACTGCAGGAGGAAATAACTGGACATCAATAATTTTGTTTGAAATAATTGGCTGTAATTAGAATTTACGAAGTTTTCTTTTGTGAGGTGTAGTGGTGAGGTTTGTTCACCACAAACCAAAGGTTTGAATAGAAATTGCTTACAAAAAGGTGATGTATCAAAAGAGCAAATTCTATACCTAAAGCAAATTCTGTACCATAAATAACAAGCAGTAAAAGAAGTCACCACTTTCACTTGCTCAGGGACCTTACTTCAAGTGACTACACTTTGTAAGGTATCAGTCACCAACTCTGTATTGCCTCTTCATTGACCCAAATGTGAAGTCTTTCTTAAGAGACTGAGGGGTATATTCACAAGAACGTGTGATAACTACCGCAAGAGTAGCGTAACGCAACTTTCAATAACGCAGCCTATCATGGGAAAATAACCCTTTGTCAACGTGGAATTCACAACAAGGCGGTACCATTCGATAGTCTGCCGAAACCGCAGACAATGTCCGCGATACAACCACCAAGATGGAGATAAAAACACAAACCACAACACCAAAAAACACGCGATGGGCCAAAGCGCGATGAGGAAACAGCGACAAGCAGCGCCAGGCCTGCAACACACACCTGGCAGGCGTAAAAAATCTCCATAAAAGTAGAAAAAACACCCACACACAAACTGACCAACACCAAGCACTATGGAGGCAGCCGGAGCAGGCGCAGAGGACGAGCGCAACCCCACAAGCACCCTGGACGACCAGCCTTGGACCTCGGGGACAGGGAAGGGCAAGGACAAGAAGACCAGGAAGACCAAGTTCAGTCCGCAGGCGAACAGGATCATAGTCACGGAGGTGATGGAACACCATCAACAACTCTTCGTCACCTCCAACGTGTCATTGGGCACCAAAACTGGAATATGGCGTGACATCGTCGACAAGGTGAATGCCGTCAGAGAGCACAAGCGGACAATGGACGAGGTCAAGAGGCGATGGAATATCATCAAGCGGAAGACCAAGGAGAAACTCTCCGCCAACCTGAAGGCAGCAACGCAGACCGGAGGTGGGGGCCCAGTGCCACAGCTGGAGCTGGATGACATGGAGGAGCTGGTGTCGACAGTCATCAGTATGGATACTGTGGCCGGAGTCGGGGGACCGGACACTGCTCGCCAGGACACAACACAACCCCAACAGGGTGAGTGACCACCAGGTACTGGGGGGACGGGGAGAGATGGCCACAATGGCACACATGCACAAGCAAGCAGGGCACAGTGCACACCCACAATCACTCTGGGTCCTCGCCCAGAACCACACAATGTCACAATGTACAATGCCATGCTGTCTGAATGTCAACCTGTACCATGCGGCTACATACATGTGGACACATTGTAATACACCATCTCCCCTTCACCTCGCAGGGGCATCATCAACACCTCCTGCAGAGCAGTCACAGCCACTCTTCACTGATGACGAGGAGGAGGACAACACCAGCATCGACACCCAAACCATCCAAGACCTCATTGACCTCATCCGCAACTCACCTCCAGGATCAGGGCAGCCCAGCTACATCCATGAGACCCCACCCACCACCCAAACCACCAGAAGGAGGCACCCACAGCCCCGGCAGTCTCCCAAGACCTCCAGGAACAACACATGGCCTTCCAACGACGTGTGCTGGAGGGCCAGAGGGAGACGGCCGAGCAGGTGCGGGTGGGGTTCGAGCTCATGGCTACCAAACTGGACGCCATCCTTGGGTGTCTATGTCCGCCCCATGGGCTCCAGCGAGCCCTGACTGACATCTCTGGAGTCATGACGCGGAAGGAAGAATACCTGTCCGCTCAGAGTGGCCCCAGCGATGCCAGCCGTGAGCTGGCACACATGCGGAGGCTCATGGAGAACATGGTGCGGATGGAGGCGGAAAGGATGGCAGACGCCGCTGCACATCAGCGAAATGTAGCTGGGATCTACCGTGCCCTGCATGTCCTCATCATGGCATTGCTGCCACAAGGCGTGGCGATGATGAATGCTGCTGCCCCCACACCATCCACATCTCCGCCCCCTGGTGTGTCAGTGCCTCCCAGTGCGTCAGGCGTATCCACTCCGGCACCTGATGTGCCACTGCCACACAGTGCGGCCGACAATCCTCCTCCGGCCCCTGATGTGTCAGTGGCACACAGTGCCGCAGTCGGTACTGCAACACCCACAGGTGGGGCAGGGCACACACCCAGGGACGAGGACGTGGATGGGACTGTGGTCAGGAGGGCCAGGCACTAGCATCCATTTCCGCCACCTTGCCTGTTACTGCTTGGTGCCACACATGGCCTCAAGACCTACCACTGACCCCCGATACACTCCAATGCACTCACCTCGGACAGCGACATGGACTGCCACATCCTGTTTGACGACCAATGACACGGCGGACAGACTGCGGACTGTACCCTTCCTCTTCCGCAGTACAGGTCATCCCCGGATGGACACTGGCTGGCCCTCCACGGGCCCATATTGTGTAGTGTGCTCGGCATTGCCCTGTACCGCTCCAGCTGCATGACTGCACTGGATGTGCAAATATACATCCAGTGACGCACTGCTGTGTAATGTCTTACGTCATTCATGTATGGATGTGTGGATGAATGTGGGGACAGTGCCTTCCCTTGCGTCAATGATGTTCATCCTGTGGGTTGCCAGTCAGAGGGTGCGACATTGCATTTTGTGTACCGGGTTCCGTGGGCACTACAACAGGGACACACGCATCAGTCACTTCCTTGTCCGGACATGGACTGGACCACGCCCAGATCCCACGAGTCATTGTTGCATGCCCTGCGCTGGTCGGGCGTAAGGCAGGACAGACCACTTTGCTAACGCCCCGAGGGGGGGCCCTCATTGCTACCCGTCGCGGGCGTACTCGCTGGTGGTGTGCAGGTCACTGGTCTAGTTGTCAGCATGTCACAGCCACTCCCTGAGGGCAGGTTTTCACACACACCACACCCATCCGGCACAGGCGTCACAGGCCATGTGACTCCGCCAACATAAGGGGCCGACGACGTCACATTCCCCTCTTCCGGTGGTGACTGGATGACGGCCGCTC
Organism: Calotriton arnoldi; assembly: GCA_963921515.1. NCBI lineage: Eukaryota > Metazoa > Chordata > Amphibia > Caudata > Salamandridae > Calotriton > Calotriton arnoldi. The sequence continues at coordinate 359,162 of CAWUFW010000811.1, forward strand.
CACGGTTCTCACTCATGTAGGGCCCATGAGTTGTTGCGCACAGGGTTAGTGGCATCCGAGGCCTTGCGGATGGCACGGGTCTACCACCACGTGACGCAGACTGGGGTTGCACAGGGTTAGTGGCACACGAGGCCTTGAGTAAGGCACAGGCCTACCACCACATGACGCAGACTGGGGTTGCACAGGGTTAGTGGCACCCGGGGCCTTGCGGACGGCACAGGCACCCCGCCACGGGACGGTCACTTGGGGTGCACTGTGTCAGTGGCACCTTGAGCTGCTGAGCGGGTGTGCAGCCTGCGATGATGCCCCGTCCCGGCGGTCCGGACAGCTCAGGTTTTGTGTGCCCTGCTGGACCGCAGTGTAGGCCAGAGCCAGCGGGCAGCGCGGGCCTACCGCCCCGTGGCGTCGCTTCCAGGATCCCAGAGTTGGTGTCACCCATTGGGCTGAGCAGGTGTGCAGCCTGCGATGGTGCCGGGTGCACTGGTATGTCCTCTGCCATAGAGTAATCAAGACCCAGCACCAAACGTGAGACCTGGTGGCCTGCGGAGCGGGGCTGCATGATGTGGAGGGTGCCATGTCTGCGGGCCCCGGGCTTGTGGCTTGCAGCGGGATGTGGTGGGACCTCCTGTCTACGCGCCGGTGGCGGAAGGTGAGCATTGAGGCCTGGGTGTGCATGGGCGGGCATGCTCCGATGGGTGGCGGGAGAGGTTGGGGTGCCCCTGCCTGGGTGTGCATGGGCGGGCAGGCGGTGTTGTCTTGTGCAAGTGTGTGTACTGTGCCAGTCATGTATCTGGGCTCTGTTTCAGCTGACGGCTCTGAATCAGATGTGTGACCTGGTGAACTGCCCTACATACCGGCACGTGGTTGGAGACACACCGGTGGCAGCAGGTGAGCAGTGTGGCCTCTCTCCCTCTCTTCCTCTCCCTCTCCTCTTCTCTCTCTCTCTCCCTCCCACTCTTCCTCTCTCTCTCCTCTTCTCTCTCTCTCTCCCTCTCTTCCTCTCTCTCTCCCTCCCACTCTTCCTCTCTCTCTCCCTCCCACTCTTCCTCTCTCTCTCCTTCGCTCTCTCTCTGTCCTCTGATGTGTGCAGGACACACCTTCTCATCATGTTTTTTGTCTTACAGGCTGTGATCTACGTATTGTCCGGAGGGGAGCGGCCATGTGTCTTCATTTCATTTCGTTGTTCATTTTACTAAAGTTTCATTTGTTTCTTCGAAAGTGAATGTGTGCTGGTCATTTCTGTGACGACACATCCATGTCACCAGTTGTGATTGTGCGGCATCAAGCGGAATATTTTGTACATGTTTCGGTGTGGCTGATGTGGCATGTCTTTGGTTGGGGGGGGGGTGCCAGGGAGGGGTGGTCCTGGGGGTGGTGGCGGTGGGTGTTGTGGCCCTCTTGGGTGTCCGGGCAGCATGATGGGTGGCTCCATGGCATCTGTTGCCCTTCGGATGTGTCCCTGGGCTGTGCTCCCTTTTGTGGTGCTGGCTGCCGTCCGACTTTACACCAGGTCAGAGCAGGTGTAGATTTCCTGGTGCTAACGCGCTTATCGCCTGTTTTGTGTTTTTATCGCGGATGTGGCTGGTCGTTGTGAATGTTGAGGTGTGCTGTTGTCTCGGCTTTTGTCACGGGAACGCCTACTCTGCATCTCATTAGTGATATTTGCTGGGGTCCTCTGTGGCGATGTTTTTTGCGGCTGCTATCGCGGGTAAACTGGTGCTGTGGGCTGTTTACACCGGCTTGTGAATGGGGGGTAAATTTATCACGACTTTGGCTGCGATAAAGTGCCGTTAATTCGGCGATAGCTCCTTGTGAATATGCCCCTGTGTTTCCTTACTCAGTGGGGGAAAACGGAGATCAACTTCAGTACAAAGAATTTCAGGCTGTATTTATTTTGCTTTACTCAAATCTGCCAATAATTACTTCTCCTTATTGAATATTTAACACTTGTACAAGAAAGTGCTTGATGGGTAATTGTTTACAAGTCAGAAAGTGCAGTTACGTTTCAATTATCTTCAAGAATAAGTGATCAGAAGCTCCAAAAAATAAATCTGCTGGCGGTACATCTACAATGTGGGTGTATGGAAAATGGTTGGTTCTCTCTAAAGTGGCATACCAACTCACCAAAACAAATACCCAACAATGGTAGTAAGAGTTTGGCACAATTGTTGTATGGGATGACAATTTTTATTTGACGTGACAAAGTACAGTGGAATTGAAACAGAGCAACAGAGAATCAGATCTATCCCATATGAAGTAACAGAGGAGAATGTAAGGATTTCATCATGACCATGTCTTGTCAGAAAAATTTTGACATAATCTATTTCAGTCTCAGATTAAAAATATGATGCATGCTCTCAACATATTTAAAAAGAGGAAAATTGAATGACATACAAATGAAGACTCAGTTATGAACAAATGCTAATGTAATTAAAAATGATTACTTACCTTTAGGAGTAGTTTTGCAAGTTGAAGAAATTTCTGGATTCATATGCTGTGCATTATTTCACCACCTAGTGGTTGGGTCCAGAACTCTCCTCTTGTATATTAGTCCTTCTTCTCTTTCCTCACTTTTTTGGCTGTTGTACGTCGATTGTCCTCACCATTTGGTATGATACGAATGATACGAAGAGTTGTTTTCCTTTTCTGATTGGCTTTGTTTTCTCCATATAATACATTATTGCCCATCGGGCATCTAGTGTGATCCAGCGGGATACTAGCAACAAGCGTTCATACACTATATACTCACCTGGGCCCATTCATTCATGCTAACTAATAATCACCGCTGGTGGGAATCAGTTGTACTCTTTATCAAAAATCCCTGCTACCAATTACCTTTCTGATTGAAGAGTAATGACTTACCAATGGACCGTTGATAATTGGGGATAAAATGAGAAAATACAAATACAATTTCATAAACACCTGAAATAACCACTGACTCAGGAAGTTTTAAAATGTTTATCTAAATTCTTTAGCAGAGTGAATTACAAACCACATAATACTTAATCGCATATCAAGGAGGAAATAATCACCTATTAAATCAAATGACGGTCCCTCAGAAAGGAGAAGATAGAGACAGCAGCACAAACTAAAAGATTTCGCATTTATAGTTACCTAAAGTGTGAGAAACCAAACCCCTTGGCCAAGGAGTTGGAAAAGGGTCCAGGAAAGATGAAGACCAAAGACCTCCGGACCAGGTTCAATACAGGACAGGTGACCTCTCTATCAACGACGCCTGCGTCGTTCCCCTCTCTGACACTTCGTTCCTCCTCGGTTCTTCTGTGTCTTCTTTTCTTGGAATCCGCCGCCCCCACCTCAGGACCTCTCTGGACAGCGGTTCAGTCTGCAATCGATCAGCTCGTTGAGCACCAAAGCCTGATCTAACTAATTAGCTAATTCTATATCTATTATACCCTTCTACACCCAGGTACCTCCAATTAATGTTTCAAAGTTATGGGCCCACTGCTTCTGATTGGGCAGGGACAGGGGGTTGATCCTCACACCATGACAATTTAGTTCAATTTCTTTAAGCCCATTGTTTTAAAATACCGCCCTTCACAATTAATACATTTAATTTGCCCACCCGTCTCACGACAAATTTTAATACAAAATGTGTACACATTGTTTCAATTGATAGGACATCTCAGATGTACAGTGGAGGTGATCAGCGGGTCATGTCCTCGGACATCTTCCAAGTTGACTTCATCGCTTTGTCTTGTTAGTTTTCAGAGCGCATGCGCGGGTTCCATGGCTCTTGAGCTGCTGTTCAGTTAACCCAGGCCCAATTTACGAACTAATAGAAATCAAAGAAGAAACACATTAAAATCAAAAATTAATGTTTTCACTGTATATCACCTACTTCTACTCTATTCCCATTTAATTATAAAATCTATCCCGCATTAGTAGCGTTAGAATACCATATTATTAATTGCAGCAAATGCATAAGCATTAGCATGTGAGAACATCAAGCAGCCATTTTAGCATACACTGCGCAGAAGCGAAGATTCCCTCCAAACAAAGAAAGACGTCATACCACGTGATATGGTTGACACATGCGCAGTTGAGTTCCCGCGCTTTAGCGGCCATTTTGGATTAAACAAGGATTACTTATTAGTTTTAAACACATAGGCAAGCGTCTCTCGGATACGGTGTAGTGTATGCACTTATTAATAAAGACATTACAGAGTTTAATTAATTAATACTGTGAGAGGATTGCTTACGAGCTACCCTCATTGTGAGTCCTTGCTCCATCAATCCCCTCTCTGATGGCGTTTCTGAGCCATTAAAACTACCCACAACCAGATGCCAACTTCTAGCATATTTTTGTCACAGTCTCATTTTTACATTTTCTATTCTTATCTTCTTCTTTCAGTTTCTTGTATATTTCACTTTTCAGATCTTCGAATTCAATTTCATCAAATTTTCGTTTCTTGCCTTTTCAAGTCACACTATATGTTTCATTCTTTCTACAACATTTGCACCATATCATTATTGACAGTATTATTATTGCTATCCCTACTAAGGGTACTAATATTTGACCTATAAGTCCTTTTCCTACATTAGTAAACCAGGTACCAATTGACGCAATGCTATTTGTCAATCTTTCCCATACACTATCAACTTCCAGTGGTTTCAGTTCATTCTCAAGTTTTGTTATATTCTTTATATACGTTCCGATTTCTGCACTTTTGTCAGGAATATACGTGCAACAATGTTTATTTTTCAACAATTTACAGACTCCACCCTCTTTTGCTAATATTATATCAAGAGCAAGTCGATTTTGCTAACCATAGATCTAATCGCAACCATTTCCGCATTAATCATTAGAAATCCTCCAGCAGTATCCGTTGATAAACGATCGACCACTGTAGACAATTTACATATTTTCCTTGAGTTCAGAATTATTCCCACTGAAGGTATCAATGCACCAAATATGTCACCTACAATTTCTGAAAAACTAGCTCTTTTACTACGGGTTAATTCACTATTATTTTCATTGCTCCCAGTGTTTCTTTTTACGTGGTATACTTTTGGAAAAACTATTCCAAAATAACAATTTCCATACCACCGTGCAGGAAGCCTAAAGTAAGCTTTATTCCCACACACATAATAAATTCAAGGAAAAACTGAATCTGTTCCTCCTTTTAGTCCCCAACCTCCAAAAATTAAGAAATTATGTTCACATTCACTGGTACCGATGAAAATATTGTTATAATCAGTCTTTAACCTATGTAGACAAATTTTCCCTGTCTTTACAAAATTCAGAGCCATAGCAGCTTGAGCTTTGCCAGGTGTGTAAATACCCTCTTTCTCAGCCCAAGGTGGAAGATGAGCTTTATGCTCAGACGCTTTCTTTTGGAAATTCTGTCTTCTATTCTCAACTAAGTTCAAAAATATCTTTTCTTCTTCATGTATTGAACATGTTAGATTGCTTCTATGTGCATGTGTTATGTCTATCGACTTCATTGTTAAGAAAAATTCTCCCATAAATTGTGCATCTTGACTACTAAGCAGTGGGTTCATATTCTTTCTAATAGGAACCTCTGAAAATATCACATCTATATTTGAATAATAATACTGAAGTTTCCCGGTTCTATAAAATAAACTAGTTAGTACACTACATGATATGCCATAAGTTAAAGGCAAATGATGATATGTTAACCCTTCTGCTACTGATTCAGGTAACTTCATACAAACATAACAATCACTAACTTCCATTGTATCTACGTACTGAAACAATAATTTAGTGAAAACATTTAAACTAATATCGTTATCTGTTACCACGTGATGAAACTCAGGTTCATCTTCTGCTTCTATTTTTACTCTATCTCCTTTCAAGTTATCTATCCTTCCTTTTGTTTCATTGTTAATCTTTTTATCCATTATCATGAGGTAAGGAATTGCTATAATCACAACTAACCACACTATAAGCACCACTACCAGACTACATATGCATATAGCACAGCATCTTTTACAACATTTCCGTTTCGGTCTCCCAGAAACTCTGTCGTCAGGTATTTTGACAAGGAAGATTTCTCTTCTTTTCTTTTTCTTTCAAGACTTTAACGTTATCAAGGTGGTTTCACTTCTTTTTCATAAGTCAGTTCTGCACTTGTTCCTTCGTCACCACTTTCACTTGACTCTGAACTTTCGTAGTCTTCAAGGATTATATAAATCCAGTCAGGCCCTTTAAATTTATTGTTCACAAGTTTCAATCTTTTGCTTTTTCGTTTTTCAGTTCCACTTGTTTGTCCAGATAAGCTTGTTACTTCATTTACTTGTTCTGGATTTTCACTTCGGGTTTCTACATGGTATTTTACTCTTTTAATGACACTAGGCCAATGATCACCTTTTCTGACTTTCTTTGTTTGCACTGTATCTTCACCTTTTGAGTCTTTTCCAAATATTCCTTTATTTTTAAGGTGTGGCACAATTTGATTTTCCTCGTTTTCAGTTTCTTCTTCTATCTGTTCTTGTTCAGGTCTTATTGTTGTTTCTTCAGTTGCCTGAGTGTGAGTTTCTACTAACTGACCCTGTTCAGGATTTACGTCTTTGTGCTTGAGGCTTTCTTGCTCGTTGTTTTCTTGATTTTCTTCTCCCTGAACGTATTTTTCTTGTTCTAACTGGTTCTGATCAGGGCTTATTGCACTTTGTACTTCTGCAGCCTGACCGCGTTCTTCTAAACCTGTCTGTCCCTGCTCAAATTTTGTTGTTTCGTTGTCGATTTGAGCCCAATTTCCTCTCCCTATCTGGGCCTGCTCAGGTTCTCTTATCGTTTCATTCTCCTTATCCTGAGCTGCTTCTTCTTCACCTATCTGGTCCTCACTAATTTCCTCTAATCTAGCTCGACTTCTTGTTTTGTTGTAAACTTCTGGTATATCAACCACTGGTATCCAGTCCTGACTTGTGCTCGGTTGTTCTTCTTCAGCTTCTCCCGAATCTCTCACCTGGGATTCTTCAGCTGGCCAACCTTCAGCTTCCTCAGCTATTGATGCTGACTGAGCATTTTTTCCTTCAGGAGCTGGCACCCTTTTGGTGTGGCTTACATGAATCCAATTAGGCAATCCTGCACATTTCACTGCTGTGTTTGTAACTAATATAACCTGACAAGGTTCGCCCCACCTGGGTGATAAGCACGTTTCTCTGGTGTGATGCTTCACTACCACCCAGTCTCCGGGGTTCAGATCATGCTCTTGTTCAGGCTGCCTGGAAACTGCGTCTTCTCCAACCTGGTGAGAGACAGAACGCACTAGGTCAGCCAATGCTTTGCAATAATCTAGAACCATATCATCAGTTATGTTCAGCAGTTTATTTCCAGGAACATGTGCTTGTCTCATTGCTCTTCCCATGATGATTTCATGTGGACTCAATCCTGTATTTCTATCAGGAATGCTTCTGAGTCCCATTAAGACAAGAGGCAATGCATCTGGCCAATCTAATGATGTGGATGCAGACATCTTTGACAATCTTGACTTTATTGTGCCATTCATTTGTTCAACCACTCCAGAAGCCTCTGGGCAGTATGCACAGTGCAATTTGTGTTCAATATTAAATGCTTCACTGATTATTCGAAATACATCGTTATTGAAGTGACTTCCTCTATCTGATTCCAAAGTTACTGGGAAACCGAACCTAGGAATGAGTTCTCGTAACAACAGTTTTGGAACTGTAATGCTGTCATTCCTTCTGGTTGGGTAAGCCTCCACCCACCTTGAAAACAGGCACACTATGACAAGTACATATTTCAGTCCTTTACATGGTGGTAACTGAATGAAATCTAACTGCAATCTCACAAAGGGGCCCTCAGCCTTTCAAATTTTTCCCAAACCAATTACTGTTCTCCTTCCTGGATTATTCATTTGGCAAGTTAAACACCTCTGACAAAGACTCTCTGCTGCAGCCCTAAACTTTGGATTGTACCAACTTTGTCTGAAAAGTCTAATCATGGCATCTCTCCCTACATGTGTGTCTCCATGATACATTCTGGCCATTTGTGAAATCAAACAGTCGGGCATGACTGGTCTGCCATCTGAATATACCCATACATCATCATCTGTTCTTCGGGTACACCCTATTTTTATCCAAACATCTTTCACTCTCCTCAGCATCATCTTGCAATCTTTTCACATCATTCCATGTTTCAGGTGTTGAACATAGCATAAGTTGGCAGCTGATTCCCATCCTTTCAACTTTTCTGTTTACTGCCAATCTGTTTCTGGCACAGTGTTGAGCAACTAGGTCTGCGTATCTGTTACCGGCTACCACCCAATCATCTCCTGACTGGTGTGCGGCACATTTCACCACTGCCAATTCTTTTGGTGATTGTATTGCCTCCAATAGTTCCTTTACAAACTGCCCATTTTTGATTGGGGATCCTGAAGAAGTCATGAAATCCTCTGCATCCACAGTTGGCCAAAGTCATGCACAACCCCGTACCCATATTGACTGTCCGTAAATATGGTTACTTTTACATTTTTCCCAATTTTGGAGGCTTTGATCAAAGCAATTAATTCAGCTACTTGTGCAGATTTGACTCCTGGTAAATAGGATGCTTCGACTATTCCAGGAAGTTCACATACAGCATAGGCTGCACTCAATTTGCCATCCTCATGTCTTAGGCATGAGCCATCCACAAACAGCTCTCTGTCTGGGTCTTTTAGGGGCATTTCCTGTATGTCAGGACGCGGTTTTGTACATAATTCTGTGACCTGTAAACAGTCATGTTCTGGATCGTCCTTAACTTCTTCACAATATGGATCTGGCAATAATGTAGCAGGATTTACAACTGTGCACCTAGCCATGGTCACATTTTCAGCTCCTAGAATTATTCGCTCATACTTTGTCATCCGACTAGGAGTGAGATGCTGAATTCTAGTTCTTGTCAACAGGATCACAACTGCATGTGGGACAAACACTTTAACAGGATATCCCATTACTATTGACTCACTTTGTTCAACGCTCATACAGGTAGCAGCAACTGCTATTAAACAGCCTGGCAATGCTGCAGCCACTGGGTCCAATGTAGCGGAAAAATATGCTATAGGACGCCTGTCTAGTCCATGTCTTTAAGTTAACACTGAAAGTGCACAATTTTCTCTTTCATAACAGAACAGTGTAAATTCTTTTGCATAGTCAGGCATGCCCAAGGCAGGTGCCTCACATAAAGCATTTCTTAATTTTACAAATGCACCGGCACTTTCATCATCCCATTCAACTGGATCTTTTGCTTTCTTTTTGGTTAGCTGAATTAAAGGCTTTGCTAGTTGTGAAAACCCTATAATCCATTGTCGACAGTATCCTACTATTCCAAGAAACATTCTCACTTCTCTTTGTGTTACTGGCATTTTCATTTTCTTGATTATTTTTATTCTATCAGATGTTATTCTTCTTGTCCCCCTTTCAATTTGGTGTTCCAAATATTTAACTGCCGTTGTACAAAACTGCAGCTTCTCAGGTGACACTTTATGTCCTTCTTCAGCCAAATGGTTGAGTAATGCAATTGAATCTGCAACACAATCATCATGAGTTTTGGATGCTACCAATAAGTCGTCAATGTACTGCACCAGGACTGAACTCCTGGGCAGTACTAATTTTCTAGACACCCTTTCAGTATTTGATTAAAAATGGAGGGACTTTCTGTGTACCCTTGAGGAACACGATTCCACACATAGACATGGTTTTCAAATTTAAACGAAAACAGATATTGGCTATCTGGATGCAATGGTATTGAGAAAAATGCTTGGCACAGATCAATCACGGTAAACTCTTCTGCAATCCATGGTATCTGGTATAGGATCACTGCAGGATTTGGTACTATAGGACAACAAGGTACCACAATTCTATTAATTTTCCGCAAATCCTGAACGATCCTATATTTTCCACTAGGCTTTTTCAAACCCATGATTGGTGAATTATAAGGACTACTCATAACTTCTTTTAATATGCCTTGTTTCACCATTCTGCTAATTTCCTCAATAACTCCTTCTTTTACTTCTGCACTCATTTTGTACTGTCTGGTATTTGGGAAAATTGTGCCTTCTTTTACAGTGATCTTTACTGGGTATATTTTTGCCATAAGTCCTACTTCTTTCCCAGTAAAATCCCATACCTTAGAGCTCACTGTAGTTCTTAATTCTTCTGGTAATTCGTCTTTGGTTATCAAGGAGAACATCTCATCTACTTCCGTGCCTTGCTTGGCTATCATGAACTTATAAACATGATCTTCATCCGGGGTCTGTATTGCAACACCATCCGGTGTGCAAAAAATAGTGCAATTCATTTTGCACAGTAAGTCTCTACCCAATAAATTTACTGGACTGGAATCACACAGCACAAATTGGTGCATTTCTCGGAAGTTCCCTATTTTTACTTCCATAGGCTCAGTAAGGGGTGTTCTGATCTTTTGATTTGCTACACCTACAACTTGGATAGCTTCTCCAGATAGAGGGAGGTCTGGGATGTCTGCTGTTCTTACAGTAGAACGGGTAGCACCAGTGTCCAAAAGAAAAGTGATATCATTACCTCTTACTTTCCCTTCAACATATGGACATGACTGATCTACCGGCAAGGATGCGCCAAGTACGCACTCCTTCTCCCCCTCTCTTAGGCACCGTCATTGATAACTATATGGATCAAATTCATCTTGTAAAAGAAACTGTGAAGTTACATATTCATTCTTAGCACTTCCTCCTTGATATCCGACGTCTGTACCGTGCTTTGCTCTGCTTACATTACCCTGTATAGGGGCAGGTGGCAACTGACTCTGAGGGTTTACACCCTGCTGTGAGTCATTCTGTGTCTGTGGATTTAAATTATGATTTGGGCCATTATTATTTTGAATCTTTTACATTCGTTCTTCCAATGTCCCAACTTTCCGCATCCATGACAAGGAAATTTCTTTTTAGCCTCTTCTCTACTTATTCGTCCTCTCACTTTTCCACCATTCCCTGTGTCACCATTCATTTCAGATTCTTTTCCCTGACTATCTGTTGGATTATCCAAATTAATTCCATGTCGCTCAGCCATTTTCACTTGAGCCCACATCACTTTTTCTTGTAGTTTCTTGTGCCTGTCCTCAATGTCATCTCCACAATATTTAGCATACTTCAAAATTTCGTCAATAGGTTTCCCTTGCCAGCATAACATATGTTGCTTAATCATCTGACAAATCTCTGGTTTTAGACCATAAACAAATCGATAGACAAACTGACTTATATTTTTGTCTCCAATATCCTCAAAACCACTATACTGTTTGAACACCTGTAATAGACGTTCATAATAGGCATGTACCGATTCACTTGCTTCTTGGGTAGTCCTGTCTATTTTCACCCAATCTGTTTCTTTTGGTGGTATTTTCCCTTTCAAATAAGTTATTACCTGGTGATACTTTTTCATCACATCATTTGATGGGGCACCTGTCTTTGCATCTCTAGGATACTCTTCACTCGGCCAGTCGATTGTAATTTTACAATCTGTCCATAAATCGGCAGGTACCACTATGTCAAACAAACCATCCAAGTCCTTTAACAATACCTTTGACACTTTCACAAACCTGTCAACCTGCTTGTACCATTCAATTGGCTTTTCTCTCAACTTTGGAAAATCATTTGTAAATGACAAAATATCTTGTCTGCTCCAAGGGACATGAACATAACCTCCTCCTGGAACCTCCCGTATCGGGTACATCTGTTCTATTTTTCCTGTTTCCTTCAATAAATACTCAGAAGTCGTTCTACTGTAACGTGCCTCTTCCTTTTTCTTTGTCCATCTAGTTTTCCATTTATCCTGTTCTCCCCATTTCTGTAATACTGACATTAATTCTTTCACTTATAATTTCCTACCAGATGTATTCATATTTTCTAAATCTTTGTCGGTAAAGTCTGCTCTATATGGTTTCTGTAGTACTTTTGACTTTCTTATTTCAATTCCCATTTCTGAGGCCAAATCCGTTAACTTTTCATGGAATATCTTTACATTTCTTGTTATGCTCCTACATACGAACAATAGTTCTTCTTCACTGTAGGTATTTAAACGATCTACTCCTACATTACCTGCTATCATTTCTTCTAACTCGACTTTTAATTTATAAATGTCCAAAATCTTTGGGGGTGAACTTTGTCTGTCTATTCCTTGTGCCCATCTTTCTAAGTCTTCTGGGGTTACTACTGTTGCACTCTTAGTTCCTGAAGATGTTATTATATTTACATCCTTTGAACAACCAGGTGTGACTCTTCTGGGGGTGCTATTTACGGAGTCTCGAATAGGTAAATCCATTAGTGAAATCATAGATTCACAATCGCTGATATGATCATCAATTATTACTGCTTTGTGTTTTGGAATCTCCACAGGTGTAGGCATAATTAAAGGTTTCGGACAATTTACTTTGTCACCGTATAAAGGGACCACAGGACCAATGGTTACGGGTATGGTTAGGGAATCAGGATGTACATTCAACTGTGTTATTTTCTGTATCAATTCTGCTCTGTTTCTGTCTATAGCCTCTCTTTCCTTATCCTGAAGTACCCTATTAACTGGTGGATTATGCAGTACTTGAGGTACCAATGGTGTTCTGAAAATTGGTGCACTTGGGGAACATCCACCCAGCCCTTCTTGGTATGGTGGAGGATTCTTTAATATCTCTTCCATAAATTCATCTTCGGATTCTCCAAACCCTGTCATATGTTTTGTCTTTTCTTTGCATTTGCTCCCTAACGGCTCATCTGTCATAAAAACTGGATACAAACCCTCGGTAAGCATCGCTCTTCTCCACTGTTTCATCTGACTTTCTCGTGTTTCATTTTGGTGTCTAGGGAAAAATCCCCTATAACCCATATTGCTTCTGGGTCTATCACGTTCAAATGCCTTCGCTTTCCCATTCTTCTAGGGCTTCGTATTGAGTTAATCTTGGTCTGGGTTCTAATTCATTCATTCTTATTCGTAAATTTTGAAGAACTCTCCCATTGAAAGTACCATTCTCTGGGAAAGCTAATATTCCGTCATCTTTTGTATATTCTATCCAATTTTCTAACCATACGCAAGTATGATAACCCCTCTCCATCATCATGAATGAGGCGGGCGTTTTTGCTGGTGGAATGATAATTCCTTCCCTAGTTTTGATTGGCTTATCCTTCTTAAAATAATTCTTAATCTTTTGTAAAAATGACATTTTTCTCTCTTCTCTGTACATTTTGGATAAATATATATGTATCGAATTATATTCTGCAAAACCTAGGAATCTTCTGTCTGGACGGGTTCCTGTCAAAGTCTGATCACGTTTCCACATATAATCTACACTGTCCACTAAGATTTTGACTTCTATGCTGACAACCAATCAAATTCCAGCTAACATTTGTCTCGGACCAATCCTAGCACGGCTTTTCTGTGACGTCTGTCTGATGACCCCTCCTTTACAATCTGCGCTTCTCTGTCCCTCGCTGTTTCAACCAATCCCAGCGCGACACCTGTGACGTCAGTATTACTCCTGACTATTGACCCCTCCTTTACAAGACTCGCTCTACGCCCGCTGTCTCAACCAATCCCAGCGCGGCGTTTGTGACGTCAGCTTCTACTCCGGCAGCTGACCCTCCCTTTACAAAAATCGTACGCAAAACTTTATTTTCTCTACGCTTCTTATTAAAATTCCGTAACAACATAAAACATTCGCTATCGTGCCAGTTTCTCTAAATTGGAAAAGATAGTTTTTTTTTCCATACTTAGTAAAACCCTTCCGTTTACTAAACATACACTACGAGTAAAACCCTTCCGTTTACTCTTCACATAAGCTTTGGAAGTACCTGCTACTTCTTCAATGTTACCCTTTCTAGGTGATATAACATCAAATTTTCACCAGCGTATTCCTTTGCTGTCACTCACACGCACAGAGTCCCTAACCAGTACTGATAGCCCTGCTTAACTTTTCAGTACTATTTCTGCCTGACAGATAACCTCACTGCAGTATGGCTTCCACTTACCATCCGCTATTCAAATTCCCCGGGGATTCTAGACACCATAAAACAAAACTTTTAAAACAAACAGATGTTAGTTCATAAAAATAAAATTCTCATTACCCAATTAACAAAGTAAAACCAAAACCATCCTCTGATAGCCAGAAAACTGATCCAGCGGGTTACTAGCAACAAGCTTTCATACACTATATACTCACCTGGGCCCATTCATTCACGCTAACTAATAATCACCGCTGGTGGGAATCAGTTGGACTCTTTATCAAAAATCCCTGCTACCAATTACCTTTCTGATTGAAGAGTAATGACTTACCAATGGACCGTTGATAATTGGGGATAAAATGAGAAAATACAAATACAATTTCATAAACACCTGAAATAACCACTGACTCAGGAAGTTTTAAAATGTTTATCTAAATTCTTTAGCAGAGTGAATTACAAACCACATAATACTTAATCGCATATCAAGGAGGAAATAATCACCTATTAAATCAAATGACGGTCCCTCAGAAAGAAGAAGATAGAGACAGCAGCACAAACTAAAAGATTTCGCATTTATAGTTACCTAAAGTGTGAGAAACCAAACCCCTTGGCCAAGGAGTTGGAAAAGGGTCCAGGAAAGATGAAGACCAAAGACCTCCGGACCAGGTTCAAGACAGGACAGGTGACCTCTCTATCAACGACGCCTGCGTCGTTCCCCTCTCTGACACTTCGTTCCTCCTCGGTTCTTCTGTGTCTTCTTTCTAATGGAATCCGCCGCCCCCACCTCAGGACCTCTCAGGACAGCGGTTCAGTCTGCAATCGATCAGCTCGTTGAGCGCCAAAGCCTGATCTAACTAATTAGCTAATTCTATATCCATTATACCCTTATACACCCAGGTACCTCCCATTAATGTTTCAAAATTATGGGCCCACTACTTCTGATTGGACAGGGACAGGGGGTTGATCCTCACACCATGACAATTTAGTTCAATTTCTTTAAGCACATTGTTTTAAAATACCATCCCTCACAATTAATACATTTGCTTTATTTCCCACCCGTCTCACGACAAATTTTAATACAAAATGTGTACACATTGTTTCAATTGATAGGACATCTCAGATGTACAGTGGAGGTGATCAGCGGGTCATGTCCTTGAACATCTTCCAAGTTGACTTCATCGCTTTGTCTTGTTAGTTTTCAGAGCGCATGCGCGGGTTCCATGGCTCTTTAGCTGCTGTTCAGTTAACCCAGGCCCAATTTACGAACTAATAGAAATCAAAGAAGAAACATATTAAAATCAAAAATAAATGTTTTCACTGTATACCCCCTACTTCTACTCTATTCCCATTTAATTATAAAATCTATCCCGCATTAGTAGAGTTAGAATACCACATTATTAATTGCAGCAAATGCGTAAGCTTTAGCATGTGAGAACATCAAGCAGCCATTTTAGCATACACTGGCGCAGAAGCGAAGATTCCCTCCAAGCAAAGAAAGACGTCATACCACGTGATATGGTTGACACATGCGCAGTTGAGTTCCCGTGCTTTAGCGGCCATTTTGGATTAGACAAGGATTACTTATTAGTTTTAAACACATAGGCAAGCGTCTCTCGGATACGGTGTAGTGTATGCACTTATTAATAAAGACATTACAGAGTTTAATTAATTAATACTGTGAGAGGATTGCTTACGAGCAAGTCTCATTGGGAGTCCTTGCTCCATCAAGTGTATGTAGCGCTCTTTCTGTCTGAGTCTTTGGCTCTTGGAAAAAACTCTGTATTTGGATTGTCTGGCTTATGTGAAACTGGGATATTACCTTTGGTAGGAAACGTGGGTTGGTCCTCATGACTATTCTGTCATTGTGTATTTGCATTTATGGTTCCTGAATGGTGAGTGCTTGCAACTCGCTCACTCTATGGAGAGAAAGAAAGGAAGGAGAAGAAGGACTAATATACAAGAGGAGAGTTCCAGAACCAACCACTAAATGGCAGAATAATGCACAGCATCTGAATCCAGAAAAGATTCACTCTGCAAAACTAATGTAAAAAACAAACAAAAAAAACTCGCCAACGTTCAATCCTTTTGCGAACAAATAAGGGATAAACGGTACTGATTTCATCTACCTTTTCCAAATCCAACCTAGTTGCTCTATCAAATGAATTCTGGATTCCTGCAGTATGAAACTAAAATTCACTGTTAGGGATTTTCAGCATTGAGGATTAAAAAGTGCTTGGGTTATACTGTGCCATAGACAAGGGGTATGAGAACGCTCCACGAAGAATTTGATATTTTTGAGAAATGGCTGGAGGGTGTCTTTTGTGAAAAGGTCAGATGGCAGAGAATTCCAAATCATTGCTGCCCTCATGAGAAGGATGGTCTTCGTTGAATCTAGAATTTAAGTGTTTCCATTCTCATCACTTTTAGGATTCCTACTCTTAATGCTTTCTGAGAAGCTAAGAATGAAGCAAAATGCCTTATTTTGAGAAATGCAGACATGTGTATGGTGAGCATACAAGTTGAACTTCATTCTGGTTTTACAGGAATCAGTAGAGCATATGTGATTTGGGCAACTGCGTGCAAAAGTGCTATTAGCAGAGCTAGAGTAGATTATGGCATAGTCACCTAAAACTGCACCTTTTGCATTGAACTGATCGGAAAAAATTATATAAATATGAACAGCTTATATCTACAAGGATCCCATGAGGATGTGTCAGATATTCCATTACAATCCTTTTCATAACTTTGGGACACTCTGGAGAAAAAGGTTTTATCTAACATGTAAGCAATGTTGTCAGACTTCGTGTGATATGGCTCAAGGGGTGCTGGAAAAAGACAGACTATGGAACACAGCTGGTATGGTGGAGTCCCATGAGATTGTGAAAGCAATTAAGAAGTGTGCAATTTGAGAACCCATGAAGGTGTTTTCACACCAGAAAAATCAAAAATACTATCCTTTTTAGTTGTTTCTGGGTGAAATATGGATTGGTAATGCCAAGGGGAACAGCTGCCTTTAAATGTGAACTGGATAAAATAAGATGTCCAAATATGTTTGAAAAGTATGGTGACACTGTGGTTTGGGGGAGTGGATTGGGGAGTCTTGAGCATTCTATGTATTTTGGATTTCTAATGATTACTTCACTAACAGACGAGTTTTCATCATTAAGTTTCCTCTATTTTGTTTTTCTTAACCGACATTATTCAACGCTAACAAAGCCTATATCGTAATTAAAAGTAAGAGAATTCAACAAACCAAATGAATATAAAAACAAAATTTCCAATGTCAATATAATGCACAACTTGCACTCCATAATTGACACAAAGTCATTAGAAAACAGCAGGAGGAACTCGACTTTCTTCATGAAATGGAGCTGGTCATTGATCATGCAATTTGCTGCACATAGGCAGGCTTATGTCGTCCTTTGTGTCAAAACGACTTAGGCACATTCAGTATTAAATCTTTTCCAGGCAAAGTTTTAGGAGACAAATATCAATGAATGAAAATATCTAGAGTAGCTGGGTGTCATACTGGGCGCTAAGTGGTTTTGTCTTTGTCTTAAGGTGAACGTTGAGGTTAAACAAAATTAAATTGGGCCTATCTCAGACATGAAATGATAAATGAATCGGTATTAAGGACTGCAATCCAAATAACCAGTAGATGAAGAGGCAGCAGCCAAAGGATTACATAACCATGCAATGTACCATCACCTCAAAAAAATTTCAATGCCAGAGAGGATGGGAGTTTTTGATGTTTGCGGCCAGCACCTTAGGTCACTAAAAAATATGAAAGAGAATTTTCAATTAAGACAAAACTGGAAAAAAATGTGGGAACTTAATCGCTCCACTCTTCTGATGGGAACAAAAGAATTAATGGCACATACAGAAATTTAAGTTTGTCAATTTCAAATTCAGTTTCAAATTGTGGCTGTTTAGTACAGTGTTAGTGATTTCTCTTTGATTGATAGTTGCAAAAAAGGAATTCTTCAAAAATAAACTAGAGCTCTGTCGTGTTACAGCTAGTTACTATTGAGGTAGAAACAAGAATGCCGATAACAAATAAACAAAAGAGACTTTTGATGATTCAATAATCAACAGTCATACGTTTTCTACATTGTCCATTCATACTAAAAATAAAAATCTGCATCATCTGACTCTTTTCCCTCTCGTCTCCGCAACAGTTAATCCTGTACTGAGACAGCTAATGCATCTCATATGATCAAGTCTGCTAGCATGTCCTACATATTTTCATCATCCTGCTCCACTACATTGTCCAGTTAAACTTTGGTGGAATACAGTGGCTGCCTAGTCTTAGGCTTGTTTGAAAAACAAGGCAACACTTCATTTTCAGACAGGTTTTCATCCCTTCTTGCTGTTTAAGACCACTCGAGGCACATGGCTAGCTAATGTTCGTTGTCTTCTATCAATCAACCTTTTGACTGTATCCAAAATGAGTCAACCATGGTATTCTTCAAACCTCCCCAGGGTTCATGGGATCTCTGGCAATGCTCTGAAGCAGTTTCAAGTGTTTTTGTCTGCTTCTCAATAGGCAGTGCCTGCCCACTAATTTACTTGTCTTATCAACTCATTTTTTATTGTATCTTATAAGTCCTTTCTAGCGCTTTAACTTGTCTCCATTTATTTTGAGTTGCTAACCCACCTCATCTAGTCCCTTGGCTGCTTTGGTCACATGTGTGCCGACATTACAAATGCCCTTTTTAAATTCTAGGGGACTTAGAGGTCGTAGTCAAATTATTTCAGCGAAGTATGGAGGGTAGGTTTGGGGATGTTGTGGAGCTTAGCTGAACAGCAGTAAAACTGAGGCTATGGTTGTGAGTGGGCAATGCAAATCTTTGTGGTCGCAATGCCCATTAACAAAGGTAAATGTCCCACTCATGTGGATTAGATTTAGAACATGGGGTTGAGGTTGGACAGAGATTTCTCATTTGACTCAAGTTAAGAGTAGCTTCGTCATCAGCGGTTAGCACAGTTCACTGGTTTCACAATGCCGTACTCATATATGCTCATTAACATTGTCTCTCTCTCTACAAGGGTTCCATTTAAGGTTCTCAAAATAGCGCTTCTCACTTTCTATTCTAATGATTTTCTTGTTTACAACATGGTTTGTTTTCCCAAGTATGGGTTTTGGACTGAAGCCCTTACTGTGCTTAGACTTTCCAGGTTTAGGAAGATCTTGTTTAGAAGCTGGTCAGTTTCTGTTGTGAATCCATCTTTGTGGAAGTTTCTTCCTGTGGAGTTTTCTAATCTTTAGACCTTCATGAAGAAAGCAAAACACTATCTGTTAAAACTGTTGCTGATATCTCTTTGCTTGCGCATCTATTCTAGGGCCAACAAACCATATTTGGCTGCAGCAAGCTTCATTAATACTTGCTCATTATCATCAATTTTAGATGCAGTCTCCACACCTACAATACTCTCTTCACCTTTCAACTCTCACTACGTAACATTAAGGAACCTCAACTGGCTAAAATACAGATCATCTGTGACATTTAATGGGCTGTGGGGCTTGATCCCAAGGAGTACAGGCAAACAGGCAGATTCCTTTGAGCCTGCCAGGAGAGCACAATCAAACTACTTACTTGTTTACAAAACTTCTGAAATCAAGTATCAGACTATGAACGGAGATCATATATGGAGTAATGCCTTTCTGTCCGTTTTTACAGAGTGTCCATTATTTTGTATGGCAAAACAAGGCAAAAGATAAATGAAATAAAATGTTCGGAAATTCTGTAACTATGCACCAGTTTTTAAATACAGCTGTTCAGTAACATACCCAGAACCTCTCACATTAGCTCTTCAGGAGCATCTTTACCTTCATGGACCAAGAGCATAAATGGTCTTTTTATACAGTTGTTACACATTTTATTTTCAGAATATCAGAACCAAATATGCCATAAGGAACAACCTTGAGGGTCTAAACATTAAATTGGGATTGCTTTTAATTATATGTCACACATCCTTTGCTAGAGGATTTTAGATATTGAAGAATTTGTTGAAAAGGTTAACTGCGTTCACCACAAATGTTTTTAAATTTCTCCATAGATTATGGACTGCATGCATGATATAGTAAAGAAAAGCAATAAAAAAATATTAAGCAATAAAGCTAGCAATAGTTTACCTCATCTCCAATTGATATGTTCGCACACTTTCTTCCGTCTTCTCCAATACCTTTCACACCGTTTTTACAAAAGGACTTGTAGCTTATGGTAAGACCCTCAGGAAGCTTGCTGTTTTCCAAGATGACCTCTGAAGATAAAGACTAAACCATTTTGTTAATTAATTTCGAGCTGTCAAATCCAAGGGAAGACAATATGTAACAAATAATACGAAACACAGCTATAGGTTTTCACTGCATAACCGTTTTTTTTATTAGGTTGTTAAAGTTATTCATCAAGTTTGTAATTGTAATTTCCAGGTTCAAAATGAAGTTAAAACTGATTACTCATTCAGAAATAGCAGCCCATGCCTTGGGATTCACTCCAGATCAAATCAACTATTAATATTCAGTCCTGAAATAATAGGTCTCAGATAATCTACCAAAAATCAATATTTTTTTTACATATTCTCAGGCAATGTCTACAAAAATGTTGCATGTTGTGCCATTGAAAACAATCATGCTGCAGGTTTATTTTTCTGCTTATGCAGCATTCTGAAGCAGGAGAAGGGGCTAAAGTGTTGAGATGGTGAAGGAAGCATGAGAAGTGGGCCATATGCATCAATGGAGTCAACAGTTAAAATAGAGGATGCCGAGTACGACACAGTTCTACACAATGCTATTAGAACATGGCAGCACTCCTTACACTATGACTGTTTATCGGCTCATGAAAACAGCACAAGACTTTTAAAACATTACAATTGTTTAAAACGTTAAAATATGAAATTGAAAAATTCACAGGTACACTTTACATGCAGATACCAATGTCTCTACACCACATTTTTGTGACCATCGATGGCAATATCACAAAGCCATCATTACATTCTGTATTTGGCATACTTATTAATTGTCATCAATTTAAAAAAAAAAAAAAAGCAGTTCATGGTCAAGTTTAAAAGAAGTGAAAACACAAGGGAAGGGTTGCAGGGGATATCACTATAGGCTGCCATAAATAATTCATCTGGGAGACAGGGAGAAACTGCCAGATTAGTTTAACTCTAAAGGAGGCAAAACGCTATACAATAATTTATAGAGACCCACAGTTATTGGCAGAAAAATAACTTAACATGGCACTGGGCAGAGGCGAGTTAAGGATCATAAAGACGTTTGATAATTTCTCTAAAAAATAACTACTTCTGGGTTGAAAGCCAAACAAATGTAAACAATGTTCCATCATCTTGTCACTGGCAGAGGATCCATTTAAAGCATGTGAATCTAAGCGATTACATGTTAGAGAAATCTCACCTAAAACTCATAATATTAATATAAAAAGCGCAGGCTGTATAAAGCCCATTGAGGTGACCATACAGATTTGAAGAAGTCTATTTTCTAGCTAAGTGGAAACACGTTGCGTAGTTCAGGACCTGAAGCTCAGGGTGCAGCACTAGCAGCTGATTTAGAACAATCCCTTGTTAGAGGAAGAGTGCAAGTTTAAATTGTTAAAAACCTTTAAGATGCATTTACGTATGTTTCATAAAAGGCCCAATCTAGACAATCAAAAAGGTTGTACACAAATTAAAACATGGTTAAGGCACTCATTAGTGTAATATCGGAAGACTACAGGTCCACAAGCAAGTCGTCTTTTATTTTTACGACAATCAAAACACAAAGCTGCAGATTGCAAACCACTTACATTATAAAAGTCGATAATCAGATTAATCACATTGCTGGAATTTGATGAAAGCGTTCCCACGGCAGGTTTTGGAATAAGATTTTTCAACTCCTTCAAAAATACAAAAAGTTGCCATTAAAAAGAAATATTACAGAATGGTGCAATTATTTAAAAACACCGCCCTAAAGTCAGTCACTAAGGAAAAATTTAGATTTCCAAAGAACACGAGTAACAAGGTCTGGTGTTTTGTGCTTTTGAAATTAAAATAAGGCATACACAATGCACACAATTTACAGGGTCAATAAGCTTACCTGCAAAATACCATTTTTAGATGGCATTGAGGATGATAATAATATGCAACTGCAGAAACTACATACCAATGTCAAAAATGTGGCACATTGTGCCGGTGTCCGGAGTTTACCTTCAGTGGTCATCTCCTAGAGAATCATGCATAAAACACCAAGGCGTTATTTTGTATTCCTTTAATAGTCTTTAGTTCTGTAATCAATGATATCACTGGTGATGTCATATGTGATGTCATCTCAGGACATGGTAGGTACAAGTGGGACAAGTTTCTTACCTTCGGTAACGCCTTATCTAGAAGAGACTATCTAGCCGTAGATTCCTTACCTTAGAATTATCCCCTGGTGTCAGACTTGATCCAGGAAATTTTCGTGAGCAGTACCCCAGCGCATCGGTTGGAGGCATCGATTGGCTCCACGTGGCGTCGTCCGCACCGGAAGTGACGTGTGCGGTGTCTATATAGGCACCACCCCAGCACGCTGATGTCAGTTACTTTTAGCGAATTTCCATGCCAGGAGTATGGAGCCACGTAGAACACTAACCACTGATGTAAAAAACTAAGGGGCTGCTTAGGATGGCGGTCGGAAAACCTCCCCGACCGCCATTGTATCAGGAAAAGACCGCCCGCATGGAGCGCGACATAACCTCCGGTCGAATTACGATGGCCCGCGATCAAAATCCGACCGCGGCGGTACGATCGCGGGCTTTAACATTGCGGCGGTTGCTGCTGCCCGCAGCACCACCGCGATGTCGAAAGGAGCATGTCCTGCATTACCTTGCACTGCGTGGCAGGCACTGCACAGTGCCTGCCACCTGGTACAGGGAAATGTAGGGGGGGACCATGGGTATCCCCCAGTGCACCCACACACCCCCAACACATTGGGGGCCCGCAACGGGCCCCCGGAAGACAATCTCCGCCAGCCTTTCCATGGCGGTTTGACCGCTGCGGAAAGGCTGGCTACCGCCGGCATCATAATCGTGCCGGCGTAGCCTGCTCGGCACCGCCACCATTATCCCGGTCCTGCTCCGTCCGCCAGGCAGGAGTGCGGATGGCAACCGGCGGAAAAGCGGCGGTCGGAATTTCCCACCGCCGCGGTCACCACCGCCATCCAAATTTGACCAGCGGTTTTCTGGGTTGCGATCGCGGGCGGATGTCCATTGCCGGCCCAGCGGTCGCTACTGCCGGCCCGGTGATGGACATCCGCCCGCCATCCTAATCAGCCCCTAAGGCCCTGATAAGGGAAAGCCCTGTCCGTAGAAATGGTCCGTTGAGTGGGGAGGATGGGTGGGTCGGTAAGGAATCTGCAGCTAGATAGAGTCTCTACCAGATAAGAAGTTACCGAAGGTAGGTAACTTGTCTATCTGATAGAGACTTCTAGCCGCATACTCCTTACCTTAGAATAGATAAACAAGCAAAACCTCCCCGGAGTTAGGTCTGTAAAACAATTTCACACCAAAAAGTCCTGCAGGACCGAATGGGCAAAGTGCCCGTCCCGACGGACCAGACTGTACAGGCAGTAGTCTTTTGTGAATGTGTGCAAGGAAGCCCACATTGCTGCCTGGCAGATGTCCAGGACCGGGACTCCGCATGCTAATGCAGTAGCCGTAGCCTTGGCTCTGGTGGCATGAGCACGCAAACCCCCAGGGTAGACAGTTTAAAATAATCAAATGTTAATCCATTAGAGCTGGTACTTTTTCTTGCCTGTAAGTCGCTTATTGCTTCAGAGAGTTCTGCTGGCAAAATGCGAACTGTAGGGCATCACAGTCTGTATTGCCAAGCACCTGCAATCAAAGTTCACTGATCAGTGGTAACTCAATCTCTCTACCCAACAACAGCAGGGCTTTATGCACAGCGCAGCAGTATGTATGAACGAAGAGACAGTAACTGCGTAACCTGACATTAGGCTCCAGACTGTTCGCAGCCATCACTCAAAGCGTTTTCCCTATTGGCAAGATAATATAAAAAGGTTCCGGTTTCATCTCCTGCCTTGTATAGTGGTGTACTGTCACCATCCAAATCACTCAAGTCCCTACTAGGGCCATTGGTTTCAATTTTGAGTTTTATCTGCCTTCAACTAGTGGAACAGAATGACAACCATTGGTAGAGTAGTCATTTGTTCCATTTTGAGGAGTTTGGCCTCAAGGGCCTCCCCCTTTTCCCAGTCTTTGGCTCGGAGATAGACTATTGCCTTTCCACGAATTAATGCCTTTCTTAGCTTTCCAAGGGACCCGAACAGAGGAGATGAAGTCTACATTCAGTTTAAACCAAGTCTCTATCTTTGTTCTCAGGTAGTGGCAGAAGTCATCATCTGTAAGCAGCCAAATGTTTAAGCACCATCTACTACACTCCGCTTATTTACTTGTCCCAAGTGCAACTTCACTGGGAAGTGATCAGCAGTTCACTGGGAATGAGGCTAGATCCCTGCACCCATAGTAAGCCTGTGACTGGCATAAAAAATAGTCCCGTCTGGACAAGGATTGATGTGCCAAGGAAAAGTGTATGCCCTGTCTCCAGGATTCATAGGTTCACGCTCATGTACATTAAAATACAGTGGAGTGCACTCCACCGTATCAGTACTGTTGATAAATTACTTATATTAAGAATCAGTAGTCCAAAATATATCAATTCCACCCAAATTTGTTCATGTTGATGTGTAACAGGCATTTAGTGTTAGGTCATTGGGCTTCATTTGAAGAAAGTGAAATTCTGGGACTAGCTTTCGGGAACAAAACTCAGACAAGCTGCCCCATTGCAAAGTTCAGAAACTTAGGACTGAGGGGTAAAATATTACACTTCAAAAGAATGAGTAGAGGCAGTAAAGTCTGCGAATATATGATATTTGCATGTTATATGAGTAAGAGTTTGTGAAGCCAAGTAGACCATTTAAGAAGCACTGTCATTGATTCATGACACATCTCCCAAGCTAAGTATGGCAGAACTGTTATAAAGAAGAAATGTGTGCGTTAGGGAAGGGAGGATACAGAAATGACTGAAAGTTCATTCCCACAGGACTGATGTTGTGGAAAACTGAAGGCATACATTTTGCATTTAGTTTTTCCCTTGTCACAAACGGATCTACATATCTCTAGAACGTTTAAACCTCTTTGCAAAATGCTCACCTACTGCTGCCTAATAGCCTTGCATTAAAACCCATTCAAAAGCCTTCAGAGGCACAGAGATAAAGTTAATGGGCGCCCTCATTTTGTTAAATTGCAGCAATTTATTGATTTCAAAATACATTTATCAATGGCTCCAGGATCCATCTGCAAACAAGGCATTTGAAAGCAACAACTTCACATAGAGCGTTCAATCCAATTCAGGGCAAAGTTAAAGGCATGGATTGCGAGCGGCCAAACTATTTTTGTTCTTAAATGGACCCGCCAGCCCGAGGAGGGGCAGATGAATGGGGGTTGGGAGGTTCATCGGCCAAATTAATCCAGTTTCAATGTTATCTATCGCATCATCTCCCTCTGATGTGGGGGAGGCAGACCCGTCAAGTCTATAGGAACCTTGGGAATACATTTAGGATTGGTTCTGAGCATCACTTTGTCATTAGTGAACCAGAGAAAAGGTTCTCTGATGGTGAATGCCTGAATCTCCCCCACTCGCCAAGTGGATGTCAGAGCCAGGAGTAGTGCTGTCTTCCATTAAACAAATTTTGAGTCCACTCTATGTATTGGCTCAAAAGGAGGTAACATCAGCTGACTGAAGATTGTATTACGTTCTCATGGAACTGGATGATGAAGAGTTAGAAATGCTCTGAAAAGCCCTTTCATGAACTGATTAATTATCCTTTGGGAAAACAGTGTAGAGGCTGAGCTGTCAGTCCTTCTAAATCTCAAGATTGCAGCCAGATGGACCCTCACTGAAGAATATGAGACCACTTTTGACTAAACTAACAAATATGGCAGGATCTCAGAAGGCTTTATCTGAAGCATATGATGACAGTATTCCTGCACCAGACACAGAAACACTTCCATTCCATGTAGTAAGTCTTAGTGGTCGCTGGTGCGTGAGCCTGCGCCAGGATCTGTTTACATTCTTGCAAAAGATCCAAATTGCCAAATTCTAGGCGGTCAGGTAGAATGCTATCAAGTTCAGGACTTGGGTTCGTGGTAGGGAATCTCTCCATGATGTCTGGACATCATCCTGAGATGCACATTCAAAGGAATGACTGGACGTGCTGCCAACTGCAGGAGCTCGTTATACTAATACTGGTGAAGCCTTGCCGGAGCCATGAGGATCAGAGTGCAATGCTCTACCTTCGCATTCTTCAACACCCTGAGGATCAGGGGAAAAGGTGGAAAGGCGTATGCAAATATCTTGGACCAACTGATCGAAAGAACATTGCCATTGTCCCTGAATACCAAAACATTCTTGCGAAGCACTGGCATTTCTTGCTGTTCAGAGAGGCAAACAGATCGATTGTGGGGTAACCCCACTGATTGAACATATAATCTACCTGTTTCTGTTCCAGTTCCCACTCGTGACAGTTCAGCATTTTCCGGCTAAGAGCATCCGACTGATGTTTCTGGTAGCCTGGCAGATGTTCCACAGCTATGTCTATCCTGTGAGAAGTGGCCCAGTTCCACAGCAGCTGAGCTTCTTCTAAAAGGATCCTGAACTATGTTCCTCCTTGCTTGGCTATGTAGAACATGGTTGTTATATTGTTGGTTCTGATTAGGACCAACTGACCTGCCAGTCTGGGAAGGAACGCTTGTAAACCTAGTCTTATGGCTTAGAGTTCCAACACATTGATGTGGAGTATCTTCTCTACATCTGACCAAAGACCTCTGGTTGAAAGCTCTTGCAGGTAAGCTCCCCATATGTCCATCAACGCATCCGTGGTAAGTAGTAATTTCTCTGTTATTGACAGCAAAGAAATACCTGCATTTAGGTTTGCTGGAATCCTCCACCACGTTAGAGCTAGCTTCAAGCGCCTTGTGACACTGACCATATCTTTACACGATCCTTGTACCTGTTTCCACTGCAAATTCATACAAAGCCTGCAAAACGAAATGAGGCATATATATGATACCATTAGACATAACAGGAACTTGTATTGCCTTACTGTAATTGATTGTTTTCCAGCAATAGACTTTGACATTGTCTGTAACTGTCTCACTCTTTCTGCCAATGAAAAGGCTTTTACAAACTGAGTGTCAAGTATTGCTCCCAGAAATTGGATCTTTGTTTGGGGTTCCAATGATGACTTCTTCCTGTTCAAAGTGAGACCTAATCTCCAGAAGAGATTGTTGCAAACATTCGTGGAAGCTGTTTCTCTTTCCCTGGATGGCGCTTTGACTAACCGGTAGTCCACGTATAGGAACACCTGGTGACCTTCTCTCCCAAGAAAAGTGGCAACAGAAGCAAGACATTTGGTGAATATTCTTGATGCTGATTTGAGTCCAGAAAGGAGCGCTTTGAACTGGTATTCCTGACCGCAACTGAAAATCGAAGGTACTTTGTGTTTTCAATGTATGGGTATATGAACTAAGCACCCCGAAGGTCCAGGGAGGTAAAAAGAAATACCCTTCCTGCGTCATCAGGAGATCTTCCCACAGACGAAGCATCCAAAATTACTGTTTCTTTAGAAACTTGTTCATCTCTCAGATACAGAAATGGTCTCATCTGACCTGTTTTTCTTTTTGATAAAGAAAAACATTGGAATAAAAACCTTAATTCCTTTTAAGAGAAGTATGAGAATTTCCATTTGCAACTCCTTCAAGAGAAGATGATGTTCCTTTCTTGGTGGGAAAACTGGGGGTCTCTGAATGAACTCCAATGTATGACCTTATTGAACAATTTGTCTCACCCATTTTTCTAATGTTATGTTGTTCCATGCGGGAGCAAAAAGGGAAATTCCACCCCCCAACCTTTTTTGAAAAACAGATGGAAAAGGGAGGGTGAGCTGGGAGTCCAGCTATTTTCTGATTGTCATTGCTTCTTGCTTGTGAGGAACCTCTCTTCCATCCTGAATACCTCCCATAAGCTTGTCTTTGGCTCCGACTGAAGGAGTATCCTTGATCATATCCAGAATGTCTTTGAGGGTAATAAGATCGCACCTGACCTCTGTACAGATTGAATTTTGACCTGAAATTCTGTGATCTTTGTGAGCCACAAAAATTAGACATCCCAAATCTGCGATACTGCAAAAGTCTTAACGCCTTTGCAGTATCAGTTTTAAGGCCTTGCAGAGCCTCATCAATATGTTTACCAAAAAGAGTCAGGCCATCAAATGGCATATCTAAGATCAGTATGGAAGTCTGTGGATTTTAACCAGCCTTGCATCCGTAACAAAGTCCCTCTACCAACTGGCAAAAACCTGTATTTGACGCATTAATCATCGATTCAGTAATGAAAGAGGAGGTTAGTTCTCCTCTCTTTAGGAGAGCTCTTGCAATTTCCCTCTTATCCTCAGGAATAAGCACCAGTTATGGAGCTATGTCATGGCACAATCTGGTGATCATAACAACCTAGAATTGCCAGGGCATTGGCTGTCTTTATTGAGGTCGCTGCCATAGAGGATATCCTCCGGCCCAGATTGTCAATACGCTTGCTATCCTTGTCTGGTGGACTAGATGATGCCGTTATTGGGGTCTTGGTTCTTCTTTGAGCCGCTGAAGCAATTACTGAATATGGTTTAGTATGACCAGTGAGCCAAGCAGGGACTGAATTGGGGCTTTGTATTTCTTTTCCAGACGAACTATCACTGCTGAAACTGTAGCAAGTGTATTAATTAATTTCAGACCACACATAATCAAGGATTGGTATGGATTTAAGGTATTTTCAAGGTAGTTCTTTAAAGTCATAAAGAAAACTTGAATGAACTACAGAGGACACTGGTAGGTTGAATTTCTTGGCCACTCTTTCAATCAATGCATGACATTTAGAGATATCATCTACAGCATCTTGTGGAATTGGTCCATTGTTTCCATTTGGAACAACAAAATCTCAGCTATTTGTATCCCTTCCATCACCATCTGGTGGTAGTTCACCTTCCTCTTCCTCAATATCAGAATAGGTAAAGCCATCAGAGCAAACATCATATATGTCTCCTTCATGGACCGATCTGCTTGGCATTGGAGAAGTAGGTAGGGGTAATGGCTGCCTAGGATGTAAAACTGGTGGAGGAGCAGGTTGAGGAGGCGGAAGGATGGGAGCAGTAAGTAAACCCATGTTAGGATTATCAGTTGGTTGCTGCGGCAATAACTTACAAAAAGTATCTATCATTTGCTGCAATGTTAATAGGAAGGCCATTGGCACTTGGACCCTATCTGGCTCTCTATAATATGTAGGTGGATTCTGTTGTAAATCCATTTTGGTACTTCCAGACTTGTACTCCGGCTGACATACATATTCATTGTAGGATTCCCCATTGTCCACTGCGTCCTCTTCAAAATCTGGAACATATCTCACATCCAATTGCGTTGGGCTATAAGCAGTCAGTGAGGCATAATCACTAGCTTCTTCGTGATCTGACTGTAATAATTGTACTGGAGGTATTTCCGTCAGCCTTAAAGGTGAAAAAACATTTCCTCCTATGTTCTTTATTGCCGGCGTGGTTTCCAACTGTGCTGCCATTGACGGTATGATGGTCGTCATCGACGGCATGCTCAATGTGAACGGTCTCCTCGACAGCGTCCTCATTGATGATATCTTCGCTGTCGATGATGGAGTTAAAGTCCTCAACGAGGTTTCCTTTAAAGACTTCTTTTTTGACACAGATGAGTGTCTTTAACACTTAAACTTTGGTTTGTCAGAGGAGGAGGTGGCTGCATGTGCTGTACCAACTAGATCATGCTCAGGAAATTGTAAACATCTCCTTTTGTGTGCTGCCTTCATGGACGTGCTTGGGGGGCCACTTCTTATGGAATCTTAGCCTGAAGAGGGGGCATCTCCTTTAGAAGGAGCAAAATTCTCTTTATTCACAAGAAATTATGTCAATCTCCTTTCTCTGTCCTTGAGATTCTTAGTGGAAAAAGACTTACATATCTTGCATACCGCTAATTCTTAGGATAAAGACAATTAATACACTGAGAGTGTGGGTCATCAGTGTAAATTTTCTTGCTACCACAAGATAAACAGGTTTTAAAAAGAGATCTCTTCTGTCGTCTGCCATGGTGACAGTTGCTTGTCAGACCAAAAAGATCTCCCTGGTCCAGAAATTGTAACAATGTTCCCTAGAAACAACTTGCAGTACAGTAGTGGTGAAGGTAGGGCTAGTTCAAATCCAGGGCAGACCAAAATGGACACAGTTTAAGTTTCACTGAAAGGCTAGAGATGAGCTTTGACTAGGGGCTCCCACACACACACAACGTGCGGTAGACATCTGAGCTATAGTGGCCTCTAGGGGGAGTAGGAGTGCTGAAGCTTCCACCTCATTGGCTGATGTTTGGTTTCTTTCAAATGAGGTGGATGTGTTACTAAACATACTATGTTGTTTCAGGCCTACAGCCATTTTACATTATATACTGTATGTTGTATATTTTTCCACTGTATACTGCAATTTTAATGTACTATGGATTCCCAGTATGACGACGAGGAATGATTTAAGCAAGTGAATATATAAAAGATCCAATGTTGGAGAACTATTGCAAAAGTATTAAATGAGGGGGTGTAGACACATCTAATTATGACACTTGGTTTGAATTTTTAATAAACATACTTTTACACCTAAATTTCCCTTTAAAGGTGTGGAACATGAAGTTCCCAAACTCTCTGAAGAAACTGTACTGCAACAGTAGTTTTGCACCTTGAAGAGTTTTCTGGATTCACATACTGTGCATCATTCCACCATCTAGTGGTTGGGCTCGGAATTCTTTGTTAGTCCTCTTTCCTTTGCTCTCTTTCCTTTTTTTTGCTGGCCATTTTCTGACCATTTGGTGCTATGCCCATCCTGCTGTTACACCAGACGTGGACCTCAGAAGCCTCTGCGCGGAGTCGCCATCTTAAGATTTTGTTTTTAATCTTTGGTCCATGTTGGCTTCTTGATGATTAAAGGTATCGCAGTATGAAACACTCCTTCTAGCCTTCTCATTTTCTGGTGAGGTGGAGGGTCACATGTGACTCCAAAAAACTCTTCAAACTGCAAAAGTACTCCTACTGGTAAGTAACCGTTTTGTTTTGCAGCATGAATCCTTTCCTAGATTCAAATGGTGTGCATTGATTTTGTAGTGGTATCTCTTATTCCTCTTGGAGGTGGTGTTAAAAAAATGAGGTTGAGTTTGCGAATAGTTACCTCAGCAGTCTCTGTCCCACTTATGACTCTTTCCTCAGTTGGGCGTCCATGCAATAGTGCTTTGTAAAGGTGTGGACTGATGACCA
The DNA here is from genome assembly GCA_963921515.1 of Calotriton arnoldi. Classification (NCBI taxonomy): domain Eukaryota; kingdom Metazoa; phylum Chordata; class Amphibia; order Caudata; family Salamandridae; genus Calotriton; species Calotriton arnoldi. The sequence continues at coordinate 390,520 of CAWUFW010000811.1, forward strand.
TGTGGTTGTCATGCATATATCGCTTATCAGCATGTTTATTTGGAATTCTAAAGTGGCACCACTTTTCCTTGTGAAATGCGCTCTAGGCTTCGTGGTAGCAGCGCTGTTTTGTCTGCACTACCCATCTTGCGATGGTGCCCTTTGTTACTGGTGATCCTTTGCTTGATGTTGCGAAGGATATGAAGAATTGGTTTCCCTTTCTGATGCTTTTTGTTCTTTCCAGGTAGTACATCACTGCCCTGCATTAAGTCTAGTGCAGGGATGTGGAATTCCTATAGCCCAACATCCGGGACATATTGTTTGGGGTCAAGGGCAACAAGTTTTCATGTGTAGTATGTCCTTGGGACAAGTAGGCCCAACCCCCTACAGCATAAACCCTTTGGCTGTCAGTTTATAGTAACACATCATGAACCAGGGAAAGGCATTGCCTGCAGTTAAGGTAATATTTATATCCATGTGTAAATGCTGTTCAAACTTGTATTTATGGTTCATTAATGCAAAGGCTTTATTTTTAGGGCGAGCGCTCTAAGTAAATGTTGTAAGCTCAGACACTACTGATAGTGGTTAGAGTATAAAAATGTGTACACACATTTTCAATTTTTAGCAATATGAGGCTTTGCATACTGCTCCCAGAATGCTCTCTGATTACATGCTAATATTTGCAGAAGCTTGAAAGCAAGATTGATGATTCTTTGCTTTCAAAATAAAATGTTCACAAAAAAAGAATGCAAAAACATTTCGCTTAACTACTGAAAATATTTAGGTACCAATTCTTTGCAGCATCATTTAGTAAAATGTGTTGATGTACGGTAGTATTTCCCAAAAATATTCGTAATGGAAAATCAGTGTAACCAGTTTTAATAAGATTATGGGAAACATAAAAATAAATAAGCATTGGTAAAGTCAGTAGGTCTGAAATTGTTGATCAGCCTTTTGGTTTTGTCAATGCGTCACTGGCATGGTTTTGTAAAACCTTATTGGTGTGGGAGCTGCCGGGCCCTCACAAATATAACAAACACTGGCAAAAGCAAAAATAGTTTTGGTCTCAAAAAGCACACATTGCACAGTAGTTCCTGGCACTGAACAAAACAACTGTGTGTTGATATGCTCCTTGTGAAAGAACAGAATGCTGTCACTCACAGTGAAGCTAGCTGATAGACAGAGATAGAGACAACATTTTAATAAACACAAAAGGTCATGGTTAACGCCAGACCAAATTAGGGGTCCAATTATTAAATAAAGTGCGCCCATGTCCTTGGATTAATGCAGATATACGACTTTCATGAATTCCCAAGACTTTACAGAAGTAGGCCAAGAAATAGTACTCCTAGAAAATATTTGTGAACTGCATTTTAGCATGAGCAAATATGCAGGTGTAGATTTGCTCATGCGAAAATCTGAGTGTTTGCAAGTTTACTTCCCCTCCAACCACTTTTTTCCCAACCCAGGAAGAAGTTTTATGTCTGCCATTGTCAGGAGTAAATATCCAACCTTTCTCAGTATGGGAAAAGATTAGTAAAGAGTTGGTGAAAACCCTAAAAACATGCAAGTTAGTAGGTTTGCACAGACTCAAAAGGGCATTCCAACCCTGGAACTGTTGCTTACCATTACCTTCAGCCCCAGTATGTAGATCTGCGGAAACGTGGCAACATAAGGGAATTGCTAGTATTTGAACCCTACTATGGAAGGAGGCCTGGCATAATCAGAGAGGCTATTTCAGAGCTCCTATATAATGAGATTGCTGCCATAATTTATCACCGCATTACATGGCACAAAAGGGACAAGTGGATTTTGTTACAGGACAAGTAGATTTATGAAGCAACCTGTGCCATGGACAAGTAGATATTTTATTAAATTCCACACCCCTGCTAGTGTGTGTAGGGCTCTTTCAGCCTGCATTTTTGGCTGTTGGAAAAAGGCTAGAAGATGAATCGCTTGATTCACATGGAACTGTGATAAGACTTTTGGTAGGAAGTGTGGGTTTGTCCGCATAACAATCTTGTCTTTGTGAATTTGAAGTAGGGTTACTGGGTGGTTAGAGCTCGCAGTTCACTTAACCTTCGTAGTGATGTGATTGCAATTAGGAAGGCAGTTATTAACGTCAGGAACTGCAGTTCTGCCTTGTGCAGAGGTTCAAAGGGTGTCTTCATTAGTAGTGTCAGTACCATGTTAAGGTTCCACATTGGTGAAGGTGCTGACCTGGTAGAGCTAGTCTCTTTGCCCCTTCTAGAAACCTTTTAATTACTGGTGCAGTGAAGAGACTTCTTTCTAGGTGCCCTCTTGTGTGGACTACTATTTCTGCTAAGTGTACCTTTAGCTTGGGGTATGTTAGGTTGTCGTCGAGCAGGTATGTGAGGTATCAGATTACTGTAGTGTCCTTCATTCTGCAGTGGAACAATTCCTTATTCCTGCACTACAGGACACATCTCTGCCATTTTGCTGAATAGCACCTTCTTGTACTCTGCCTTCTTGCTTCTTTTAGGATGTTCATGACCCCCTCCATGACCCGCTTTGGGAGGTTGAGGTGGCAAGCTCAATGTCCTCAGGAGCCAGGCCACCAGGCTCAGGGTGCTTACTTCCGGGTGTTGGACTCTTCTCCCTTGCACAGTGAGACGGTCGTGCCTTGTTAGCAACTTTATTATGATCCTCTGGTGCCATCTCCACTAGGTCCGAGAACCATGTATGTTTTGCCCACTGTGGGGGGATGAGAATCATCGTCATGTGCAACTGTTTGCATTGCTTATGACTAGGGGTGTGAGGGGATTTGGTGGAAAAGCGTATACAAATCTCCCTGATCTCTCTATATCAACAGGGCATTTCCCTTGGAGTGGTGGTGTGGGTGCCATGATGCGAAGTCTGGGCATTTTGCATTTTCTGGTGTTGCAAAAAGGTTGATCTCTGGGGTACCCCAGTGCATGAAGAGCTCTCAAAGCACCTGTCCGTTTAGTTCCCATTCGTGTGATATGGATGCTTGTCTGCTTAGTCTGTTTGCCTCTCCGTTTTGTCCTCCTGGCAGGTGCATTTGTTATTAAGGTTCATTCTTGTCTGAATTGCCCATATTTCCTGGGCTAGTTTAGACAGCATGTGTGACTTTGTTACTCTTTGCTTGTTCAGCTAAAACATTGTGGTTGTGTTGTCTGTTTGTATTTGCACTGTTCTTTTCCTTTACCTATGTCTGAAAGGCACGAAGACAGTCTTTAGCTCCAGAATATTTATGCTTTGGATCACTTCCTCTGCTTTCCGTAGCCCTCTGATTGTTAGCTCCCAATGCACACTCCCCAGCCCGTGTGGGATCAGTCTGGGGTAAATGTTGGAGTTGCCTGCGTGAAGGGTCTGCCCACCATTATGTTGCCCGTATTCCACCATTTCATCTGTTCTTGCACTTTTTTGCATTAAAACCACTAGATCCCGCCAACTCCCTGTTGCCCGTGGCCATTGGTTTTGGATCCACTATTGAAGGGGTCTTATGTGTAGTCTTGCGTGCAGTATAAGGGGAACACAGGAGGCTATCCTTCCCATCATTCTACCTACAGTCCTTGCTGTCAAAGACTGACCCTTGCGGTAACAGTGAGCTTGCTCTATGATTGATTGACCTTCTTGGGGGTAGGGAACCTCTTCACCTCCACCGTGTTGATCCTTGTCCCAAAAAGGTATTTTCCCTTTCCGGCTTTGTGGACTACTTTTCTAGGTTGAATCTGAAACCTAGTCTGTGGAGGGTGTCCATGACAGTTCTGATATTCTTCTTGCATTGGTGAAAGGGGTTTAGTTTTAACAGCCAGTCATCCAGGTATGAGTATATGTGTATCCTGTCTTCTTAAGTAGTCTGCCAGGTGTGCAGACAGAATATCGAGTAAAAAATATCTAGTTCCACAAATATTGAGTAATAAATATCGTGGTTCAGAAATATTGACAGCAAGAATATCGTGGTCAAGAATATCGACTTAAGGTAAGTAATATCGATTTTAAAAATATCAAAGTGTTTAATATCGTTTGTAAAAATATAGTTGTTAAAAATATCGTTTTTTTAATTAATGTTATGTATTTTAGCATATATTTTATATGTATGTTTTTTTGTATAAGAATTGTTTGTATTTTTAATATACGTGTTAAACTTTTAGTAGTTATTAATTTTTTTTCTTTGAATTTTGCGTTTTTAGTTCCGTAGCGGGTTGTGGGTTTATAGGGGAATAGGGTAGGAAGTAATTTAATTATATTAAATACATTATTTTTTATTTATTATTATTTGTTTAATTGAGATTTTATAGCTTTAAATGTGTAAAGTAATTTATGATTAATAATTGGTTGTTAATTAATTTTAATTAATTAATTGGTAATTATGGTAATTGTGTAATTATTTTTAGGTGTGTGTTGTGGTGTTTATAGGTGTAAAGGATGGGAAGTAATTTATTTTTAATTTATGGATTAATAATTGGTTGCTAATTAATTTTAATTAATTTATAATTAATTATGGTAATTGTGTAATTCATTTTAGGTGTGTGTTGTGGTGTTTATAGGTGTAAAGGGTGAGAAGTAATTTATTTTTAATTGATGAATTAATAATTGGTTGTTAATTAATTTTAATTAATTAATTGGTAATTAGTTATGGTATTTGTGTAATTAATTTTAGGTGTGTGTTTTGAGGTTTATAGGGGTAAAGGGTGTTAAGTAGTTTATATATTTTTTACAATTAATTTTTTGTTAATTGATATTAATTAAATTAATTAAAACTGTATTATGGTAAGTGAGTAATTAATTTTGGGTGTGTGTTGTGGTGTTTATAAGAGTAAAGGGTGGGAAGTAATTTGTGTTTAATTAGTTAATATATAGTTGTTAATTAATGTTAATTATTTGATATTTATTTGGGGAATTGTTTATTTTTGTGTGTGTTGTTTTTACTTTTAAAGGGGTAAAGGGTGGGTATTAAATACATTTTAATTACTTTATTATTAGTTAATAGTAATAGTTTTTAATTTAAAAATAAGTTTTAATTGTGTTTTATTATTTTATAGTTTAATTTAGGTATGTGTTGTGGATATTATAGTGTTAAAGTGTGTGTAGTCAATTATTGTTTATTAGTTTTTTATTAATAATTGTTTTTAATTGATTATTAATTATGTTAATTATGGAAGTAAATTTAATTTAAAATGTTGAAGTGTTTTGTTTTTGGTGTGGTGTTATAGGGTAGGAAATAAAATAAATACATTATTGTATTATTTAATTTTTTGTTTGTAAATATTTTCTAGTTTAAAAAAATATATTTTTTTAATTTATCTATTATTTTATACAATATTTGTAGGTTTTTGTTATATGTAATTAATATTATAGTATGTTTGCTTTTTCTATATTAAATATATTCGATTTTTCATTTTTTAAATATTGTTTATGTATTTTTATGATTTTTTTAAAATATATAATTTTTTTTATAACTGTTTCAGTGTGAATAGTCATTTTTGTCTCTCCGCTATCTAACACTTTCCCTAATGCTGCACTCACTGCAGTGGGAATAGTAATTTTTGTCTCTCCGCTATCCAACCTTTTCCCTAATGTTGCACTCACTGGAGTGGGAATAGTAATTTTTACCTCTCTGCTATCCAGCACTTTCCCTACTTTTGCACTCACTGCAGTGGGAATAGTAATTTTTACCCTTCCGCTAACTAACACTTTCCCTACTGTTGCACTCACTGGAGTTGGAATAGTAATTTTTACCCCTCCGCTCTGCAACACTTTCCCTACTGTTGCACTCACAGGAGTGGGAATAGTAATTTTTACCCCTCCGCTCTACAACACTGTCCCTACTGTTGCACTCACAGGAGTTGGAATAGTAATTTTTACCCCTCCGCTATCAAGCACTGTCCCTACTGTTGCACTCACTGGAGTGGGAATAGTTAATTTTACCCCTCTGCTATCCAACACTTTTCCCTACTGTTGCACTCACTGGAGTTGGAATAGTAATTTTTACCCCTCCGCTATCCAACACTTTCCCTACTGTTGCACTCATTGGAGTGAGAATAGTAATTTTAACTCCTTTGCTAACCAACACTTTCCCTACGGTTGCACTCACCAGAGTGTGAATAGCATTTTTTACCCCTCCGCTATCCAACACTTATCCAACTGTTGCATTCAGTGGAGTGGGAATAGTAATTATTACCCCTCCGCTATCCAACACTTTCTCTACTGCTGCACTGTTTGGAGTGGGAATAGTCATTTTTGCCCCTCCGCTTTCCAACACTTTCCCTACTGTTGCTCTCACTGGAGTGGGAATAGTAAATTTTACCCCTCTGCTATCCAACACTTTCCCTACTGCTGCACTCACTGTAGGTGGAATAGTAATTTTTACCCCTCCGCTATCTAGCACTTTCCCTACTGTTGCACTCACTGGAGTGGGAATAGTAATTTTTACCCCTTTGCTATCTAGCACTTTCCCTACTGTTGCACTCGCTGGAGTGGGAATAGTAAATTTAATTCCTCAGCTATCTAACACTTACCCTACTGTTGCACTCAGTGGAGTGGGAATAGTAATTTTTTACCCCTTTGCTATCCAACACTTTCCCCACTATTGCACTGATTGTATTGTGAAATTTAAGTTTAAATATTTTTTAATAGTTTAATGTTTTAATTTATTATAGATTTTTGTTTTTTTATATTTTAAATCATTTATATATAATTTTATTTTTTATATTAATTTAAACTTTTAACATAAATTAAAAATAATAGTTTATCAATTGTTTTAAAATAAATATATATGTATAAATTATTATGTTTGTGTGTTTATTTTCTTATTAAGTTTATTTGTTATATTTTATTAAAATGTATATTACATTTATTTTATTTTGTTAAAATTATATTTAATATATTTAATATATATTATTTTATTTTATATTTCTATAAAAGTCGATATTTTATACATCTATATTTTTTACATCGATATTTTTTAGTCGATATTTTTATACTTACCTGTTTAAGTATAGGAGTCAATATTTTTGTTGTCTATATTTTTTACTCAATATTTTTAACATCGATATCAGTGAACCGTCTGCCACTGTGGCTAGACATTTTGTGAATATCATTGGAGTGGATTTGATTCCGAAAGGAAGCTCTCTGAATTGGTAGTGGTCTTGGCTGACGATGAACCACAGGTATTTCTTGTGCTTGCGGTTGACGGGGTGAAGGTAGGCGTCCTTTAAGTCTATGGTTGCCATGTAGTCCTTTATCCGCATGAGTACCTCTTGTACCATGCATAATTAGAATTTTTGTGTTTTTATGAATTTAAAAAGCGGTGGTCCAGAATTGGTCTGAGTGACTTGTCTGGTTCCGGGATGAGGAAGTATGCTGAGTAGATTCCTTGATTTCTGTTGCTGGCACTCTCACTATAGCCCCCTTTTTCAATAGGTTGTGCACATTGTATTCTAGGCAGCGTTTCTCCTCTTTTGTGTTCTCACTCTTTCTTGGTTTGACACCTGGAGGAGTGGGGGGCCTTTTTCCTGCCCTCCCACTAGTGCTGTATGACAAGGCAGCTGGTAAGTGGAGTCACCAGCTGTTCTTCCCATGGGGGCTGCCCCTCTACGTGGGTGTCCTCAAACTGTAATGCTGCCTTGGCCATGTCGTCGTGTTTTTTTTAACTGTTTTTATCCACTGCTGTGCGAAAGAGGTGTTCTCCCGTGAAAGGAGTGTTAATGATGCTTCCCTACACCTTGCTTTTGAACCCTTGAACCCTGGCACCTGTAGCACGGTGTCTCTAATCAGTGTTGTGCCTGTGACCATCCATCTACTGGCCTTGTCTGCGGAGTCTAGGGCGTATTTCAGACACGTGTTGGTGATAATCTTGCTTTCTTCTACTAGCGTGGCTGCCCGCATTTGGAACTGCTCTGGAAGGTACTTCATGAGTTTGCTCATTTCTTCCCAGTGCTAAGGAGGTCACTGGAGTTTGCGATCCGCCACTGTGTTGCTGCTCCTCTCCCCATTTTGCGTCCCATCATCTCCACCCTCTTGCTCTCTTTCTCAGGTAGAGGGCCCGTGGAAGTGGGGATGTTGGCTCTCTTCCGTATTGTGGCCACAATTATGGAATTGGCAGCAGCATTCCCTCTAATATACAGTGTGTCTCTGGAGGAGTGTTTTTACTTTTTCTCCACTCTCGGCGTCACAGCCTTGTAGGCTGCTGGCTCTCTGAAGGCCCTCTTTCCTGGTCCAGAAAGCTGAGTAGCATCACAAGATATATGTTCCTTCTCTGTGCGGGCACCACACCAGAGATTTGAGGAGAAAGCATGTCTGTGTCTTTTCCTCCACAAGCTGTACTCGATACTGTCTGCTGCCCTCGTTACCACTAGTTGTACATTTCGATATTGTCTGGAAGGGATGGTCTCGAAGAGTAGGAGTCGGTTCCCTCTTCGGGTGAGTCGGCTTAAATGTCTTGCCACTCATCGATGCTTATAACATCGGGGCAGAGCCTCTGTTTGTTGTTGAGCTCTTTGTACTTCTTGTTCTTTTTATTTTTGGCTCTGAAGTTGTTGGGGGTCTAGTTTGACTTCCTGTTCCCCCCAGCTCAGTTCCCACGAAGCCCTAGCACAAATTCCAAAGTCCCCAAGGGTCGCCTCAAAGTCTTTTTTCTTTTGCATGCTACCATTTTAGCCTCAAGGCGCTTTTTCTTTCTTTTGACCCTGACCAGCTGTTTCAATGGTATTGATCATGGTCAGCATTCTTTTCTTCAGAGACGGGCCTCAAGGTCTATTGTTTCCTTACCTCTCTCTTGCGGGTACTTCGATGCCACGCACTTCTCTAGGGGGGTAGGGAATGGGGACAAATCTGGGGTTGGGGGCACCAAATTTGGGTGGGTTTAACCTCCACTGATATCCTTGTGTCGGGACCCGTGGTGCTCCTTGTGTTTCGACCTCCCCTCGGTCGACTCATCTTAGATTGGGATAGCCTTTCAGAGCTTGGAGTCCGCTGAGTTTTGGTCACCTCCCTCCTGCTTTTTCCCCTGAACCTGAGGTCTTTTTGTGGGGGTCTCCCTCTTTATGTTTCTTCAAGGGACCAGGTCCCATCTCAACGACCTCTCGCACAGCGGCCGACCCATCGGCTTGTGCCACTTCGGTGCCCCGGTTATCGTCTTCTTCGCTCGAAAGCCCGAGCTCTCTTAGGGATGTGCTCCCCTTCTTCTAAACCTGCATGGTGGCATAGTGGGCCTGTTTATACTTAGCTTTACTCCTCAGCATCTCGAGAGGAACTAGGCGCATGTCTTGCGGCCCTTGGCGTTATGATCCCTGGCAGTGGCGGCTGGCACGGATCGGGGGTGGCACATGTGAAGAAAAAAAAATACACTTGGCTCTTCACCGCATCTCTCCTCCGTCGGCTCTCTGCGTCTCTTCTGTACAAGTTGGGCCAGAACGTAAGCAGGAAGCACACAGGCTTCCCTAAGCCAATCACGACACTGCTGTCAGCAGCGTCGTGATTGGTCTGAGCGCCGTGGTTAGGTGCTCCGACGGGGACTATGAGCCTGTGCATGTTCTCCACTCAGGCTGTGCAATACAGTCTGGTGGAGAACATGCTAAGTACGCATGCCTGTTTGGCCGGACCAAGACGGCTGGCCAAACCGTCATGCGTATTAACATAGCACACACCACTTCTACCTCTACTGTGTGAGCAGAGCAGCCGAGCCCCGCCCCGCAAAACTGCCTCAGCAGGGAAAAATAGAATGATAATAACATTGTGTCATTATCATTTTATTTTTCCTTTTTTACACTGCTTCAAAGCAGTGGGGCGATGCTCCTCCGTCTTAGCGGAGGAGCCGCCACTGATCCCTGAGTAAGCAGAGGCTACAGATCTGATGGTTGTCCTTCTGGGTGAACTTGTCGTGGCATTCTGGACAGAACGTAAAAAGAGTGTTCTCCATTTCCCTTGATGGGTCCGCTGTCCTGTCTGTGCATTTTCCCACTGCGTGGTCACCCTTTCAGGTGGTGCACCTTCTTATTGGTGCTGGTTGGTGTTTTTTGGTGCTTTGTCTCTTCCACAGATGCCCCACGTGTTGGATATTCTCTCTACCCGAACCTCTGCTCTTCTCTTTGTCGGCGTCCACTGAGGTTTGGCTGATGCTTCCAGACCCAACGGCAGAAAAAAAGAATCTGTAGATGTTGACCACGCACAAAGGCTTCTGGGGCACACGTCTGACATCACAGGAGGATGGGCATAGCAGCCAATGGCTAAAGATGAAGAAAAGGGGACTAACAAAGAATTCCAGACCCAATCACTAGATTGTGGAATAATGCACAGCATGTGAATCCAGAAAAAGATTCATGGTGCAAAACTTAGGGTTACGGTCTAATCGCTGCTTTTCACTGAAATCAGCTAGAGCAGTGATTCAAACCTATTCGGAACTTGGATGACTGGCTGCTGAAAACCCATCAAAGTACAAGCTATGAGTGATGAAAACTGTCTCTTGGGGGCTGGACAGGCACCCCAAGAGTACAGCGTAGGTTGGGGACACAGCAGCTCACAACCAGATGCAGAAAGGTATCACATTGACTCTACATGACCCCAGCTGATTATTTTTGGTTGTATAAGTGACTCCGGTCAGTTACGCTTGCTTGTAGTTCCTGGCAGCAAGTTCCACTAAAACAATATTTACAAAGGTCTTCAGTCAGTAGGGCCTTGCTCTGGTCTTCTTGAGAGGCCTGTACTTGCTCCTTTCCTTGCGGAAGTGCACAGCTTCCATTGTTCTGTCATATCATAGAACCAAGGATAGCCCAAGCAAGAGTTTTTTCCAAAACCTTAACGAGGTCAGCAACAAACAAAAGCTCCATTTTCATAAACATCTCATCTAAAATTTGTGTGAAGGTGCGCTTTATAGTCCAGACAAATGACTAAAATAATAGACAATGTAAGCTATAAAATGTTTGGGCGTAAATCTGTGTCGTAGACTGGGCAATACCCTGATTTTCCTCATGCATCAGATTGATAAATGTTCTTTCTACTTACCTATGAATACAAATCATATATATCTTAAAATAAAAATATCACTAGCAGGACCCGTTTATACAACCCCATGATGAAGAGTCTTGACTGGTTGGTGTGGATCCCCCTTGGAGAGTGAAATAATATGACATTCAAGTAGGAGTGCAATATTCTTGATGGGCCAGGGACACCAGCGTTAAACAAGAGTGCCCAAAAAGCATAAGATCTCACAAAAGTAATGAGAATGCACAACTAATCTTCAAGCAGCAGAGACATTGACCCAAAACATGCAAAAACTTTCAAAGTGGATTTTTATTCGATGTATCTGTGGAGCCTTTCCCCATAACTCTCCCATTTAAAAGATCAAGGGAAATGGATGACCTGTATTGAAAGGGCAAAAATGTACAAGTTTTAATATTAAGTGACTTAAAGTCACCTGTTGGTTTGCTTAGTTTAATTTGGCAAAATAAACATGTTTTCTTCGAGAAAGAAATGTGAATACAGCATGCATGCTTATTGATTGATTTACCTTACAAAGTTAAGATGCCAGAAACAACCCAGATCCTCTGGCTGTTAAATAAGCATGTATCAACTATTTAAATATTACCATTGATCACAATTTAGCTACTACTATGTGAGATTGTTTTATAATTACCTTGTACGCCCCTCCAACGTCACCACACCGTGATACTCTTAGATAAGGACCCCCACACACATGGCAGGATACTCACGCACATAATGACGTCTCGCTGCATATTTGGATAGCCACTAACACCAGAATAACTTTTGGAAAGCGCACGCTGTCCCCCCCATCTCACCCCTCCCCTCCCTTTTTCTTCATGGTCTTCTTCTTCTGGGTATTTTGAATTATGCATGATGTTTGATGTGTTTTCTGTAGCCCACTTGCTGTAGAACTACAAAATCGCAGTTTAGGATGAGATTGACAATGCTATACTACTGGTTAACCATGGGACCTCCACAATATTGTAGACCTCTCCTCTACAGGGAATGCAATGTCACTGTACGACTGTTGCCTTTTTTATTCTTTGTAATTTTTGTTGTCCTAATAAAGCATAATTAAAAATATTTTTTTTTACCTTGTGCACAGGCTGAAATTCTTTTGTAATCGCAAATATGGTTTGAATATTGTTTTCACTTAGCTTCTGCACAAGATGAGCAATGGAAGGATAATCCTGTTAAACGAAGCAAAAGATTAAGTCAACAAAACAGCAAGTCAACCAGCTTCAATGCCAAAGAAAAAGATTAGAGTTTTGAATAATCTTTTCTTGATAATAATTCAAATCAACTTAATGCGTGGAGATGGCAGTGTACTACTAAGGGTAACTTAATTACTAGAAGGCTTAACGCAATTTCTCCAAATCCCACTTATGTAGGATGCATAAAAATAGTTTTTTCACCATTCAATTCATTTAGAGTCATGTGCCATGTAACTCAGCTGCATGAAAAAATATATAAACATCATTTTCGGTTTTGCTGTGAGGTTATCCCTGATTCACATGTACACCCTTATGCCATCTAATGTCTGAGCACAGAAATGCATCTTATTTAAATCTGTAAATGTTTCTGGATGTTAATCTTAAAGATAATGACATTAAACGAAAGAGCATAATGCCCACACAATATTGTCACATTATAATTTCCCTAACATTGTTTCGGACATATTTAATGCTTTGATGTAAATGTGCATCTAGAACAGCTGCAGCCTGCAAAACTGCTGTAAAAGGTAAGCAACTTTTTCCTTTTACAGCGTGAACCCTATTCTAGATTCTTGTGGTGTGTATAGACTGCAAAGCAGTGTTTCATACTGCACACTGTTTGACATGGAGTGAGTGGATTGAAGAATGCACCTGCTACCTTTCAGAGTTTGGTGAACCGAGTACTTTCAGGTCTAGAAAATGTAAGTGCAGCTTATCTTGATGATATAGTTGTATTCAGTTCCACCTGGGATGATCACCTGGTCCACTTCAAGGAAGTGCTTCAGGCCCTGCAGCAGGTAGCCCCGACAAGGTATGCAAGTGTCAGATAGGGCAGGGCTCTGTTGTGTACTTGGGCCTCCAAGTTAGTGGAGGCCATGTACAACCTCTCCAACCCAAGATCTAGACAATTCTTGCCTGAGAAGCTCCAAAGACACAGACCTAAGTTAGAGCCTTTCTTGGTCTGTTTGTAAAGGGTTATGGTACCATAGTAGCACGGCTAACTGAACTTACCTCCAAGAAGCAACCCAGAAAAGTTATCTGGACTGAGCAGTGTCAAAAGGCTTTTGACACCCTTGAGGAAGATCTGTGCTCAGCACCTGTCCTGAAGGCACTTGACTTTAGTAAGGAACTCATTGTTCAGACCGATGCCTCTGAACATGGGATTGGGGCAGTGTTGTCACAGTGAATGATATGGGCAGGGATCAGCCAGTTGCTTTCATTAGCAGTAGACGCCTCCCCAGAGAGCAGTGTTGGAGTGCCACTGAGAGGGAAGCCTTTGCTGTTTTTTGGTCCCTGAAGAAGCTGAGATCCTACCTGTTTGGGACTCACTTCAGAGTTCAAACTGACCACAGACCTAAATGATGGCTGTAGCAGATCAGAGGAGAGAGCCCCAAGTTGTTGAGGTGGTCAATTTCCCTACAGGACATGGACTTTACAGTGGAATACAGACCTGTAACTGACCATGCCAATACAGATGGCCTTCCCAGGTTATTCCACTTAGATGATGAGAACTACCAGGATAAGGGCTATTTGCTTATCACCTTTCGTCTGGAGGGGAGACTGTGAGGAAATAGGTTGTATTATATGGTGTGGTTGTGCAACCTCACCGTGTAATACAGTTAAAAAAAACCTTAAGGTCCAGTAGGTTTCATCTGCACACCCCTCAGCTCAGCCCTACGTAGCTATGGCACTGAGCAGCAAGGTTAAACACAGGAACAAGTGTTAAGCATTTAAACAGCACCAACACAATTGAAGAAAGCAACACAACACTCCAGCTATCCTAAATCAATTTTTAAAATAGGTTGTATTTTAGGCACTAGAACGAAAAAGATCCACCGGAGGGTTTCAGAGATACAGATTTTACAAGCAATAATAAAATCAGTGCAATTTCACTCAACTGCAAACAAGCATTGGCTAAGTCAATGAATTGGACACTTGAAAACTTTTTCTAAGAAAATATAGGGGTCAATGCAATCGGTTAGAAGTACTTGGGGCGACCAAATCCGGCAGGGAGCTTGTCAGGGGGACCAGCAAGGTCTTCAAGAACAGTTAACTTCACAGGAGAAGCAGTCCTTCAACAGTTCCAGGCACTTTATCTGTGTTGCAATGGATTTCTATGGAGTGGTCCTGATGCAAGGGATGAAGGATACAGAAGATGCTCTAAGAATGTTGTGGATGCGAAGTGGTCAATGGGGGTCGTCCCGCAGAGATTCCTTGGTCCACGAAGATTGTGACGAGGTCCTGGTAGTAGGGTTGACGTCCCACAAAGTCTTCTATGATCTGGCCGAAGTCCAGTTGCCAATGGACAACCAGTTGCCTGTTGTTGTGCTCAAAGGCTAGTCCTTCCTGAGCCGATAACTCGCTTTCTGAGGGTCCAAACAACTCTCCAACAGCACTGCCAGGCTTAGTAAACTCGGGTGCAACTCTGTGCATTGGGTCTTGGTCCTCAGTGCTGCACGGTGGCGGTGGTATCGGCTTGAAGATTTTGGGATACCAACTTGCCCCAGCAGGCTTCTTCAGCTGTTGTGTCCCTGTGATGCAAACAGGAGGCCAGTCAGCTGTTGTCAGTTTTCTTGGCTTGACTGTACTGTGGAGACTGCTTCTCCTTGAGTAGGACACAGTAGGCACAGACCCTCTGTTCGCTAGCCACATGGTGCAGCAGGTGCAGTCCTCGTCGGTGTAGCCTCTCTTTGCTGATCCCACCCTTCTTTGGTCCTCCTTCCCAGGCGGTTGAGATCTGAGGTCTAGGTGCTCCCTTTATGATCAGGAAGTGCCCTCAGGGCAGGATGTGGCTGGTAGTCATTGGGCTACCAGGTTACCTCCCACCCGATGACCACTTCCTGTGGAGTGTGGAATCTGGCTAATCCAGGATGCACCATTCAGCCCACTCCCATGATGGTGAGACCCCTCTCCTGGTGTACAGACGTCACTAGCCCAGTCCGGGGTGTGGGTACTTAAGTTCTGCAGGCCCCTGGGGAAACCGGTTTGGCCACTGGTTTCCCCTCTCTGCTCCCTGTGGTAGCCTATCTACCTCAACAATGGGCAGGGTTGTATTGGGATAAGAAATCAGCCCGGGCAGCTAAAAAAAAGTGTCCCACTTTGCATTTTGCCTTTCCTCAAAACACTGTTTCGGCGAAGCACCTGAAAATAAGTGAGGCCACTTCTGCTCAGGCCCCTTGCCCCCGCTCAGTATGCATACATTAATTGGCCGGCCCAGCGAGAGAAAGGGAGTGACACCTCTGCCCGTTGATAAAAGGGAGGTAATGGACGCCCATCTGCCTCCAGAAAGGCCACTCAGGGCCCCACTGGGCCGCTGGGTCATCTGAACACACCAGACACAGCCCAAATGGACCCCCCAGGCTGCCATAAAAGCAGCCCACAGCTGGAACTTCGATACTGGCCCCTCGGCCATTGCCCGAGAGCCCGCCTTACAAATCCGACCCGACAATGGGGCAGCCCTAATAACTGCTGACTTGGACTACTAAAGTTCTAAGGCATCAAACAACTTGTTATAATAAGCCCGACTTGATGCTCAAGTTGAAATTAAAGTAACTTGAGGCGGGGTGCAACTTTTACAAAGTTACCACTTTGTTACCCTAAACTCCCATGTGCTCCTGCACAACGTTTGTCCCAGAGACAGCTTTCTGCCCTCCTGGAGAGACTTGCCAACACCTCCCTGGAAGGACACACTAGAAACCTGCGCAGGAGAGAGGTGTTACCGCCCCCTGGCAGGAAGCCACACAGGTGTTAGCCCAAAAGGCAAGCTTCAAAGGTGAAGTCGCCTTCGAAAAGCAATGGGGAACACTTGGAAGGAGGGCTACCCTATTGTTTAGGTAGACAGTTTGGCACTCGGGAAGGAGAGGGAAAAACAGTTGCCAAACCGGTTTCTCAGGGGGATGTAGCCCCCTTGGTGGCCACATATCTGGGTTGGGATAGGGAATTCTGGATGCCGAAAGAAGGGTTCAGCCATGCTGGGAGGGGGCGGAATAGTGCATCCTGGGATAGCCAGATGCCACACTCCACAGTAAGTGGTCACCGGTGGGAGGGAACCCGGTAGCCCTTTGGCTACCAACCACATCCTACCCTTGGCACCCAGAACTCAGATCTTGACTAGACTGGAAGAAGGACTGAAGGACTGCCCTGATGCACCAAGGCCCCGGCGAAGAGAGGCTGCCCCGGCGTGGACTGCACCTGCTGCATCTGGTGTCTAGCAAAGGAGAAGGGACTGTGCCTGCTGTGTTCTGCTCGAGGAGAAGCCGTCTCAAGAGCCCAGCCTAAGCAAGAGTCAGTTGACTTACCTCCTGTTCGCAGCACAGCTCCACAACAGCTGAAGAAGCCTGCTGTGGCAAGTTGGCAGCCTAGATTTTCACAACGCTGCCAGCCACTGCCGTGCAGAACCAGAGACCAAGCCCTGACACTCAAAGTTGCACCCAAGTTCGATCAACCCAGGAGACCTGGGGTGCAGCTTGGTCACCCAGAAGACGAGTTATCACACAGGAAAGGATTTGGCTGAAACTACGATACCAGGCAACTGGTAGCCCAGTGGCGAATAGAATTCAGCCAGGACAGAGAGGACTTTGAGGGACATCAAACCCTGTGGCCAGAACCGCCTCACTCTGCTCGGGGACTGAAGAGTAGCCGCAGGAAGAGCCCTTCAACATCATCGCATCCACAGCATTCTTGAGCATCTTCAGCATCCTGTATCCCTTCAACAGGAACCTACAGCATGGGATAAAAGTGCCTAGAACTGCCTGAAGACTTTTGCCGAGGTAACTGTTTCGGAGTACCTTGCTGGCCCATCTGACTGCTCCCTGCCGGAGTTGGTCGCCCGAAGTAACTCTAACAGACTGCAATCGAACTAGACAAATTGTTTGCTAAAAACGTTTCCAAGTGTCAAATTTGTTGAAGCTGCCAATGCTTTTTCGTGGTTAAGGGAAAACTTGTATATTTACTGTACCTAGTAATTGCTATATCTCCAGAGTCCTCCAGTGTTTTTTTTTCATTGTGGTGTCTAAAAATATAGTCTATTTTTATAAATTGGTGTTGGATTTTTTGAGCGTCTTGTGGATTTCTTCAATTGTTTTGGTGCTGCTTAAATGCTTTGGACTTGTTCCTTTGCGTAAGCCTTGCTGCTCAGAGCCACAGCTACCCAGGGTTGAGCTAGAAGGCTTAAGAACCAAAAACTACCAGTTCCAAAGGGGTTGGTAGGGGTATTAGGCGGTGAGGTTGCACAACCACACCATATAATACACCCCATTTCCTCACACTAACCAAGTCCTAACAACAGATATTTAACCTGATTAACAAATTAACACATTCTTCACTTTCTCATTTAGTAAATGGAAAAACAGCCCAAATTCAGAGGCCTTACATGAAAAAATGAAGTGCCGCCTTACCGTCTTCTGCATCAGTTAAGCAGGTAATTAGAATGAAATTAGTTACTTACCTGACTCCAGTTCTCCAACATTGGTATCTTTTATAGATTCACATGCTTGAATCATTCCCCATCATCAGGCTTTTGAATCCCGGGTACATTAAAATAGCAGTATACAGTGTAAAAAATATATAGGCCTGAAACAACAATGTATGTTTAGTAACACATCCACTTCATTTGAAAGAACCCAAACTTCAGCTTTGAGGTGGAAGCTTAAGCACTTCTACTCCCCCTAGAGACCAGCATAGCCAGATTTCAAAGCACAAATGTGAGAATAAAATACAATGAGCCTCTGACTGGGGAGAAGGGAGGGTCGCATGTGAATATACAAAAGATACCAGTATTGGAGACCTGGAGTTACGGGTAAGTAACTAATTTCTTCTTCAACATTGGATCTTTTATATATTCACATGCTTGAATCAGGATAGTAAGCAGTTCACATTATCAATTTCAACAAAGCGGGAAGCAGGCTCACCTTTAGTGAAACAGGTTTCTCAGGGCTGCCTGTCTCACTGCTGCGTCAGCGTCCACGTCTAGGTAGTAATACTTCGTGAACGTATGCCTGCTCCCCTAGATGGCTGCACGGCAGATGCCTCTCAAAGGTACCCCAGCATAGAGTGCTGCAGTTGAAGCCATGCCTCTGGTGGAATGTGCCCTCACCCTTCCCTGGAGAGGGCGATTGACATTGGCATGACTGAAATTAATACAGGGTGAGATCCAGCATGCTATCCCTGTTTTGGTAGGGCTTGACCTTTTCATGGTTGTGCAAATGATACTAATAGCTGGTTTGATAAGCGTATGCCCTTTATTCGGTCTATATAGAATTTGAGACATCTACGCAAGTTTAAAAAATTTAATTATCTTTCTGCTGGAGCAGATGGACTGGGGAAGATGGATCAAAGAGTGACAGTAGGCACCGTAGGAATTAATTTAGGATTTGCTCTTAATGAACTGGAGAAAAGGTTCTCATGATGGTGAATGACTGAATCTCTCCTTCTCTCCTAGCGGATGTCAGAGGCAGGAGTATTACAAGAAACAAATTTTAAGTCTGCTCTATGTATCAGCTCAAAAGGAGGTAAGATCAGCTGACTGAGGACTGCATTAACTTCCCATGGAGCAGGAGGATGACGGAGAGGTGGAAATGGTCTGAAAAGGTCTTTCATGAACTGTTTACTGATCCTTTGGGAAAACAGTGTAGATGCTGAACTGTCAGTCCTTCTAAATCTCGAGATTGCAGCCAGAATGATGATGAATATTTGAGACTACTTTTGGCCTAAACCGCACAAATATGGCAGGATCTGAGAAGCCTTTTTTTAAGCGGATGAGGACGATTATTCCTGCATCAGACACAGAAACGCTTACATTCATCGTTGTAAGACTTATTGGTCACTGGTGCGCGAGCCTGCACCAGAATTTGTTTACATTCTTGCGAAAGACCAAAGTGTCCAAACTCTAGATGGTCAGGTACCATGCTGTCAAGTTCAGCGACTTGAGATCATGGAGGAGAATCTCGCCATGATGTCTGGACAACATCCTGTGATGCATCTTCAAAGGAATGGCTGGACGTTCTCCCAACTGCAGCAGCTCGCTGTACCAGTACTGACGAGGCCACGCCGGATCAATGAGGATCAGAGTGCAATGCTCCACCTTCGCCTTCTTCAACACCCTGGGGAACAAGGGGAAAAGGTGGAAAGGCGTAGGCAAGTAGCTTGGACCAAGTGATCAAAAGAGCATTACCCATCATCTTTGTATGCCAAAACCTGCTTGTGAAGATGGGAATTTCTTGTTGTGGCAAACAGATCGATTGTGGGGTGACCCTAATGATTGAAAATGCAATCCACCTGTTCCAGTTTTCACTCGTGACAATCTGTCACTTGCCAGCTGAGCACATCTGCCTTATCGTTCTGGCAGCCTAGCGGATGTTCCACAGCAATGTTTGTCCTGTGAGAAATGGCCCAGTTCCACATCAGCTGAGCTACTTCTGAAAGGATTCTGGACTGTGTTCCTCCTTGCTTGGCTATGTAGATCATGGACGTTGTGATGTCTGTTCTGATTAGGACCGGCTGACCTGCCAGTCTGGGAAGGAACGCTTGTAAACCTAGGGGTCGATTCCGATCTCGGCCGGTAGGGCTCCGAATAGGATTCGGCTTTACCGGATCCGATTCGGAGCCCTTTTTCCCGACCGAACCGTACGCGGGTCCGGCCGAGCACGATGCGACTCCGCCGACCGACTCGTCCGGGCGACCCGACCGCTCCGACCGACTCGTACTCGGATCGTACCGCTCCGACCGACTCGCTCGGACCCGATTCGCACCGCGCAATGGAGACGCTTTTCCGGCCGGGTAGGTACGATGCGCACCTCGACCGCTCCGACCGACTCGCGCCGTCTGACTCGAACTCGCTGTCGGGAGCCGCACTTTGGGGGTCCGTGTCGGACCCCCTGTACGCGTACCCGCGCGAGGCGCACACAGGGGGGACCCATGGGTCCCCTACCTGTGCGTGCACGCCGCGGAGCGCTCCGCGGCGTACTCGCTGTAGGGGGCGCCTTGTCCGCCTCGCACCCATTGGAGGCAATGGGAGCCCGCGCACGCGTTGTACGACCGGCTCCCATTGAGTTCAATGGGAGTCCGACCGACTCGTGTCCGGTGGCATACGAATGCATCGGACTCTGCTCGGTCGGACTGCACGGGTCCGATTCGGTCGGAAATTTCTCCGGGTCCGGCTCGGTCGGAGAGATTTCCGGCCCGAATCGGAATCGACCCCCTAGTCTTATGGCGCGGAGTTCCAGCACATTGATGTGGAGATTCTTCTCTGCATCTGACGAAAGACCTCTGGTTGAAAGCTCTTGCAGGTGGGCTCCCCATCAGTTCATGGACACATCCATGGTGAGTAATAATCTCTCTGCTATTGGCAGGAAAGAAAAACCAGAGTTTAGGTTCGATGGAATCCTCCACCACATTAGAGCTTGTTTCAAGCACCTTGTGACACGGACTATATGTGCCCATTAGCCTTTTACCTGTTTCCATTAAAAAATCCAGCTCTTGCTTAACAGGTCTCATATAAAGCCTGCAAAACTAAATGAGGCCTATAAATGATGCCATCAGGCCTAACATGGACGTGTATTGCCTTACTGTAATTGATTGTTTTCCAGCAATAGTCTTTGACATTGTCTGTAATTTTCTCACTTTTTTTTCGATGGAAAGGCTTTTCCCAACTGAATGTCGAGTATTGCTCCTACAAATTGGATCTTTGTTTGGGGTTCCAACGATGACTTCTCCCTGTTCAAAGTGAGACCTAATCTCCGGAAGAGAATGATACAAGCATTTGTGGAAGCTGTTGCTTTTTCTGTGGATGGCGCTTTGACTAACCAGTTGTCCATATATGGGAACAGCTGGTGACCTATCCTGAGAAAAGCGGCAACTTGAGCGAGACATTTGGTGAATATTCTTGGCACTGATTTGAATACAAAAGGGAGTGTCTTGAACTGGTAGTGCTGACCTGCTACTGAAAATACAAGGTACCTACTGGGTTTTCAATGAATGATTATGTGGAAGTAAGCATTTCAAAGGTCCATGGAGGTCATTATTAGGAGGACTTCTTGCAGTGTAAGCATCCAAAATAATTTTTTCTTCAGAAACTTGCTCAGCTCTCTCAGATCCAGAATTTGTCTCCATTGACCTGTCTTCTTTTTGATTAGGAAAAACCTGGAATACAAAACTTGATTCCTTTGCTATTTAGGGACAATCTCTATGGATCCTTTGAACAGAACCATGATAATTTCCATTTGAAGTTCTTGCAAATGAAGATGTTCCTTTCTTGTTGAACAAACTGGGGGTCTCTGAATGAACTCCGATTCAACAATTTGTCTAATGTTATCTTGTTCAATGAGGGAGCAAAAAAAGGAAATTATTCCCCCCCCCCTAAATTTTAAGGACCAGATGGAAAAACGAGGTTGACCTGGGAGTCCAGCTCTTTCCCGATTATCATTGGTTTGTGCTTGTGAGGAACCTCTCTTCCTTCCTGAAAACCTCCCATAATTGTGTCTCTGGCTCCAATTGAAAGAGGATCCTTGATCATATCCAGACTGTCTTTGAGGATAATAAGATCGTCCCTGACCTCCGTACTGACTGAATACTGCTCTGAAATGTTGTGATCTTTGTGAGTGAAAAAAATTAGACATTCCAAATCTGCAATCCTTCAAATGTCCTCACACTTTTGCAGTATCAGTGTCGGTTTTAACACCTTGCAGAGCCTCATCAACATGTTTACCGAAAAGAGTTAGGCCATCAAAAGGCATGTTTAAGATCTTAGATTGGACATCAATATGAAAGGCTATGGATTTTAACCAGCCTTGCTGCCTTAGCACAGTCCCTCCTGCCAACTGGCGAAAACCTGTATTTGAAGCATCCATCAATAATAAAAGAAGAAGTTAGTTAACCTTTCTTTAGGATAGCCATCGCCGTTTCCCTCTTATACTCAGGAATAAGATACAGTAAGGGAGCTATGTCATGCCAGATCAGGCGATCAGAACGACCCAGAATTGCCAGGGTATTGGCTATCTTTATTGAGGGTGCTGCCATAGAGGATATTCCCTGGTCCACACTGTCAATATGTTTGATGTCCTTGTCTGGCGGACTAGATGATCGCGTTATTGGGGTCTTGGTTCTTCTTTGAACCGATGAAGCAATCACTGAATCCAGTCTAGAATGACCAGTGAGGCAAGCTGGAGTTGATTCCAGGGCTTTGCATTTCTTTACCAGATGAGGTATCATAGCTGGAATGGTAGCAGGTGTCTTTATTAATTTCAGACCTTCTGACCACACATAATCAAGAATAGGTATGAATTTAATGTATTTTCGAGGTTGTTCTTGGTAGGTTGAATTTCTTCGCAGCTCTTTCAATGAATAAATGAAAGTTAGAGATCAATTGTAGCATCTTGTGGAATTGGTCATCATTTCCAATTGGAACAACAAAATCTCTGCTATTCTCATCTCTTCCATCATCGTCTGGTGTTAATTCACCTTCCTCTCTTAATATCAGAATAGGTAGAACCATTAGAGCAAACATCATCCGTGTCTTCTTCATGACCAATTCCCTTGGCGTTGGAGCAGGTGGTAGAGGTGATGGCTGCCTAGGAGGTGAAACTGGTTAAGGAGCAGGTTGAGGAGGCGGGAGGATAGGAGCAGCAGGGAATCTCATGTTAGGATTATTAGTTGTTTGCTGCGGTAATGCCTTAGTAAAAGTATCCATCATTTGTTGCAACGTTGATAAAAAAGCCATTGGCACTTGGACTCTATCTGGCTCTCTATAATATCTAGGTGGTTTCTGTCTTAAATCCATTCGAGTTCTTCCAGACTAGTACTCTTGCTGATGCACATATTCACTGTAGGACTCCTCATCATCCATTGTGTCCTCTTCAAAATCTGGGACATTTCGCACATCCAGTTGCGTTGGGCTGTAAGCTGTCAGTGAGGCATAATCACTAGCCTATTCTTCTTGATCTGACTGCAATAATTGTACTGGAGGCACATCCACCACCCTTAAAGGTGAAAAAACATTTCCTCCCATGTTTTCTATTCACTACATGGTTCCCAGTGGTGATGCCATTGACGGTAGTGGCGTCGTCAACGGTATGGGCGTCGTCGTTGACGGTATGTTCGTTGTCGTTGACGGCATGGTCATCATCACCAGAACGGTCGTTTTCGATGGTCTGCTCACCGTCATGCTCGACATCATGCCTGTCTTCATCGGTGTCGTCGTCAACAGTAGCTTCGTTGTCGAGGATGGAGTTGAAAACTTTGACGTCAACGAGGTTTCCTTTGAAGACATCTTTTTTCACACAGGTGAGTCTCTGTAGTGCTTAGACTTTAGCAGAGGAGGTGACTGCAAGCGCTGTACCAAACAGATCATGCTCAGGAAACTGTAAAAGCCTTCTCTTGTGTTCAGCATTCACGGAAGTGCTTAGGGGGGCACTTCTCACTGAATCTTCCCCTGAAGAGGGGCATCTCCTTTAGCAGGAAGACTATTCTCTTTCTTCATAAGAAATATTGCCAACCTTTCTCTGTCCTTAAGAGTCTTAATGGAGAAATATATACAAATCTTACATTCCGCTCACTTATGCCTAGGATAAAGACAATCATTACAATGAGAATGTCAGTCACTTGGCCGAGTAAGGGAAGAATGTGGGGGCGGGAGCAGGGGGGCGAATAGACGAGAAAGTCTGGGAATCTGATTATGAGCCGAGCCAGAGAAATATGGCAAATCCTGAAGTCTCGTAAGACATTGATTTTGTTTGGAACCCCAAATTCATACTCTGCATGCATATTTTGCCCCCATTCAACACCTTGCTGGACTGTGTTGGCCTCAGTGGAGCGAAACTGCATTTTAGGGCAGATTTCGCCTATATGTATAATACAGTAAAAGCACTACAGGTTTTCAAGTAAGCCCTACTGACCTATCTATGAATGCTCACAAGTATTATATGGCCTACCTCAGGTTAGCACTTATCCTTGTGGAGTCCCTTCCACACGAGGCTACCTGTGCACAATTACTGGGCTGCACATGACTGTAGTCTCACACGCACTGCCCACACACATGCGCAACCAATCCAGTGCCTCCCACCCTAGCTGTGCAGCAACACCCTGATCTTAAAATGCAGCCAATGACAGAAGCGCTGGTTTATTGTTAAAAATGTTTGCCTAAATTGTTCTTTGCCCTTTCTTTATGCCTTTTCTGTGAAAGGCTTTGTCTGCTGGTTGGAGGAGGTGGTTGTGGATGCGTTTGAAGTAAATTCCAGCAGAGGGAGTTCCATATGCTTCCTTTTTTTGCACCACCTTTGCGGAACGGCTTGGTAGAGCATGTTTCACAGAATTTTCCCCAGAGGAGGAGGTATTTCATCTAGAAGAGGAGCTTCTCTTGTTTCTAGCAAGCACAGACTCCACATCCTTTCTCGGTCCTTAGGAGTCTTTGAAGGGTAGTCCTTAAAGATGTCACAGTGAGACACTTCATGAGAGGGATAAGGTAATAAACGCACTGATCATGAAGCGCATCAGTATACATCTTTTGTCTACAGACTGTGCAGGACTAGGATAGATCTTTTCTCTTTTGGCTCAGCTATAGTACCACTTGGTGACAGTAGACCGAGGTAAAAATGCCAGAAATCCCCTTAAAACAACTCACAGTATGAAAAAATCTAAATATAGGTTTGGCTGAAGTACAGGGAGGACGAAGTTAAGGTTGAAAATGTAATCAATGTAAGGTCAAAGACAAGATGGAGCAGATTTTGTCTCAGGAACTCACACACACACACCACTCAGTAGAAATCTGAGATATGGTGGTTTCTTGGAGGATGGCGGGGGGTGGAGAGCGCATCACTTTCCACCTCATTGGGTGAAGTTCGGGTTTTTTTCAAATGAGGTGGAAATGTTACTAAACTAACACAGTTGTTGAGAACTAACACCATTTTAACACTGGTTACTGCTTTTTAAAGTCACCGGGTATTCCCAGTCTGATGGCGGGAATGATTCAAGCATGTAAGTGTATTTAAGATTAATGCTGGAGAACTTAACGCTAATATCAGGTCTCACATTCCGCCTGTACTCCTGGTTACTTGTGGCTAGATATATCACTTGTAACACAGTATGCCAAATTCATCGTGCAAATCACGGCTCAGGTACTCCATGCCTTCAGAAAAACACTTCTGTACCTACTAACAATCCAGAACTCTGAAAACTAGACTGGCTCTATTTCAGCCTCTCCCCTCCTTCCTTCAATAAATCTTGCGCTGGCAAAAACCCCTTCTCAGTTTAAATGACTACGATATGGAATTGCCTGCTTGCAATAAAAGTAATTTATAACAACCCTGAATTTTGGAGAGCACTACAAACATGGCTGTTCCCACATTCATAACTACTACATTTTTATTAAGTCTTAAATAAAAACATAGGTATCTGCATTGGCAAAGCATCTATTCTGACACTATTCTTCAAATCCTTATGCTTAGCGCCATCACTACACCAAGTTTAGTATGCCTCCATATTTGAAGCACTTCACACAGGGTCTCCTATATACGCATCTAACTACAACCAACCCTGAACTCTGAAAGGGTGCCATTGATCTCTATGCAAACTGGAGCTCTTTGAAACCCCATGAAGTGTATGAAGCACTATACAAGTTAAACACCACTAGAATAAAAGCCTGTGCTGAACATCTGAGACCTACAATTTAACAAGCATTGGCATAGCCAATAGGTCTCGCTTTTGGGACCTTATAAGTATTTGGTTATGCAGCACAATATCCTTGGTGCAACAACATCAACTGTTGCATGACTAAACACTTATAAGATTCCAAAGGCTAGACCTATTGGCTATGCCAATGCTTGTTCCCTTTGTCACAGTCCTTCCATTTTTCTCTTCCTTCTTCTCTTCCTGCATGTGTTATTTTTCACGCTCCTGATCAGGGTCAAAATCATATGAGGAAATTTAAGTGCCAGTCTGTTAAAATGACAATGGTTGGGCCCGACCTGAACACACCAGCTCAAATTAAGGACTGAACCCCACCCTTAGGAAGCACCTATACTATGCTGTTCAAACTATAAGCAATAGTTATTTATTTTCCTTTAACATATTGATTATAAGTATATGGTTGTCACATTTAAGTGGCAACATGTTTCCTTTTTCTTCTTTTTAATTTACACAACACGTCTGCAATAAAATATAAAAAGTTAACAATTGCCTCAGCTTGTGTTTTTTTTCACCTTTGATTCTCAGCCCCACACCACTTAGTAGTCAAAGCCAATATGGAACAGCAGTGGTATGCCCTGCTCCACCTTAAAATGTGCACGGCCATACCTCTAACCTCAGACACCCAGGTGAAAAGCAATCCGTCCACCGTGTCTATATTACTTTCTTGCCATGGTGTCTGTTTTTTAAAGACCAAGAGAAAATAGTCACCACCCTGAGGGCTCCTATTAAGATGCACATAAAGCTTCATCCTCACACAAGAGTAAGGCAATGTATTGTACTTCTAAAATTCTATTAGCGGTTTGACTCTTTCTCCCAGGTCTTTTGTGCTTCTTGTATGTTTATGTCTGTCTGATCATACAACAGCTCTTTAAACTCCTCTCACCCTCCCCTTTTTTAGTGTTTGCTACCCGTTGTGTACCTGTTGGTGTGAGTGAGATATAATTGTGTGATGTTCCTCGTGCTACTGCCACACTTAAGTTATTTATTCTTTCTGTTGCTACTGTCCATGCTGCGCTAATTTGAGCCAGTGGATTCAGGTGGGGTTCTCAGGCACTTATTTATGTATTGAATTGCAATTGCATTTATATAGCGCTTACTAGCTCTGACGAGACGTCGATGCGCTTTTTCGGCGAGTAGCATGCTACCCCAGAACAGATAAAGGATTAGTGGTGAATTAGTATAGTGAAATATGAAAGTAATTTGAGTGGTGGATATATGTTAGTCAGTTACTTGAATTGGAGAAGGATAGTTGAGGGGAAAAGTTTGCATTGAAATAGCGCTTGCTTCCCCTGATGGGGTGTTGAAGCACTTTTTCGGCGAGTAGCACGCTACTCCGGAACCCATAAAGGATTAGTGGTGAATTAGTATAGTGAAACATGAAAGTAATAATGTGCACCGGCACTACTTTTCCTCATCCAACTCAGATCCAGAGCAAGAGAGAGAAAAACAAAAAATGTGAAAAAGAAATAGGAAGCGAAAGACAGAAAAACAGCTATAAAGAGAGAATTTAGGGGTGAAAAAGAACCTACATGTTTTAGAAAACCTGGCAGAAAG
Source organism: Calotriton arnoldi (assembly GCA_963921515.1). NCBI lineage: Eukaryota > Metazoa > Chordata > Amphibia > Caudata > Salamandridae > Calotriton > Calotriton arnoldi. The sequence continues at coordinate 417,912 of CAWUFW010000811.1, forward strand.
TGTCTGGTGGTGGATGAAAGAGGCAGGCGTGAAGTGTTATCGGCACTACACAGTGCTAGTACTTGGCACCCACGCCTTTGGGTAGTGCCGACCGCTGGCCTCTCAGCCAAACTTTGGGCCCCACTAATTATTATGGTACAAATTAAGCACCGTTGTATCTTTATTGTTTAGTGAACTCCGTAAAAAAATCCAAGTTTAGTGAACTTCTGAACTTCCATTCCTCCACCACAACTTCCATTCGCCAGCCCAACACAACTGTGCAGTCCTCAAAACCTCACTCTTTCCAAATAACCGCCACAGTGTTTCCAACCGCCTCTGGATCGTGATATCAAAAGTGCAAAACACCCACCGTAACCACCAGCAGGAGGAGTGCCAACGGCACTCCGGACATCATGGACGGAAGAGTCCGGCCCCCGCAGGTACGCCGGTGTGGGTGCCAACTCCCGGGCCTGGCCGCCCCTCCTGAGACCGTCGCAGACTCGCACCCTCCTAGCAGACCCGCCGCCTCCAGGCTCGGTGCCCCCGCTGGTGGCCTATGGATGACGAGGAGGCCGTGATACCCGGTGCCCGGCCTCCAGGGACCAACCACGGGCTCGGTGCCCTTCCTGAACTCGCTCCCGGTTTCAATGCCCGTCTTGGCGGCGCTAGTCTCCCTGAGACCCGGTGCCCACGTTCCCGAGGCCTCGGTGCCCCTCTGCAGGTGTTTCTCGGGTTCGGTGCCCCTCCTGAGGTCTCCCACGGGAACAACGACCCTCTTACGTCACCTCTTGAAGTTATCGCCCCTTCTAGTAGCCTCCTTTACTTCACACCTACTGGTGGTGTAAAGTTCGCTTGGTCCCGTGCTCACGGTGGTTGAACTGCCCCGCTGCAGTGCGCTGTGCCCTCCTCTCGGACCCGGTGCGCTCTGGTCAGCTGTAGGCTTCAGACTAAAGCTTGCGGCCGGGGATCCCCACGCTCTGCCTCCCTGCCCCCGGATCCACACCCCCTGCCCCCGTCCCCGCCCCGCTCCAAAGTGCAGAGGCTGTGACTCTGACACAATACCCCTGGAATGCCCCGCAGCCGGTTTGTCCAGGGCTCACCCAGGCAGGGAAATGAATGGCGATTATGAAATACCACTGTGAAAAGGAGATGTATTTTAAAGCGGACGTAAACAGGTTTAAGTTTAAGAGCGAGAACTGTTTTTATAAAGCCGGCCTTCAAGGAGGGTTGCGATGATGTATAAACCATAAAACAATCATACTTTAGTATGCTTGTATTGTGTTACATAATATGGAACAAACTAAAAAATATTCATGATGCAACACGACGCTTGAGAAATGTAAACGGCAAAGCAAAACGAGCGCGGCAGCCTGGGCTTTGAAAGCTGACCAGACGCTCGTGCGTCATGGCCTTTTCCCCGCACGGCCGGCATGTGTTTACATTATCGCGCCCGCGTCTGGGCACGATAATTGGAAACACATGTCTGGCGCGCGTAACCGCAGGTAAAAGGCCACGACGCACGAGCGTGTGGTCAGCTTTTGAAACCCCCTAACATAAAGTCTTCGCCTAGCAGCGCTTGCGCGCTACTCGAGGCTCGACCTAAAAAGGGCTTAAATCCTTACGTTTTTGATGGAAACATTCCTGCAAAGCTGAAAAGATATGTAATGTTGTGCCCAAAAACTTGATGTGCTCAAAAACAGGTTCTACAAAGCACAGACAGAGATGCCATTATAGACCCACTTTGTCACTTACAGTGATGACACCTCACAGATTAATTGCTGGAGTTGCAGCAGCGCCACATGTCATGAGTTGCTGCAAATCTTTCAGAACCAACTGATGGATTGGGTTGGGTTTAGGACAAGGTAGGAGTTGACTAGGCTAGGAAGAAGGGTGCCCTTTAGCAGTAAAGGATGTAATTTCTATAGGGAAAATTAGACACCAATACAAAAAACATGGCTGAATAGAACTGCTAATAAGAATCAAAAGGCGGCGTAGTAGATGTATTAAGGGTGTAACCACTCATCTTCCAGAAGTAAACGGAAAATCAAAGGGGACTGTAATCCCAATAACTCCTTCCCTAACCAGGAATTCCTTAGAGTTTTTTTTAGAGACCCACACCCACTAGAGTGCACCAGTGGCATGTGTCACCATTGGGTCGGTACCCAAGACACCTAGTGTGACTGAGTAGGCTTATACTCCTTGGAGAGGGAGCACTTCTAAGTGAAACTGTCAGTGGGATCTGTGTGAGAAATTTAAAATTACTTCAAATATCCCAACATAATTTTATTATGTTTCTGGGAATTCGGGTAAGATTAAAAACAAAAAGGGATATTAAATGGAGACAAGTTAATGATCCGCTGCTTTGCCAAACAGTCAGGGGCACCATGATTCAGACACCTAGGTCCAAGCCAGGTCTCGTGGCTGTCCTTATGCTACCAAGTATCGGGACAATAACCTATGCTCAGTGTATAAATGGTCACTCTTTGAAATGAGTCTATTCATCCATGCAAGTTAATGACTTACACATTCCCTGGGTGCACTGGACCGGTACCTACAGGATGAATAAAAGCACATACAACAAAACATTGAGAAAAGGTAATGATCCTGATTCTCTGGCTACATTGTCCTGGAAACCAATTTTCATCTCACCATTAGTGAGCAGTGCAACATGCTATGAGAATTGCAAGTTATGTAATGGATGAGAAACTGAAGTTTTCACATAAAAGAGGTCATAATCTATGGGACCATCTTGTTCACACTAGTGACTCATGGTCCTTTGAAGAAACCCACTATGGTATCACAACTATGGGGCCTCCAACCAGAAATCACCTAACATCCACTCCGTCCCTGAACCTCAAGCTTATGTGGGGGGACTGCCGAGGAGGTATCAAAAAAGGTACACGTCTTGCTGCACATTACAAGACAGAATGGATCCCCTTTTACAGCTCCATGAAAGTACACACAGAGCACCTTCAAGGGGAGAGTCATCTGTAAGGTAAACTCTAGTTGAATATGGAAACAAAAACCTGTACAGGAAGTCCTATAATTTTGCAAGCAGTGATTGTGAAACAATAGGGAGAAGGAACCAATCAGTTTAAGTAGAACTCAAGTGGTATGCAGGCCATTTGAGATTTGTAGGTAACTTGGAGATCCATTAGATTTGAACAGTGCTTTAAATGGAAAAAAATAAGTGCAGGTACTCACCAAATTGATTTGTGGACTAGGGGTGGGTTTGGGGGCGGGGCTATGGGCGGTGCTAAGGGGCGTGTCCAGGAGCACATATTTAATTTTATTGAGATTTTCTTGGTGTGCAAATGTGCATAATGATACAGAAGCCTTCCTTTTTTCTTCATTATCACATATGATCGTATATTCAAATACACAAGTTCAGGATGTATGCTGTACAGTCAACTCTTGTGTTAGATTTAAGGCACTATAATGTTGCTTCATTCATAAAACAAAATAGGCTATATATAATGTACACATGAGAACTGACTTGCTTCTTAGTTCACTAGTGGCATTGTGGTCATGGTGGGAGCTCAAAAGTTTCTAACTTCACTATCACTTTTAATAAACTCCTCTCAATGCGATGGTATAATCTTATGTACCAAGGTAAAATGCATCCATATGTTAAAGAATACACTTTTTATTTCAATTTTAATGTTTTCAAGGCTCGATTTATGTAAGGGCTCTTCAAGCCACGCCAGACTCTTGATTCGACTCTGACTTGCTATCCTTGTTTATTTGTTGGTTTGCCCACCTCTGCCTCTCCCAGAGCCACTCCATTAACCCTAGAGAAAATGGCCTCTTTAAAACAAAATACAGTTGTGTTGAGACACTGCAGAAAAAGCAAATCTGCACTGGGGAGAGAAAGAGTGGCCTAGTACTTGCTATAAGCAAACCCTTTTACATGCGCTTCACGCCAGACTGTGGTAATACAAGGCTTTTCGGGATGGAAGCTATACATTTGCTGTGCTGAACACTGCAGACAACACTAATGCATGCAAAATCACGCACAGTGACACACGAGCACTTATGCACAATGAAGCTTGAGAAAATATTCTTGCTTTAAAATAGTGAACCTGATTATCATTGTCAACATTTGATAATGGAGGAACGGGCATCATTGATTGCTTATTTGCCTTTACTCTCTGAATCCAGTCTTCTACTGGCAACGACCCATTTCAACAGTCAACTGCATTCAATACTTTTGTTTTTAGAAATGGTTACATTCGCTGGCCTCGCATTACAAAACCTTGATTTCCACCCTCTCTGCCTCAGTGTCTCTGTCACCACCTCTTCCCTACAACCTTGCTCCAGACAAGTGTTGGCATACTCTGATGTACTAGCGCGTCACTTGGGAGGGGGGAGGGGGGGCTGATTCTTCCAGCTATCAGCAGAGCGGAGATGCAGGGGCTCTAAGAAGGGGTTAAATAACAAGCAAATGGTCTTTTAAAGACCTGTGAAGTACTCGGGTGCGGCTGTGTGTGCGCCCGGGAAAGCTGTCTCAGCCGGGGCTGCCACACACGACGTGGGGGGGGGGTCTGAAGCCCTTTGAGTCCAATGTGTTGCGCGCCTGGTTATATATATGTTTTACTGAAGTTTATGTTAGTGTACATTTGTGGAAGAGAACGTGATGTAAATGTATATAAAACAACGTATTACTCAAATGGACAGCAATATCTTTATCGACCTGGGAAGGACGAAAGGCTGGGTATGCCAGGATGAGCCCTGACCATCAACGCAGAAACCTTCCGTAGCATTACCAGGTTTAGTCTCCAGGCTACTTCCAACAGACATATGTATGAAAATATGAACATTTTGGAGGCACTAAGCCCAGCAGACAGGCATGGGGGCGACATGAAACATGGAAATCCCCTGCTATATTGTAATGATCTGAAGAGCAAAAAATGACCCAATCCCTTAAAATGTTAATTTAAAAAATAGTACACATTAGAAAATGCTCTACGCAGTATAAAAAACGTATTATTGCATTGAAAAATACTAACTGTGAATAGAACTTGCTTTATATAGTGTGTATCTTCTGTGCATGATTAACAACAAATGGCAGAACCTCCCTTAAAGGTACTAGATATTATCCATACCGGAATGCCCAAAAGGGAGTTCCATCAGATCAAAAGGAGGAGTATCACAATTAGGACAGTGACGTGCATGCCGTGCACTTCCCAGCAGCAGCAATAACCCTTACCCGCTGAGTTATTTTACGATACCTGTTCGCAACCCTGCCGGCGCAACCCTGCCAGCAGAGTGGAGATGCAGGCCTCTAAGAAGGGGTGAAAGCACAACAAAGCCTCGTTAGCAAGTAAATGGTCTTTTAAAGACCTGTGAAGTACTCGGGTGTGGCTGTGTGTGTGCCCAGGAAGCTGTCTCAGCCGGGCTGACACACACGAGGGAGGGGGGGGGGGGGACGGCGTGAAGCCTTTTGATCCCAATGGGCGTTGCGCGCCTGGGTCTGCTGCCGAATTAGCACAGTGTAAGTTATCACTCGATTATCAGAGTGCTGCACGAAAACAGGCCGACTCGTTGTCAGCTGTGTTGCTCTTCTTTCAGCACATACCCATTTCCTTTCTGCGTTGCTGCCCCGTGAGTACCGGTACTCTGTTTGGCCAAGGAGAAGTTCCGGTACTCAAGGGCAGAAAATTCAGAAGTGCCGGTACTTAGTACCGGTGAGTACCGGCCCATTTAAAGCACTGGATTTGAAACAACAGACCTCCCTCACACTATTAATTATTGGATAGCTCAATAACGCTCTAATACCACTGTTGAAGTAATGCTTCAGCATTTAACAAATTAGCCAACATATGCAGTTTACATAATGCCTCTGCTTTTGTCTCAGTTATCCAGGTCAAATAAGAACATAAAATCCAGGGCATCACTCACGTAATAATGGCTCATTGTATACATGTTGTCTTCCAGGAGACATCTGCTATCATTAGGTAAAGCGGTTCCACCAAGTTTACCATCGTCAGCAAAATAAAAACCAGCATCAGTAGAAAATACCAACAAATGAGTAACATTTCTCCAACCGATTTGTTCCTGTGAAGAAAATAAGTAAATGTTTGCGTTTTGTGGAAATAAGAAATGATAAAAAGTAACACAAAGGAAAATATTACTCAAAACAAGTTAATTCAGTTTGCTGCAAACAAAATATTATCCATTGTAAATGTTTTAACAAAACAAGTAAGACAACTTAAAACTCCAGTCTGAGCTTCCACTGATATGAGGTGTGAAATAGTTGCCTCCCACTTCGTATGTTTTCCGTGATAGTTGTGCAAATCAAGTAGTCAACTTCTCTTGAATGCCTAGGTTTAAGGATACTGCCAGTCAAAGGTTCAGAGAATCAGTTCATTTATCAACCCATGCAGTTTGTTAAAGATGAGATGAAGAGCCCGATATGCATTTGGTGACAAAGTTCTCAAACGGCATGTCTAAATCCAAGCATATCAGTTTGGCTTTCTGATATACACTGGACAGACAAATGCTAGTCTATTCATGAACATTTACAGTGCAGATTTTGTCGCATCACCACAAACTGGAATAAGCTGCTCTCTTCAACAAACAGGAATAAAGTATGATGAGGATGAACACTGTGAATGTAGCATGCTTTCAGTCATCAAGAACTAACCATATACCATAGAAAGTGTGAAATATTGCACCTGACTCAATCAAAATGTCTGTTTGTGAATCTGTTTCAATCCAAGGTAAAGCAAAAGCATCTTTTAATTTAAAAAAAACACAAAAAAACAAGCAGGGACACTCCATGATTTAAGCAATCTAAAGATGAGCTTACAGGCCTTTATTGGAATATATTCTCCGCACTGACACATACCAGGTAGAATCAGACTGGGAACATTAACCTTTTACTACATATATGAATCCTTAAATGTCTCAAGCTTTGAGAAATTCCCTCAACTATCATCCTGTCCAGACAGAAGTTGCCAGATTCCTTTGCAAGACTTTCTTATTCCACTGCCTTTGTTTGGGCAGGCTTGCCCCATGATCTGTAGGACATAAATGCTAGGACATTTCTTTATATCCATCTTGCTGTGCCTGTGGACCTTTTCATCACTCCTTAAGTTAAGCTGGAGTCAAATAATGCTAAACAATCAATGAGACCACACAATAACCAAGATTTAACAAACATTGCACCAAAGAATAACATTTGATTGGCAACGGGTGCCATGTTATTTAAAGTGAGTGGACATCTTAAAAATGTTTGGGTTCATATTCCTGCTCCAGACTGTGGTAGCTCTGTCTGGTTTTATGTGCACCTCCTTGTTTTAACTGGACTTTTCACTGAACAATTAGGTCCTATTTTTACAAATCATGGCACAGACTGAAGAAAGTCTGAGTGCTGCTTACTGTGTCAGGCTGCATCAGAGTAAGCCTTGGCAGCTCACCTTTGCTACACCATCATAGTTAAGCAACCAAAGGTAATAACATGGCGATCCAACTGGAGTACAATAGTATAGAGATGACAGTGGTAAATGACAATAACACACAGGATACTACCCAATAACCCCTGACTGCCCAGAACACCAAGAAAGGACCTCGCAGAAAGGTCATGGTAAGTACCGTGGGAAGCCTGGGGATTCATGGAGATGTGTTCACTATAAAAATCTATGATGAATGCACAAGCTGAAAGAAGCTTCGGAACTGATGAACTACCAGATGCCATCTTTTTACAGATAATGCTGATTATCAATTTCATTGAGTTTCCTCAGCACATATAGTATGTTGTGAGGGAAACTGTAAATGTTACTAAACACTTTCAGTTTTATAACTTTATTTCGATCTTCGGGATCATAAAGGACAATAATAATCACAATATTATACAAATAAATAAAACCAAAGATCAAGAGCCAGTGGTACATAATTTATCAAGTATTGCACTTGAATAAATCAATAACATTACTTGGAAGAGGGCTTAGAAAATCAAACAATTCTAAGATCCAATAGTTCATGCAATCACAATTGCTAATCAATGGCTAGCTAAATAGTTATTGATGATTCAAAAAACACTACTGACCATCCCCCAAGAATTTTTTTGATGAAATGACAGCATACATAATAAAAATATAATATCATCGATTATAGGTACACTTCAGATGGGGTGTTCCACTTAAAAACCACAAAAGTGCAAGTGCATTAGAAATTCATTATCATGGAACATATGTATACAAAGAGTAAAAAAGTGATATGACACATGTCCCGCTTAGGACCCCAAATATCTTATTCACAGTACGGTCAGTGTGTGCCGTACACTATAAAGATAGTTTCGCAAAAGACAATGGTTCATACAAGGCCAATAGGTCCTTAAAAAGATCTTTTATCTCAGGAAAGTGTTAGTCAATTAACCTCTGGCATAAAACACGCTACAACAGCATATCTGAGTCATTGACGTACTCACTGGCAGTCCCAGGAGAGATCTAATACACTCATTTACTGCTGTTGTTAAAAATTTTGTATTCACAAATCCCCAATTTCTGAACTTTATAAAGCCGCATCTAGAGCCTTTAAAATCCCTAGGGTTGGAGCAGCACTCCTAGAAATTGTTCATCAGGATTTTTGTTATATTAGCTGTATGCTGTATTAATACTGTATGCGTTTTCTGGAGTTGGTGGACTCAGAATAAGTCTGCCGTTAAGCTCACCCCAAGGTAATCAAAGTAACGCACCTGATCAATTGAATTACTACCCACTGATCTATTCCTCTTATAACTATTTTCCCCTGCCGGGCTAAATACCATAAATTTTGTTGTCGAGCTATAAAATTCCAAACCCCTCTCAATACAAAATGCATTGAAGCTGTTTAACAGCTGTTGAAGCCTCTGTGGAGATTTTGAAAGTAGCAGAGTGTCATCCGCAAAGAGTAAGGCTAGCACCTTCTGACCACCCACCACGGGAACCATACTCATCCTTACTCAGATAGTACACTACCCTATTAATATACAGTGAGAACAGGGTTGAGGCTATAAAACAGTCCTGTCTAACTCCATGTGTTATCCTAATGGGCTCCATCACTTGCCCAATTTCACCCCACCTCACTTGGGCATACTTTTCTGAGTGTAGTCGCACCAAAATGTTCAGTAAATGGGTAGGGCTAGCCATTTCATCAAGGACCTTCTATAACTTAGATCTAGGAACCAGGTCGAAGGCGACTCGCAAATCAACAAAGGCAATATACATTTTACTGATTACCGATGTCTTCCAAAAGTTACATGTAAAATGGAAGCCCTGGTCTATAGTGCAAACGTTGCTCCTAAAGCCCGCCTGGAACTTGGATAGCACATCATGTTCATGAATCCACTCTTGCAAATGGGCAAGCACTTGTTTTTAGAAAATCTTTTGAACAGCATCTATCAGGCTAATGGACCTGTAACTGGCAGGATCGTTGCAATGCCCCTTTTTAAAGAATATTATCTCCGCAAATCTCCATACCCAATAGGACTGAGTTGGAAAGAAGATTAATGTATGGACCCACACTTCCAAATTAGCCATATATACATCGTTTGGGATCTTGTCAGGCCCTGGGCCTCTGGCCAGATGACAAGAATTGATTGCTACTAGAGTTTCTTTAAGATCAAATTCTAATTTGCGTAAGTTACTTTAGTTACTGCATTCATAATCCAAAAAGGGTCTACACCATCCTGGACTTGATCGTTTCTACCCGAGTATAAGTTACTAAAGTGGGTGACCCATTCTTGGGGTTGAACACAATACTCCAAATGTTTCTTAGGTCCTTTGGCGCAAACTGCAGCTAATTTCCAAAAGGATTTATTATCTTGAGTTGTCAGTGCACCATAAAGATTTTCCCACAGAGAACTCTCCCATTCTCTTTTAGCCTTCACCAATTCTCTCCTGTATAAAGATTTACATCATACCAAGTCAAGACTACACTTGGATTTGGCTGCTACTAGAAGCTTTAGTTTGCCTTCCCTACATGATTTATTATACCAGGCCACCTCCTTTGGCCCATTTTTCTCATCTCTTTTCTCAATAGCTAGTTATTCTCTAATCTGTGTATAGAGCACTTTATGCTTTTCCTGAAGTACCATTATTCTTGTTTCAGTGGGGAGGACAGCTAGATACTCCACTTCCTCTTTGGCTTTACTAAGATTACCTCCAAAACTTCGGGATATTACTGTTGTTTGTATATGCAATGTCCACGATATCCGGTCGACCTTTAATTGGGGACTTTACTGCCATGCTACCTTCTAGTGTCAGAGACAGCGCATTGTGGTTGCTGTCCGTCCTTTTCAAAACTACCATATCCTTTAGAAAGGGCCAAAGGCTTAAATCAATTAGGAAGTAGTCGATTCTACTCGAATGTCCCGGTCTATCAAAGGTAATCCTGCCCTCCCTATTGAAGGGGTTGTGAGAAGCTGGCTTGGTATATGGTGTACACTTATGTAAGTGGGCACCTTGCACCAATCAGACAACCCTTATGGTGATTTTAGTGGTCTTAGACAACCTTAGAAAGCTCTCTAAGTGGTAGCTGTGGAGAGCAGCCTTCAGGCTTAGTCCAGAAGGAGTGTAAAGCAGCTTGTTTTACCAGAACATAATCTTATAGGTATAGATTAAGTTAAAAAGAACCACACAGTGTATTTATAAAAATATGTATTTATTATAAGACACTCACTAACACAAACAGATATCTCCTAGCCGGAGATATACACAATGCACACAATACTTTTCAATAGAAACAGGTAAGTAGCACGTAATACACAGTGGTCATCAGGGGGAGACCAAACCATATACTAAAATAGTGGTATGCGAACCATGACTCGAGTCAAGACTATACCCAGAAGACGTAGAAGTGTCAGGGACCCAAGGAACCACCAGAGGTAAGTAACTAGTAGCCCCACCGAGGTCGTGTGCTAAGTGGGAACACGACAGCGTGATCAATACAAGTCAATGGGTAAGTCGCGGTTGCAAGTTTAAAGAAGAAGGACCCTTCCCAGCAGACCCTGGAGAAACCCCGTGGAAGACAGAAGGTTGGAGAGCCACCCCACCCTTGGATACCTTAGGAACCAGGATACCTGCCCCAGGGAAGCCGGGTGCATAGGTGTGAAGTGGCATCGGAAATGTATCTTGTCCCACGACGAATCTAGGGACCCACCCTCAGGTAAGCCCTTAAATACCCTAGGGAAAGTGTTGGGACAATACAGGGGTCCCTCTCTAAGGAGGGGCTGGACAAGGGGGAGGATACTCCCATGTCCTTTGTCCAGGTTCGTGCAGGAGCGGGAGCCAACGGCTCCCTGAACTGGTTTGAACTGGACTATGCATGGAGGGCACCAATTGTGCCCTGCACGCAGACTATGTGGCACTGGAAAGCGCCCCCACCCTGCCCCAATACACTAAACCCTGTCTGGGAGGTGGTCACGCCTCCCTGTGACAGGATACCTATTGTTCTGACCTCCCCTGCCCGAACTTGGCTCAGCAGCAGGAGGGCAGAAACGTGTCTCTGGCCGGCAGCAGCCCTAGCTTCCTATCCGGGTCTGGAAGACTGGTACCGGGAGCACCGAGGGCCTCCCAGAGGAGCTTTACGGTGCATGGAATCATACCTCCCACACCATTTACGGTGTGAGGGTATGATTCCAACATGTTTGATACCAAACATGATAGGATTCGTTGCAGCCGGTTTTGAGATGGTCATCGCGTAATGACGCAGTGCCCCTCTATATGTCAGATGGCTGTCTCACTTACAACCCGGGAGAATGGACTCCATGGGCTGTAGGGGTGTCCTCCTCATGCCAGGGCATCCTCCCACTTAGAACCAAGCACCCTGCCTTCAGGATTGTAAGGCCTGCCTTAGGGGTGACTTATAGGTTTTAAGTGTAGTGACCCTAGATATAGGGAAAAGTATATCTTCCGTAAGTGGTGACAGCACCAGCTTACACAGGCTGCAATGACAGGCCTGTAGTTGCAAATTGAGTGGTCTCCCATGGGTGGCATAATGCATGCTTCAGCCCATGGGGGACCCCTGGAGAACCTATGCCCTGGGTACCTTAGTACCATATACTAGGGATTGATAAGTGTGCACCAGTGTCCAACCTGGGATGTACCTAAGTACTTACCAAACCAATTTAGGGGAGAAAGCACAGAGACTGGGGTCCTGATTAGCAGGATCCCAATCAAACTAGTCAGAAACAGCATTATATGAAGCAAAAAGTGGGGGTAACCATAAAAGCAGATCCTACTTTCCTACAGGGGTCCTTCCATTGGCAGGTAGAAGATCGAAGTTGAGCGTCAGTGCAAACACTTGCACTGCTCTGGATAATTACTTCACAGGGGGAAGATCTATCTGAGAGATGTGCCAGGACAAATAAGAATATTTTTAAGCTATTAGGAATTAAATCCTTTTATTGAATCCAGTATTTTTTGTGTGATCGGGATTCAAAGCAAAATAAAAACAGAAGGCAAAAGGTTTGTAACACAGTCAACACGTGTTTCGCCCCCTAAAATTGGCCTTTCAGCCTGGGGCTTCTTCAGGACTGCCAAATCAAATATCATAAGCAAGATTGGCATGCATAGGTAGAGCACAAACATACAAAACATCAGAAACAAATTTGTACATAACGAAAAAGATTGGCCATCAAAGGCAAGTTTGTACACGAAGGGAAGTTTGGTCAACAGGGGGGTGGGGAAAAGAGAAGAAGAGATATAGAAATCATAATAGGAAGTGATGAATTAAAGTTTTGAAGGATGGAAATTGATTGTTTTAAAGTATAGTGTAGACACAAGTCCAAAGTGGTGTTGTTATGTTTCATATAGGTACCCTAATATAGGCCCGGGTAACATCATACCCCTTCACCTACATTACCTCCCCTACACTACACTGTAACGAGCCTTTTAGGATTGAACCTTTACCTAGTTCTAGTCCTGGGTGCAGAAGGAGGGTGTCTCCTGAACAATAGAGTCCTATAACTCCATCAATAGACTCACACAGTATGAATGGATATTCATAAGGGTTCTTAGAAACTAGGCTGGGGCTACACCACCTTCCTCCCCACATCTACGTACATGGTTCATCCCATACGTCATCCTCAAATCCAACAATGGCTAATACAAGCAACAAGAGACAAAGGAGCCCTAGATACTTTCTGTATAAATATAGCACCTCTTGCTAGTGTTAGACAGAGGGCACCGAGACTTCCAGGCTGACACACTGACCAGAGACGCTGAGGCTCCTGCATGCAGACGCTCCAGCTGACAGTGGTCTGAACATCCCTTGCGGGGTGTCCAACTCGAGACAAAGAAGGGCTCCTACATTCTCACTTCAGGTAATGGGGTTCGACTGAATCCTAGAGGGATTCTTGGCTTCATACCTACAAACATGCTAGGTACACTTAGGTACATCTATATAGGCATCGTAGGAGTAACGCACTCTCTTTTATAAATGCATTTTATATTCATGTATTTATTCATGCGTAGTGCAAGATGGTAGAACTGTACTATCCATTTATATTCATAGTACTGCTAATCATATATCTCTGCTACTGTCTAATGGCTGTTGCAGCTCATATATTCTACACAAGAATAACAACTGTTCAATAAACCCTTATTGAAACGCCCAGGCTGTTTATTCTGTGTATCTCTGAGACAAGATAAGTAAGCACGAGTGACTGAGCGAAAAGTAGTACATTGTTTCCATGTTCTTGAGGGATCAGGGTTGTCATGTTCTAAGGTTGCCAGAAACTATTCTCTCCCCAATAAGAGGAGACACTAGTGGCACTGTGAGCTAGCTTATGCAAACAGGCTAACATTCTCGGTGGGGGTGCTCAGAGTTAGTCTGCCACCAAACCCGCAGTTTATGTTATCCAAACACGCAGGTCCTGTATGGGCAATATAGGAACTACACGACATGGCGCCACCAACGATGGTTGGGCTCTTATTTAACAGTAGAATCTTAGTAGTTCAGTCGTGCTATTCTCAGAGACCCCTACTCACAAAACGCCAGAGACGTCTGGAGTGGGTGGGCACAAAACTCCGCCACAGCTGAGTAGGCGAGAAATCCTATTTATTGGCTGTTGGTTAATCAAGCTTGTAGGACATTTTGTTCCTAAAATTGTGCATAAACACCTTATCATAGTTTCCTTGAAACAATAGTCTGTGTTCTATACACAATGACCACTACCCCGGTCTTAGACCCGCTACAGCAAGCACTCCCCCTCACAGACTAGGAAGAAGATGCGAATGCAATACATATTGCACCTAAATTCAGACGTACTATCACCCTGAAACTACTAGAATATGGTTTAGCACCTAGGGGTGGCTTTGTAGCTTTCGTGATTGAGGCACACGAATCAAACAAAACAGAGATATTTTATTCGTGGGTTACATTCCCAGCAGCAAATGCAATAACACAGACATTTCACTACTATAATAGAAGGAGATGCACCACAGGAATATGGTCCTTGTGAGGACATAGAAGTTCCACTCACTTACCAGGAACACCTATACTGGTTTAAAGGCGCCCTACCCCATATAAGACACAGAGTAAGATTAGGTCCGCTCGGAGGTAACGGTGCAACGTGGCCAATATTAGCGGCCTACACACCACATCCTGACATTGACACAATGCCGCAGCCAGACTTACTCTTACAACACAAGGATTTCATTAAAATCTACAGAAACCTGACACAGTATGTCATGAGGACTTTCACAGTCCAACCAACATCAGTTGCAACAAATGGAACTCAAATTCAGGGTACAGCAACTAAAATTACACCACAAACATTACATGCGGTAATGGGCAAAATGCCCACAAAACGTGAACAAATGCCATTCTGGATAGCTCAGAAAATAACTCAGCTCGAGGCAGTATTCCCGAATACTACCCCGTTTGAAAAACATAGAATGCTAACAATCTGCTTGCTCATGGGGATAACACCACAAGTAGAGGACTGCACCTCTTGGGGTACAGTCTTTGCTGCCATATATACCAGAACACATGGTATTCCTTCATTAGCAGTAGTACCAGACGTATTGAGACAAATACAAAACGAGTACGGAGCAGAACCTGCCCTGAACTTAGGGATGAAGTTATTAAATAACTATGACCAGGTATCAGCCATAATACTAGCTAATATTAAAGGGAAAGCAGCATCAGTGGCAATCTGCCAACGTCTAAGGGAGTTCAGTCCGTTGGATCAACAACACGAACTGCCAAAAATAATTGAAACTGCGTATGCAGAATTAGACAGAGACAGTTTGGGTGGGAAAGCATTAAAACCACAACTAATGGGCAGTCCTGAAAAGGACACTACCAAGCAGACACCTGCTTCTTCTAAGAAGAAGTGGGATAATAAAAAACAACAAAACTTTAAAAACAGATCTCAATCCTGAGGCAGATCTCCTCCACAGGATCACTTTGAAAAGAGGTATAATCTCAGGAATAGGGATAATATTAGGAAACCGGACAGGTATCAGGATACTGTTACACGTTCCTCTAGTTCCTTTCAGGGCTCGATGAAAAACTCAGAGAGAGAAGGACGGTCAGAACACAAAGAGGAGCGTACAAAGTCCAGAGACAAGCAGCTCGCTCAAGACTATACTTCCAAAAAAGAAGACAAGCCAAAATCAAAACCTCAATTTAAGAAAAAGAAAGTTGCAGGCATAAAGATCAGACATGCCCAGAATTCTGAGGACGCAGCTTCTGAACGGGGAATGGGCTCTGACGATGCTAGACAGTGCGGCAGAAGTAACAATAGCTCGCCAGAACCTGATGGAATTTCTGGTGACAGCGGACTTGAATGATTACATCACGGTGGAAACACCAGACACCAGGGTGAGCGTCCCACATAAGTTACACGAAATAACACTCCAAATGGAGGGGGACAAGCCCAGGAAAGTTAAGGGTCTCTTTTGGGAAAATCTGTCATCTGGTTATGACATCCTATTAGCAGAACAAGATTGGCCGCCAACATTCGTTATGGAGTGCCCAGGGGAGAAAATGTAATTTTTCCATCATTCTCCGACCTCGTTCCCATACACCTTAAACATGCATATGCACAGGAGTGGGCAGTAGCCCTAGCTCCAGCATTGTATAAAAATCATGCAGGGTGGGATGAGGATTCAACCCACCACGTGATCCCGTTAAAAGTTTCACCAAATGCTCAGAGGCAATACCCAATAAAGCAAAAAGCTAAAAAACAGGTCAGGGAGATCTTAGAACAACTTGAATACCAAGGGGTGATTGAAACATGCACCTCACCAATGAATAATCCTTTCTTTCCCGTATCAAAACCGGCCAACTCATATTGTCTAGTTTTAGATTACAGACATTTAAACTCATGCACAAAGACATTCGCTGTCCAAAACGCACACAGTGCCGCATTAATGAATAACATTGTGCGGAAAAAGTACAAAACTACACTGGATATCTCAAATGGATTTTTCTGCCAAAATATAGCGCCTGAAAGCAGGTATTTGACCGCATTCTCAGCGTTGGGGTCCCAGCGGCAATTTTGTCGTCTCCTCCAGGGGTATAAGAACAGCCCGGGGGTATTCTCAGCAAGAGTAACAGAGTTACTCCAAAAGTTTGATGAGGAAGCATTGTCCTATGTGGATGATATTTATCTGACGGACGATGACTTAAAAAAGCACTTGACCAGGGTGAGCACCATTATCATGGGATTCGCCTCTGAGGGCTACAAATTTAATTTTTAAGAAATCTAAAATAGCCCTCCTCAATGTCCTGTTTTTAGGATACGAGCTTTCAAGTGAAGGGAAAAGCCTGGCAGCTAACTTTTTAGAAAAGTGTGCGCTGCTCCAGTCTCCAAAATCATTAAAAAATCTACAATCAATACTGGGATTCCTAAATTATGGCAGAACATACATTTTAGATTACGCAGAAAAAGTAAAACTTTTCAACGACTTAATCAAACCTGACTTTTAGTCAGACATTGGACACAGGAACATTCAAATATCCTACGTTCATTACAGGAAGACATGATTGCTTCAAAACACTTACAGACACGCGTAAATGTACGCAACATAGTGATCCGTGTAATAGAGGGTCAATGCGGGTACACTTACTTAACCTTCAATGAAGGTGAAACAGTACCGATCGCATACAAATCACACCTGTACACAAACGCAGAAATGCGTTTCACTTCAACAGAAAAAATACTGACAGCTGTTCAGACCGCTGTAGCAAGAGAAAGAGCACTGGCTCAGGGGAAACGCATAATTGTCGTAACCCCAGTACCAGCTTTAGAAGCTGTTACAAAGGCTAGCATTCCAAATGCAAAAGCTTTACATCCGAGGTGGATACAATGGGCTAATTCTCTTACTACAAGGGATGTTGAATACAGATTTGACCCAAGTCTAAAAACACAAGCATTTCTGCAATACAAACAAGAATATCCTCTACCTAATGAGATTTTGCCTCTAGATCGGTATGAATATATTATTTACACTGACGGATCTGCTCAACCGGCCATAGGGAGTAAGCAACAATACAGCGCAGAATGTGCAATCGTTAAAGGTCGCATGCGGGATGGAAAGTTCCATCCAAGTTGCACCAAAACGCAATCTCTAGGAGACTGCACGGCTCAGTTGGCAGAATTAAAAGCACTGATACTGGCACTTGTAAATATGGATCACAAATTCCCCACACTAATTGTATGTGATTCCTTTTACTGTGTGCAGTCATACAATGAATACTTGTATCATTGGGAACAAAACGGGTTTAAAGACGCAAAAGGTGGCACAACTAAGCATAAAATGCTATGGGAACAGGTAGTGGAGTTGAAAAACGACCTACCAAGGGCTCATGTGATACACACACGGAGTCATCAGTGTGATGGCATTCACGTTGAAGGGAATTCATTGGCTAATGAAGCCGCAAAGGGGGCTGTGCGAACGGCTTCCGTAGCTGCAATCACTCGTTCAAAAACGAGGATAGACGGTGAGATTATGGTGGCTGTTATTGCTTCAAGCAAAAACAGCGGCGCAGTACCAAACAAATTTCCACTCAAGTACTCCTACAAGTTAGATGCAAACAACATTCCATATGCTCAGATTCCTGGAGTGGGGAACAGAGTAATACCAAATATGGATCGTAGGCAAGGTTTAATACTAGCAGCACACGAGGGTTTGGGCTCTGCACATACAAGCATTACAGCGACTATTTCACTGTTGAAACAGCGCTACTGGTGGCCCGGTCTAACAAAGCAAACTAAAACTATGTCTTGAAATGCGACATCTGCCAGCAGATAAAAGGCTCCACCAGAACACACCCGGCGCAGACACCATTACTAATATCTGACAAACCTCTCGCATGTGTGTATCTGGACCACTGCGGCCCCTTACAATCTGATGGGGCTTACAAGTATATCATGGTTGCAGTGGATTCCTGCTCAAGATTCCTATGGGTTTGGCCTCAGCGCTCGGCTGACGCTCGAACTGTTATAAAAGATTTGCGCATCTTTATCGGGACATACGCAGTTGGCACGTTACATTCTGACCGTGGCCCGGCATTTAGCTCTCGGGCTTACAAAGAGGCCATGAAAAGTATGGGCGTTGCACTGCGGTACTCCTCTCCGTACCATCCTGAGGGAAATTCGGTTGTGGAGAGGAAAAACCGGGACTTAAAGCAATCTTTAACAGCTAGGGTATTAGGCAAGGGCGGTAGTTGGGTCAGTCACCTTTATGGGGTAGAAAGAGCACATAACAACCAGCCAAGAAATTCTCTAGGGGTTGTCACTCCATATGAGGTCCTATTTGGGACAAGAATGTGGGTAGCTGATCTTGAGTATGAAGGCGCAGTGGCGGATGAGAAACCATTTGATATCCATGATCGTTTGGCTGTTTTACAGGATCTAAATGAATCCAGGACACAACAAAGCAACGTTGTCCAGAAACAGACCACCACTGGGGAAGTCAAGGCAAACACGGCAAGACCTGTCTGAATCCCAAAAATCGGGGATCCGGTCAGAGAGAAAATAGCGGACAAGAAAGAATTCGGGCCATCCTACAGAAAGCCTGTACAGGTCCTAGCAGTACAAGGAACAAGAACTGTACTTCTGCCGCCTCTTGCCGGGAAAAAGGAGAAAAGATTTGTCTCAATTGACTTAATCAAACCACACTATGTGGCCGATACTGAACATTAGGCCTTGTGGACTCCACAGTAGCAGACGCCCTCCTCTCGCTACAATCCAAGAAGTTCAAACAGAAAGACTCATTACGTTTGAAGAGCCTCCTGTACGGAATGAAGGACTAAGCAACAATGCTATGGAACTCGTTCCCCTTGAACCCGAAGTTCATCTACAAAATGAAACTCAGAACAACACTCAAGTTGCAATCAGACCAAATACAGACGTCTACGTCAACATGCCTCGACGAGAGCAAAATGAGATTTCAACAAATCCCGATGCAATTCTTACAATTGATCGAACTGCTTCTGGCTACTTCATGAACTTTGATACGTTTTCTTTGGATCCAAGTGAACCGGAAACGACGCCAGCCCAAAAATCACGCAAACAGCAAGCCAAAGACTTTCTGAACTTTCTTAAAAAGACTTACCTGGTATCACCTTGGTTAGAACTTTGGGTAATTAATGGGATTCTATTTTTTCTTTTCTGGCTAGGCTTTGTAATAACTTTTAGCATGCTTATTAATGGACGATATATTCAGCAAAGCTCTACAGCCCCGAAAGTTAATTTGATTTTAAAACCACATCAATCGTCTCATTGTGAACAGAGAGACTTATTATCAGTGAACATCACAGCGGTTCCTATACCAGATGGTGTAGTTTGGGACAAGGTTGATTTCGAAATATTCGGTCCGACTG
Organism: Calotriton arnoldi; assembly: GCA_963921515.1. NCBI lineage: Eukaryota > Metazoa > Chordata > Amphibia > Caudata > Salamandridae > Calotriton > Calotriton arnoldi. The sequence goes on from CAWUFW010000811.1 coordinate 437,712, forward strand.
AACTTTTAAAAATTCCTCATTTATTTAAAATTTCATTAAGTGATATCATTACCTCCAGTACATTTTCTGATGATTGGGACTCTGAAACTGTTAATAACATGTCTGATTTAGAAAAAACTGCTGCATTTCCGAACACTGAAATGTTAGAAAGTAATTCAGACTATGACACTTTGTACTGTTACCAACATTATGGTCATCATTTTCTGCACAAATCTATTTCACCTAGAAATGTGTTTGAGTACCATCAGTGGGAACATTGCCCTACACCACCAAAAGGTAGTTCGCATACATTTGCACAGAAATTTTCATATTTTTCCGATTTTAACACCACGGACCCAACCTCATATTATTATAAGGTTACACCAACATCAGCACTGAAAATTATGTTGACAAACACCAAACAGATTTACTCTGCCTCCTTTATTGCCCAACTATCTGAACAGGGTTTTGACCGATGGAAGGACACAATAGACTTAAAATCAGTCTGGGGTTCTAGGGACTGGCAAGTCCAGCGAACAGAAGCGCTATTTAGAGCATGCCTCATTCCACAGCAGATGATATTTCTAAACGAAACTGTGCAACAGACATCCTGTCTTGGATTAGCCAAGATCAAGGACCTGAACACACCTAGATTTCCAACACCATCACAGATGGGAGGGTGGCAAAATTCGACTTCACAGGAAGGGGCAACAGTAAATGACATTTTTCCAGTACAATAGATCAGATCCGAATTGGGAAAAATGGGTGGTTTGGCCCTTGGACACAAACATATGTCATAAACGGTTCTTGGGTATTACCGAAGGGTACAGTATCCACAGGCCAGACCCACGTTATGTGCAAAGAGAACATCCAGGGGTAGTGACATCCTACAATGTTGGGAAGTTGTGCCTTGATTGGCTAGAAACCTCAACACTAACAGAAGTGAAACAACACTTAGCCTTACTCTCACAAGACATGGATCTTAGGGATTTTTTACAAGGTCCCAGGAAACGTTTCATATATGCTGGAATCTATGCTGCCTATAATGAAGAGTGTAAAATATCACAACAAGAGGCCGCAGAGAGAATACGGGAAATAGACCGTATTAACTTAGAAAAATCGTTGGCTGTGGTAGACAATGGGTTAACAACTTTGTCCTCCAGAATATATTCTTTGGGCAACATTGTGTCTTCTGCAATAGATATCCTAGAACAAGATTTGGCCATACTACAACACGGGCAATCTCAATTACGTTCTATCGTGTTATTGAGCTGGACGCTGCAATCTTTGCGCACAGGCTTTGTGCCTTGGCGTTTTATAAACAGTATGTCTCTGTTTTCTGAATATAATCTAACAGATAAACAGGTTGAAATGGCACAAAGGGGAGCTAAATATACAATGTTGCATATTGAAAAACTGGACCGGCTACCATTTACAGTAGGAAGCTCCGTCTACTGAATGGCTGATCCACGGCCACATAACTCTACCGGTCACTACTTTTCAGTTTCAATATTGCCTGGAACAACGGCAGGCGGGCAAATATAAAAAAATGGGTAAGGAATACATTAGGGAATCCTGGGATTTACCGTATAGATTTCGATGCCGGAGTGGGGATCGAGAAGTGTTTCCAAGTGGTACTAACTGCAAGAACGCTTTGAGCTGTTCTCTCATTTGCCGGGACATTACATTGCACGGAGCATGAAATGGTTCGATAGCAAACTTGTCCTGCCACATGATAGGGACTCCAGCTGCCGTGATCAAACCGGTATTCGAGCTGCTCTCAAAGGGAGTTACTTGATGCTGAACGATCAAGGTTGCTGTGGTATGCTTCTGGGCTTTGCCTATCTGGTCACTGTGAACTCCAGGGTTACTTGCTGTATGCAAGTATTGTTTCTCCCAACAAGTACAGTCAGGGAGGCGCCGTTATGGCCTTCATTGAATGTTTCCTTTATACAAATTGATACTTTGAGCAGACTGAAAGTCATGCTTTTACAGCAGACCGTACCCTTAACCTCCGCTCAAAAGACCTTTGATCTTCAAATCGCAAGGACCTCGACTGAGATACCGGCACTTATACGTACAAACTGCCCCATTCATTTCGCAGAAATGGTGGGTCGTATCTTTAATATGTCTGATACGAGTGGTATTGTACACGTATTTAAGACCATGGGGTCAGGACTTCTTAGCACCTTTCAGACAATCCTCGGAGTTATCCCGAACTTTATACACTCCGTATTTATTTAAAGGTGCTTTTTATTGAGTTTAAGAGAGTAGACAAATACAGAGCAACATGAACATTGTTAGCCTATCCTTCGGCAGCTACTTTTTGACACGCATAGTGCTAGCATAATAATCTTGGGAATCAATAAAGCACAAATCGAAGTAATAAGTCCATACCGAGTGTCCATTCTCTGCAGTTGCTGTCTGTATCTCAACACAGCCCTTTTCTAAAAGGCAGAGCAGATTCCCAACCCTAAACTGACAAGACAGATTGGAGACACTACAAAGAAAAAAGAACAAAAGAGAGAGACAATAGAGGGAAAGAAGGAAAGATACCCCCCACAAGTGCTGACAAGGATGAGATTGTCCGGTCGTCATCAAGATGCTGGATGGGCAGTGATCGTGTCAAATCGCAAGCGCACAGCGTCTAGGTGACCACCTCCGCCTCATCTACTTGTGCTGGGAACGAGATTCGAGGTAACTAAGCAGGGGCGCCCAGATATCCCTAGGCTGGGAACGTGCAGGCATTAATTCCCAGTAGTCAGACAGTTGATTGTGGCAGAATGCTGCATCCTTCAGCCAATCCTCTATCTTCGGACTGCGCTTGCGGCCCCAGCAAAAAGCCACCCGGCTCTTAGCTAAAAGCAACAGCATTGCCACAAGTTTTCTATGGACTGCGGCTACGCTGCGCACATATCCGAGCAGGGCCACTAAAGGGGAGCACTCAAGTGGGGCTTTGATCAACAGGGTCAGGGTCCCAAAGATGCATTCCCAGTAACTCGCCACCGCAGGACACTCCCAAGTCAAGTGAATAAAGGAGGCCTCCGGGGCTCGGCAGTGCACACACCTAGCATCTTCACTAAGACCAGCTCTACGCAGCCATACTGGGGTTCTGTACAATTCATGAACAAATTTGAAGTGGATTAATCGCAGTCTATAGTTAGGCGACAGTTCCTTCAGCTGTGCGCAGCAGTAAGCCCACGTGCCATCCTCAAGCGGACCCCCCAGCACCCTCTCCCACTCTCGCTGCGCTTGGGGAATACAGACCGGGGAGGCACGTTGCATCCCCGCATAAAGCCGGGTTACCAGCTTTCGCGGCGAGGGGTTCTTCAGAAAATCCTCCAGCACCTGGAATGTTGGTGGCGCCACAGGGAATGACGCGTAGAAAGCGCATAGCGCTGCTCGCAATTTATAGTAGGTGAACCTGTCCAGCAACCCTGTGTGCTCATCGCCTAATGCATCATCAACAGTGACAAACACCCGTTTCGGAACGCCTGCCCCATCGTAGTTAACTGAAGCCCTCGTAACCTCTGGCCCACACCAGCCTCAGCAGTTACAGGCAGCCCCGGGTGACCGATGAGAGGGATTGAGGGGGCGAATGCGACTTACAGGTTCGCTCTGCGGCAAAGCTCCCTCCAGGCCCATACAGTGCAACCAACTGTGTAGATTTTGGCTCTGGGCCTCCCCTGAGATCCGAATAAAACCATGTGTAGAGGCACCGGTGCCGTCCTATCACTCTCCGGGGCAGTATGGGCCATAAAAAGGTTTGGGAAAACCCAGTGATAGGCAAACTGAGCTTGAGCGCAGTTGTAATACAATTCCATGTCTGGGGCTGCCATCCCACCTTGGGCAAACGGCAGTGTCAGGGTCACCCGCGGCTGCCGCCCCGCCCAGGCCAGTGCGATCAAATTTGAGCACAGGGGGCGCCGGAACGCCGCAGTGAGTGGAAGTGGCAAATTGGTGAAGACATAAAGAAACTTGGGGAGGACTATCATCTTAGCTATGGCGAGGCGGCCGGCAAAGGACAAGGAGAGCAATTTCCACCTACTAAAACGACTTTCCAGCCATTCCATAAGCTTGCCATAGTTGTGACTCCATAATTCATCTAGGTTCCGGCTAAGCCAAATCTCCAAGTATTTTACCAGGCCTTTTGGCCAAAGAAGCGGGAACTCTGACTGAAATTGGTCAGTGGCCGCGGTGAGTGGGAACATGATAGATTTCCCCCAATTGATGGAGACCCCTGACACTCCGCAAAACCGGACCACCTCCCTAATGAGCGGGTCCAGGTTTTCGGTTGGGTGTTGCACATACAGCGTCACATCATCAGCATACATGGAGACCAGAATCACTCTAGGTTTGAAGTCCAGGCCACGTCTAGCTTGATGCTGCCGGAGCCTTGCCGCGAGGGGTTCCGTCGTGATAGCGAACAGGAGGGGGAAAGGGGGCAGCCCTGACGCGTGCCTTGGGCCACTGGGAGTGCGGGGGATACCTGGCCGTTGACTCTTAGTCTAGCAGTTGGGGCTGAGTACAGTAAGGCGATTTTTTTAAGAAATAAGTGACTAATGCCAATGCGGGAGAGAAGAGCGAACAAGTAAGGCCACTCTAAGGTATCAAATGCCTTAGTTGCATCTAAAAACACGGCAGCAGCGGGGAGGGAGTCGTCAACCATTTGCAAAGTCGCGAAAAAAGTATGCAAATTGTGTGCGGTGCTCCGCCCGGGCACAAACCCACACTGATCGGGCCGCAGCACTGCCGGCAGCAGCGGAAGCAGGCGCGATGCCAGTAGCTTGGCTAGGATCTTTTTATCCAGATTCATCATGGAGAGCGGTCTATAAGAGTCACAGAGCAGCGGATCTTTGTCGGGCTTGAGGATGGTTACAATTAGTGCCTCCCGTAGGGAGGGTGGAAGAGAGCCGTGCTCTAGAGAGTCCTCATACATGTTGAGGAGATGAGGGACCATAATCTGCGCATATTCTTTGTAGAAAGAGGCAGTGAGCCCGTCCAGTCCCGGGGCCTTGTCCCCAGGCATGGCCCGGATCACCGCAATAACCTCCTCCTCCTCGAAGGGCTCATCAAGATACTTCCGTTGTCCATCGCTCAACCAGGCCAGCTCAATGGAGTCAAAGAGGGAAAGCAGATCTGGGTGTGCCGCTGTCTGATGCGCCGAATACAGTGAGTTGTAAAATTCAAGCATCTCCGTTTGCACCTCTTCCTGACCTGTCACCACCTCCCCGTTGTCCCTGCGTAGTTCACCGATGTATTCGCTGGCCCAAGGCTTTTTCAACAGGCCCGCTAGCGTTTTCCCAGCACGTTCCCCCTCGCCATACTGTCGCGCTCGAGCCTCTTTGCTCAGGTAGTGCGTTTCCCCCTGTGCCGCCTCCTCAAATTCTGCGATCTTTTCCTTAATGCTGCCCAGGACTTCCGGACTATTGCCGTCAAAGTACTCAAGCTCCAGTTCACGAATTTCCCTTTCGAGGCGCCGGAGATCACCCCTGAGCGAGCGGAGTACCCCCGCCTGTTTGGCAATATATTTTCCTTGGATTTCCGCATTTTCCTCAGTTTACCGCATTGAAGGCCTCCCACAGCACCGAGGGGGAGTCCATAGTACCGCTGTTTAACTCAAAGTATTCTATGATATCAGCGCGGATCGATTCCCTGAATACCTGGTCCCGTAGGGCTCCGGCAGGGAGTCTCCAGCTAAAGGGCACGCGCATCGGAGAGGGACCTGGTGAGATGGTCAACCGTAAGCATCCATGCATCCATGTTGCGCGTCGCGAGCCAATAGTCTATATGGGACCAGGCGGAGCCCGCAGAAGTGACACACGTGCCCTCGCGCCTGGCAGGGTGCCGGCGTCTCCAGACATCCACCAGCCCATGATCCTCCAAAATAGTATGTAGCTGTTCTGCCGCCCTTGGATGTGGCCGGCGAGAGTCGCCAGATCGATCCATGTCCGCGTTCAACACCACATTAAAATCCCCCCACCAAAGGACAGGCCCAAGCGATTCCGTCAGCCTCCAAACTTCGCTAAAAAATTGCGGATCATCCACATTCGGTCCGTAAACCGACACCAGCCTAACCGGTTGCTGTCTCAGGACCCCCGCAACAATCACATACTTCCCCTGCGGATCATAAAGTGCGGCGTGCGTTTTCCAAGGGAGGCCCTTTCTGAGAACAATGGCCGTGCCCCGGGCATAATTAGAGTAGCCTGCCACGAATTTCTCTCCCATCCACCCTGCCCTGAGGCGCATGCAGTTCTGGTTAGTAAGGTGTAATTCCTGCAGAAAGCATATATCTGCCCTGTGACACTTAAGATATGCAGCTACCAGTCTCACCTTCCGGCCATCATTCAAGCCTCGCACATTCCATGTAACTGCCTTAATTACATCCAAGTCTGCGGTGGTCTCACCCATTCCCAAGCACTACAGTATCGCTCTGCAATTCTGCGAACCCAAGGGACCGTGAGGGGGGATCCAGAAAAGGAAAGGTAAGAGAGGAAAGACAAAGGAACGAAGAGAATCAAACTGCACATCAAGTGTGCGCCCCACCCAACAAACCCACCCGCCACCCACTACAGCCCCAGAACATGGCTGACAGGTAAACCCGTTGAACATAAAGGGCCTGTAGCTGCCAATAGTAAGAACTTGCGTGGGATTCATCCCTACGAGAGGCACTAGGTGCTCGGGAAACCCCAGCATGCGAGTGCTGGGTGGCTGGACCAAGTACAATCAAAGGCGGAGAAGGGACTCCCCCCCATCAGGAGACAGACCAGGGGGGCCCCTACCCCCTAGTTCGAATGAGCTCGTACAATTCAGCCCGAAGATAGGAGTAGTTATTAGCAAGCTCTGTCCCTTGCAGCCAGGCACGCCGCCGCCTTACCAGCTGACATCCAGTTAATTGACTGTTCAATCATTCTCGTCCAGGGGGTCTCCCTCTGCGTGTTCTCCACGCGCCCCTACGGCTGGCGCAGGTTGTCGTAGGGAGCGAGCAAACTTGGTGGCCGTCTTGGGATCAGTGAAGAACACAGTCTTGCCCTGGTGGAAGATGCGGAGTTTCGCTGGATAGAGAAGCGAGTACTTGATGTCTTGTTGCTGTAGCATACGTTTTACCGGCACAAACTCCCTCCGTGCAGCCTGCACCGTCAGGGTAAAATCGGGGAAGAATGAGATAGAGTTGCCTTGATACCAGTGTCCTGGAGGTCTCGGGCCTTGGGCAGCACAGTGTCCCGGTCCCTATAATTCAGTAGGCGTGCAATTATTGGCCTTGCCGGGGTGCCCGGTGGCGGCCTCAGCCCCAGGGACCTGTGCGCGCTCCACGATGCACACCTTGGAGAGGGAGTCCCCGAACATCGCCTGGAGCATTTCTTCAACATAGTCCTCAACGTGTGTCATAGACGTAGTCTCCGGGACTCCCGTGATGCGCAGGTTGTTGCAGCGCGATCTCGCCTCAAGGTCTTCGTTCTTGCTGCGGATGACCTCCAGGACTTTCTCCATCTGGAGCAGCTTCTCCCGGGTGGTGGTGCCCTCGTCTTCCAGTGCCGACGTGCGCTGCTCGACTTCTGTGAGGCGCTCTTCGTGGTTGGAGACCTTGTCCCTGAGCCGGTCTAAGCCGTCAGACGTGGAATCAATTTTGAGATCTATGGTGGAGAGTGACTGATTCAGCTCCAGAAACATTTCCCGTATGTTAGGATCCGTCGGGGGTGCAGAGGACTCGGTCGATTCCGATTGGTCATCCTCTGGCGGGGGGCCCCGCTGGGGCCCTTCCGCTACTCAAAGGAGAGTTTGGTTTGTTTGGTGTCCGTCTTGCCCATGCTGAGACAGGATGGTGTCGCGGGTTGATGCCGGCCTTGCATTGTCATCATGGACCGGCTCTGCGCTGGTCGCCACGCGAAGCCTTCTCCAATACAGACCCCGCTGTCGCCGTATCCGCCAGTCAAGCGCGCTCTCCGTTGGCGGGTAGGGCTGCCAGGGGCGTCCCAGCCCAATGCCCCCACTTGCAGTGACCAAGCAGCGTCTCCACACCTTCTCTTGCCGGTTGGCTGTAGTCCCTGCACACCCTGAGTCGTGGTGACAGCAATGTATGTGTGGTGGTACAACTGCTCTGTCAGCCTTCCCAAAGCTCTACAATGTCCCCCAGGCCATCCCCAGCGATGGGAGAGCAGGGTGCGTGGTTCCGCCGTCAAGCAGTCAGGCCTTACCGCAAGCGGCGGGCTCCGTCACTGCACCCCAAGTCCATTCTAGTTGTCCGCCCAGGAGGGAGGCCAGCAGAACCAGCGAGGGGGTCCATGCGCTTCCGCCACATCTTTATGGGGGGTATTCCTTCGCTTCAGCTGCCCCACCGCCGCTCAGCAGCAGCCCACCTTTCCGGGCCCAGGACGCTCGCAGCGCTGTCAGCAGGTGCACCGGGGGGCCCGGGAGATGCAGGCGTCATTCACAGCGTGGGCTCTAGCCGCGCACCACACACGGGGCTCGCCGGATATTCTCACCCGGCTCCAATGCCGGTCTCACTCCTCAGGCTTCGGCAAGCAGGGGACGTCACACGGGGCCCAGCTCTGCACTGGCAGTGTCTGTTTCCTGCTACCAGGCTCGGGACGCAGCAGGCCTCCCCTCGCCACAGTCCAGAGCGCGAGGATGCCGCTCGCGTTCCCGGGCCAGACGAACCTCCCGGCTCCTCAGCGGCAAAGCACCCTCAGACGGTAAGCTCCTACGCGCAGAGTGCACGTCTCTGCCGCAGACCGTCGGACCCCAGGGCGCGATCCGTCCGCGCGGGCCAAGCCTCTCGCAGCGCAGCGACAGGCTCACCGGGGGCTCATCAGATCCGTGGCTCGCGCCTCTCCACCACCGGTGCAGGGTGTCTCCTCCTAGGCGGCGGGCACGCAGGAGTCCAGCAGGGGGTCCCGAAACTGTTCTGGCGCTCCGAGCAATCAGCGCTCCTCAAGCTACAGCGGGCGGGCCGCCATCTTGCGTCCCGGTCCCGCGGCGGCGATACTCGGTCGTTTCACCCGCTGACGGATGTGTTCAGCACTCCTTCTCGGGACCAGTCAAGCGTGGGTCATTCCAGAGCCCGTTGCAGTCGATTGGGGCTCACAGGACCCACCCGATCTGCTCAATAAGTTATGGATCAGCGGTCCAGCCGGCAGAGCCTCACAGAGTGGTGGCCATTTTGCAGCCGGTACTCTAGCGCGCCCCCATACACTCCGTATTTGGCAGCATTTTTGGAGGTCTACCTCTGATCCAGCTATCAATAGCGGGAGTCCTGATTGTCATTTACCTACTACGCAATGGACGGCCCAATTACCAACGAAATGGCAAAAGCGCTCCTGGGGCGGAAATACCGTGAACGCATGGTACAACATCTGTGCACACCTTGCCTGAGGGAACTAAGCGCCTCTTGGTTCCTATCATTTAGACCAGTCTGGATGGACTGCATCTTACCTGTTCTTCGATGCCTATTTTGCGGTGAAGAATGCGTGTTGGACACTTGCAACGGACACGCCTGCGGACTTGAATACCCGGCTGGAACCCTTGAGGGCCCACGCTCGGCAATGTCCCCAGCGTATTCCCATCTTGATGGCTGCATTCCTCGAGAATCCGCAGGTGCCTTTTACAACTGGGGTAAGCTTTAGCTCCACCACTAGCACCGAGGTATCGACTACAGCACCGGCTGCCTCTACACCAGCTATTGGCAGTACTGAATATCATCTGTGCTCCATTGACGTGCTCTGCGAGGTGTTACAAGGACAGTCCCCTGCAGCAGCAAGCAGCGATGATGTTGCGTCTCCCAGCCAGGACATTTAATCTGTAATTGGCTCATCGTGTGCTGGGAAAGAATTCAGATTTTCGCTTTTTCTAAAATTAACTAAATTTGGAACACTTCCTAAAAATTGACACTTTCACGCTGAAAAGCATGGCCTTTCGACACTTGTAGACATTCAACTTATATAAACGAACTCAATTAGGACTGTGGCTTAAGTGACAATTCCAAACAACTAATTTTCGTAGCAAGATTTTTAGTTTTTACCTTTTTAAACTGTTTTTAAAAATGATTTTAAAACAGGATTTTAACGAAGCTCATTGAAAAATGTTCTATGCACTACTATCTAGTAAAGAGAATAGTCCACTAGCATTTTTATCATTGTTGACTGTTCGGAAGAGGAGTGGGTGTTATGTTTCATATAGGTACCCTAATATAGACCCGGGTAACATCATACCCCTTCAACTACATTACCTCCCCTACACTACACTGTAACGAGCCTTTTAGGATTGAACCTTTACCTAGTTCTAGTCCTGGGTGCAGAAGGAGGGTGTCTCCTGAACAACAGAGTCCTATAACTCCATCAATAGACTCACACAGTATGAATGGATATTCATAAGGGTTCTTAGAAACCAGGCTGGGGCTACACCACCTTCCTCCCCACATCTACGTACATGGTTCATCCCATACGTCATCCTCAAATCCAACAATGGCTAATACAAGCAACAAGGGACAAAGGAGCCCTAGATACTTTCTGTATAAATAGCACCTCTTGCTAGTGTTAGACAGAGGGCACCGAGACTTCCAGGCCGACACACTGACCAGAGACGCTGAGGCTCCTGCATGCAGACACTCCAGCTGACAGTGGTCTGAACATCCCTTGCCGGGTGTCCAACTCGAGACCAAAAAGGGCTCCTACATCCTCACTTCAGGTAATGGGGTTCGACTAAAATCTAGAGGGATACACTTAGGTACATCTAGATAGGCATCGTAGGAGTACGCACTCTCTTTTATCAATGCATTTCAAATTCATGTATTTATTCATGCGTAGTGCAAGATGGTAGAACTGTACTATCCATTTATATTCATAGTCCTGCTAATCATATATCTCTGCTACTGTCTAATGGTTGTTGCAGCTCATATATTCTACACAAGAATAAAGACTGTTCAATAAACCCTTATTGAAACGCCCAGGCTGTTTATTCTGTGCATCTCTGAGACAAGATAAGTAAGCACGAGTGACTGAGCGAAAAGTAGTACATTGTTTCCACGATCTTGAGGGATCAGGGTTGTCATGTTCTAAGGTTGCCAGAAACTATTCTCTCCCCGATAAGAGGAGACACCAGTGGCACTGTGAGCTAGCTTATGCAAACAGGCTAACATTCTCAGTGGGGGTGCTCAGAGTTAGTCTGCCACCAAACCCGCAGTTTATGTTATCCAAACGTGCAGGTCCTGTATGGGCAATATAGGAACTACACGACAGTGTAACACCAGGGGGGGGGTGGGGAGGAACGATCTATTTAGAACATGAGATGAGGGAAAAGGAGTGGTATTGAAATCATTAGGTCCAATTGATGTGAAGTATAGAATGTGTTATAAAGTATTAGTTCCATCAAGGAAAGGGGGGAAGGAAGAAGATGGGAGTAGATTATATTGCATGTATTAGTCCATCATAGTAAGGCAGCAGTGAAATAAGTAGAGATAACACAGATCTATCTGTGGAACTTTCCATTGGCTGTTGAATTCCGATGTCAAAACAGGAACGGTTGCTATCAATGGTTCCATGGTAGTATTAAAATCTCCAGCTACTTTTATGTAGTTGTCTCCAGATAACTTGGAGAGTGTGTTCTTTAACATGTTTATTACCCTAGATCCTGCAGTATTGGCCTCCACCCGATTGTATACATTAAGGATCATACGCGAAGGAAGCTTCAGACTAACTGCTAGTATGTCTAGGGAATCGATAAAAATAGGGCTGATTGTACATTGGAGCGAGACCTTGACCCAGATTGCTAGACCCCCGATGCTCTTCCCCTACCTGGTTGTACTGCATTAGTGCAATAAGATGTAAACCCAGTCCTATAAATAGGGTCGATGCACCATGTCTCTTGAAAGAGACAGATTTCATGGGGATATATAAACTGCCCCTAATCTGTTTCAGACAACATTTTTCTAACCCAGGCAACATTCCATGACAGTATGTTAAACTTTCCTGCGCGATCTTCGATGTACTCCTCATCGCCCTTTCTACCTTCCATAAGAAACTGGGGGCCTTCATTTATATCAATGAAGGGCATACTTAGAGCTGTATTTTTAATACCCTCCGTTTCCTTCTCACAGATATTCCCACCCTCAGCACATTTAGATATACTCAGATCTGTTGAATTCTTTTACTTTAGAGTTGGCTTTATTTACTGGTTTTGACTGGGCTTCTGGATCAGCTTGCGCTCTATACCAAATTAAGATTTGGGTATCCGCATTACAAATTAATTGTGCATCAATTGTCATTAAGCCTACCACCAGGTTTTTGTGTATAAAGGATACCTTCACTACATCAAGGGAACCCACTGTGAGTATGATCCTCTCAGCACTAGTATTATCACTCCTGAAGCTGGAATAGCAGTGCCTTACTTCATCAAGCCAGTATATCACATTATTTATCAGAGAATCCTGGTCTTCTGTAGCACAAACAGTCAACTTTGGGACCTTGGTTAGGTATACAGCAGCTTGTTTTGCGTGCCCCGGATTCCTGGAGTAGATCTCTTCATATACCCTCCCCCTAGTACCCAATGAGTGCAGGGAGTATGAATGTAGTCTCACAGGGGCACATCTTCTCTGGTTGAAGCCCACATGCCCTCTTCTCCACCCACCTATAGGTGTCAGTTCTTGTATACTCTGTCCCATGATTCCTAAAATAAATGCCCTCATGTCTCAGCGCTTTGACTGGGATATGTATGGGTGATTTTAAAAAGGGAGGCTTTGGGGATGTATGCTCCTGTTGGACTATGGGATAGTGTACTCTACCTGCAGAGTTCCAGGACCCTTTTCCCACACACTCGCATGGCTCCCCATAGCTCCCTCCCGTATCTCTCCCTTGATATCGCTCAGAGTTCAGGGTTAAAACATCCCTTACATTCTTCTCCAGGCATTCAACAACTTTTCTTAAGGAGAAAGCTTCCTCTCTCAGCCCACAAATTGTGTCCAAAAGACTTTCAATCGTTAACTGCCCTCCCTGGTTATAACCACACTTCTCACTCCTACCCCTGTCCTCATTGTTTACTTCATCACCACATGCTGCTGAGTAGTGATTATGGCACTCAACTACTGGGTTCACCTGCTCCAACATACCAGCCCCTGACTCTTCTTAGGATTTCTAGTTAGGGTTTCTGTAGCAGCACAAATTATTACTCTCTCAAACATTAACGGGATACGCTTATTGCCGTTACATGTGGATGGACAGGGGGAAGTGAGGTTGCGGTAAGGGACGTTGAAGGAGAAGAATTAACAATTTCATTACATCCAACAAGTAAGGTGTCAATCCTGTCTATGACATAGTTATCACCTGCAAAGCTTAGGGACTTTTTGGCTTTACTAGAACCCTGTGCCCCTTCAGTCACCTTCCTTTGCCCATTATTTGGGATTAGTAACAATCAATTACCTCTACAGTAATATCCTCAACAAAAAAGTGAAAGCACCTAAGCACCAAGGGCGCTACAAGGGCCTATCCCATCTCCCTTGAATAAGAAGAAACGGAGAGGACCCAGTCCTTCACTCTACTTCAACGTCGAGAAAAATACAAGATAAATAAATACAATAAAAGCCCCTCTGCAAGAGAAGTACAATTAAAACCAAACAGTAAAACATTTCAAACTTTAGAAGGACAAATACCAGCCACAGTCTATAAATAAACGTTAGGGGGGTGGCCCAGCCCAGTCTCCTTCAGGCCTAGATGGTCCTGCCCTTGGCCGTGTGCGTCCCACGCTGCAGGAAAAGCAGGCGCGTTTTTGAGGGTTGGGGCGGATACTATGTCATTGGGGCAAATAGGGCACACCAGAGACTGCTGACACTAAATATGTGTGGAAAGGCCGCTTTATTGAAACAGGTGTGTATCACAACAAATTCCTTGGCCTAATGCCTTACATAACTAAAGCCTCACTATACATATAATAACCTTTACCCCTTAACCCTAAATCCCACCCCCATAAACATATCCCTCAAAATTCACATCATGACACACTGTATTTCCCTGATTAACAGTGAAACAATTAACCAGTGTTTAACCTGTCCTTCCTATTACGTAACTTTCACTCCAGGACTTCCGGTGTGGGCTTGCTGACACGCTGACCCTCCCCCCACCCCCTTTAGTCTGATTAACCTATGTTAACCAAAATAACATTAAGAAAGCCGTGCAAACTTGTGGTCCAACTGCCACCAGCAAAAGGATTCACCTGACTTTTTCTGTCCTTCTAACTCAAACTCTTCACACCTTAGACTTCAGACTCCTAACCAAAAACTCCCTTAATTCCAACAAATATAACTCGATGCTGATGGAGCAGGGTTTTCGCGAAATAAAACCTGCTCGGATTGAACTCCTCATTGTGTGGATTATTAACAAAATGGTGTGAAAATTAACAGCGCAAAACTAAAAGGGAAAAGGTGAAAACTGCGCAAGTGCGTGCTGGGGAAAGTTAGTGTTGGCCGCAAATGCACATGATTAATGCAGAAAATAACAGCCAAAAGCCACAAGTTTATTTTTCACTAACTGTTTGAAAATAATGTGCAGAGCGTAAGAAAACGCAAACAAATGCATTCATAGAGCATTTAATATTGGAGTTTTATAAAATAACAATGATAATCACACTTGTATTTGTTTTTCCCAGAGCGCATTTTACTGCTCTGCAGAGAAGGCCTCAAGAGTCTTTTTAGGTTTAATTTGCTTATTAGAATGTAGAATGAAAAATATGCAATCTGTCCTTCGTGAGTTCCTGATGATGGCCAAGGTCGTGTCGAGGAAGCAATGATCATTATGAAGGAACTTCCTTGCCGAGCGGAGTATGTGGACACTTGTACTACAGATTGATACATTTGCGAGATGGAGAAAATGTACAAGCCACGGAAGAGCGGTATCTGAATTTCCTCTGCTGAAGGTTGATGACGTGAGCTGTCACATACAAATGAACTGTTGAAAAGTTAGGCACGTCGAGAATGGAGTGGTTAGACACCCCTTATTTTGTACCAATGAGATTTAGGAAATCTATGTGTAATGATACATGAGGGGTTGGACCTTTAGTGAATTTAGGGTACAACTATTAGTAGTGAGAGGGTGGGGGCTAGGCGCGTTTATTCTTTACTTTGTGAGAGGAGAGAGCTGTGTTGCTGTTTCCTAACCTTATTGGCTGGCTGTTGTTCTGCTGATCCTGACTCTTTGACTTTTCTCCTCAATTCTTCTTTGGGGATGCCCAGCTTACTCTCATGGCCAGAGGGTAGCTTTCCAGATTTCTAGTACTTTGCGTGCTCGGTTAGTATGATATTCTGAATTTGCATAAATCTTATTTGCAAATGTCTTTACCCTTTTATCTCTTCATCTATCCCCTCTCTCATTGCGCTGATATTTGAGAATGTATCATTAAGAATTACTTTATTATTCAACTCTTGTGTGCTGATCTATGATTCGAGCTGTATTGTACTTGATGAGCATTTACATTGTTTTGGATAAAGCATATTAATTCATGAACAGAGTTTGTCTTTATTAATGTCACTTAGTTATATTGAATGATTATTCTTTATTTAGATTCTTATTTAGGATTCTGTCATTTATTTGCCAATCCCTGACCACATAAAAAGATTCATCGGAGTGAAATTGGATAAATAGATGTTAGGTAAATTGGTAAGATTCCTTTAAACTCATACAGCGTGGAAGGGACTGATAGGTATTAAATTGGGTCCAGATGATAGAAATGTGCGAGTCCCCAAACGCTGGATCAATGCCGTACTTAGACAAATGAACAACATATTCCCTGAAAACTCAGAATCTTCAAAACGCATGTCCATATGATCTACTCTGCCTGTTCCCTCATCCCTACAAAAAGCCTAATTTCCCTATTCATCTTCCTCCTGGCTTTGCCCATGGCTGATGGCTTGCTCGCTCTTCTCCAAACTCTCCTAGGGATAAACTCCGTCCATGCTGTAAAACAACCTGACCATTGTGCCTTAATCACTCTCCAATCCTGCTTCATGGAGCGGGGTAATGACAGACCCTTTTCCACCACCATGTCATTCTCTCCTAGGTGAATGAACAAAATATCCATCCGGACAAACATCCCTGATCATGATCGTATTAAATGTAATAATTCTTTCCACCTCATGCCACCTTTGCTGTACCATGTCACTGCTAAATTGTTGTTACCAAAACCAAGACTTCGACCCCATGCACTCTTTGTCACAGTCCGATCCACCCATTTTATGAATGAATGACCCACAATCCAAACAGCAAGCCAGCAGCTAACGGGCCCGGAATCGAACCTGACAATAGAAAAGGGGTGTAAAAAACATGGACGTGGCAAAGAATCAATTCCTTCCTCTTCGCTGAGTCTGGCATACCTCTGAAAGCAATTGGACGACCATCTACCCAAATCCATATTTGCTCCCAGGACCATCCTTTCCGGTTAGCCTCTGTTGATGCACTGATGCGAAAAGAATGAATCTCAAAATTCTTTGCTACCCAACCCAACCTGGTGACCTGAAAAAAAGAAGGTAGGAGTGGTGTGCTGCGCCCAGCCCCCCTATGGGCCTTCTTCCCCTCCCACCCATCTACAAACTGCTGGGCCTATTCTCCTGAGAGTCCCCTACCTTGCCCCTCCTGGACTGACTCCTGTACACTCTAAGGGGGATAGGGGTGTGGCCACACCCTGTGCCCACCAATATTCTCTTCATTGTTCCATTTGAGCCTGGCAGCAACTAATGCTGACGCTTGTCCCTGCGGTATCCCTCACTGGGTGAGTGGGCCAATATCCCCAAAATCAAACAGGTCCTCAGAATGACCTGGGGAGGCTGCACTCTGTAATTCAGCCTGGCCCAATAACAGTGGGGGCAAGAACAAAACGTCCTCCTACTCCCCCTCCACTAAACACCTCATATATTGGGCATTAGCCTGCCCCCATTCTCCTCCTCGACAGCATCCAACTCCTTTACTGAGTATGTGGGAGGCTCCTCCCCCTCCCGTACTTATTAATGGCCTCTGCGGCCTTGCTCACGGAGCCTCGGCCTCTCAGTGCTCGTTTGGAGCCTCCGAGGACCGGCTGTACAGGTTTGTCTCCCCGCACGCACCCTTTGTAACGCTGCTGGTCCTCGCTTGCGGCCCCTCCCCTGCCCTGCTGTCAATGCAGGGGCCGCTTCGCCCATTTCACTGTCGGCCTGCACTCTCACCTGTTCTTCATGTGGGCCGTGAAAGCTGGCCCGCGGCGAGGAGTACTCTAATATGGCAGTCTAAAAACCAGCAGACGCCTGCCTCGCTGGGTGCGCCTGCTTCCCAGGGACCCTGCCGTCAATTATTAGGTCCGGGCAACGGGCCTCAGCAAGGAGCTGCAGACCCTGACGGACCCACTCATCAACTTTGGTAGGCTCCACATCTCCTACTACTACTAATTCTAATACCCTAAAACCTTGCATACTAAAAACTTTCCCTACTCTAAATAGTTGGCTATATAACCATTGGGCTACATCCTCTACCGGATGCAGCCCAAAGCACACAGTACCCTATGCTGCGCCTCCCTCCCCCGATGCCCCCAGGTTACAGATGTCCCTTCGGAACGCTGTCCCCCCAAAACCCAATTGGCGACTCCTCTGGCGCTAGGGATGCTGGTCTTTTAAGTCCCCCACAGTGTGCCCCCACTGTAGTGCAATGTCCCATGCTGAAGGTGAAGCAGGCGTGTTTTTGAGGGCGGGGGTGGTGGACGTGTCACTGGTGTCTCCTCTGGCACTAGGGATGCTGGTCGTTGAAGTCCCCCACAGTGTGCCCCCACTGTAGTGCAAAGTTACACGCTGCAGGCGCATTTTTGAGTGTTGGGGTGGTGGGCGTGTCATTGGCGCCTCCTCTGGCACTAGGGATGCTGGTCTTTGAAGTACCCTACAGCGTGCCCCCACTATAGTGAAATGTCCCATGCTGCGGGAGAACTAGGTGCCTTTTTTAGGGCTGGGGTGGTGGATGTGTTGTTGGCCCCTCCTCTGGTGCTAGGGATGCTAGTAGTTGAAGTCCCCCACAGCATGCCCCCATTGTAGTGCAAAGTCGCGCGCTGCGGGTGCGTTTTTGAGTGTTGGGGCGGTCGGCGTGTCGTTGGCGTCTCCTTTGGCACTAGGGATGCTGGTCGTTGAAGTCCCCCACAGCGTGCCCCCACTGTAGTGAAAAGTCACACGCTGCAGGTGCGTTTTTGAGTGTTTGATTGGTGGGTGTGTCGTTCGCACCTCTTCTGGCACTAGGCATGCTGGTCTTTGAAGTCCCCCACAGAGTGCCCCCACTGTAATGCAATGTCCAGCACTGCGGGAGGAGCAGACATGTTTTTGAGGGCTGGGGCAGTGGGTGTGTCGTTGGCGCCTCCTCAGGCGACCAGTATTTTGGTCTCCTCTGGCACTAGGGATGCTGGTCGTTGAAGTCCCCCACACCATGCCCCTACTGTAGTACAATGTCCTTATAACACCACAGGCAATAACTAGCTAACTGATTTTATTTACACTGGACACTGAAGATATACTTTCCCTTGACTGTAAGAGCGTTGACAATGTTGCCACATTTCATATTAGCCGCCCACTGAAGTTATCTTTTCATTTGAATGTTATCTGGCGTTGGCGTCCCACGCTGTTTGTCTCTTTGCTCATTTGAGTCCCTGGCTTTTGCCTCTCTTTCTCTCGAGTCTCCCACGGATTCCTCTTGCTGTCCTTGTCTCTCCCACACCTCCGCCTCCACAACAGCTGCTAGCTGATGTTGCTAAACTCCATCTTCTTGTATATCAATTGTTAAATAACCAGGCTTGATGTGGATTTTGAGATTTATTAACAATGTGCTGGCTTAGACTGAAGTAGTTCTTAGTTACCTTTTGTCAGAAAGTGTTTTGAGTGCTATACGTGGTGACTTAGTGTTTCATAGGTAAATGTAGTTCATTTTTAGAAGTTCAAATACCCCTTATCATAGCATGCAGACGTTTTCCCCATAAAGCTATAGGGATTAGCTATGTCATGCACAAATTGGTCTTGTTAATAGCTTAGGTAAGCATGTTCATGTAGACTGCTTTTGTAACAATGAAGGGCTTCAATTGTGGATTACCTTAAATGGTTTAGATGTCCACACAGGGAGAGCATCACGAGATCTGCTGGATTCCTTGTCTGTCTAGGCTCACTGACTTTATGAAATGAGAACAGTGAATGGGAATATCAACAGGTCTGAAACTAGCATCTGCTAGACAGCACACAATCCAAGGTGCATTTAAGGTTCTGGATGTTGCTTTGCATATGTATTTTTGAAGATACTTAACACATTATGGTCATCTTCGGGCTGTTTAGAATACAAGGGGCTGTTTAGAATAAAAAGGGGTGTCTGGCATAAGAATTTGGGAAAAACATGGGCACCCACCTTTAAGAAATGCAGGCCCCTGGGGACGGGGACCCCGGGACCGGAAAAGGCTCAGGGGCGGGGCCGCGCTGACCCCTCCCCATTAAATTTAGTAGTGGCTCTGGGGGATGGGGTTCCCGGCCATGCGACCCACTCTGCTCTTTAAAAAAAAGAAAAAGGACCTGGTGGATAGGACCTAATAAAGCTCGGGAGGGGAGCATGTGCCCCCCTCCCCTTTAAAAAACATAAGGTCCTGTGGCAAACCCCTGACAGGAATAGCCAAAGGTCGTGCGGGGGTTGGCATTAACGTTTTGAACTAAACAAAACACAGAAATTCACCAGTTATAGTTAGCAGAACTTACTATAACTTGCACCCCCGCCATGCAATGCTTAGGACGTCACATATTACATCACTCATGAATTGTTTTTAATACATCATTTATGACATCAGTGATATCATCCAAGCTTCTTTTGGACATATTGCTCTATAAACAGATACAGCATTAGAGCTATGAAAGCAAGTGCAAAATAGATCAGAATATAATCAACATACATACATACAACCCCCATAGGTAAAGCAAACTTGTGTTATGTGCAACATTGACCCTATACCATACACTTCATAGGTAGCCAAGTTCATGTTGACTATGAACCACAGATGAAAGGGTAACCTATCCTGCACAGGGTGTTCAATCTGTATACAACTGTTCTGGGAAAGCCAACTTCCTCCAGATACTGAAGACCTATTACATAGCTAATGCCCTACTACGGACAGTCTTTATTTGTATCAAACCCCTGACAGTCACTTAAACTACACTGAGAAATGAAGTAAATATAAGTAGATTCGATAAGTAGCAAACTCTATGGAGAGAGCTTACTCTGTACCACACAGTATGCAGACAGTGAAACTCTCATGAGAAATATACCACAGAGTAATTAAAAAGTATCTACTAAGAACAGTGCACTCTATGCAAAACTTGTCCAAAGAGCGACTATTCATTTAAAACAACTAAGGTCTGAAGGTGCTAAAGATCATACTACCTGTAGCCTTCATTTTGTGGTAAAACCATTACAGATAGCCCATCTTCTCAAGCACTGCAAGCACGTGTACCTAAATTAGTACTTGGTGCACACATTCTCCTATGTTAAGTAGGTCATGCTGAGACAATTCTTTCTAATAACTTAAGGCTGCTTACATTACTTATAATGTAGAACGTAGAATCTTTGCCCTGATAGAAACTTTTTCTGCAATACCGAAAAACGTGCGTAGAACATAATGAACACAAGCCATCAACTGTCACCGCCACACAGAGTTACTCTTCAATACAAAGATTTATAACGTCCACAAGAAAGGAAGGTGCACTCTGATTGAAGTCAGTGAGGAAACGCATGTGTAGTCGAAAAAAATCTTGTTTTTATTAAAGTTGTTTGTTTTAAAACCGGCACACAGCTGTGTGCCGGTTTTAAAACAAACAACTTTAATAAAAAAGAAGATTTGTTTGGACTACACGTGTGTTTCCTGACTGACTTCAATCAGAGTGCACCTTCCTTTCTTGTGGACTTTCTCAATTAATTGGCATCCTTCGACAGCGGATGCCGGGAGCAGTTGCACTCGTCTGTGATATATGAAACTAGTGGAATTTAAGTGCTTGACCTTGGTCAGCTGTTGTGTGCGTTTCTGTCTTTTGTAAATCACAAAGATTTATAACGTGTTCAATACCTTTATACACCTATGGTGCATTAGGAGCACATGAGTTTTGTAAACACTTATACCAATTAGCTGGACACAGGTTGTACAAAATTGGGTAGAAAAGTAATATGGTTGTTACCTGCCACTATATAAACTATAAAACAAACTAATAAACTCTTTGGATGATGTCATCATTGATGTCACAAATGATGTCATTTGAGGGGGGGGGGGTCAGACAGCCCACTAGACAGAAGTTTTTTTTAATGCAATATGGGTGAGTGCGGCCCTACCAGTCATCGGTCCTAGCCCCCACCCACCCATACAACCCTCAGCAGTCTTTCTGCGCCCTGTCAAGGACTGATAGGAGGTGTGTTCCTCCAATCTGCCCCTGGCAGGTGGCAGAAAGCCAAATAAACTATCAAGGTTTATATGTGGAGCGGGGAGCTGTCCCCTGGCAATGGGCTTGTGCTTCCCCCTCTCCTCAGGCCCAAACGTCCTTCTGCCCCCCGCCCACCTCACCTGGGATAGATTGGAGGTTGTTACCTTCAATCTGCCCCTGGGAGGGTGGGGTCAGAAAGCCCTCTAGACACCAGTGATTTGGTTTTTTTTAATGTAAAAAGGGAGGGGGGCGGCCCTCCCAGGCATTGCCCCCACGTACCCATACAACCCCCAGCAGTCTTTCGGAGGTGTTTTCATCCAATCTACCCCCGGCGGGGGGAAAAAGCACTCTAGACCACCAAGGACTCTATTTGGAGGGGAAGCACCCCATCCCCGGCAATAGGCTAGTGCTCTTCCCCCTGGGTCCACTAGTCTCTCTGCCCCCCAGGGGGAAGAACGCCAACTAGACGCCAGGGACTATATTTTAAAGGAAAAATGTGTGGGGCGGCCCTTCCAAGCATCAGGCCTAGCTCCCACCCACCCATACAACCCCCCCAGCAGGGGGCAGAAGGCCACTAAACCACCAGGGGTTATTTTTTGGAGGGGTCCCCTGGGACTGGGCTAGTGCCCCCGTACCCAGCCCCAAAAGTCCTTCTGTCCCCCCCTCCCCTGGGGACAGATTGGAGTTTCTTACCTCAAATATGCGCCCCGGGGTGGGGGGTGTCAGAAAGGCAACTAGACACCAGGGATGTTTTTTATTTCAAAATGTGTGCAGCTGCCCACCCAGAGTTTGGGCCTAGCCCTCACTCACCCAAATGACCCCCAGCAGTATTTATGCCCCCTGTCGGGGGCAGAAAGGAGTCTTTTCCTCCAATCTGCCCCCAGTGGTGGGCAGAAAGCCCAGTAGACCACCACGGATTATATTTCGAGGGGAAGCGCCAATCCTCCCCTTGCAGTGGGCTAATGATTCCCCTACCCCCAGGCCCAAATCTTTGTCTGCCCCCCTGGGGGGCATATTGGAGGTTGTTACCCCCTATCTGTCCCCCAATGAGGGGCGGAAAGCCCACTTGACACGAGGGATGTTTTTTTGTGGAGAAATGGGTGGGAACTGCCCGCCTAGGCTTTGGGCCTAACCCCATCACTCAAATGACCCACAACAGTCTTTCTGCCCTTTCCCAGGGGGCAGATAAGTCTTTAAATCTCATCTGCCCCAGTGGGAGGGGCAGAAAGCCCACTAGACACAAGGGAGCTTTTTTATTGCTACAAGGTGTGGGAGTGGCCTGCCTACCCGTTCACACATCGGGCCTAGCCTTCACCTCCCATTTGACCCTAACACTCTTTCTGCCCCTTGGGGACTAAAGCTTCCCCATCTTTTTGGCAAGAAAGGAAATTTTGATTGTGGATGCCTTTTTAGGTCACGCATGGCGTGGCAGCGCATGCGCTGCTCGCCTCGCAAGATTTATTGCACATGAATACTTTGTGAAAAGGGCTTGAAGCCCCGCCCCTTATTCCCATTGGCTCGCGTCACCGTTTATGTTAAACGGTGGGTTGCCATTGGAAATAAGGTTTCTAGGGTGCCTCCTTTTCACTTTTTTGCCCGGCCCATCCGGACTGGATCGCCTGCTTTACGGCTGTCGTGACGAAGTTTCTTATCAGAAGCTTCGTCACGCTGCCTTGCACGCGCCAGTCCGGCTCTCTGATTGGGCCGGACAAAAAGGAGACATGGCGCCGCGTGTTTATTTTGCATCTCGCTTTCACTTTAAAGTGAAAGCGCGATGCAAAAATAAACAGCGGATGCCTCGCCAGCGCTTGTTTACTCTCTTCCTCACTCCCGTGTTACGTCAGGGAGCTCTTTCTATTTGCTGGACGGTGATTGATAAACGGCGCTTTCGCATTCGCGGTCGCGCTTGTTTTTGTATCGAGTGAAGATTAACAGCTGTCATTAATGCCCATTTACAGTTTCCCATCTGTGGTTATTTACGCACTTATAATACCCCTCATTGATGCATCTTGGATGGCTGAATGTCTCTTGTTGCCAGAAATGTGCATTCTTATCTTGCAGATAACAGCTCTGTGTTGTCCCTTCTGATCATTATATGGCTTGTTTTTGTCCTTTTAATGAAAACCCGTATTTTAAGTGGTTACGCGCGGTTAGATATAGAAGCGGCTTTATTTTAAGATGCATTTTTTATTATATGATAGCGTCCACACTCTTGCAAACTTGCATCATCTGAATAAATGTTTTTTTGTGTTAGTGAAGTGAAGGCGTGGCTTGGCACCAACAAAACAGATGCTTGGCATGGGGCATCTGGCACTCAGTGGATGATGAACAAGCTGGCACGTCATTGCGATGGTCTGCAACGTGATGCATCCGTACAGCTCCTGGAGTGAGAGATGTGCGCCACCCCTGCCGCAGCGCTACAGTCACCTATCTGCTTTAGCATAACTGGCAGAATCAGGGATCACTTCAGCCTTGCCCGTAATTGAGCCATTTACAGAAGGGATGGTGCCCTTCCCTCAGCCCGGTGTTGTCTTTAACTCACATAGCTTCTCTTCTAGGTTTCATTAGAGGGGATGTCACCGTAACGTGTGGGCTAAGTTTCAAGGGTGTCCGCCGTTAATTCCTTCAGTCTGCTAAAACTTAACTTTTGTTTTATTGAAGTTTTCACCATGGGTCCTTCAGGGACATTATTACATGCGCGCTCAGAGTTCATTACACCCCCCCCCTATTATTACCACTGCTCGTGGACCTGTTTCCCCTTGAAAATCTTTATCGTTATTTCATCATATAAACAAAGCCCTGCACTGTGGCAACTCAAGGACAACAGCAATAACAACAAGCATTAAAAATGCAATAGGTCTCGCCTTTCATTAAGTTAAAGCCATTTGCTTTGCTATACAATACCATTAGCAAAGCAAACGGCTTTAACTTAATCAAGGGTGAGACCTATTGCATTTCCAATGCTTGTTTTTTATACACATGGGTAGCAGAGTTGGGCTAAGTTCCCAAATCGTCCTACTTCTATGTTAAATGGCTGCACTTTCGGGATCGGTCAGCTGCCACCTAGAGAAACCTACCAAAGCCAGATATTTCTGAAAACTAGACACCCAGGGGAGTCCAGGGTGGTATGCCTCGCATGGATCCCACAAAGTTTTCTTAGCCACAATGCCATGCAAACCTCAAACTCTGCCTAAAATTGCACATTTACTTTGCATTTCTGTGACGTAAACTTCTGAAATCAGCAGGAACCCACCGAATTCCTACTACCCAGTGTTCCCCCATTTGTCCTGATAAAAATTCTACTCCACTTGTGTGACTTCGCCTAGTGCCCCCAACAGACACAAATCAAAACAGGGTCAATGAGAGTAGCTTCGCGAGACTCCCAATGACCTCCAAGTCATATGCTCGTAAGGGTACCCACAAATTCAGAGATGTACAAATAACCACTGCTCCTAAACTCCATATCTTGTGCCCAGTTAAAAAATACATAGGTTACCTTGATACCTACTTTTCACTCTACATATTTCACCATATAAATTGGTCTATAGTCAGTAATCAATGAAAATCCACTGTAAGGTGCAGCTTAGCAGTTGGCTCTGGGTACCTCATGTTCTTGGAGAACCTACAAACCGTATATATCGCCAAAACCAAAAGGGTTTAGCGAATGTAATGGTACATTGCTGTAGTAGATCGGCCATCGTGACAAAAAGTTACAGATGAAAACACTGTCACAAATAAATGTTTTTTCCTACTCGTTTTCAATATTTCTTTATTTCAACAGTTTCTTTGAGAAAACTTTGAGGGATCAACACATATCACCCCTTGCTAAATTCGAAAGTTTGTCTACTTTTCAGAAATATATAGCTTTCATGGATTACCCATTGGTTTCGCATTGGTTTGCACCACAAACTGGAAATAGGGTGAAAGCACAAAAAATAGGAACAATAGGCTACCACTTTGAAAAATGCCAAAACTGTGGTAAAAAAATAGTTTTTTTGATTCAGCTCTGTATATTATCCTAGAGTGAGGTAAACACCTCCTATTCTGAGTTTTCGGATCTGGTAATGAGCCATAACATCCATATTTGGTATTTGTTGCACCAAAATTTGGACTTTTGACTTTTTGCAAGGTTTTTCCCTTATAATTTCACCAGGTTTTAGCTTGCAAAAATTGTCAAGAGAAAACAGCAACAGCACGATAAGTATCGCAAAAACTCTGAATTCAAGTCACTGAACAAGTCCCTATTTGTGTAGTGATCAGAATTTTCTCTCAACTCATTATCAGGGCAATTATTTCTGAGAACGAATGCATCAACAAACCAGGACTGATGAAAAAGCGTTTGACAGCTTGGAGTGGACATACCTATACGAAGTATTGGCGAACATGGGGCTGGATGAAAGGATTATAAAATGGACAAGATTATTATACACTGAGCCTACGGCCAGGGTGCGTATGGGGCGGACCATCACGCGGGGGTGGCCGGTAGAACGGGGTACCAGGCAGGGGTGTCCCCTCTCCCCCCTACTATTTGCCCTGGCCATGGAGCCCCTCGCATTGGCAGCCAGAAGGGGATGAGCATATCGAAGACTGAACGTAGGACAAGTATGCCACCATATAGCGCTCCACGCGGATGACCTGCCGTTGTTTTTAGCCGGGGTAGATGAGGATTTGGCTGGATCCCGGACCCTGCTGGAGATATTTGGGGCTGTTTCAGGGCTTAAGGTGAGCTGGCAAAAGTCCCGACTCTTCCCAGTGACGCAGACGGGGTGCCCCCCGGGGGACCTCGGAAGCCTGCGATGGGAACCTAGCTGTCTGCCGTATCTGGAAGTTCACATTTATCATACTTGGACGGATCTTTATGAGGGCAACATAGGGAGGGCCGAAACAGGGCCTGAGGGCATCTATAGACTTCTGGCAGACCTTACCGATCTCTGTAGCTGGCAGTATTGCGCTACTCAAAATGATGGCGCTGCACCGCCTGTTATACTTCTTCAACACAATACCACTGTGGATTCCCGCTGCCTTTTTCAGGGACCTAAACTCCCAGACGCGGGCTTTTATCTGGGGCAGGGGCTCAGTAGAGTTGCCCTTGCAACAATACAACGGCCGACAGGGGCGGGGGCATGGCGGCTCCTGATTTTGAGTCCTACTACATAGCGGCACAACTCCAGTGGATGGTACGAACAGCTCTGGAGAGACGACAAGCAGACCATTTAGAAGTGCCTGGCCCGGCACTATGCGGACTATTACAGATATTCCTCAGGGTGAGTAGGCCCACTGGAAAAGACCCACAGGCGCTTAAGGTACAGGCTAGATGCTGGCGTCGGGGACTACAAAAAATAGGAGTGAGGATCCCGTACTCACCAGATATCCCATTAGACATGCTACGTGCACTCCCGCACGGGGGAAACTGGAGGGCCCTAGGAGCCTGGATGGAAGCTGGGGTAACAAAGATGGGTGACCTCTACTGAGATAATGAGCTCCTACCGTTCGAGAAGTTCCGCACGGAGTTTGGGTTACCACGGGGGCATTTCCTGTTACATAGGGCACTCACAACAGCAATACGGAAACACTGGAAGATGGGCTCCACAGAACCCACATCATAACAGACCTGTTACTACATAGCCTTGTCCGCGGGTACCATCAAAGCAGACTCCTGCCTCTATAGAGCACTACATGTGGATGTGTTGTGCCCACTGGAGGCGCTATGTCTCCAGTGGGAAGAGGACCTGGACACTCCGATACCGACAAAGGACTGGGACAACATACTAATGGGGATACCTAAAGTATCCAGAAACGCACGCTTTAGGCTGATAAATTGTTATGTCCTCTATAGGGCTTACTTGACCCCGAACGCATCAGCAGATACTTTCAGATAGAGGGAGCCGCTTGCCCCCGCTGCTGTGAAGGGCAGGCGCATGTCCACACATGCTATGGGCATTTTCGCACCTACGAGAATATTGTGAGGGAGTGACACGCATAGTGGGAGAGGTCATTGACAAGGAGATACCTTACTCCCCAGCTCATTGTCTACTAGGGTGGTTCCCCCACACAGCAAAAAACAAAGTCACTAGCAAATTCCAGGACTTGGCTTTGATGCTAACAAAATGTGAAATAACCAGGAACTGGAAATCAGTGAGGGGCCCGAAAGTGACTACCTGGAAGGCGGAACTCTTAAAATGGGCAGAATGTGAGGGAAGAATTCTGATGAGGGAGGCCAAGAGAGGGCTGAGACACACTGACATAGCCAGGGCCTGGGAGACCCTACTACATGAACTAACACATCTGGACATGGAGAATCAGGAAGCAGAGGGGTGGGATGTTTAGAGCATGACCTCACTCCATGGGCACGATGATAATACTGGGACTACCCCATCATCTACAACTAGTTCTAAACCATGTAGACACATGTATTGACCCAATACTATATAACCCTCTACATTACACACTAGCTGGGGGGTGTATATAGGACTACAAGTTCTGTATACACACCTCAACGTTGCTGTGGAGAGCTTGCGGTGTGGGAGGGGGGGAAGTTGGATGTTATAAGTTTATAGTTTGTAGACTTAACGAACAGCTTGGATGATACTTGCAGTGAACAATCCTACAGAGCTTACGTGAGCAGACTTGACCTGCCCTGTTGAAATGTAATGATATCATTTTAAATGCTCAATAAAATATGTTTAAAAAAAAAAAAACAGGACTGATATTACAAGATTGTATACGAGAACCTCAAGTGTTGTGGCAGATGAGTTAGGGAGACCAAATATTCCTGTAAGACTTCAAAAAGTGCTATATTTGCAGATAAATGTATATGGTTTTTCCTTGCTAAAGGGGAGGCAAAGAACATTTAGCTGGTCTGTTCAGATGCTATCAAAGGCAATTTATGAAATGTAAACAAGGTAATTTTTTTTTCAAAAGGTATATTGTTGTTAGGTAGGTGATTTGAACTGACATGGCAACATTTCTAAAACTTAAAATTAACTTTCAATGTATAGTTTTGAGTCTGTATGT
The DNA here is from genome assembly GCA_963921515.1 of Calotriton arnoldi. Taxonomy (NCBI): domain Eukaryota; kingdom Metazoa; phylum Chordata; class Amphibia; order Caudata; family Salamandridae; genus Calotriton; species Calotriton arnoldi. Next base: position 466,126 of record CAWUFW010000811.1, read on the forward strand.
TTTTTTCACTTTATCAGGATTGTCCACTTTTTCCTGTTCTGAAACTACAACTTTGCAAAAGAATTATTAGATTTTTCTCTTTTAGCAAGTAATCCCAGAAGACCTCTGCATTTAAGGGGTTGTTTTGGAACATTCTTATAGCTACAGTTAAAAAGTACCAGCTTATGTAGTGAAGAGATATTCTTAAGAGTCCTACAATTTTGAAGGACTGAGCTAGGATCTTTAAACCTAGCTGGCCCAGAGGTTTTATCTCCCAAGCCTTACTAAATGCTGGAAATTAAAATGCTTCTCACCAAGACTCAATAAGCACTAGTCGGTTGGACCAAGAATTTTCTATAAATCATCAACAGGATGCTGCTAGGATCAAGGCATTTTAGCATGTGGCATAAAGGAGTTACCTTGCTAGATTAAATTTGCTTTACACAAGAAGTGTCATTTCCTACTCTGCTGTATGCCCATCACATACCTTGCATGGGTTAAGGTGAGCCCATTTTGGTCTGACCACTTCCAAAGATGCAACTTTGAGAAAAACAATTCCAGGATTCCTGAGCCAAAGCATGCTATAGCTACCCAATCCAACCATATGTAGTTTGAAGGGAAGGAAATAGTATAGCTAATGTGTAGGCTTTCCTGTTTTCAGTTTCTATTTTTGGTAAATTCTGGTGGTTTTTTTTCAGTGTTTTCCAGTGATTTAATACCTTAAAAAAACAGTGGTTATCAGTGGTTACACATTTTTGCACAATTAAAAACAACAGAAACAGGGTTTTCTGATCTTTATGGAACGTTTTGCTTTTATTATTTCTTGTTTTCTGCACTGATAGTGCATGGTACATAGATAGTGTATGTACAGTGTATATGAGATCCAAATACATTTTTACAAATCAAACTTATTGTACTACACCAAACAATACTTCTTCAGTGAGTCTTTGGTCATGGGCGCTCGCGCTTTCATTCCCATACTAACTCAGGACACTGACATAGCTTTCCATGCCAATACTGGTGCACATGAAGATTGTGATTCTCTGGGAATGGTTCTGCAACATATCAGTTGAACTGGGCGCATATGCCCTCAGAGTTAATGAAGAGGTCAAAAATTAAGCAGTACTTTTCAAAGTCTGGAGAAAATTCTCCTTTACAGAAAGGATCTAGAACTTGTGCAGAGTATAATAGTGAGGCTTCATTGACTTCAAATGCCATGGTAGGTGAAGGGACATTTCTATGCATCATTGCAAGCAATTTCTCATGCATTGTTAAAAAAAAAAAAATCCTGAATTGCTCCTTAACATTTCTTTGCTTACCAAGTGGGAAGCATTCTAACATGGAACATGTTGCTGTGCCGAAGTCACTAAAAGTGTTGCCCAGCCTACTCCCAAAGAGATGTATCACATCTACACAAATTACGCTGAACACTTGGTAGCCAAGGGTGTTTTCAGACTCTAGTTTTTTTATTATGCCCACTACAGCAGATGTTTTTCTATAAAAATATAAGAATGCAGTAGAGTGTACTTTTTTTCACATCACTATCAATGTGCGACCAAAGATCCTTACATTTCTTGCCTTTGGCATCATCACTAAGCAAAAATTCTGTAAATGGTCGCCACATGGCAAATGTAGCATTCACGGCCTTTAGGACTGAGAACCACTGGCTAAATGACACAGTTGGGATGACTCTTTCTATGATGCCACACAAAGCAGAAAATGAGAAATATTTGCTTTTTAGTTCCCGTGCATAACGAAACACTGCACCAGAATGGACTACAAAGTCAATAATATTCTTCATTAACTCCGAAGATTGTAAAGATGCTTTCAGCATACCATCTAGCAAGTGGCAAGGATCTCTTACAGGCATGCACTTCAGCTCAGGTATCGATTTTAACAGGTCATCACACAACTTTTTCATATACGTAGCTGAATCACTGCAAATACAAACAATATCACTACAATCTTTGTTGAACTTCGTAAGAACTTTTTGCAGCTGCATTCCAAGTGACACTGCGTTCCATGTTTTCCAAATGTCTGGTGCCATGTTTTCACCACTATCCCAGATGCTTGGTGACAGCACTCTTTTCACATATACCTGTCACTACACCTTGCATTGAATGTTTAAAGCCTGGGATGTTTGGCAAGTCCCCTACTATCAATACTAATTCACTAGAATAATTTGTTAGAAAAGGGGGCTAATGTATCAAAGGGTTTCACCCATTCTCTGTCTGTGGTTAAATGTGATGGTACATATTGGGAAACCAGACATTTTACCTATCAGTCAAAGAATCAAACGTAGCCAAAATATCAAATCTGATTTTGATAATTTCTGATTCTCTACAGTTTATAAAATAATTAAATAAGACCAAAAACATGCTTATAAACCATGCATTTTTAGACCAAAGACCACAAAACTGAAAAAAGCAAAAGGAAGAAGAAACTATATTTTAGTGACATCCCTAAACAACAAAACTCAAGCAGAATAATGTTAGCCCAGTCTTTCTTGCTGCTACCTTATATAACAAAGTTACATTGTATTGGCCCCTTCAGGGAGAAATAAAAAGGATTATTTCACTATCCTTTACTTTTCTTTGAATGGCATTTAGTTTGTGGGTGTGCAGGTGTTTTTTCAGTGTTTATATGTTTACACTGGTGAGGGCTGTTTCCCTTTCGGTGGGGTTATATCATTTATAAAAAATTAAACCTAAAACAGGATAGCCTACTAATGTACAAGACTAATAAAACATCTCTAGTGAGCTGCTGTCTAAAGAGATTTTTAGAATTGCTTAGATTAGTCAAAGAAACCAACTAATGCATTTAAAATGTGATTCTCTAACTTTTGTCCATAAAATATTCAAGGGAAATGTTACTTACACCACAAACAGCAACCTGCATTATGGCATCAAATCCACCTTTAGGAGAATCCAGATTGCCAGAAACGTGCTGTTTTCCTACACGCTCATTGAACAGACTGCTATCTCGCGTAAGTTTAAGCACATTTTTGTAGCTAATGGTGCTAGTGCAGTTTTGGTCATCAGTGCAAGGGTTCAGGAGCTTAGCACTGGCCGAACTGATGTAAGGCATCACAGTTTTCTCCACCAAAGAACCAAAACCTAAAAAATAAAGACAAAAGAGGAGAGCTTAATATATTGGGAACATGATAAGAAACGATCTAATATTTACAAAAGCTGCAAGCTGGTTGCCCACCAGCTCTCAAATCAGTTTCCACAAGCCTTATGTTTTAATGAGTAGGTTTTTACTTACAACCCTACATTTGATTAAATAAACATGCAAGCAACTTATACAGCTCCTCTTTCAGAAACTTCAATGAGTATGTCAAAATTATCCATACAATTATATTGCACATTAAAAACGTTGCATTTAATTACAAGCTGAGCTAATCATGCATTTAAATGAGTAGTTTAGTTGTATGCGGTTTTCAGTTTGCTTCATAAACAGCACAGGTTACCCAAGCCTCGTTAGCAGTGACACCTGGTCTTAGGTTTGGTAGCTTTCAGTATGGTAACTGTGTGCTTTATCTCCAACCCGAATTACCCACTCTTATCCCATACACACAAATGCAAAGCATCTTCCTCCCTAAACATCCACTAAAGCAGACACCAACTCCTAATCATTCAACAGCAGTATCGATATGCTTCCCGCAAAGGGCTATGAAATATGCTTTAAAAAAGGTTTTCGTGTTGTTTTGCATCCTGAGAATGCACACAAACTTATTTCTGAAAAATGTGCTTTACCAGGGTTGGAATGGAAAGGTTGCACCTCAAAAAGTCACAGCAGATGGTCTCCCCATGGGGATATTTTTTCCTCAAGGAGAGACAAAAGCCCTTCTGCACTTTACTGTCATTTACACTTCAGCTGATTGACCATACTAGACTACGCGTGGGGGCAGGGAATAGGGCCAGAAATCTGTAATTTGCAGAGTTCCATACTCCTAGTGGAATTCCAGAAAGGAAAAAAAAGAAAAATCAATACATTTCACTTGACACAAGTTAATAATTCCTTCATTTAGAATGGATTCAGCATTTTCCTTAAGGTTTAGAGAGAGTGTATAAAGAAGATATCAATAGCATGTATATTCAGAAGCAAAATATTATTATTATTATTTTAAATCAGACCTCCTAGGAGGAAAGGCACAACCATCAATACGCTAATGAAGTAAAACAAAGTGGGGTGCACAAAAGTTGAAACAGCAGACAAGTCCTAAAGCAACAAAACAATGAGTGAAACCCTAGCAAACAAACTCCAGAAAAAAGGCTTATGATGATCCATAGGATCCTTGTGGCAGTGAAAAATGGATACCAGTGATGCTGGGAATTAAAAAGGGGCCAAGAATTATAAGACTTTCTGACCTCACTAAACCCAAATTATGAGTTGCTGCTCTAATGAAATTGGAAAGCTACAAAAGAATTACTAAAGGTTTCGAGTCCCCCTGTCTGTTGCTCGATTATTCTATATCTGAGATCTATAGAAGATTTCATGACTGAGTTACATTATTGTTTTGCAAAATGTTCTTCCTCATTTACATATTAACAGAAATACTCAATAATGAAGGAAATCTATCTTAGCAAGCACCCATTTCAGTTATCAGACCAATAATAACAAACATTATCTGGTATGGATGACCAATTAGCACACTTTTGACAACAGACCTAAATTCGCAATACTACATTCAGTCACACTCCTCAACCTGCTCCAGATTCCACTGTACAGAAGTAAGATGGGCCTTACAAAATAGCATGTGAAAAAGCAGATACAAGAAACCAAGAACATTACAGGAATTAGAAAGGTATCCTGTTGATGCCACTTGGATACTTTCCCACTTGGAAACAGAATGGTGAGCTAACACTGCAGGCTAAACTAAAATACGCTGTAAAATGACACAATAAGCATAATGACAACAAATACTCTCTGTTCTGCATTCCACGCCGCTCTTGGACACTCAAAACACCATCCGCTACTGGGGATCTATTAGAGCAGTGCTCTGATTTGTTAATTTGAGCACTTATTCACTCTAATTGGTTGCTATGCCACTTCCATTTTTGCTGCTGAAGGATGTATGAATCCATTCGTTTTTCGTTATACAAAGGGGGATATTCTCAAGGACGTATCGCCGAGTTAGCGGCACTTTATCGCAGCCAAAGTGGCGATAGATTTATCGCCCTATTCACAAGCTGGTGCTAACAGCCGATATCGCCAGTTTATCTGCGATAGCAGCCGCAAATAACATCGCCACGGATGACACCAGCAACTAACATTAATGAGATGCAGAGTAGGCGTCCCTGTGCAAAAACCCGCGAAAACACCACTTCGCAATATTCTCAACGACCAGCCAGATCGGCGATAAGATCCCAAAACAGGCGATAAGGCGCGTTAGCAGCAGGGATTTAACACCTGCTCTTACCTGGTGTAAAGTCGGACGACAACCTGTACCACAAAAGGGAGCCCAGACCAGAGCCACACCTGAAGAACAACCGATGCCGTGGAGCTACTGATCATGCAGCTCGGAGCCCCAAGAGGGCCACAACACCCACCGCCACCACAACCAGGCCCGCCACCCCCCCCCGAACCGCCCCGCCCCCCCCGGACTACCACAGAGGCAGCGCAGACAAAGACAGCGGACCTTCAGAAAACGCACCAGCCTCACAGACTTAACACCAGAGGATGTCATTGCCCACTACATGCTCAAAAGGACAACCATCCTCCGCATCCTGACCATCATTGCCCACAGGCTGACGGTACCAACACAGCGGACAACCAACATCCCTCCGCAGACACAGCTGCTGGCTGTGCTGCACCTGTTGGCCTCTGGTACCTTCCAACCAACAACTGCCAGAGTCGGAGGAGTCTCACAGCCAGCCCTATCCAAGTTCGTCACACCTGTCTTGGATGCCATCATCAGCTTGGTACCCCAGTACCTTCACTTCCCCCACACTGCGCAGGAACAGCTGGAGACCAAGCAAGGCTTCTACGCCATAGCTGGCTTCCTGCACGTGTTGGGGGCAATCGACTGCACACATGTACTCCTCGTGCCCCCTGCCGCCACTGCACACAATTACCGCAACAGGAAGCACACGCATTCCATCAATGTGCAGGCAATAGTGGACCACCTGGGACTCTTCACCAATGTCGTCGCCAACTACCCAGGCAGTGTGCATGATTCCTTCATCTTCCGACAGCCCATCATCAACCAGCGCTTTGAGGCTGGCACCTATGGGAATGCATTGCTCGTTGGTAAGTACCAAATGAACACACCACACACCTCAACTCCACAGTCATGCAACTAACGACTCTGGGAATGCCCACGTTACAAACTCACATACAACATGCCAAACAACATGCCCACCTACCAGACACGACAGCACAACTTACTGTGGTAACCTGGGCTAGCCATGTACACAAGCCATCAACGGCATGGCACCTCAGCCACACAATAGCAGAATGTGGGGAGAGCTGGGAACCAGGCATGTGCGAAGGAGGCAAGTGACCCATGAATGAGATTGCACACAATGCCAAGTGTGGCGGGGATGTGCTGGCCACACTGCAGTATGCAGACCACAGACATGTCCATGTCAACATATACTGCTGATGTTTGGAGTGTAGTGGACAGAGGATGCAACCATGTCACCCCAGGTAGTGGGGAAAATCGTGGAAATGTAGCTTGTTACGTCCCCCACTGTAAGCGTGAGCGGAGTGGGCTGGCCCAGCGTACGCCAGGCCAGCGTAGGGGTGTGAATAAAAAGCCCGTTGCCCTGGGTGTGGTTCTCTTCCGGAATGGCCAACGTGTCTGCCAGGGCGGCGACTCTCAGCCCGCCACGAGGCCGACGCCGTGAGCGGCGGTGCCTGCGATCCTGTGCGCCTGCTGCACCCCAGGCCGCTGGTCCCCAGACCCGTCTTGGCCGCCCCAGCGCAACCAGGCCTCACTGCTCACCTGCCGACACCGGCGTGTGTCAAAGAGGGCCCACCACGTGCCGGTGCAAGCTCCAAGCCCGAGGCCCGCGACCTTGGCAGCCTCCTCAGACCATCACGGCCTCCGCGACACAGGCCCCCAGCACTCCTTTCTCGTTGACGTACTCCACTGCTGCCTCCGGCCTACACTGCGGTCCAGTAGGTCACACATTTGGAACTGAGTCTTGATTTCATGATGGCCGAGTTCATATGTGTATGGCAGCATTTATATCACTGTACTCCCTTCAATCTGGTGCCACCAACTCTGTGCATCGCAAGCCAACGACACGTGCCTGTGGGCCCTTTCTGACTGCTGCCTCCGGCCTACACTGCGATCAAGTAGGTCACACATTTGGAACTGAGTCTTGATTATTCAATGGCCGAGTTCATATCATTGTACGCAAGGAGAGGAGTAAGAGGAAGACGCGGTTCAGTCCGGAGGAACAAAGTATCATCGTTATGGAGGTGATCGAACACTACCAACAACTGCTCTGGTGCCACTAACTCTGTGCATCGCAAGCCAACGACACGTGGCTGTGGGCCCCTGCTGACCGCTGCCTCCGGCCTACACTGCGGTCAAGTAGGTCACACATTTGGAACTGAGTCTTGATTTCATTATGGCAGAGTTTATACCATTGTACAGGCCTCATCGCAGACTGCATCCCCTTTCAGCTCTGGTGCCACTAACTCTGTACCCCGAAATTCATGGACACTCTCTGGTTGAACTTTGGTGGCATCTGAGTCTATGGCCTGGGGGTTGTCTTCATCATCATGTAGCTGATACTGACTTGGTGTTAAAAATGAGTCTGTAGCATTCATCTCCTCCATATTGCCTGTTTCTGCTTGGTTCTGCCCTCTGCATCATGCCCTGGAAGAACACCTTCCACTGTCCCCCGAAACACTCCGCGACATTCACCTTCGACATCGATGAGGACCCGCTCAGCTCTCGTGGCCCTACCTCAGTGCACCGCAAGTCACCGTCCCGTGGCGGTGTGCCTGTGCCGGCCGCAGTGCATCCGGGGCCACTAACTCTGTGCAGCTCAAGTCATGGACCCTTGCTGTTTGAACTTTGAACTTCTGATTGTCTGATCACTGTTGTAGTTGTTGCCAGCACCAACCACTCCCTGAGGGCTGGCTTACACTCACCCCACACCCATCCAGCACAGGCGTCACTGGACATGTGACCCTGGCAATAAAAGGGGCCGGGCGCACGTGCCCGTAGCCAGTTCCACAAACTATGTAAGTGTGTCCGTGTGGTCATTATGTATGCATGAGGGCCCCGGGCCCTACCACATGACATTGTGCTGTGTACATCGGACGCAACCATGTCACCTCAGGCAGTGGGGAAGACCTGGGACATGTAGCTGTGTCGTACCCCCCTGTAAGCGTAAGCGGAGTGGGCTGGCGTACGACAGTCCAGCGTAGGGGTGTGGATAATCAGCCCTGGGCTCTGGGCGTTGCTAAGTGTTGGCCTTGCCAAGGAAGTAACTAATGCGTGTGTCTCTGTTGTAGTGTCGGCACCACCCATCCCGCAATGGACAATGTTGCGATGTAGCATGCCCCCGGAGTGCGGGCTCGGCCGAAGGGATAAATGGAGCGCAAGTCCGCTCGGGGTCCGGGATCATACATGCCAACTGTTGTGTGTGTCGCTATTACCGCAGCATAGGCCAAAGGTCTACCCTCAACCGCATCGCGAGTTCAGCCAGCCATGAACTCTACATCTGTGTCCGCCCTATCCTTACCATAGGCCTACACACACGTGGCCATCCACCTTCAATGCACAACATCACAGTGTCGTTGTCAGGCTTGTGGACATGCGCAGACAGGCATGACAATGGTGTGCCGTAGGAGTGCAAGTGATGCAACCGCGCTGCGCACACTAGTAAATAGGCTCGGGGGAGGGAGGAGCAGCAGTGAGGCTACGTAATACACATTGATGCGGCTCATTTGCCACAAGCAGTACCTGTCAAACAGGAATCACTAAGTCACACATATCACACACCAATGAACTAGTGAGCCTGCCAACACATCATGCAGAACCAACTTTTGACTCCTGTCTCTATGCACTGTCACAGGTGATCAAGAATATGCACTCTGCCCTTGGATGATGACACCCCTCCGAGCCCCGAACACACAGGCCCAGAGGCAGTACAATGCGGCCCACAAACGCACCAGGGGCATCGTGGAACGCACATTTGGCGTGTTGAAGTCACGTTTCAGGTGCCTGGACATCACAGGTGGAAGGCTCCTGTACAGCCCAGGCATCGTGTGCAAGATGATCGTTGCATGTTGTGTGTTGCACAACATATGTGTACGCACCAATGCCCCATGGCTACAAGTGCCAGATGCACCGGACGATGATGAGGAAGATGAGGCAGGTGGACCACATCCCACTGCAGCAGCAGCAGGAATAGCCCGTAGGAACACCATCATTGACAATTTCTTCACATGAGCACGTCACATTGTCACAGTCCTTAGCAATCATGGGACAGTACAAAATGACCACAGGCGCAGCATGTGCAAATAAATTCATTACAACACACATTCCCTGTGTGCATGTTACTCCTCTGTACAAGCACATCACTCTGACAAGTGTAAGTGCAACATGTAGTGCTAACAATCTCACTAATTGGAAATAGATGGTGGGTGTGTCACCTCTGTACAGAGAGGCTGTTTAGGGTGTCACGTATTCGAAATGTCATTTCTGTGTGTCAAAGATAGTACGAAATCCCACTCATCAGCGTTTCACATGTGTCCCAAATCATTACATATAGTCTGTCATTTGTGACCTACAATTGACAACAGGGCTTCTTTTGGGGTCAAATATGTACCACCATGATGCAGGGATGCACCCTGTGACTCAAGTCCCACAACTTGAGCTACATGGACGTAAGGGGGAATCACTGCCCCTACATTCGTCCATGCTTTCATACTTTTTTTTTATTTTTTTATTTGTACTTTTCATGAGACAGCATTACCAAATGATACAAAGACATGTTTAGGTTGACAACTGGACACATCACACATCATTTATCCAGTATCGAGGTACACTCGCAGAGAGGAGTTCAGAAATCAAAAACCAATCACGACATCAATAGGGCATACAAAGCAGTGATCAGAAACACAGAAATGCCTTTCCCAATACATTTAAAGCCATAGGTGCATCACCCACACAGGGGGGGCGCACCCCTGGTTCTCCCCCATCAGTGCTTAAACTGGAGCACACAACCAACTAGACTACTCATTAGATGAAGCCGCTTCCATAGTGACCGGGGGGGCCGTGATATCAGGGGGCATATCTCTGACTCGAAGCCAATTTATGAAGGGCTCCCAAATATCCCTGGGTCTGGAAACCAGAGGCATGAGGTCCCAGTATAGTGACAATTGCTCCTGGCAATAGGCGATGTCCTGTATCCAATCCTTAACCCTGGGGCCTCTAACGGCCCCCCAGTGCATGGCAAGACGGCGTCTCGCAAGGACCAACATCATGGCTGTTAAACGTCGGATTTCTGGGCGTGTCTGTGCTACATATCCCAGCAGCATCACCAGCGGCGAGCGGCTAATGGGATAGCCCGTTACCTCACTTATAACCTCGGAGACCTCAGCCCAATAACCAGAAACTACTGGGCATTCCCAGGCGATGTGGAGGAAGGCAGCGCCTTCACGCCGACACTTCCAGCAGTTTGAGTTGTCTTTAAGCTTTATTTTAAAGAGTTGTAGGGAGTTCTGTAGAATCTGTGAAGAAACTTGAAGTGAATTAACCTCAATTTATAGTTTGGAGACAGATATTTCGTTTGGGAGCAACATTGGGCCCATTGTTCGTCAGTTGGTTGGTCGCCCAGGTCCAAGCGCCACAACGCCAGCGCTCCTGGCTCTGACCAAGGAGAGTGACTCTGGGTGGAGGTGTAAAGTCTAGTGACTAGTTTGCGCGGCGACGGTGTGGTCAGCAGGTTGTCTAGGGACTGAAGTGTCTGTGGGGGGCAGGGAACGTAGAATGTAATGTCCTGCAAGCCGATTTAAGCTGATGGAGCAGAAACTGCTCGAGAACAGGCAACGTTTCCCCGTCCGTCCAGCAGGGCCCGTCAGGAAGACCCCATCTGGATATAGATCTCCCATTGTGTTAATACCCATGCCTCTTGCTCTGCCGATCGCTCCTTGGTCATGTAAGAATGGGAATTGCGGGTGCTTAGCTAGCGGTATGGAGGGAGCATATAGCAATGGGATCTGAGCACGCTTCCTCAGGCCCTCCCAAGCCCATCTCACTGTTTCGATCGTGTTAATTTCTTTGGGCGTACGGCGATATGGATAGTAGACGGCCATATGTAATGGGACAGGATCAGCTACATCCCGCTCGGTTGCCACATGGGGTTGGAAAGGGACAGGGTAGATCCAATAATGTAGAAATTGGGCCTGAGCGCACAAGGCATATAGTTCAAAGTCCGGAGCACCCATGCCTCCTCTATCGAGTGGGCGCGTCAATAATTCCCAGCTGATCCTTGGCTGTTTACCTGCCCATACTATTGAGATAGCCGCCGATCGTAATGTTTTAAAAAAGGCTTGGGTCAGAGGAATCGGGATATTAACAAAGAGATATAAAAACTTAGGAAGAACGATCATTTTGAGAATGGCTACTCTCCCAGCCAAGGATAGTGGAAGTGCCGACCATAACTTAGCTTTCTCTGCAAGCCAAGTATACAGTTTACCAAAGTTTAGGTTCCATAAATCCTGTATATCCCTGCAGAGCCATACCCCAAGATATTTGACCTCCTGCTCCGCCCACACCAGGGGGAACTCAACAGTTCTGAGCAAGGGTATATCCGAAAGGGGCATGATGGATGATTTCTTCCAATTAATATTGACCCCCGATAGGCCACCAAATCGAAGTAGCTCTCTGAGCAGTGGGTTTAAATTCTCATCTGGATGTCTAATGTAGAGTGTAATATCATCAGCGTACATGGAAATAGTTAAATTACGATCCGTAAAGATCAACCCACGCGAAGAATGATGTTGCCGTATTCGAGCTGCCAAGGGCTCCATTGCAATAGCAAACAGCAACGGAGAAAGGGGACAACCCTGGCGGGTACCCCTGGAGATCTGAAAGGCTTCGGATAGAAGACCATTGGCTAGAAGTCTGGCTGTGGGCTTCATATATAACAATTGGATCAGCTTGATAAAGTTGGTGCTAAACCCGAGACGTGGCAGAATAGCGAAAAGGTAAGGCCATTCAAGAGAATCAAACGCCTTGGTGGCGTCCAAAAAAACCGCCGCTGCCGGCAGTTTAGGGTCAATTTGGTGTACCACAGAGAAGAAAGTACGTAAGTTTTGGGCCGTTGACCGACCCGGAATGAACCCGGATTGGTCGGGTCGGGCTATGAGGGGCAGTAAAGGTTGGAGCCTATTCGCGATCAATTTCGCCAGGATTTTGGTATCTATATTTATTAGCGATAGGGGCCTGTAAGAGTCGCAAAGTTGGGGAGATTTCCACGGTTTTAGCAAGGTGATAATGACAGCCTCCCGCATGGATTGGGGTAACTCTCCCGTTTCTAATGATTCCTCGTAAACATCCAGGAGTCTAGGGGCGAGGGTGTCGGCAAATGTTTTATAGAAAAGTGTTGTGAGCCCGTCTAGGCCCGGCGCCTTACCAGAGGGAAGGGCACCAATTACCTGGGCAATGTCAGCTATCGTGAAAGGGAGGTCTAGATATTCCCTGTGTTCTGGGCTCAACCATAATAATTCTAAAGAGTCTAAATAGGTGGCCAAATCAGGAGAGGCCTCGTGTTGCTGGGCCTCGTATAGGGAGTGGTAAAATTTAGTGAGGTACTCATGCGTAGACTCTTGTCCCCGAATGGGAGCAGAGTCATTGTCCTGCAGCTCAGTTATAAACGTAGGTGCAGTGGATTGACGCAATAAATGAGCCAGGGTTTTGCCAGCCCTGTCGCCCTCCCCATATTCCCGCGCCCTGGCCTCTTTACCCAGGAATCTAGTCTCTTGCTCTGCCGTTTTCTCAAACTCGGTGAGTAGGGCGCGAATGGAAGCTAATATTGTAACGTCATTCGTGGAAAAGAATCGGGCTTCTAGTGCCTTAATCTCACATTCTAGTCTAGCAAGTGTCGTGCGAATGGATTTAAGAACCCCCGATTGTTTGGAAATACAAGCCCCCCGTATAATAACTTTAAAAGCTTCCCAGAGTATGGACGGGGAATCCAATGTGCCTTCATTGGTAGAAAAATAACTTTCGATTTCTAGGGCTATTTCAGCCTTGAAGGCCTGATCTAGGAGGGCATGTGGAGGGAGTTTCCACGAATATGCACGCGGACGTGTGTCTGGAACCCGCCACTGAAACAGCACCGGGGCATGATCGGAAAGAGTGCGGGGCAGGTGGTGTGTATCAGTCGCCCAAAGAGTCATATCCGCAGACACCAGCCAGTAATCAAGTCGTGACCATGATTGGTGGAACGAAGCAACGCATGTGCCCTCTCGTGTTAGTGGGTGAAAATGGCGCCAGGCATCATGAAGGTTATTCTCCGAAATAATAGTGTTCAGGAGTGTCGTGGCATTACGATGGGGGTTGCGGGCCGCACCCTCCCTGTCCATCACATTGTCTAGTACTGCATTATAATCACCTCCCCACAATACCGTGTCGCAGCCCATCGAGATTATCTTGGCCCAGACTGTTAAGAAGAATTGAGGGTCATCCACGTTAGGGCCATATATTGCAGCCAATGTAACGTGAGTAGATAACAGTTGGCCTCGTATTATAACATAGCGCCCGTCTGGGTCTACCGCTGTATGGTGAGTGCACCAGCCCAGGCCCCGTCTGATAAATATTGAAACTCCCCTGGCGTAATTCGAATAAGTAGCGGAGTGTACCTCGCCCCATGACCTACGGAACAGTCTAGAATCGTCGGGATTGCAAAGGTGTGTCTCCTGCAGAAAACATATGTCAATGTGATGCCTACGTACATACGAGAGCACTAGTCTGGCCTTCTTATGATCGTTTAGGCCACGTATGTTCCACGTGAGTAATTTCACGTCAGTCATTGTGAGTAATGTCGGGACAATCTGGCCCCATCTGTGAAGTGTCTCGTGGCAACTGTTTCCCAGGGACCTGCCCAAGGAGTGTGATAGTTTTGTCCAGTGAGTGCACATAATCAACATCAAGCATTATGTCCAAAGCCAACCATTTCCAACAATAAAAGTAACTGTCTCTTAAAACCTGAACCCCAGAATCCCCCCACCCCCACCCACTCCCACCTCCCAAACAGGTGAAGAACTAATCCCACCCTCCCCCTAGGTCCCCTTTCAGGTATCTACTTCGGTATAAACCCATGGGAGATCTCCCTGTGGGGCACAGCTGGGCGGCGGTCACCTGCCAACAGACAGGGTGGCCGAGCCGAGTACGATGAGCCGCATATATCTAACAATGCGTAACTGAACCGGGAGATCCAGGACACTGAATGAAATACACACATTTTACAATTAGGGACATGTCGTTTCATTTAGGACTGATAACATCGCCGCGTCCAACGCCACCAACAGCGCAGGAGCTAACATGTAGGCATACATCTAAGTGACTGAGCACATTATAGCATAATGGAGCAAGTCTCATTCAATGTCACTAAGATTTGTGGGATGTGGTGAGTGCTGCGATGCGCTCGCAGTCGAGCCGCGCGGGCATATGTGTTTTGCATATTTCAATGCTGATTTGGCATCAGTGAAGAAGTGTGGCTTGCCGTCGTAAGTGACCCTCAGCTTCGCAGGGTACAGCATGGCGAAAGGAATAGAGGCCGCAAACAGAAGCTTCTTTGCTGGAACGAACTCTCGTCGCGCCGCTTGCACGAATGGGGTGTAGTCTGGGTAGAAAGAGAGAGTGTTGCCATCATGGGTTATGGGGCTCTTGGCCCGTGCCTCCCTCAGGATAGCGTCTCTGTCTGCATAATTAAGGAGGCGCGCTATAATGGGGCGCGGAGGGGCACCCGGAACGGGCCGGGGACCTAAAGACCGGTGGGCTCTCTCAACCGTCATCACCGAAGACAGCACAGTGCCGAAGAGGGTCCGCAGCAAATTGTCAATGTAAGGCTCCATTTTCGAGATTGCTGTGGACTCCGGAAGACCAATAATGCAGAGATTGTTCCTCCGAGAACGCGCCTCCAAATTTTCATTTTTCATTTTTATGGTCCCCAGTTCTTTTTCCAGGCTGAGTATTTGAGTTCTGGATTCCGCATGACCGTCCTGGGTGTCCGAGAGCCTGTTCTCGAGCGTGTCGAGGCGGGTTTCGTGTGTCTCCACCTTTTTCAGGACTGTCTCAAGGCCTGACGTCAGGGCATCAATTTTGCCGTCGATCGTTTTGAGGCTGGACCTTACATCCAGCATGATGGAGCGCAGGTCCTCCGCAGGGGTCTCCTCAGCCTCCATGGGGGGTAGTGACGCGCCCTGATCCGCGGATTGTTCCATGGTTCGAGTAGGACGTTTGCTCTCAAACGGGAGTTTGGGCTGCTTGGGATCCGTCTTACCCATCTTACTATAGCGCGATGTTGCACCCCAAACGCAGCGGGCAACCCCCGCAAACTACTCCCGTGTCTTGCACACTTGAGATGGCACTAAATGCCAGACCCAGTCCAGCAATGAACACACCACGTTCAAACAAGAGGGCTGCTCGGTCTCCCTTCAGCAGCGACAGCCTCGCAATATGGTAGCCGGGGGACAGGCACGAGCACCGACCCGGCGCAGATTCCAGCAGTATAAGCACACCTCCTGTGGCAGGGACCAATTCTCAGGGAAGAAACCTCAGTGGTGCAGTGTGAGCGCACTTATTCAGTCAGCCAGCCAGTTGCACCCTGTATGGTTCAGCCGGGGTCTCAGCGTCTCAGGCCCGGCGCAGCCAGGTCAGCAGATGAGGCGTGGGCAGAGGACCAGGCCACACATGGGAGCGTGGCCTCCCGCACTAGAAGTAGTACGGGCCACCAGCGCCCCACCGTGAGCCAACAGTCACACCTCCCAGCTCCCCACCCCCACGCCCGGCAATGAACCCCTGTGCAGGAGGGGTAGGGGTACCCTGCGCTCCCTGGACCAGAGGATCTCTGCCACTATCGCTGGTTTGGCCGCAGCTGATATAGTCGCGGCCTCCCAACGTGCGTCGATCCGACCAGTACCGGAGCCGCCAGCCACCCGCTTACCTCATTCCCGCATGAGTTGTCCAGGGTGCGCTCCGCTTTCCGCCTTCAGGTCTCCCGGGCCGGCTCAGCTCTCAGCCACACTTCACCGCCGCTCCGCAGCTCTCCAGGCCCGGTGGGCCCTCCCTCTCTCCGCGTCACAGGGCCTCAGTATCCAAGTTCTCCAGTGTCCGAGATCGCCGCCGCCGGACATGGAGGGTCGCCGTCGCTCTCTGCATTCGCCAACCAGACCTGCGAGCACACGATAAGCAGCCCCGGGACGCTCCGCTTGGGGACAATTATGGCTGTGTCACGCTCTCCAAACTTGCGGTCGCCATGACAGTCGCAGGGTCCGCCAGCTCACGGCCCCCAGAACAGCAAATCGTCCGCAGGAAATCGCGGCTTCAGCACGGCATCAATGTCCCACCGGATACAGCACCTGGAATCTCCGTCGTGATGTCGAGAGTTACGGCATATTAGTAGTATTTATGAGCATACATGAGGCTCGGCCGGCAGAACCTCCACGTTAGGCTGCCATCCTGCAGCTCGCCGTAGCCACGCCCCCGTCCATGCTTTCATACTTGATTAATCATAGACATGACACATCTGTGTGTATTAGAATGTATTATTCACGTTCAGTGGAGTGTTGAGGCTGTCTTAGTACTGGGCCATGCAGACAACACTTTACAATGTTGCTCCATGGAGGGCCAGTCAGAGTCCTTTATGGATTGACAAGTTACTCGGAAGGGGAAGAGTCCAGTCTGCAGGCTGATTGCTGTGTCATTGTTGAGCATACAAGATATGGCAGTCCATGTCGAGGTCCGAGGTTTGTGTCGCAGAGTGTGTCGGGGGACAGTGGAAGGTGTTATTCCAGGGCATGATGCAGAGGGCAGACCCAAGCAGAAACAAGCCATATGGCGGAGATGAATGCTACTGCTTCCTCCTTACCACTGAGGCAGATTCATCCTCATCTTCGTCCTCTGACGTTTCATGTGCCTCACATGTGGGTGGTGGTGTTTGGTTTGCAGCACTGTGTGACACTGACACATCAGGGGCCGGAGATGTGGATGTAGAAGTAGCAGCAGCATTCATCTGCGCAATGTCTTGTGGCATCACTCCCATGATGAGGATCTGCAGGGCATGGAAGATCCCATCTACAGCTTTCTCGTGTGCAGCCGTGGTAGCCATTCTTTGCGCCTGCATCCGCTCCATGTTCTCCATGACCCTCCTTATGTTTCCCAAATCACGGATGACATCGCTGTAGCCACTCTGACTAGACAGTTGTTGTTGTGTCCGAGTCATGACTCCAGCGACGCCAGCCATGGATTGTTGGAGGGCATGGGGCGGACTGTGGGTGTCCGTTAGGGACTGTAAGTGGTCCCTGATGGGGCTTAGACCCCCACCCGCACCTGTTCAGCCAGCTCCTTCTGGCAGTCTAACACACGGCGTTGGAACGCCATGTGTTCTTCGGTGAGGTGCTGGGAGCCAGACATGGTGGTGGGTGCTTCCTGCTGTGTGGTCTGTGCAGGGGGTGGGATCACCTCGATGGTGCTGGGCTGCCCTGCTACTGGAGGTGGGGTACGGAGGTTGTCCATGAACCGTTGGAGTTCGTCGTAGTCAATGTCCCGGAGGTCGTCTCCATCATCAATGACGTGATGTAGGGTCTGCTCTGCAGGAGGTGTTGATTGTCCCTCTGCAATGTAAAGGGGAGATGCAGTTTCACAGTGTGTTCCATGTATGTTGACGCATTGGCGGAGTTTACATACAGACTGCATGACAATGTACATTGTGACTGTTTGTGAGGAGATGCTTATTTGATGCGGGACAGTGGACATGTGTACTACATCACGGATGTGAGGTTGTACTCGTACATTGTCATCTCACAGTTTCCTGCTATGCCAGATGTGATTCGCCATTTTGTACACACATGCGGCACCAGTTGTGTCCTGTGTTCTGTTGTGAAAGTGTTGCAGTTTGTACCACATTGTTATCAATGTTGAGGTGCTCTTATTCTTATGTGTGTGTGCTGCATTGTGGGTGAGTCGCACCTGCAGCTCTGATTTGGCTGCCCCTTATCCCTTTCAGGCGGTGTGCCTTTGACTTCTGTGCTTCTACAGTGCTGAGATGTTGCGGACTTGGGTAAATTGGGATCTTGGTCGAGTTGTGACTCTTGGGCATGGTTTGTCCGGAGATGTGTTGTTGACGTCAGGGGTTTTGTGCACGTGGATGTGTCAGGGTGTGACCTGCTCCTTTCCGGATGTGGTCCACACTCAGTCACCTCAGTGTCGTGGCGTGCACCATGTCATGGTAATTGGACTGCAGCCATGCTAATCGTCATGCAGTGTCACTTGCATTGTCAGTGTGGCTCACGGACACGCAGCTTTGCTGGGTTCAGCACATGTGCATGGGTTGGTTGTGAGATTGGTGATGTGTGGGGAGGGCCCCCTCCGGGCACATTGTCGACGGGGGCCTACTTGCTGTTTCTATGTGTGCTGCAGTATGCCAAGGAGATCAGGGACATGATCCAGAGTCATTGTGGGTGTGCAGTGTGCTCTACTTAATTGTGCATGTGTGCCATTGTGCCCATCTCCCCCCGTCCCCCTAGTCCCTGGTCGGTACTCACCCTGTTGATGTTGTGTCAGGTCATGTTGAGCAGTGTCCGGATCCACTACTCCTGGCACCGTATCCCGACTGATGACTGTGACCACCATTTTCTCCATATCATCCAGCTCCTGGTGTGCCGCTGGACCCCCACCTCCAATCTGCGTTGCTGCTTTCATGTTGGCATCGAGTTTCTTCTTGGTTTTGCCCTTCACATCATTCCTGCGCCTCTTGACCTCTTCCATTGACCTCCTCAACTCTGCAACTGCATTCACATGGTCCAAGATAGTCTGCCATGTTTGCGTCTTTGTTGCCAATGACACGTTGGAGGTGACGAACAGTTGTTGGTAGTGTTCTATCACCTCCGTAACGATGATCCTGTTTTCCTGCGTACTGAACCGCGTCTTCCTCTTCTCCTTGGCCTTCCCCGACCCCGAGGTTCCTTGCTGGTCGTCTGTGGCGCTTGTGGGGTTCGCGCTGTCCTCTGCACTCGGTACGGGTGCATCCATGGTGCTACGCAGTTTATTTTTTTTTGTCTTTTATTTTTTTCTGCTTTTATAGTGCATTTTCCCGCATGACGCGTGGGAATTGCAGGCCTGTAGCTGGTTATCGCTGATTTTTGTATCGCGATTTGGGGCATCG
The DNA here is from genome assembly GCA_963921515.1 of Calotriton arnoldi. NCBI lineage: Eukaryota > Metazoa > Chordata > Amphibia > Caudata > Salamandridae > Calotriton > Calotriton arnoldi. The sequence continues at coordinate 485,469 of CAWUFW010000811.1, forward strand.
CAACTTTTTCCGCGTTCGTGTTTCGCATTTTTTTGGCGTCGCGTTAATTTTAACACGGTCATTTGGCGCGTTATCGTGAGACTATCGCATGGTGCCGCCGGGTTGAGAATACAACGTTGACACGGTGTTATTTTTCCGCGATGCGCAAAGTTGCGTTAAGCTAATTTTGCGATAATTATCACACCTTCTTGAGAATATCCCCCAAAATGTGCTAAAACTTCCAGGACGAAATTAGACCCCGATGAAGCCCAGAGTGTAAAAACTTTGACAATTACGGGCTGAGAGATGCGACTTCATTTATCTTTAAATACTACATTAATTTTTGATCAGTTTATAGAGGAGCAAAACTTGCATACTTTTTTTGCAACATCTGCTATAAATCTGCGCCACTTGTACGTTTGAAGGCTTGCTAACTGCCACAATTTGAATATTTATGCACATCTTTATGCCACTATTTTCTATAAAACTCAAAATTTACCAACTAATTAAGATCCATTTCTGCACCTTTTTTTCTTAAACAGTTTTTTATACTATTGCCAGCTTTAGGGGTTTTGAATGGAGTTTTTTCTGTTGTGAAGAAAGCCTAGGTTTTATATTTTCTGAATTAATTCAGAACTGTGCATTCAGTAAATCAATCCTTAGGAGGCAATGTGGTGTTGTCATCACATACTCCCTCAAGGAGTACAAGGTAACCCCTTAGCTTTTGGCTTGATTGCTGAAGTAGAGGCTAGCCACATTTCTAATTTTTAGGACTAAAGTGGTTCGGGCCTAAATTTCATATCTCTGTGAGATTACAAAACATTCAGAAAGGTTAAGAAAGAGCATCTGCATAATTTAACCATGAATGACATTACAAATCCTAGACAGTGTGAAGTATAGACAACAATTTGCTACTATCCAAAATTGCCTGCATCAACACTCACCAATTCTAAAATCTGAGGTAATTTTCTTCATTTCACTCACGAGAGCAGTTCCAAGACTTTTCATATTCTCTAAATCATCCTTCATCGAAAACGACAAGTCCATCAGGTAATACAGATCAATTGGGTAGTCTTCAGCTCTCTTGAATTTTAAAGTAAATGTTTGTGGTTCTCCTAGTTAAAGAAAAAAATAACATTAGCCAAACAGAGGAAAAAAAATACTGAAATGCCTTTACTTTCGAGGATAGGCCAAAGCACTGCACCTTTTAATTTATATGTAAAAAAAAAGTGCAAGTGTTTTAAACATGAACAGTAATATCAATACAAATCTAAAAATTGAATAAAATATGCATGGTCAAAATATTCGGGTGATTTTTGCAACAGGCAAAAGTTACACTTTTTTTCTTACATACACAAAAGATTATGGGGTTGTTTCCGATTAAGGGGATGATTTCGATGTCGGACAGACCTGAGTTCGTCCGACATCGATCTGGAACTGGGACCGACCAACCTCCTGTTCACGGTCCCAAACCAGCAATTAGGATGTGACCGAACACTGTTCGGTCGCACTCCTATTCTTTACAATGGGAGCATGCATTCCGAGCGGAATGCATGCTCTTATTGTAAAGAGCTGAGATGCAGTTCATCCCTGCACACTGTGGCAGGCACCTCAAGGTGCCTGCCACCGGGTGCAGGGATCAACAGGGGGGCACCATAGGTGCCCCCTCGGCCGCCATCCGGAGGCCTTGCACCCATGGGGGCCCTGCTGGGGGCCCCCAAAGTCAGATTCCGACAGCCTTTCTATGTCGGAAAGGCCGGCACAGAAAGACTGCAGGAATCCGCCATCGTAATCCCTCGGGCGGAAAGAGCCCCCCTAGGGATTACTGGCCCCTTTCCAAATGGCAGACGGGCTCTCCGAGCCCATCAGAAGCCATTTGGAAAGCCTGTTTGGATTCCTTTCCAACCGACCACATCATAATTGGTCGGTCGGAAAGTAATCCGAACGGGACATTTCGATGCAGTCGGAACGGCTTCGACCGACGGTCGGAGCCGTTTCCGGCCGCATCGAAATCGGCCCCTAAGGGTTGTTTTGCAGGAGGAGAAAAAAATCACAACGAGGTTGCATTTAGGCTCACTTTGAGGGAGAGTGCAATGAATTTACCTTGATGTATTTACATTAAAGAAATACACTGCCCGGAATACATTACAAAGAATTCTTGTGCTGCAGGCTTTCTGCCTGCTCGCCACTTTTCTGTTTTTTTTAATTAAATAATCCAGGGAAGGTGCTTGCAAAACTATTTTCCATCTGTCCAATACATTTTTTTTTAAAAACATAAATAAATAGATAAGCAAATAATAAAAAAATGTCTTCACTTCTAATGCAAGGTACTCATTTATTTTGTTATGTGTTGTCTCATGACCACTTCAGTCTCCATATACACAGAAGAGAGAAAGTAATTTAGCAGGTACAGTTGGGAATCCAAACCAATAACAGGGATGCCACATCCTTCACCCTAACATTCTTCTGTCACTGTGCCAACATAAATCATTCAGTTGAATGACAGTATAAACTATTTTGTTCTATAAAGTTTCCTAAATCTTCTACCCTCAGGGCCAAATCAAGAGCATTCCAGGCTTAGGGAAGCTACTTTCCCAGAGACCAACCAATCTGCTCTGGACTAGGCAAGAGTTGACCATCGGAGGTTACTTACGGGGATGTAATGGGGTACTGGCTTTAGCAGGTACCCATGCTTTATGTTCTCACAGGCATAGGTACAATGCAGTCAAAAACGAGATTCAGGGATCTGGCAGAATCCAACAAGCGCTTTAAGAGCTGGTCTGACATTGTCATGTTTATTCAAGTTCAAGCATGTACTGGCAGCATCACCCTTGACTTGAAAACTGTATTGTGAGCTTTAATAGCAGGCTCTCAAAGAACCCAATATGATAGTGCAATTCTACCGCAACCAGACATTTTGTCAGTTTCATCTTATTGCTGCAAATTGATCTTTGGGACAAAAGTTAGTCCTGCCTTGAAAATGATACACACAATCCAGTCTGTCTGTGATGTGACCTTGTGATTTGGAAGTTATGAGTCCCAGACTGAAGAGGAGATGAATTGGACTGTTGTGGGGTCTTTTAGTCTTTTGCCCCTAGCTTTTGCACATCGATTAATGACAGGGTATCGATACCTGATAGCATAAGCCAGTCTGATGGATTATTGTACTGCTGGATGTCCAATTATCCAACAGCAACGGACATGGAGAAATGCACCTGAGCAAGGAGACGCATATAGCCCCAGAGGAATATCAGGGAATGGGGAAAGGAAGGATCTCAAGAGAGCTCTGCAAGACGCCTTATGCGTAAATGACAGAACAAGTCTGTGTTGGAACACATAGAACTCCTTTAAAAAAATAGACGTATCCAGATAGTTGAGCCGAGTTGAGTGGAGTTGAGTTGGGCCACTTCTCACTTGCTTGAGAGCCATCTATGTAGTTCATCGTGGGGATGCAGACACGTTCTTATAATGGAAAAAGGCCAAACTATACATTTTAGAATTAAACATTATGTTTGCTTAAACTAGAACTGGTTGAAAATAAATGCTGTGACATAAGGCTACAATGACCGATATGCACAGTAATTACATTATTATCTAATTAGCTTCATTCTCTCGGTAGACTGTTAGAAATGCCCTTCCATGAAATGAGATGATGGTGAGAACTATATTTTAAGAAAGTTGAAAAGTACAATTACATCTCCCTTTCAGGTTTTCTGCATGTGTTGTCATGGGTAGATGGAGCATGGATAGAATAAGCAGTAAGGGCGAGTCAGAAGCATTATCCTTTGATGGTGTGCTGAAATAAACTAGTTAATTAACTGTAATAGCAGTTTTCTGCTTGAACATGCTGAGCATATTTTACAATCAGTGGCCAGGAAAGATCAGCGCGTTATTCTCAGTTCATTGTTGGCGTTGAACCACACTAGTTTCTAATGAAACCCCTCTGACATAGACCAGTGCTCCACAAGTCTGCATTGTGGACCCACTACTCAACAACACCCTGTAGCAGTACTATCCAGCCAGGACTCCAGTCTCAAGCACAAGTGAAGAAAATCTTCAGAGAATGCAGTTAGGAAGGGGTAACAGAAGTTCCTCAACATTGCGATAGCAGTGGGTTTAAAGGTCAGAGTCTGAGCAGAACCCATAGAGAATTTGGAAAATATCTGATCTTTTCAAGGTTCTTTATTCTTGATGGTCCAAGCCTGTTGAAAGAACTCCATTTAACTTTGGACTAGTATGCAATTGCCGGTTCCTTTGGACTAACAAAGCCCATATCTATGACCAATTTTTGTCAAGGAACCAAGAAGAATGCTCTGCTTAAGATTTGTGGAACAAAAGGAAATGATGGACGGAACGTTTGAGCCAATCAAACACTCACCCCCAGTCAACTGATCTGGGTTTAATCCATCATCATTCTTTAGCTCACTCCACCACCCCAGTTCAGACATGGCCATATGCAAATCAGTCTGACCCTGTGCCTCATGGGAACAGTCCAGCCCGAACTGCCAAGCCATGTCTTCCCTGGACCAGAAACAAGCATCCTAGGACCGGTTTCTGGCATTCCAGCCGTCATCAGCCAGGCTTGCTTGAATCCAGTGGCAAAGTGAGCAAGGGACCCACGTCTGGGCATACCCCCGCCAACTTAGGGCGAACAAAGCGATACAAAAGGAAATGATGGACGGAACGTTTGAGCCAATCAAACACTCACCCCCAGTCAACTGATCTGGGTTTAATCCATCATCATTCTTTAGCTCACTCCACGACCCCAGTTCAGACATGGCCATATGCAAATCAGTCTGACCCTGTGCCTCATGGGAACAGTCCAGCCCGAACTGCCAAGCCATGTCTTCCCTGGACCAGAAACAAGCATCCTAGGACCGGTTTCTGGCATTCCAGCCGTCATCAGCCAGGCTTGCTTGAATCCAGTGGCAAAGTGAGCAAGGGACCCACGTCTGGGCATACCCCCGCCAACTTAGGGCGAACAAAGCGATACAAAAGGAAATGATGGACGGAACGTTTGAGCCAATCTTACACTCACCCCCAGTCAACTGATCTGGGTTTAATCCATCATCATTCTTTAGCTCACTCCACCACCCCAGTTCAGACATGGCCATATGCAAATCAGTCTGACCCTGTGCCTCATGGGAACAGTCCAGCCCGAACTGCCAAGCCATGTCTTCCCTGGACCAGAAACAAGCATCCTAGGACCGGTTTCTGGCATTCCAGCCGTCATCAGCCAGGCTTGCTTGAATCCAGTGGCAAAGTGAGCAAGGGACCCACGTCTGGGCATACCCCCGCCAACTTAGGGCGAACAAAGCGATACAAAAGGAAATGATGGACGGAACGTTTGAGCCAATCAAACACTCACCCCCAGTCAACTGATCTGGGTTTAATCCATCATCATTCTTTAGCTCACTCCACCACCCCAGTTCAGACATGGCCATATGCAAATCAGTCTGACCCTGTGCCTCATGGGAACAGTCCAGCCCGAACTGCCAAGCCATGTCTTCCCTGGACCAGAAACAAGCATCCTAGGACCGGTTTCTGGCATTCCAGCCGTCATCAGCCAGGCTTGCTTGAATCCAGTGGCAAAGTGAGCAAGGGACCCACGTCTGGGCATACCCCCGCCAACTTAGGGCGAACAAAGCGATACAAAAGGAAATGATGGACGGAGCGTTTGAGCCAATCAAACACTCACCCCCAGTCAACTGATCTGGGTTTAATCCATCATCATTCTTTAGCTCACTCCACCACCCCAGTTCAGACATGGCCATATGCAAATCAGTCTGACCCTGTGCCTCATGGGAACAGTCCAGCCCGAACTGCCAAGCCATGTCTTCCTGGACCAGAAACAAGCATCCTAGGACCGGTTTCTGGCAAACCGGTCCTAGGATGCTTGTTTCCGGTCCAGGGAAGACATGGCTTGGCAGTTCGTGCTGGACTGTTCCCATGAGGCACAGGGTCAGACTGATTTGCATATGGCCATGTCTGAACTGGGGTGGTGGAGTGAGCTAAAGAATGATGATGGATTAAACCCAGATCAGTTGACTGGGGGTGAGTGTTTGATTGGCTCAAACGTTCCGTCCATCATCCCCTTTTGTAAAGATTTGTGGAAAGCACAAGTCCAAAATATTCAAATTAAGACGACAAACTCTACGCCATATATGCCATCAGTTGACAGGAGTTTGGGCTCAGCTACATTAAAAAGTGGTCTCCAGTCAAACACCACATTTTTAAGGAGTTGGACGAGATTAAGAGAAAAATACATGAGTGGCCTGTCAGAGATTGGATTACCTAAAATGCAATTAAATACCTGCCTGAGTCTCTGACAGACTTTTGAAATCAGTGAGAAGTATGTGAAAAAGCAGGTGCTTCCTTGATAATGTTTCTCGAAAGAAGTCCAGGTCATTGTCCATCTAAGATGTAAATATCAGGCATATGGAATTGACAATAAACAGTAATTGGAGAGAAACCACCACTTGGGACAAGCACAATAAAGGAGACACCATCCTCTTTGAAGTTCTATATAAGGGGCAGAAAATCTGTGAGATTTTGTCAAGAATAGCCCACTTCAGTACTGTCATAAGCAGTCAGCAAATAGGTGGATGGGGGTGTCCCATTGCTCTCTAATCATACTCAGAATGCCCATATGAATCAGGTCTACATTTCCATAAAGGCAAAAGAAAAAAGACCAGATTTTTTATAATTTTCAGTAGTAGCAAGAGACAGTAAAACAACACCACACTACCCAGCTTTGAACACACCTGCAGTGCAAATACATTATTATTTAAAACCCACATCCAGTCAATAATATGTCCACCATTTGCCCCAGATCTTGTCATGCTTCTGGGGGGCAACCTCCTGCCTCAGATATCGATTGTTTCTGGCGAGCACATCAGTTGATTCCTCTCCACCACCACAAGCGGGAGGGCTCCGGTGAATTCCATTCCCGGGCTATGTTTCTCTTGGCCACCAGGGTGGCCAACCTGAGGAACAGCCTCTCCAACCCCACCCCTCCAGCCTCCTCCAACAGACACAGCAAGGCAATCCTGGGTGTAAGCTCTATAGCCGGCCTATGACCAAAGAGAACTCACGTCCTATTTTGTTCCAGTAGGGGATCAAGGCCAGACAGGCCCATGTCATATAGAAGAAAAAATCTGCTCCAATCAGAGAGCATCGAGCACAACAAGCTTGGGGTGTTGGGCCAGTTTGCTGCAATCGGTTGGGGGTCAGGTAGGCCATATATAAATAATTAAGCTGGCTCATTCAAAGGCGCAAGGGGATGGCCAGCTACTTAGGGGCCAGACACGTCTCATGCCAGCCATTTTCGTCCAGTTCCCCCACCATTACCTTCCATTTTTGTCACAAGGCAGAGAATCGATTTAAAGCGTTAATGATTAATGAACGGTATATTTTAGAGATAGCACCCTTTCGCAGTGCTACCAGTAGGAGCTTAGCTTCAAGGGGGTTAAACTCCGGGAGTGGCGTGTCGATAGGGACATGGACCAATAGGGCATGGTGCAGTTGAAGGTACCGAAAGAACAGTCTGCGGGAGAGCTGGTAGAGTTCCTGCAGGGCTTGAAACGACTAAGACTGCAGGATAGCATTTCAGAAACTCGATCGGAAATCTGCCTGAGCCAGGCGGTTTGCTTGGATTTAGGTCTGATATGGCCTTGTCAATTTCTTCGGTTGTGGTCGGCTGGTGCAGGTCTCGGACTAGAGATGAGGGGATCGAGGGCAAAGGTATCTCATCCAATAGTGGGGACATGAGTTCTTGCGAAGATAGAGGCGCCACCGTATATAAGGTTCGGTAACAGTCAGCAAAGGTTTAGACTTTTTCAGGCGTAAACTCATGAAGGACACCTTGAGAGTCTCAGATGGATGGGACAATCCTGGATGTTGTGTCTCTTGTTCCTAGCCAATACAGGAGCTTGCTCAATTTGTCTCCATGTTCATAAACCCGTTTTGTTGATGCTCTCCAGCATCATTTAGCTTCCTCCAGGGAAATCTGTCGCAGGGTAGACCTCACCAACATCAGTTTGTGATCAATCTCCCCATACAGGTGACAGAGTGCCTGTTGTTCCAGTGAGAGGATCTAGGCCTCTACATCTGTCGCTTGTTTCAGTTGGTGGGCTTCCTTGCCCCTAATGTATCCTTTGATCACACCCCTAAGGGTTGGTTTACTAGCTGCCCACAGAGTCCCAGCGGAAGTGACAGAATTACTTTTAAGTTCAAAGAAAACTCGTATTTTCTCCTCTACATATACGGCACAGTCACAATCTACGAGGTACCAGGCATTAATGCGTCACATAGGCCGTTGGGGTCCCCGAAGGGGTTCTATTTCCACAAAAAAAGGAGCATGATTGGAGATGCCTCGAGGGAGGATCCGCACCCGCCTAAAGAGGAGAGAATCCGCAGCTGGGAGCCAGAGCAGATCGATTCTCTGTAATGTTTTGTGCACCACAGATGCATAAGTATAAGCTCTCCCAGAGGGATGCGCCATCCTCCATGCTATGCAAATGATGATATTTTGATGAGAAAATGCTGGTGGAGCATAATATATTAATGTGGCCAGAAAGTGTTGCTTGACAGCTATCAAGAGTGCAATGCCCACCCAAACAAGTTTAGTGTAAATCCATGTCTCTAGTGTTGCTTGAACATGAAATACCTTGAAATAACAAAAACCCCAAAAGAGTTTGGCAAAACAGGAACAGTTCACTTAATTAAACAGTGCTGTTGGGAGAACAGTTACAGGCAGAGGGTCTGAGGACTGTCTCAACTTACAATCGATCGGCCATGCATTTTATACAATTTGTTGAATGCAATAAAACAGTTCCAGCGATCCTTTTTTGGTAAGGAATGCGAGCCGTTGTCTTTGCAGCCATAAATTAATGATTTGATGAGGAATCCAGGTGGGCCTCGATCTTGCGTGGATACAATGCGGCCAGTGGGTAATGTGTCCAGATGTCCGGCATGGGGTGCGCGTGTTCACTGTATGTGTTGTGTCCTGATTGGCTAGCTGTTCCTAACTTCATGTGGCATCTGACTTTATGGTGTTTCAGGAACGCTCATACCCCTCCAGCCATGTATGCTTTATTGGGGCCAATCTCCCTGGACCATTGTGGTGTCGCTGCGCCTATCTGTGGGATAGATCTGGGATTTCCTGTTCAAGTGTTTGTCTGCCGGCTACATGCCACCCCACCTGTGATCTGTCCATCAGTGACCTCAGGCCTGGATCTCAGGGCCTGCCTGACCACGTAGTTCTGAGTCGGGGTTGACGTGGAGTTCATAATGTGCAAATTAGTCAAAAGAGATTCATTCTTATACATGAATGTATCGTTATTCATATTTACATCGACCTTCTCAATATCAACACTAGGAAAGGAGCAGTACAACCTCCGTCCCAGAAGAGATTTGGGGATAGTAGATCCAGAGGGTTGGCCATTACACAATCAAAGTATCTGATTGGTTTAGAAAAGAAGAATTGAAAATTACTTACTATACACTTTTTCTGAACATCTAATAAAGATATAGCTTTGAACATTATAAATGAGAGCTCATTACCTATGTACATGTAGGATGGAACCTTACTTCACATATGGAAAGCATTTTGGTGCAATATTTGGACCTATATTTTGCTGCAGTACTGTGACCTATTGGAGTATTTGCTGGCAGGCTTCCGTCACTAGATGTTTTCCAAGTGGAGGGCTATGGATGGTAAACTATACAATCAGGTGAAAGAGTGGACAACCTACCTTCATCAGGAGAAGATTCAGATTCAGATCCATTTGAAGATGCAGACTCCTCTCTTTAATGAAGAACGTAGGGCATCTGGATATTTCCAGGAGTTTGGAAGTGATGGGGAGCTGCAAAGATACTGTAATTGTTTTGCACCGTTTTATACATTTAAATGCAAAAAGATCTCTATACCTGATCGAAGTTTTAATTCCATCTTTTGAGGCTGAATCTGAGTGATGTCTTCTGGATTCAGGTTGTCTGCAGTGTCTTTTCTGCGGTTTGTCAATGGTTTATTTTCACGCATTCTTAAGCTACCTCTGGGATGTTCAATTTCTGATTCTTTACATCCCTTACTCTTTAACGTTGCTATATCATCACATCTTGCTGAAGTTGGTTTCCCTTCTTGTAAAAAGTCCTGCAAATATTAGTAAGTAGAATGAGCATTTCAAATGTCTAAACTGCTTTTGTTTCATACATTATTAATTTAAGGCAGGCATTTCTTAGAAAGGTTTGCATTACACCCACAGCTTGGGAAAACACACAAAGCTTTTTCAACACAGATTTACATAATCACATAAACACAAAAAGACTTGAGTATTTAAAAATTCTTTTGTCTACTCTGCACTAAAAAAAATCCAAACGTTATATGGAAATAATGGAAGCCATGCCACATAATTTGTAACAGAATAACTGTTAATATTTCAAAACATTGCATCAACTAGTTGTACACGCATATCGTGTATATGTGTATGTATATATATATATATATATATATATCATACATACACAAATATATACGTACACACATCAATATATATATATAGTATACATAACAATAAGTGTGTAATATGTTCCAATACTGCCATCAAGGGGTTCTAATGACATCATAAATTACAAGGCCAAGTGGATTGTAAAGGTCACTAGAACTCCAACATGGCAATATAGGGCCATATTACAGTTATTAGTCATGTATTTTTTTACATTACATGTTTATTTTGGGGTAGCTTCAAACAGATGTTTTTCAAATAGGAAAACGTTTTGTCTATATAAGGGAAAAATTGTTGAAGCTGTTTTCTTCAATGTACTGTTAACAAAGGGCACTGACTGAAATTAGACCATTTAGGTTTTGTTTACCTTTCATGAATACATTTTCGATAAACAAATGGATAATGATCAGTAATAAGGAAATTATGTGATTCTATGGCTGCAGTGCTTACCGCAAATAACCTGCATTTACCAGATATGTCGCATAAATGCAGATGTAAACAAAAATTGTTGCAAACTCAACTAGATCAGAATAATATTGCAGAGAACGCAACATAACCTTCCTTTGAATGCTGCATAATTTTATTGGCGGCTCGCTGAGGGAGTGCCGCGGGGCAGTGGGGCGGGCAGGGGCAGGGTGGGGGGCTAGTGGACTCAGACTTACGACGGACAGAACTCCCTCTGAGTTCTCTCCGTCGTATGTCCGAGTCCACTACCCCCCCCCCACCCTGCCCCTCCCCCGCCCGCCCCACCACCCCGCGGCACTCCCTCGGCGAGCCGGCACTGCATAATTTACAAAACCCTGCTGCATAGTTTGGCCTCCCTCGCCACACAATCTTAGTAGCCCTAACCAGCCGCGGCCCCTGCAGGTAACAGCGGTGGGGCCGGGTGAGGGGGGGTATTTAGACGGACGATGACGAGGGAAAATTTAGTAAATAATTAATTTTCCCTCGTCATTGTCTGTCGAAATTACCCCCCTTGCCCCACCCGGCCCCACCGCTCTGACCTGCACGGGTCGCGGATGGCCCTAACAATGGTAAAGATCTGTTTAGTAGTCTGTGAGCTGTTACTGAGATGATAAAACCTGTATTTCAGGGTTCCCTGTGAAATATACCACTGACTTTTGTACAATAAAAAGCACCCACAAATGTAAGCCACTGGCCTTCAAACTTTTTTCTCCCAAGCCCTGCTTAGGTAGAAAAGAATTTGCCAGAGTACCCTGGTGATGCAACCTATGTGTTTACCAACGAACGAGAACTAATGACACATTTCACAACTGATTATTTTATTTATTTTTTATTTATTTTATTGATTTTCATAGAACGTACAACGAGACTCAGCATTGCTGTATCACATTATACATTACACTCATATTCAGCAGGTGTTGATCGGCATCAATTGATGACAATACAAATAACCAATGAACAACTTTAAATATATAAATTCCCCAAGCTTGCTTATCCATTGTAGGTGGGCTGATGCGGATCCAACTTGTTGTGGTTATCACCCCCAGAAGACCGAGAGCCGCTTGAACAACAGGGCGAGTAAGGGTGACCCTCTGTCGTGAACAATCTAACTTTGCGTTTGGGAGGGTGAATCGTTAATACCACTAGCAGAGGTGAGCTGGTAATTATTATACAATTCCCAGAAGTTTTTGGGCCTATTACGTGGGGGGAGAAGTTCGCTAAAAATCTCCGTCTGCATACTGCAGAATGTCATGTCGTTCTTCCATTGGGCGAGCGTAGGGAGCGGACCTCGAAACCAGTTAATAGCTACCCTACGCTTGGCCATCAGCATACCCATGTCAACCAACCGACGAACCCCTTTTGGAATTAGCTTAGAGTAACCTAACAGTGCAAGCGTTGGGTCGGGATCAAGGGACAGCTTCGTGATCAGACCTATTTCACTGAAGACTGAGACCCAGAAGGCTGCGACTCCGGGACACGTCCAAGCCAGATGGAGGAAGTCCGCCAAACCTGCATGACATCGGTCACAATTCGCATTCTCCCGCAAACCGTACCTGTGTAGCCTCTCCGGTGTGTAGTATACCCTATTAAGGTATTTGAAGTGTACCAGGCGATGTCTGGTATTAAGTGAGATCCGCTTTGTGCTGGAGCAGCAATAGGACCACATAATGTCCGCTATTTCTATGTTCAAGTCCCTTTGCCATGCTAAGCGTGCTTTGGTATAATGGTTAGCTCTATATGACATGGATGAGTTGTAAATGGTCGCTACTATGCGCTTTGGGGATTTCGCCCGTATAGTGAGTGTTAAAGCTGTTAGTTCGGGTGGTTCTAGGTAGTCTTCACCCAGTTACTCTTTCAATGCGTGTCGTGTTCTGTGAAATTGAAATCTCGTCAATATAGTAGGCTCCGATTTGTTGGTATCAAAATCCTCCCACCCTTTAGCAACCCCTCCTTCAAACAACTCCCCTACAGCGCGTATACCCAAAGTATGAAGTGCTTGTGTGACCCCTCTCTCTTTGCAGGGCGACAACCATGTACACCATTCTAATAAAGCAGATGGGGAATAAAGGATCGCACCAGCCTGTAATTGCAGTAGGTAGTGCCAGGCGTGTGTTGTGGCATTAATAGAATCTAATATGCATGTCCTGCGATCTGCAGCCTGAAACAGCAGCGCAGGGAGTGGGAGCGGGGCTGCCACCTCCGACTCTATGCGTAGGTGTGGTATATCTGGGGAGCCATGCATCCAATAGTATGCATGTGAACCCTGTGCGGCCCTGTAATATAAATTAAAATCCGGCGCGCCCAAGCCACCCATAGAATAAGGTAGTACCAATATCTGCCACTTCACACGCGGCTGTTTACCCGCCCATGCTAGTCTAACCATCAGTGAGGTGAGACGGTCAAAGAAGGCTCGTGGTAGAACCATGGGAATATTAATAAATAAAAACAGAAGTCGCGGCAGCACTACCATTTTCATGATGGATATTCTACCAAGAAGGGATAGCGGGAGCTTTATCCACCTCTCAACATCATCTTCCAGCTTCCTGAAGGCCGTCCCGTAATTTTCCCTAAATACAGTGTCGGAGTCCGTATGTATGTTAATACCCAAATATCTAACCGCATCTGTGGTCCATTGCAGGGGATAGTCTAGCTCAAATCAAGGGGTATTCGGCGTAAGAGGAAAGATGATAGACTTCGGCCAATTAACAAGCAGTCCCGAGAGCCCACCGAATCGCACCACCTCCCGTAGAACAGCCGAGAGGTTAGATTCCGGGTGTCTGATGTATAGGAGTGTATCATCAGCATATGTGGATACTATAATTTTGTAGCATGGGAAGCTTATACCCCGATTTTGATGATATTCCCGCAGCGCACAGGCCAGGGGTTCTGCCACTTTACGGACTTCTCTATGATCGTTTAGCCCCCGAGTGGAGAGGTGTGGTGCAGCGGCCAGGGCAGCTGACTTCGGAGCACAGGGTTCACGGTTCGATCCCCGGCTCCGGCGGCAGCTCAGCTCAGCACCATGCGACTCTGGGCAATAGCTCACTTAATTTCCACTACGGCCCCCAGCGCCTTGAGACCCGTAAGGGTGAGTAGCTGCGCTATATAAAAACGGACTTACATTTTTTACATTCCATGTGAGAGCTCTGAATGTGTCCACTGTGAGATCACGACCAACCCCCTCTATTCGTGCTCTAGGGTCAATCATCGTCGCCATACCTCAATAGTGTGTGGTACTATGGAACTGTGTAACAAGTGAGTTTGTCTAATATCATGCGTAATACAGCGTCTGAGTCTCAACAACCCTCCACCCCCTCCCACATCAAGGTCCCCCCAACTAGGACCTGACGAAACAATACCCACGGTTCCCCATGAATCAAAACATACATTGCGTTGCTTTGGACCAAGAAGTAGCTGTCCCTCCCGCCAGAAAACAACTATAACAATGCCCCAAGTGTGTGTTACACTCGTAGGCGGAGGTTGCCAACTATATACCGTCGACCAACTGGGCGACCATCGACGGCCCTCCGCACCCCAATTTGCATATCTTAAGCATTAACAAAAGGCTCACGCACCCCGCATATGTTATAGCAGTGCGGCCAAGCGGGCCACCCAGCCAATTTGTCAGCCAGTCACTAAAGAGACAGACCACTGAAGGTAGTATGCGTAAAACAAAAAGACTGTGCAACTTTAACGAACTCAAAACTCCTCCCTGCCCCACCCAGTGGCTAGCATCTCCAATAAACAAGATCAACAAAGTGCAGTCCCCCCAAATATGTGACTCTTATCTGTGCATCGAACAGTCAAAGATCAGTCCTGTTCCTCCATGGAGCCTCCGACCGCTCCAGACGAGGCTTCCCTATCTGGGCTACGCCTCTGCTCCTTTGTCCAGTCCTTCATGGCCTTTTGCAGCGTCTTGGGATCTGTGAAAATATGCGACCTGCCCTGGCGATTGACGTGTAGGCGGGCCGGATATAGCATCGCATAATCAATGTTTTGGTCCCTCAACTGCTTCTTGAGTGGCACAAACTGGCGGCGCGCCTCCTGTACCTTCATCGTAAAGTCTGGGAATATAGCAAGTGTAGATCCCTCGTAGTGCAAAGACTGTTTCTCCCTCACGATTCTTAACGCTGCGTCCCTATCACGGTAATTGAGCAGCTTTGCTATTATTGGCCTCGGAGGGGCACCAGGTGCCGGGCGCGGGCCCAAGGAGCGGTGTGCACGCTCGACCACAAACATGGGGGAAAAAGTGTTCGGAGCCCAGAAGCGTGGTCAACAGTTTCTCGATGAACTGTTCCATGTTGCCGGTAGATGTCGATTCCGGCAGGCCGATAATTCGCAGATTACTCCTTCGAGACCTCACTTCTAAGTCTTCCGTCTTGTCCAGCAGCACTTGAAGCATCCGATCCATACGTTTGTGGCCAGTGTCCATATCCGTCTGTGCTTCCTCCACCTCCGTGATGCGCCTTTCTGCCATGTCGAGGCGTTCAGCCTGCTTGTACAACCTTTCAGACATCCGGTCCATGCGGTAGGAAAGGGAGTCAATCTTCGTCCCCAATACCGTTAGCGAGTTTTGCAGGCCTTTTTCCATAGAAGCCAGCATGGATTTAAGATCACCTTCATGTGACTGCCGCTCCCGCTCTTCGTCCTGCTCTCCTTCTTCAGTCGTCCGAGAGCGGTCTCTGGGTCTGCGTTGCTCGAAAGTCAGTTTTTGTTGCATTTTGTCCGTTCTGCCCATTTCAGCTAGCCTCAGTAGTACCCACTAGGACCGGAAGGAGCAGCCCTTTAACTACTGATAATTGCGTACT
Organism: Calotriton arnoldi; assembly: GCA_963921515.1. NCBI lineage: Eukaryota > Metazoa > Chordata > Amphibia > Caudata > Salamandridae > Calotriton > Calotriton arnoldi. The sequence continues at coordinate 501,226 of CAWUFW010000811.1, forward strand.
ATGTGTCTGATGTAAGCCAAGTAGAGAGAGTTAATAGATGATCACAGTTCGCCGTGCATCACATAGGGGTGACAGCTCAGCACACGAAGCAGCTCAAAGGGCACTTGGCAGGCTAATATGTGCTTCGTCGTTGCCGCAGGCCCTACAACTCTCTTCACATAGGGCCACGCGTAGCTCGGCGCTCCCCTAGCAAGTCAGAATGTGCTCCCAGCCGCCTAGATCTGTGGGCACCAACCACGAACACCCTGAAGTACCTCGTGCCTGCAACGAGCAGCAATGGCAGCCGCAGCAGCAGGGGGGGCACAGCAGTGGCAGCAACACCAGGCGACAAGCGTCATCGACAGGCAGCAGCAGGTGGGGAGTCAGCCAAGTTCCTCTGAGCAGGTTGCAGCAAGGTGGGCAAATTGGTGGGGATTACAAATTACGGTTCGTGCCTCGCTCACAGCCGTACTAACAAGGTGCGATGGCGGAATTATGCCCTCCGGGACACTGCGCTGAGTCTCCAAGGTCCGGGGTGCGCCCCAAAGCAAGTATACCTCGCTCTGAGCGCCTCAGCTCCAATCCGATTTCATCCCGAAGCTACATACGCAGGGCACACGTCGCCAACAGCGTCCTGCGTAGGCGCTCCGCCTCACCTTCGCGACGTGCCTCAAGCTGGGTCTGGGTGTCGCACGCCGCGCGCAATCGCCCGCGTATAGTGGCCGCTTCGGGGGTGTTATCCGGTTCCACAGGGCTCTGACCGGAACGAGCAGGTACGGTCGCCCGGCTTGGTTGCACTTCCGGTCGGCTGGCTGTTAAATTGAGTCCGGGGATTAGCTGCCTAGGTTGCACGCCGCTCCGACTCACGTATCTTTTCGTGTGCACTTTCTCTCAACGCAGCCGGGATACCTCATTGAGAAGAGGGTCCTCTCAGCTGTGCGGATCTATGGTTTGCAGGAACGTTGCCTCAGGTAAATGCAGGATTTATTAAGGATAGTTCATTTGAAGTGCGGAGCCCCTCTTTTAGGCGGCCATCTTTGGCACCGGCAAGCTCCGCCCCCCTTCACAACTGAATTTAAGGGGTGTTTTTCTGAAGATAAATTCTAGGACTTCTCGACAAGTATGGTACTTAGTGATGCATGTCCCACCCATCTTCCAAACCTTTAATGTAGAGTGTATAAATCAACAGGCAAGCACCGAACACAGCATCCCCGAGGCCAGGCCCTCACCTGCTCACCGGCCCCTCGATGTCTGAGTGTTGGAGGTTTGAAGAACCCACGTTAGTCGGCCAGTCTGTAACTGGTCAGACCATGGACTACGCTTATGTGGCCGATGTTATGCTGAAGCGGTTGTACATGTGTTCCTCCCCTGATGGGCTGTGTTGATTCTCCTTGTACTTGAACATGCTCTCATGCCGTGCCTCCTCCCCTCCCTTCTTCCCTTGCCTTCCCTTCCATGATGTTGCTGCATTGTTGTCTTCTCTTCAAGATGCCAATAAAGAAAACAAAATCAACAGGCAGCAGTGTCGCAAACACCCCTCACGCACACTAAATAGGCACAGCAGAGGCCACAGGAGTGCAAGCAGGGCAAGGCTATCATTAGTGCACCATTTGCTACAGCACCAGGCATTCACACACACTATCAATACTGTTCTGTAGAATCCAACCCCAACTGGAGACAGTCACCCCAAATAGGAGGGCAACTCCAGGGTCACACATTCACAAGAATCCCTAAGGGAAAAATGGAAGAGCAGTCAACCACAAGGTATGAACCCCTTTCCATCCTAGACAGTGTTTTTAAGGTGCTGCAGAGAAGTTCCCATACTGGAGAATCAGGACATCAACGCAGTCTGTATTGAATTTTTGAAAACGGGTGGTCTCTCGCCTTGCTAGGTCCCATTCTTTCTCGCGTTCCTTTACTAAGGCTCCACTCACACCAGTTTCCTCCAAATTTGAAAGACCTTTTCGAAAACTGAATTTCATGTGTGTCAAAAGATTGCTCCAGGTAAGGCCTCATGCCAGAGCACATAAGAATCATAGAAGATCCGAAGGTCGAAGTTGGAGGTGTAGAATACACAGGTTCAGATGCAGAACTCTGCCCTGCTGCTCCGACAGGAGATCCTCCCGAAGGGGCAGCCAGATCGAAGGATAGATGCTCATGCCAAGGAGTTCGGGATACCATACTTTCCATGCCCAATCCGGAGCCACTAGGATGACCTGGCTGGTCGTTCTTTATCTTCAGAACTATGGGCAGGAGAGGTATCGGCAGAAAGGCGTACAGGAGGTACACTCTGTGAGCGTATCTCCGAGTGAGAGATGCCTTGTAAACTCCAATGGACAGAAGTGCTGACATTGCGCACTCACAGCAGTGGCGAAAAGATCGTGCCAGGGTGCTCCCCACTCACGAAAAGACCCTGAGCCACCTCCAGATGTAACTTCCATTTATGACCCACAAGATGTCAATGGATTAGTTCTTCTCTTCTGGCGTTCAGGGAACCTGACAGGTGGTGCACCACCTGATAAATCCCTTGGCGGTCCAGATACATCCACAGACCCCACACCAACCTGCTTGTTGCAGTACTACATGGTGGTGGTGTTGACCATTAGCACCTGCACCAGCTTTCCTTTGAAGGAGGGCAGGATGGCCTTCAACTCCAAGGGGATGGTGCTCAGCTCCAGAAGGATGATATGCAGTCGGGCCTCTGCCAGAGATCAGACGCTTCTGATCTTCACTATCCAACCCAGAAGTGATGCATAGGTAACCACTGTGAGCTCGGGGTGGGATCATGAGAGGGGTCTGTCACTGACTATCGCGGTCCTGTAGCCACAACTGCAGATTTTTGAAGTCTCCTCCAAAAACTGGATTGGAAAGATCCCCCATGTTGTGCCCACTGGGACAGATCACACTGCAGAGCCTGCATATGTCATCTGGTATACTTGACCAACAGGAAGCTGGAGGCCAACAGTCCCAGCAGCCTCAGAGTCATCCTCAGTGAGATCCAGGAGAGAGGTTGAAACATTGAGATCATAACCCGAACATTCTGGACTCTCCGCTCTGGGGATAGGTGTGAAATTACACTGTGTCTAGAATGGCTCCAATGAAAGGGAGAGTCTATGAAGGACTCAGGTGTGACTTTACTGATAGTCAACCCCAAGGATGTCAGGAGGTTTGTTGAGACTGGAGGTGGATGACTACTGCCTGGGGCAAACACACCTTCAACAGCCAGTCAGCGAGGTAGGGAAAGACTGCAATCCTCGACCTCTGATAATGTGCTGCTAGCACAGTCATCACTTTTGTGATCACCCTTGGGCTCTGCTAGGGCCAAAAGGGAGCACAGTGAACGGAAAATACTCATGGCCTACCATGAACCGCAAGTAACGTTTGTGGGTCAGCAGAACGGGGGTGTGAAAATAAGCATTCTACAGGTTCAGAGCTATCATCCAGCATTGAGGGATGAGAGCAGACACGTCCTGGGCCAGGGAGAGCATCTTGAACTTGTCTTTCCACAGAAAGGCTTTGAGAGGGCAAAGGTATAACATGGGACAGAGACTCCCATCCTTTTTCCATAGCAGGAAGTAGTGGGAATAACAACTACAACCAACTTCTGGCACTGGCATACTTATGGCTTTATGGCCTGCACTTCCTATTGCGAGAGCAACAGGAAGTCCTCCGTCAGCCCATCCGGTGGATGGTGGAAGGTGGGACGGAGTCTCGAGAAATTGTAAAGCGTAACCCGCTGAACAATTTGCAGTACCCACCTGTCCAAAGTTATCGCCTGACACCCTGGCAGAAAGAGTGGTTGTGTGCCGTCAAGAGCAAACTAAAGAGGAATGGTGACTGCTGGGGGAGCAAAAGACCAGGGATGCACGCGGTCCCTGTAGCCCTCTCCTGTGGAAACCGTATCCACAAAAAGGTTGGAGTGACTGCTGCACATGCTAGGGCTGCTGGCAATATTGGAAGCCCCTACCATAACCACGGAGGGGACGAAACTGCGGGTGCATCTGGTGCAGTGGAGTTGAAAGGCCCAGGGAGCACGCTGTGGCTCTGCTATCCTTGAAAAGCTTGAGGGGAGTGTGATTTATCACCAAAAAGTGGAGAGCCATAGAACTGCATGTCCATAAGACTGGTCTGAGCATATCCAGAAAAGCCAGTGAACAGCATCCAGGTGTGCCTACAACTGCCCCAGTCAAGGAAGTCAGAGGTATCCATTCTGCAGTGGATGGTGAACTTGGCTGTATCACGACCAGCTTGCAAGGGCTGGGAAAGTATGGAGCGGGCTTCTTCCGGGAGCATGGGTAATAATTGGGCAATGGAGTGTCACAAGGCTTGAGAGTAGCAGCCTAAAAGGCAGCTGGAATTCACTGAGCGAAGGGCCAAACTTTTAGAGGAAAAAAGCCGCTATCCTCTTCGATTCACTGTCAGGGGGAGTAATGGGAAATTAGTTTGAGTTTACTTTACTGGCCAAAACCACAAGGCTCTCAGGAGTGGGGTGCTGGATGAGGAAAGCTAGATCACCTGGAGCAGGGTGATGGCATCAGGCAATGAACAAGTGTCCCTGAGCAGAATTTGAATGAATTACTTAAGAGCATATCAGTAAGAGCCTCATTAAGTGGAAGTACCAGCTCAGAAGTCGACTGGCTAGATTGCAACAGCTCCATCAGAACATTGGTTTTATCTTCTTGAGTGGGAATTGAAGATCAAGAACCTCTGCCGCCCTTCGCATAACCATAGCAAAGAAAGCTCTGTCTTTCATGGTAAGCCCTGGGGGGGAAACTAGTACAATGTCTGGGCAGTATCCAGATCACTGTCATCTTGGAGGACCTCGTACCATTTGTCCTCTAGGTAAGGCTGAGCAATCTCATCCCCAGCATCCTAACTCCCATTAACGGAGTCTGTGCCAAACAACTAATGAAGGACATGAGCCCTTCAAGCCTTGGTTGGGTAGGTAACGCCTAAGCATTGGACACCTCTATGGGCTGGCAGTCATCCGGAGTTGATGGCACCGACATTGGGGTCAGTGGATTGCAGTCCGGTGTGGATTGTGGCACCAGGGAGGGAACCGGTACTTAAGTCGGCCCGCCGCGCAGTGATCCTTCAGTAGAAAAAGGTTACAAACCTCGTGGCTGCCCTTCTGGGCAAACTTGTGGTGGCACTCTGGGCAGAATAAAGGGTACATGCTCCATCCACGATGTACATTCTACAGACCCACATGTCCAATGTCCTTCCAAAGGAGAGTTTTTATTTTAAAAAATGCTTTTTCTCAATAGACTATACACTTGATTTTCCTTCAGGATTCTCTGTGTCTGGCCAAAACCTCTATCTATCTATCTATCTATCTATCTATCTATCTATCTATCTATCTATCTATCTATCTATCTATCTATCTATCTATCTATCCATCTATCCATCTATCCATCTATCTACCTCCTGTGTCCTCTTTCTGCTTCCAGGTCCAACGGCAGAAAAAAGAATCTGAAGAGGGCCACCAGGTAAAAGGGCTTCTGGGGTGAGCACCTGTTGTCACAGAAGTAAAAACTTGTTACTTATCTGTAACTCTTGTTCTCCAGTAATGGTATCTTTCATAGATTTACCCCGTCTTCGAGGTGGGAGTCCCACGGTATATTCTAAAGCAGTAGCAGTAATTAACATAGCTTACAATGGCAAAAGACTTTTAATGTAATATCTTATCCACTTCATTTAAAAAGACCCAAACTCCAGCCAATCAGATGATAGCACCCTTTAGAACACTCCCAGCAGAGGCATCTTCCCTCAGATTTTCAAGCACTAGTGGGAACAGGTGCAATGTGCCAAGAAAGGGAGCCTCTAAGGGAAGGAGGGTGGGTTGCTTGTGAATCTATGAAAGATCAATACTGGAGAACGAGAGTTACAGGTAAGTACAAGTTTTTTTCTCCAGTATTGGAGTATCCTTCATAGATTCACATGCTTGAATCAGAATAGCTAGTAGTTAAATACATGCTTAATAAAATAAGAGATAAATACAGCAGTGGATGGTGGGTACAACATTATATATTTTTTGATACTAGGCTCAACTTATTGGAAAAGATGTTGAAGTACCGCTTGAACATGGCTGTATCACTGCTCTGTGCCGAATCTAGGCAGTAATGCTTGGTGAAACTGTGCCTGCTCTTCCAGGTTGCAGCAAGGCATATACTTTCGATAGGCACTCCAGCAAACAAGGCCACAATTGTAGAGACTGCTCTTGTAGAGTGTGCCTTAGCCTTTTGTCTTAAAGGCCTACTGGCCTTAGAAAGGCAGAATTGTATGGCTGTTACAATCCATCTTGCTATGGTGGCTTTGGAAACCGGGCCTCCTTTTTTTATTGTTTCCATAAGTCACAACATGTTGGTCTGTAGCATGTAGATGCTTTGTGCGATGTAAGTAGAAATGTAAGCATCTTTTTACATTGAGAGTGTGTAGAGCTGTTTATGCTGGTGTTTGAGGATTTGGAAAGAAAGTCTATAGCAATACAGGTTGGTTGAGATGGAAATCTGTGGGAACCTTACATATGAATTTGGGATTAGTTCATAGAATTACCATGCTATCTTTGAATTGCAAGAAAGGTTCCTTTATTATGAATGCCTAATGTTCACTCACTCTTCTTGCGGAAGTAAGAGTTAAGAGCAAAGCCACCTTTCATGTGAGGAACAGGAGTTCTGGCCTGTGAATAGGTTCACAAGGGTTTTTTATCAAGTGGGATAACACTGTGTTAAGTTGCATGTTGGTGACAGTGACTTTATGGGGGGAAATGCCCTGAATAATCTTTTAGGAAATTGTATGATTAGCTTGTGAGACCACGGGGAAGGAAATTCCAAAGTTCTTCTAGACCTTGAAATAGCAGCTAAGTGCACTTTAATAGAAGAGTGAACCAGACCGGATTTGGCTAGAGATAGGAGTTAAGGTAACACCTGTTCTGAAGGCGATGAGATAGATGAACATTAGATTCTCGCACCATATATAGAAACGATTCCACTTCAAAGGATATGTTTTGTTGGTGGCGTCAGCTCTGGCTTTTGCGAGGATATTCCTACAGTCCTCCGGAATATCTAGATGTTGGAGCTCATGGTGTTGAGGAGCCAGTCTGATAAGTGCAGAGAAATCGGGTCCGAATGAAGGACCTGCTTGTTGTTCACTGACAGCAAGTCCATCTGGGGTTTCAACTGGATGTGGTTGTCCTCTGACAACAGTAGACGTTCCGTGAACCAGTGTTGTCTGGCAGTTGGACCCATTTTCCACTATTCAGCCACTCTCTTGCTCTTTGAGTTCCTTTAAAATGCATGACGGTTGGCTGTTTGTGAATGCCCTTTGGGCAAATAGCCCTCTTAAGGCCACTAATCATTGCGCCAATTTGCTAAGAATTCAGGAAGCATTAATAAATGCTAGTCCTCTTCACAAAAATGCACTGCACATATTTTAGCTTCTTAACACCTTCGCCGCGATCGGAATTCCGCCCAGGTGCTGGACATTCCGATCGCGGGTGTGGTCGTGACGAGCTCAGCTCGTCATGCGCACACGCCCACCGCGCAGCATGACGAGCTGAGCTCGTCATGAGCATCGAAGGGGTTAAGGAGGAACATTTGGATATTCTTTTTCTCACTGAGACATGAATGAGTGCCAGTTTTGACCCGGATACTGCTCTCACTGTCCCTTCAAGCTATTTAATCGCTCACCATGATAGAGTGGGAATGCCATAATCTCTAAACGCTCTCTTGAACTTAGCTCTTTTGAGACTCCCGAACTCTGTGGGGCTGAATCCTTGGGCTTTTGTTTTTCTCCTTCAGCTAACAAATCTCTGTCTGGAATACTAATTTATAGTCCCCCTGGTATGGCTACCAACTTTTTGCCCTCATTGGATGACTGTCTATCCAGTTACCTGTTAAAATATTCCAATTTCTCAGTACTGGGCGACCTGAACATTTATTTGGACAAGTCAGAGGACCAGCATGCCTCCCTTCTCTCGGACATTATGTCTGCTTGGAACATGAAGCAATTCGTGAATAAACCTATTCACTCTGTGGGTCATCTGCTTGATCCAGTCTTTTCCAATGGCTCTATCAAGCTTGTAGAGGTTCTGAGCAACACCTGTTCTGATCATTCTACAGTTTATTTCTGCTGGTCATTGGAGCATGGCCACATGTGCAGAAGGCCTAATGCTGCACTTCCTTATCGTAAATGGGCCAAGGTTAAGACTGAGGAAACCATCTCTATCCTAAATAACACTGCTCCGGTGCTCTCTTGTAATATCGAAGCAGATACACTGGTAGTTAATGCCTGGTTAGGTAATATGGCAGACAAGGTGGCACCCATTAGATCAGGTTTGAGTGGTCAGCGACAGACATCAGCTCCTTGGTTCAATGAGGAGCTTAAATTAATGCGACAACATTGCAAAAAGCGAGAGAGAGCTTGGTGCAAACTTTATCTGCCTGAGGATAAGGAGCACTACAAACAGGAGCTATCTATTTATCACTGAGGCATAAAAAAAGCCCAAGCAAAGTACTTCACTGATGAAATCACCAGGTCTAATAATCTAACTAAAGAGGTCTTTAAAATCTCTAAGATGTTTACCAACCCCTATGCTCTCTCTCAGCCCCTGGAAGCCTCACTGAAACTCTGTTCTCAATTCTCAGACTTTTTTGAGAACAAGATTCTGGACATTGGTGGGTCCTTGAAAGCTGCTGGAACAACTGCATTGACTCTTATGGGTCAGATGGCCAATGAGTATCCACTTCCACTAATAGAAGTGAACCAGTCTGGCCTCTAGATCAGCCCTTGACAGTTCCTCTTCCATTTTCTTGCTCCCTTACAGAATTTTCGCCCATTTCATTGGAGGATTCTGAGCATGCCCTTAGAGCCTGTAAGTCGTGGTCCCCCGACATCCCCTACCCTTCCTGAATCTTGGGTGCCGAGGCCATAAACCCTGCCCTGAATGTGTTGATAAACAACTCACTGCATCAGGCCTTTGTTCCTAGTTGCTGGAAGAATCCCAGGTTGATACCACTGCTCAAAAAACCTTTGGCAGATAAGTCCATCCTGGCCAACAACAGGCTGATTTCCCTGTTACCAGCCTTTTCTAAGAGCCTCGAAAAAATAATCAACATCCTACTTTCCAGCTAACTCGATGCTAACCAGTTGCTGCACCCTTCACAATCGGGCTTTCGCCCTGGACACAGCACTGAGTATGCTTTGATTGAGATCTCAGACACTATTAAAATGGCTGTGGACAACTGGAAGAAAGTGGCCTGGCTGCTTTTAGACCTTTTAGCGGCATTTGATATGGTCTCCCATCCTATCCTGATGCAACGATTGCAGTATATCGGGTTGGGTGGGACCGCCCTGGCCTGGCTGCACTCCTTTTTATCGAACAGAGGTCAGTCTGTGTGGATGCCACCATTTGCGTCAGACTCTAAGTCCATTGAGTTTGGGAGTCCCCAGGGATCTGCCTTGAGTCTGACATTGTTCATTGTCTATATGTCCACTTTGACAACCCTGATGGAATCCTTTGGAGTGCAAATCTTCACTTACGCTGACGACATGCAGATTATTATAACTTGGGATGGGAACATCTCTGGTGCCCAATGCAGATCTGAAGCGTGTCTGTCAGCAGTGTTTCAATGGATGTGCCAGAGTAACCTCCAGTGTGATACGAGCAAAGCAGAGGTCCTGGTTTTTGGTTCCCCCTCCCCCCTTTGTGGGGTGGTGAGGTTTTGCCTAGTTCTGCTCCCTCTCCTCCAACTAAAATTATGGTGGATAAGAACATGAAAGTGAAGTTCGATAGTAACCTGTCCTTTAAACCACAAGTGGAGAGCATAGTTGGGATCTGCTTTGGCCTTCTCCGGTTTTTGAGGAAGTTTTTATTCCTTCTTCCAGCTTCTTGGGGGAAGAGGGTAGTCCATGCCCTCATAACATCTCAGCTGGACTACGCTAATGCATTCTACTGGGGCCTCCCACTGTACAAACTTAAGAGACTACAGTTGGTGCAGAATGCTGCAGCCAGGCTCCAGCTCAACATTCCTAGGCACATTTCTGTTCAGTGCCATCTTAAGGAGCTACATTAGCTTCACATACGGATGAAGGTGAAGTTTAAGGGACTGGTGCTTGCCCATAGAGCTTTCTATGGTATAGGCCCTAAATATCTATCCAAACGACTCCCCCATTATCATCCTTCCAGAACCCTTAGTTTGGCTGATGCATTGCTGACTGTTGTGCTTAAGACGAGGTGGAAGAGATGGGGAGGCACTTCCTTCTTGGTGCTAGCTGCTGCAAGATGGAATGCCCTTCCCTTGCATCTTCGTGCAAACAGGGATGTGGGCTTTCTAAATGTAATCTGAAAACCTGGCTTTTTAATGATGCCTTTTAGACTTTGTCCCTATAGTGGCAAGACCAGGGGTCTATTGTACCTTTAGTGCCGGGACACTCTATAGCGTAGCTGAGCGCTTTACAAGCACTATTTGATTTGATTGTGAAACAATGAGTATTAGCCGGCATGGTTCCCTTTTCATTTTCCTGAGAAGCCTAGGAATAAGAGGGATCGGGGGGAAAGCGTACGCATGGATCCTTGACCATCTTATCAAAAACACATTCCCCCAGGACCCTTTATGAGAGTACCAGCTTGTGTAAAACCAGCATTTCTTGTTCTCTTGAGATGAAACAGATACAGTTTTAGCTTGCCCTATCGATGGAATATGACATCCAGAATGGATTGCTTAAGTTCCCATTCATATCAGGTCTGGGTTATTCTGCTGTAGGAAGCTGGCTCTGTATATACTATACCAAAAAGAGGTATAGTGTGCACAGAGTCCACTGAGTCCCCAAAGGTATGGCAGAGGTTAAAGTAGATAATACCTTACTCTCAATTTATTGGTAGCTGGGCTGAGCAGTTAGGCTTATCAGAGGGTAGTGTGAATGCATTTGGTGTACATACTCATAAAAGGCAGGAACACACACTCAATGACTTACTCCAGGCCAATGTTTGTAGAAAAATAATACTTTAGTTACTTTTATTTCTAGAAACCAAGTTGAACTCAGTTACAGGTAAATTGACTTTTATGCACTACTTTCAAATTACTGGCAATAGGTTTGTATAGCATTGAACAATACGTTCAGTACAGAAAGAGATACTTTGTATTTCAGGATAACACTTAGTACAATGCAGTGAGAGACCAATGCAATCCTATAGGAAAAAGACAGGTGAGTAAGCAGTTTTGAGTTTCAGTCTCCAGGGGTGGTGGTCATCAGTGAACAAAGGTTGGACCAAGGTAGGTACTGCACCACCAGCGGCACTGGAGCGTCTGGGTGTAGAGGTCACTGGGCCCAATGTTATCCTACTGAGGCTGGGGGCACCTCAAAGAGGCACCGGATACAGGCAAGTACCTGAGGTTCAGGTACACAGGCCCTGGCGTTTAAGTTCAGCACTGGAGGGGCCACCAAAGAGCACTAAGACTGCACCACTAGCCGTGGAGGGGTGGCCAGGTGCAGAGTGCGAAGGAGGTGTTGGGGGCCCTGTTGAAACCAATGGAGATGCTCAGTTGGGGGAAACAGCTGCAGGCTTGGTTCCGAAGGTTGGCTGAAGGAATCCCATGACTGGAGAGGTAAGTTAGATAGTGGGGGGATGCCGGGACACAGTTGGTTTGGCACTCCTAGGCCGGAGGGCTGCAGGAGCAGGGGTGTCTTGAGGCGTCTGGTTTCTCTCACCAGCTCCGGTCGCAGTGGGTGGACCCTTCAGGTTGACGCTGCAGGCGTCGAGAGTGAGGTCAGGAGAGGTCGTCCAACGCCGGATCCCTGGTCAGGATCGCTGGGGCGACTTCACTTGGTCGATGGGGGACCTGTACTCGGGCAGTGGGTGTTGGGTGCAGAGTGGTGCAATTGTCATGGATACGCCTGGATCCGGAGTCCTTGTGTTGGTTTCTTGGCTGGACAAATATGGTGTCCACTGAAGACAAGAGTCTTTGTTGAAGGAAGCACAAGTCCCCAGGATTCTCGGAGGTTGCTGGCTGCGGGCCACGCTGGTTTCTTGGAGCAGGCTCGCTGGAGGAGGAGACAGGCTGGTAGGACTGGGGACAAGTCAGTTATCATCTTCTTCTCCACTGCTGCACAGCTCTTCGGTCCTTCTTCGTAGGTCATCAAATCTGAGGAACAAGGTTCAGGGAGCCCTTAAATACTGAATTTAAGGGTATTACTTTGGTAGGGGCAGTAGCCAAAGCTACTGTCCCCTAGGGTGACTACACCCTTTTAGTGCCCCCTCCCTTTGGGAGAGGGGCACATTCCTGTCCCTATTGGACCTAATTCTGCATTTTCAAGATGGAGAATTTCTAAGAGAGGGGTTTGCCTTAGCTCCTGGTGACCCCAGGGGTGTGCCAGGCTAAGGTGGACACTCCTACCCTGCTTATTAATTTTGCCGCCTGTCCTGCTGCCAAAAGTGAGACTTAGACAGGAGGTCGGGCATCTCCACTGGTTGGAGCTGCCCAAACCAGCACATCACAAGGTGAGAGCCTTTGAGGCTCACCTCCAAGTGTTGCTGCTCCTGTCAGGGGGAGGTGTGAAGCACCTCCACCCAGAGCAGGCTTTGTTTCTGACCACCGAGAGCACAAAGGCTCTCACCCGACGTCAGAAACATCAGAGGTCAGAAACCTGTCTGGTGGTGGCTGGTGCCAGTCAGGCAATACACTAGAGGTCGGTAATTTTTCAGGGTGCATCTCTAAGATGCCCTCTGAGTGCATTTTATAATAATCCATCACTGGCATCAGTGTGGGTTTATTATGCTGATAAGTTTGACACCAAACTCCTCAGTCTTCAGTAAAGCCATCATGAAGCTGTGGAGTTCGTGTTGACAAACTCCCAGCCCATGTACTTTAAAAAGGCTTCACTGCACTTACAATGTCTGTGAATGGCACAGACACTGTAGAGGCATATTGCTCATGCAGCTATGCCCTCACCTGTGGTATGGTGTACCCTGCCTTAGGGCTGTGAGACCTGCTAGAGGGGTGACTTACCCATGCCACAGGCAGTGTTGGTGGGTATTGGACCATGTCGACTCTTCACTTTGGTCTACACCAAAACACGCAGCTTCATTGGCAATGTGTGGGTGGCATAATACATGCTGTAGACCTCAGAGGCCCTCTCTGGTCACAAGGCCCTCAGTACCAGGGGTACCTTTTGCAAGGGAGTTACATGTGGCACAGAGGTGTGCCAATTGTGGAAACAAAAGTACAGTTTTGGGAAAGAACACATGCCCTGTGAACCTGATTGGTAGGGACCTAGGACACACTCAGTCAAGTTAGCATCAGGTATCTGGCAAAAATGTAGGGGGTAACTTTGCAAAAAGGGGCATTTTGCTACATCTGCTCAAGGTATCTGCCAGATAGTTGTTGATCCCAGCCAGATGTTCTGCTCTTATGGTCCCTTGATGAGCTAACACCCATTTCCATATGTCCTGCGCTTCCTGTGATGGGACCTGAGATCTTGTACCCCCTGTTTGTTGAGGTAATGCATACTGCTTGTGTTGCCCGTTCTTATCAACACCAATGATCCCTGTATTCTTTGGTAAGAAAGCTTGGAGAGCCAGTGAGATCGCTCTGAGCTATGGAAAGTGGATATGGATCTTTGACTGTGCTATACTCCTTTTGCCCTGTATTTGAAGATCTTATAAATTAGCTCTTCACCCTTCTAGACAAGCGTCTGTTGTAAAGACGTTTTCTGAAAGTGGAGAAAGGGACGTCAATCCGGATGAGAGATTGTCAGAGCTTATCCACCAAGGAAGAGCTGTTTTCATTACTGGTGTGATCTGGATAAAGCAATTGAATTGTCCTTGCTCTTGAAGCCATTGTGCATCTAGTTCCTCCTGGAAAGGTCTCATTTTCAGACAGGCATGAGGTACTAGAAGAATGGCCGATGACATCATGCCAAGAAGAAACTTGAGGAGGTGAACTGAAATGGACTTTCTTCTTGAAAGACTGCAGGCTAGTACCAAGAGTTTCGTTTGTCTGTCTGCGGACAAGAATGCCTTGTCTAGTAATGAGTGTGAAGGGCCCCTAGAAAATGTATCCTCATTGAAGGAGAAAGCAGAGATTTTTGATAGTTCACTGTGAGCCCTAGAATTTCAAACGTTTGTAGGCATGTTGTTGTATCCACCGACGCTTGACGAAAGGATGGCGCCTTTATCAGCCAGTTGTCGAGGTACGGGAAAACTTGAAGGCCTTTCTGTCATAAGTAGACTGCCACTGGGGCGCAACATTCTCTAAATTTTCGAGGAGCGGATTAGGGACCAAACGGGAGCACCTTGATTTGGTAATGAGTGCCGGCTACTGTAAATCAGAGGAATTTGCGATGCCTGGGATGGATGAGAATATGGAAGCAGGCATCCTGGAGATCAAGGCTAGTCACAAAATCTCCGTGATTGAAGAGCTGCAGGATCTCCTGGAGGGTGATCATACAAAAAGATTGCTTTTTCAGGTACTTGTTGAGCATCTTGAGATCCAGAATGGGGTGCCACTCCCCTGATTTCTTGATTGCTAGGAAAAAATGGGAGTAGAAACCTTTTCCTTTTTGAGAGTGTGGAACCTTTTCTATTGCCCCCTTGCCCAACATAGCCAACAGTTCCTTGTGAAGAAGATGAAAATGAAATGGCAAGGATTGTTGTGGTGGAGTATCAGGTGGAACTTGGATGAACTTCAGGGTATGGCCATATGTGAAGAGGTCCAGGACCCATTTGTCTGTAGTGATCTTCCTCCATTGATGGACGTATTGTGAAATTCTCGCTCCCACAGGATGATGTTCTGTAGATGGTGTAACCAGCACTATGCCATTGTTACTGCTTCCTGCCAGTGTTTCTGGCTGAAGCCGTTTGCCTTCTCCTCAGTTGTTGCTTAGAGTACGCTGCCACTGCTCGATATGGCTGGTGCTGGTGGTAGGCAGGACGAAAGGGCCGCTGGAAGGATTGTGGTTGATATCTCTGGTATCTGTTTCAATACGAATACGTTCCTCGCCAACAAACTCCACAAAAGGGTGTTTTCTGGAACTGGAGGTTTCCTAGGGACCTAGCAGTCTCAGTATCCGATTTTGTTGCCTGCAAGGCATCATCGACGTGCTTCCCAAATAGAGCATCACCGTTGTATGGCATGTCCAAAATCTTTGTCTGAACTTCAGGCCGGAATGATGTAGCCTTGAGTCAGCCCTGACGTCTGAGTACCGCAGAATCCAATAGACATAATGCCCATAGCGCAATCTATTATCTCGGACGTGGATCTTTCCTCTTCTTGTAAAATCGTTGTGGCTTCTGCTTACTTGTCTTCTGACAACAAATCCAGATATGTAGCGATGTGCGACCATATCTGGTGATCGTATCTGCCCAGAACAACCAGAGAATTTGCAGCTTGAACAGTAGTACCTGACATTACTGACAATCTCTTTCACATATTATCAAGTCACCTGCCCTCTCTATCAGGTGGAGTAGAGATTGGAGTGGAGGGGTTTATTTTTTTGGTGTTGTGCAGCCTGTGTAATTTCCGGGTCCGGATTCGGATGTCCTAAGAGACAAGCACGCGAGTCTTCGGGCTCTTAATATTTTTTGCCAATTCTGGGAAGAACTGCTGTGATGGTTGCTGGCGTCTTCATTATTTTTACTCCTTCTTCCCAAATATAATCGACAATAGGGATTGCCTTTACCGTCTTTCTGGACTGTTCTTTAATGTCAAACAGAAAACAATCCGACTGCTTAACAGTGATCAGGAGCTGAAAACGCTCGGCCGCCTTTTCCATGAGCGTGTGGAACCCACCAATGTCCTCTGGTGGGGAATCCACCTTTTGCAGTGCTGGGGGTGAAGGTGGTGGTATAAGATAATCGTCCCATTCGCTGGTCATAGTTTGGTTGTCTGGAATCTCAACTTCCTCCCTATCTCCATTGTCATCGTCTGGAGATGATGGGTCATCTCGAGGAGGCATGGCAATGTGGGCTTTTGGGGTCATCCTCGGAGTAGGTCGAGGCGGCACAGGGTCTGGTGACTTAGGTGCAGGAGTTGGTGCACCTGAGGGTGACGTTTGCACTCCGACTGGTGTTGGGAAGCGCTTGTAGTAGGCCTGGAGCATGCTTTGTAAATCCTGGACAAAAGCAGCAGGAACTTGAACCATACCCTAGGGTGTTTAAAGAGGAGCAAAGTGGTGGTACTGCTCTACATATTATTGCCCTTGATAAATGGGCTCGTAATAATCCCCTTCATTTTCGTCATCCTGAAATTTAACAAGCAACTTAGAAGGATTGCGAGAGGCACCAAAAAGTCCCTGACCATCTTCATCTGATTCTTCACATCTAGCAAGTGGCTTGGAGGTAATGGCGACACCTTGCTAGGCGATGTAAACTCTGGGCGAACACTATCTGGTGTTGATAATAGTCTTGTCGATGGTAGCGGCGATGGTGTGGTCAAGATCAGCATAGGCGGTTTCTTAGGCTTTGCTTTCGACGCCGACGAAGAAAACTTTTCAGTGAGCTGCATCGTCGACAGTCTCGTCGACGAGCTCTTTGTCGATGGCTGCGCAGAAGTCGCCATGGTCATCGACAGTGTCGGTACAGTTCCCATCATTCTAACTGTTGTTGTCGACAAGGCGGTTGCTGTCGACGTGGTGTCCTTCGTCGGCAAGGTGTCCATCGTCGACGGGACAGTGACTGTCGACGGGCAATGTTAGACGTCGTCGATACCTTAGTTTGTACTGCCGTCAATGACGATTTCAGCGGCGTTCCCGTCGTCGGCTATGTTTTTCCAGTCAGTTTGTGCTTTCCAATGACTGGTTCAGAGGAGGATCTGTCCGGCTTTAATGGCAGGGCTACAGATTGAGTAGTAGGTTCAGATTTAGAGTCTGAAGAAGCCCTTTCTCTCTTTCCCTCATGAGCAGAGCCTTTTGTAGACCCATGGTGTGTCTTTTTATAAGGCTTTTCTGTGCCCCTGAGGCGACCCATGGCGCGACCTCTCTTTTTGGATTTCTGTGAGGTAACAGAACTCTCACTATCTTCTTCCTCAGAAACTACGGCAGTTTTTTCTTTAAGTTCCGAAAGCCAAATCAAAAGTCTTCCCTCACGATCTTTGAGGGTTTTAGTTGAAAAGGTCCTGCAGATTTTACAGTCTTTCACCCTGTGGGTGGGATGAAGGCAGGAGATATATTCTCTATGAGGATCTTACGAGTGCAGCCTCTTCTTTCCACAGGTCCCACAAGGTTTGAAGAGTCCTTTCTTCACTAGTTCTGACATAATGGAACACAGCTGAAGTAATCTGGAATAACCAATTTAGAAGTACTGAGCACTGCTCAAGGAGACTCCCTCTTACTGGACGTGAAAATCTGAGGGAAGATGCCTCTGATGGAAGTGTTCTAATGGGTGCTGTCATCTGATTGGCTGGAGTTTGGGTCTTTTTAAATTAAGTGGATAAGATATTAAATTTAATGTCTTTTGCCATTATAAGCTATGCTAATTACTGCCCCTGCTTTAGAATATACAATTCGACTACCACCTCAAAGACAGGGATGAATCAAGCATGTGAATCTATGAAAGCTACTACAATACTGGAGAATGGACAATATACCAAATGGTCAATGCTGCCCAGATGAAAAGAAAAAAATATATATATACATATATATATATATTCACTGAAAAAACCATAGGATTTAGGGACAGTTATAGTTAGTTGGACATTGCACTCGTACAAAACCCGTGAAATTCCCCCGTTATAGTTAGTCCAGCTAACTATAACTCGCGCCCCCGCAATGCACTGCTGATGACGTCACATATTACATCATTCATGACATGGTCAGTGACATCACTGATGACATCATCCAGTGACTGTGTGTTTCTGTAAAGTTTAAATATTTTTAATATATATAGGAAAAGACGTATTGAAGAATGAGTGGGTGTGTAAGTGTCTGTATGGATGATTTAGTAGGTGCGTGACTGACTCTATAAGTGAGTGATTTAACGTATCTTACTGAATGCATGGGTTAGTGACTAAACTGGGTGAATGTCTGTATCCGTCTGTCTGTTGCTGTGTAAGTGGCTGCATGTGTTTGTGAATAGCTACATGAGTGTCTATATGAGTTATTGAATGCTTGTCTGAGTATCTGTATGGGTGCCTGATTGTTTGTGTGGGAGGGGTGTGTGCAACTCTGTGCATAGATGTGTGAGTGGGTGATTCACTGGGTGGATGGTTTCAAGAGTGCATCTGTGATAGACTGTATGGGTGGGTAAGTGTGTGTAAGAGTGTGTTAGTGAGTGAATGTATGTCCCAGTGGTACATGTGTGAGTAACTACATATGTGAAAGGCAGTATATATGTGTGTTGGAGTATATAAATAGCTATAAGCGAGAGTGAGTGATTGTGATAGTGGCTGTATGGATGAGTGTGTGCTTGTATCAGTGATTGTATAAGAGCGTAAGAATGTGCTAGTATTTGTATGAGTAAGTGAGCTGGTGTGTGTATAACTGTATAGGTGAGTAAATGGTAGTGTGTTTAATTATTTGCATGACTGACTAGGTGTGTGAGTACCTCTATGGATGAGTGGCGGTGTTTGAGTGTCTATATAGGAGTATGAGTGCATATGATAGTCCTGTACTGAGTGACCGTAAGTATGAGTGACTGTACGGGTGAGTGAGTGGATGTGTGCGTAGACCTAAGAATCAGTGAGTGGGTATGTAGTTATTGGTGTTGGAGTGTCTATGGTTTTGCGAATGGCAGTCTGTAATTTAGAGTGGGTGTATCAAAGGTTATATTAGGGTGTGAGGAGGTGCATCAGATTATCACGTGGATGATGTCATCAGTGATGTCATTTGAGATGTCATCAGTGATGTCATCAGTGATGTCACTGACCATGTCATGAGTGATGTAATATGTGACGTCATCAGCAGTGCATTGCGGGGCGCGAGTTATAGTTAGCTGGACTAACTATAACGGGGAATTTCACGGGTTTTGTACGAGTGCAATGTCCAACTAACTATAACTGTCCCTAAATCCTATGGTTTTTTCAGTGAATTTCAAAGGTTTTTTAAATGCTAATTTGTAACTATAACGTCCATGAAACCTATGGTTTTTTCAGTGAATTTCAAAGGTTTTTTAAATGCTAATTTGTAACTATAACATGTCTGAAACCTACGGTTTTTTCAGTGAATTTCAAAGGTTTTGTAAATGTCAATTTTTAAATGTATTAATTGTTATATAAATTTTTTTCATACTGATTTACTACATTTTTAGAAACAATTTTTTTTTACATATTTTATTTTTTAAAGTACATTGTAATTACATTATACATTACAAAAAATACTTTCTCAGAATGAATTACTTTAGTTTAAATACTTTGCACATAGGCAATAGACTTTTAAGTACAGTAGTTACAGTTGTTGCAATGGGCAACACATTTTCAAACACAATGCAACATTCAGCTCAATGTGAATTTCTAGTTAAATGCAATTAGTTACTTTATGGATTACTTTTCTAACCACAGGACTGGATCCTAGATTCAGTCCTGGGACATCTCCTGTAAACAGTTGAGTAAAAGCGTTTTGGTTACAGTCGTGATTTTTAAGGAATATTATTGTACTTTAAAAGTTCACACTTAGAAACTTTTTCTCATAGAATCACCAATGTTATCCTATGGAAGGAAATTCACTTAGAAGTTAAAAACTGTTATCGTTACTTTTTCTTACTCAGTGTTGGATCCTGGATCCAGCACTGGTGCATCTCCTGTAAACAGTTGAAAGAATGCGTTTAAGTCATACAGGCGATTTTTTAGGAATATTTGTAGTTTGTGAAAATCGACACTTTGAAACTTTTCTGCTGAAAACCAGACAATGGATTCCTATGGAAGAAAATATAAGTTACTGGTAAGTACGGTTAAAATTACTTTTCAGGGTCAGTGCTGGGCTAAAAGATGCAGCACTGGGTTCTCTCCTGATAACAGGTGAGTAAATTGGAATTCGTACTTTGGTTGATTTTAGAGGAATATTATAAAGTTCCAAAACTCCACACTTAGAAGAATTTCCAAGTGAACCCAGTCAATGTTAGCCTATGAAGGAAATTCAAGTTACTGGTAAGTACGGTTAAAATTACTTTTCAGGATTAGTACTGGGCTGAAAGATGCAGCACTGAGGTCTCTCCTGATAACAGGTGAGTAAATCGGAATTCGTATTTCGGTTGATTTTAGAGGAATATTTTAAAGTTCCAAAACTCCACACTTAGAAGAATTTCCAAGTGAAACCAGTCAATGATATCCTATGGAAGGAAATTCAAGTTACTGGTAAGTACGGTTAAAATTACTTTTCAGGATTAGTACTGGGCTGAAAGATACAGCACTGAGGTCTCTCCTTATAACAGGTGAGTAAATCGGAATTCGTATTTCGGATGATTTTAGAAGAATATTTGCACAATGGTGAAGGGAGGGGGCGGGGCCTGAGGTGACATCTGTGCAAACACGCCCCGTGGCGCGTTTTAAGTTGGGGGATTAAGTCCCCTTGAATCATGTGGGTCCCTACGGGCCAACTAGCCCACCAGGAACTGTTGGGCTAGTTGACCCTCAGGATTGAAGGGGATTTAATTCCCCATCTTAAAACGCGCCACGGGGCCTGTTTGCACACATGTCACCTGAAGCCCCGCCCCCTCCCTTCACCACTGTGCAAACGCGCCCCGTGGCGCGTTTTAAGTCGGGGGATTAAGTCCCCTTAAATCCTGAGGGTCCCTGGGGTGCAACTAGCCCACCAGCTACCTCCATTAAGCGCCACAGAGCTGCGTTGCAGAGAGGTGTAAAGGGGCGTGGCCTCTGTACACCTCTATGCAAGGCAGCCCCTGACGCATACTGGAGGTTCCTGGTGGGCTAGTTGGCCCCAGGGACCCCAGGATTGAACGGGAATTACTTCCCCATCTGCAAACGCGCCAGGGCGCGTTTGCAGAGTGGTGAAGGAAGGGGCGGGGCCTGAGGGCCCGATCGTTTTAAAAAAAACAACAATTTTTTGTCCCCTGAAGGGGGGCTCTGTGGCCCCCCTTCCTTTTTCCAGTTTTTATGCCCTGGGGACCCCATCCCCCAGGGCCTTACCCCTTTTTTTAATTAAATATTTTTAAAAAAAACGGGAAGGGGGCCGCGTGGCCCCCCTTCCCTAGGCCTGTATTGGCCCCGGGGACCCCATCCCCCGGAGCATGGCCTCGTTTTTTTTTTTCTTTGGAGGGGGCTGCGTGGCCCCCTCCTCAGGCCATTTATGGCCCCGGGACCCCATCCCCCGGGGCCGGCCTTTCCGTTTTTTTTTATTTTTATTTTTTTATTTTTTGGGGAGGGGGGCCGCGTGGCCATCCTCCCGGGCCACTACTTGCCCCGGGGACCCCATCCCCCGGGGCTGGCCCTCTCCGTTGGGGACTGTGGGGGGTCCCCAATCCCCCACAGTCCCGCCGGCTCCCGCGTCCCTTGGGAGCCGGCATTGCTTTCCACATGGGGAGCTGCTAAGATGCAGCTCCCCATGTGGAAAAGCAATGTGCTTTGGATATTGGAAGAGAGAGCAGGTTTCCCTGCTCTCTCTTCCAATATCCAAAGCAGTTTGCTATGGCAGGACGGGAGCCGGCCCTGGGGGGTGGCGGTCCCCAGGGCCATCAAGGGCTCCAGGAGGGGGGCCGTGCGGCCCCCCTCCCTACATCAGCACAGCCCCGGGGAGGTGGTGGTCCCCGGGGCTTCGGGGGTCCAAAACGGACCCCCATTTTAATTTGTTAGTGCCCCGGGGAGGTGCGGTCCCCGGGGCGTGTGGGGCCCTTTGAGGCCCCCCATACATAAATGTAACCCCCCTCACCATGCCCCCGGGACTTGGGCCACCCGGGGGTAAAATGCAATGCATTTTTTTTTTCGGCAGGATTCGCGCACCCTGAGCGCATCCTGCCGATTTTTTTAAAAATTTTTTTTATTTTTTTTTGCCCAGGGGGTCCTTGTGGGACCCCCTGAGCAAACCTAGGGGGTCAGGGTGTTTCTACCCTGCTCCCTTTGTGCGCTTTGCGCACTTGTTTCTGTCCCTCGGTTCTACCGAGGACAAAATGGCTGCCAACATTTCCAGAATCGGAATGTTGACAGCCAGCTGACAGCCAATTAACATGCAGCTCGTGATCGGGACGGTGCGCGCAGGGTGCGCTGAGGGTACGCGGACCCTACTCGGCCATAGATATCACTATCTTTTTACTTTTGATTTTCTCAGCAACTACTGAACGGATTTACACCATTTAACAAAAGGGTTCTTTCTGAACCAAGAACTACCTCTTTGCCAAATTTGGTGTAATTCCGTTCAGCAGTTCGGGCTGTAGCCGTGTCTAAAGTTTCCTATGGAAAATTGCATGGGGAAAACGCGTTTTGGGACCCCCTTTTTCTCGGCCCCCGCTTGACGAATCCCCCAAGACTTTCAGGGTAGGAGCGGACCGGAGCGGGCAATAAAGTTTGAAAATTTTGCGAAGATACGTCAACCGGCAAGAGAGTTATTTCAAATAGAATGTCGCGGATTTCCTATGGATAATAGGTTGTAACTATAACTATCTACTGGCGACCGCCAGTAGATTATATATATATATATATATATATATATATATATATATATATATATATATATATATATATATATATATATATATTTGTTATCCAAAGTAAGCCTGATGCTTCAAGGAACTGGTATCACACTTGGGTATTTAAATTGTCAAATTTTGATTTTGGATATGTGGGTAATATTTGTTCGTTTTCTTGAAGCTGTAATGAAGGATTTTTTTAATATACAGGTATTTAGGTACAGCAGGGCTAAGCCGATTTACGGCTAAGAAATGTTATGTTAAGGTGTCTAATGGTATGGATGGTTGTCATGATTTAGGCATTTTAATAGTCTGTAGCTGACAATTACCTGTGACATGTCAATGAATTGATAGAATAAGGGTAACAACTATGCAGTGGACCTTGGCCGATCCACGGCTTGATGATTTTATACAAAGGATGATGTATACTATTTAAATTAACTTTGCACGAGAAGCGCATTTAATAATATTATTGAATTGAGAAGAGGCGATAGAATTTAGAAACGCCTAAATGCATTAACAGTACCACGTGAATAATCTCACTGTGTATATCATAAATGTTTAATGATATTTTGGACTGTGAATGTGTAGTTGTGTACACGTTTTACTTTGCAAGGTATTAGCTTTTGTAAGAACCATAGGTATATGCTATGTGTTAAAAGATGGCGCGATATTTTGAACGCTATCTGTTGGGTCCATTGTGTCCATTGTTGATGTTTACCCTTTTTGTAGTAAGTGATTAAAAGACGGCTGCCCGCGGTGTGTTGGTAACACCGAAGAAGGCAGACCGCCGAAACGCGTTTGTTCACAGAATAAAGATCTTTGAAAACGCCACCCGTGAGTGCTTATTTTCCCCATACATGGGAATTTGGAGCTAACATATATATATATATATATATATATATATATATATATATATATATATATATATATATATATATATATATATATATATATATTTGTTATCCAAAGTAAGCCTGATGCTTCAAGGACGCACTCCCAGCCACTTAATTGCAGAAGAAAACCGGAGACTGCATTCCAGGTTAATTTACTTTTTTTTCCATTGCGTTTCAAGGCAACGGCCCCTTCATCATGGGTCACTGTAGGATATGGCTTGGAAATCCCGACGTGCATGCTGCTTTTATATTTTCGCCCCCAGTGGGCCACGCACATCACGTTACATTCTGCATAGCATGCTGGACTTTGTAGTCTTCACCGGTCATTGTTGCCCCCAGTGGGCTCCTTGCCACATCCAGTAGTTCGTCAGTGTCCTTTACATTATTAATACACCTTTGTAGGTCCCAGGATGATGTTCCGGTTTTAATTTTTCCTGACTGGGCTGCTTATATATATATATTCGAGACCCAACTACTAAATGGCGAAATAAAGCAAGTATGAGAATCCAGAAAAGACTCTTGCTGGAAAAGCATAAACAAAGGGATGGTTGTGGGCGAAAAGAGATATGCTGTACAGATGGCATCATTCTTCAAATACAGACTTAAGCTTCACCGTACCTCGTGTCTCTCTATACAGTTTACATTTTGTAGCAGTCCCAGCTGTGTCCAGATCAGCTGAATGCAGTTCTGGGATGCAGTCAAGCCTTGCATTTAGTCAGTTCACTACTTACTTTAGCATACATAGGCACTATACCCACATGCAGGTAGAGCCAGCATCTCTCATGGCCTCTGATACCATTAATGTGATGCTGTTGTATCCTGCGACAGCAGTCAGATGTTCTCTCTGCTTCACCCTCTCATGGGTGAAGGGTACAGTTAGAGTATTAGCTGCAATATCATCCATTGGGGGAGACCAGAAGAGGAGGTAGCATAAAGTTTGTTCCAGGGTCAAGGGAGCACATTAGGAAAGGTGCTGCAGGGGTATTCACAAAGGCCATGGATTTGTTATGGACTTCACTCTAAAGTCCATTTGCACAATGCACTAGTGACTGCAACTTCCCCCTCACCTTAAGTTAAAAGGGTACAGGGACATTTGAATACAGATTTACAAGCTGGGAGACTAAGTTTGAGAACTACTTGTTGTGTTATCCCTTTTTAGGTCGAGCCTCGAGTAGCGCGCAAGCGCTGCTAGGCGAAGACTTTAAGTAAGGGGGTTTCAGAAGCAGTCCAAACGCTCGTGCGTCGTGGCTGGCCTTTTTGGGATGGTTACGCGCGGCAGACATGTGTTTCCAATTATCGTGCCCAGACGCGTGCGCGATAATTGGAAAAACATGCCGGCAAAAGGCCATGACGCACGAACGTCTGGTTAGTTTTATTTAGAGCGAACTGGTCCCGGAGGTATTGGAGAGTGAGCAGGGGTTTTAGGCACGGGGAGATTAAGTGATTTGCCCAGAATCACACGATGTTTAGCCGACGCCGAGACTCGAGCCGGTGATTCCCGAGTTCCCAAACGGCCGCAACTCCACGTCACGTACTCCGCCTCACTACTCCAGGTGAGCATGTCCTAGTGTTTACCGGAAAAGCTTCGCCTTCTGAAGCAGCTGAACGGCTGGAAGAGTGTGCGTTGCACCCCTGTGGTTGTCTCTACGGAGCCTTTGAGCCCGAACGTTCTCCACAACTCAGTCTGCAGGCCTCTGTGATTAAAAATTAATAGGCGCCAATATACTGAATGTAAACAACGCATCAAAGGCGGGAATAAAACATAGGGCGCAGTGCTCTCGAACCCAGAGAAGTAAACCGCCCGAACGTCCTTGCATCTGGTGAACACACGCACATAAACACATAGTAGGACACACTGCCGCGAACTCAGCGATATATCCTTCATATGCTGCTGAGGCCGCTCTTGCTGAAGATGAGCGCTTTTCATCCGCTGATTGTTATTTAGGAGCTGAAAACAGGAATATTATAGTGCAAATTTTGACAGAAAAGAGATAGTCTCTTCTGGTGACGATTTTTTGGTTTCCGTATTTTCTTAGCAGGAATGCAAAATGCCCTTGCATAGTTGCGTGGGTCTCACGTGTACAAGACCATCTGTAATAGGCTAAATAAATAACACAGCCAGCTCCTCCTGCAGATTACGGCCTCCCCTTCCTTGTCATGCTTTGACCCCTCTCCCTCCGCCCACTCCCTCCTCGTGACACCCCTCCTGATGCCTTCACATCGCCTCGGCTTCCTCCTGGCTAATTGAAGCATATGATTTTCACAGGTTATCCGCTGGGTCCCCAGAGACAGCCAGGCACGCTGCGTAGGAGGCATTTTAAAAGCTCGAGTTTTCCCCAAACCCCTGTTTACATCGGTGTGTTGTACCACCAGCTAAAATAGGCTGCACAAATACCAACATATGCGTTCATGCAAGTTTGCACCAGTGCCTCGAAGTATGTTGTGCTGTGTGACAGTGAGAAGAGTGGGGTTGAAGCCTGGATATCTGCTCCTCACACTGGTCGGAATCTCACCTCCGGAGGGCGGAGTTGAGGCTCCGTACCCATTCTTTCTTTGGCCTCTCAGACTGACAACGGAGGGGAGTGCCCATGTTATGACAAACGTGATGCTGGTTTGTTGTGTGAAGCGGGTGAGTTTTAACAGCAGTGTGTGTGTGTGTTGCACCCTCGTGTATGTGGAATGCGGGGACGGGGGAAGTGGAGAGCGCCTCCTTGTCCACAATGATCAGTGCGGGAGTTCTCTCTTCCTCATGGTCGGAGCCAGCAAGCATCGCACTGCGTCACAAACCGCTTGCAGTGTTGGTTTGGTTTACTTGGGCTGTCGTTCTCGAAAACATCGATTCATCAAAGGAAACCTATCGACTGGTGTCATAAAAAAGAAGCTATTGGTAGCCCCGGTTTTATGTATAGCGCCTCGAGGTATGTTGTGCTGTGTGACAGTGAGAAGAGTGGGGTTGAAGCCTGGATATCTGCTCCTCACACTGGTCGGAATCTCACCTCCGGAGGGCGGAGTTGAGGCTCCGTACCCATTCTTTCTTTGGCCTCTCAGACTGACAACGGAGGGGGAGTGCCCATGTTATGACAAACGTGATGCTGGTTTGTTGTGTGAAGCAGTGTGTGTGTGTTGCACCCTCGTGTACGTGGAATGCGGGGACGGGGGAAGTGGAGAGCACCTCCTTGTCCACGATGATCAGTGCGGGAGAGGGAACTTTTGCAGAGGCAGCCTGGCCGGCAGGAACACCTAGAGACGTCAGGAGCTCTGACAAGCTGCTCGGGCAGCGCAGAAGGTCAGAGGTCTGGCACAGCGACTTATCCTGCCCCAGCTCCGCCAGCCTGACGTGCGGTATTCCAGAGACCATTAATTTTAAAGCCGGTGCAGTGGCACCGGGGCGCAGGCAGGGCTCTGTAGCGGGCCTCTGTCTTATCCAGCGCCTCAGATGCCTCTTGTGGGCACTGCCCCCCCCCCTTCATTATCTGCCTTCCCAACCCACAGGAAGAATGAGGTGCAATCCAACAAAGGATCTGCTGATTCAAGACTCCCCCTGCGTCATTTATCTCCCACCAACTGGCGGGGACAGACCACTTCTCCCAGGGCTGGGTTTTGTTTTTGGGCGGGGGTGCAGAGAAGTTTCGTGCCCCTTGCATTTCCTGCCAACCAGAGCAGGCATTTCCTCCCAGGGCGGTGGATGGCGCAATACCCCCGAGAGAGGGAGGGCGGATAGTAGGGGAGGCAGGTTAACACCGAGGGCCGGGGAAGCTAGTAAACAGGCCCGCGGTTTTATTGCCTTTGCGCCGAGCTCTTAAGGCAGCAGCCTCGTAAAGGAGAGTGGGATGAACCGCAACGAGGGTACATGATGAGGGACGCCGTAAAAGCCTCTAAACTCGCCGCAGCCATTCCAGAGTGAGAGGGGAGGCTGCCCAGGACAGCGGGGAAGGAGGTGTGAGCGCGGGGGTGGGTTCAAAACTTTATTTGGGGTTTTACTGGGAAGCGTACAAGATTGTCCCGTAATACAGGAAACTCTTACCCTGGAAGTACTTGGCCGTGAGCGTTCGGAATTATGTCTCCAACATGCAAAATAAAACAAGCATTTGCAATGCAATAGGTCTCGCATTTACGCGAGTTTGAGCTATTGACATTGCAAATAATAATGCCTTTTATTTTTATTTTCGTTTTTAAAACATAAATAAAAGGCATTTTTATTTGCAATGCCAATAGCTTAAAGTCACGTAAATGCGAGACCTATTGCATTGCAAATGCTTGTTTTTAAATAAGGGGGTATTGCACCGCTCTGAGAGATGTGCTTACCCGGTCACCCCATGGTCCCAGGCGTTTTGATTTCTTGAGCTTCGTGAACCAAAAGAATTATGTATAAATAGTGCCATTTCTTTTTCATTGAATATTTCAAAAACTACTGTACAGATTTACATCAAAACACAAAAGGGGGCCAAGTTGGAGTGAGTCGTCTTTCTCCTGGGTTTGATCCGATTCTGCCCAGTAAATAATGCTGTGCACTTGCAAAAACATTCTATGGCATTTCACTTGAAAATCATTTGACCCCACCGCCCCCGCTTCCAAAAACTCTTTCAAAAATTCAAAGGTGGCTGAAGGCGTTGTTTTAGAAAATTTAGACCAGGTTTGTTAAATGGGGATCAAATTTGTTAGGCATGAAAATTGTCTTCCTTTTAACTGCAACTGTCGCCTAACTACATAGTGCAACTTGCAGACTATAATATACATGCATACACTTACACAGATGCTTTGTTCAAAGAAATATAGGAGATGCTTTGTAAGGTACAATTTCCAACACGACAGCAATACAATGTATATATTAAAAAAATAAACAACTCACCAAATTTGTGCACCACCCGCAGTTTGGCCCTGCTTGTATACATTCTCCACACGACTTTGCATTCGCTTTTAGACACTCACTGTCATCTATTTTTGGAAAGGGAAAAAAATATGTTCTTCTAAGCACCAACAGATGAAAGCGAAACTGTTAAAATATCAACTGTATATACTCTAAGTAATGATGAACTGCAACAGTATATGTCACATGAAAAGGAACCCACACCAGGAAATAAAATAATTTACCATCAGAGTAGTGCTGAATTGACTTTGTCTCAGACATGTCATCATTAACAAACTCAATTATATGCATTTATAGATATAGGCAGTGGGCAAGTTTGTTGATATACACATGCTTCCCAGCCTTCTCTTTCGCCATGTTAAGGGAGATTTGCCATTGGGATCAAGTCGGGATGATTCCATCAGTCTACACTAGACTGGCAACTTGTGGATCTGCCTGTCTTTCCCAGGTAGTGACCAATCCAGACACTGCCTTCCAGAGTCTGCAACACAGTAACTTGTTTATTGGCAGGTTCGATCAGTCAGGTGGGTCCTCCTTTCATGCCACTGTAATCCCCTTCAGGAGACTCAGCCTCAACTCATCATGCAGGCAGCGCAGGATAGCCTCTACAGACCCGCAGGTGTATAAAAACTTATCTGATGCAAGGTTTTCCACAGGATATTTATGCGCGACCACAGCTAGAGGATTGTAGGTGCTGTCAGCCTTCTTACTGGCATCACCCAACGATCTGTTATTTTTAATGGAAGGTATACGCAAGACAGCTTGTCTGAAGCTAAATTTTCTAGTTTTGTTGGATGTTTTGTTTTTTGAATTAGAAGAAAAAGTACTTTAACTAATATTACAAATTAAACTCTAAATCTCGTCCCTATAGGAAAAAAGGAGAAGAAACAAGCAGAAAAGGAAAGAAAAATGAGCCAGATAGGTAGCAGTCATATGGTAACATTGGCAAACCCCAGAGTTCTATCATTTCCTGAAAGGTTTAGGTATTTTCAATGCTGAGTTTGCTTTATCATGTGTTTTATAAAAACGTATTTTGGGGAAAACAGCTAGGCCCTCACAAATATTAAAAAACAACAACAAAGGGGAAAAGGGAAAACTTTTAGTATGAAAAAGTTCACATTTGCTTGGTAGATCCTGGCACTGAAGAGAATTACTTTGTGTGCAGGTGGGCTCCTTATGCAAGAGCAGAATTCAGTCACTCACAGTGAAGTTAGCCATTGACTAAAGTGGCCTGACACAGTGCCCCTGCTATATGAAGTAGTGGGTGGTAGAAAAATATGACTGACACAGCAGACCACTGTACAAAGAGTACTTGTTGAAATCCCCTGTATATATATAGCGGTTTGGGGACCCGAGGAGGCACTGCATTTCGATCGTAGCAGGAATCTAACTGGTCACCTTCATCGCGGAATTCTCTGTGCCACCGCCCGGCCACTTGGTTTGATTTGATATTCCATGCATCACCTACCTGGAATTGGGACAGTGCATTCTGGGGCCTGCAATTCACAGCAACCTTGTGAACTGAAACAGGTGTAAGGTGAAATTTGGGGGCGGAGCTGACTTTTACTAACAAAAGAGCAGCAGGACAAACTCACTGCGATGATGGAAGCCTGCTATACACCTGGGCGCTGATGAAGGCAGGATTTAAAGCCGAAATGCATTCGCCACATAAAAGAAAGAAATAAAGTGTTTCCATGGTCTTCCCCTGTGTGGCCTCTGCTCTTTGTGGAGGAGTTTGTTTGGATATATATATATATATATATATATATATATATATATATATATACTCTCTATATATATATATATATATATATATATATCTTATATCCATACAAATGAAAACGCTGCACTCCCGGAGGCTTTGTATTTTCCAATTTTTTATGATAAAATGTAGGTGAGTAGGATCTGCTTTTATGGTTACCCCCACTTTTTGCTGGTGTCAGTTTGTTTTTTGGACTAGTCTGACTGGGATCCTGCTAATCAGGACCCCAGTACTGTGCTTCCTCCCTAAATTGACCATGGTAAGTACTTCTGTACATCCACAATTTGCTACTGGTGTACCCTTGTAAGTCCCTAGTATAGAGTACTAAGGTACCCAGGGCATAGGTACACCAGGGGTCTCCCATGGGCTGCAGCATGTATTGTGCCACCCATAAGAGACCACTCAAACTGTGACTACAGGCCTGCCATTGCAGCCCATTGCAGTCTCACGACAAATATAAGTTTCCTTATATCTGAGGTCACTACACTTAAATACTATAAGTCACCCCTATGGTAGGCCTTTCAGTCCTGAAGGGAGGGTGCTTGGTTATAAGTGTGAGGGTGCCCCTGCATGAGCAGGGCACCCCTGCAAACCTCGGAGTCAATTCTCCAGGCTTTGCAATGCGGTCACACATTTTAATACATATAGTGGATTTCAGTTATTACGAGATGTCTAACTATATAGTGGCTGCACCGAACCCGGTCATGTTTGGTATCAAACAAGTTGGAATCATACCCCAACACCGATTCTAGTGTTGGAATTATGATCCCATGTACTGGGGGACTCCCTTGGGTCACCCCCCTGTACTCTAAAACAGCCTTAAACTCGGAAAGTAAGTCCTTACTAGGGAGGTCCCCCCCTAAGGGGCAAGGTGGATTAGGGTCAATCAAGGGATTCGTACACGCACAAGAGCTCCTTGAACGCACATTTGCCGCCTCCTTCTCTTACAACTAGGGCTGAGGGCGCTAGGCGGACGTTAAATTTGGTCTGGAACCCCCATACCCCCCTGAGGACAAACCTCTAACTTTCGGAGGCCTCTCCTGATTCCCTTGGGCCCCTCAACTAACTCAAATCACTCGGCCCCTCCACCCTCATGGGATCCTCCATGGAAGAGAGGCGATCACAAGAAGGCGGGGGAGCACTGACCCTAGGCAACGATAACCTTCTTTTGACACTACTGACACTGCTCGGGTTAAAAACCCTTAGTTTGTAAAGGCCCAATACACACAGAATACCCGCTAGAGGCAACACTATTAAGGAACCTTAGTACTTATTTTTTTTTTAAAATATATGACAATATGTAACATAGCACTTGTTCGTTTTTAAAAAAAAAGCCTAGCACATACCCTAATACTACCATGTATAATGTACTTCTACTTAACCCACCCTGATAAAGGGGAAATTCAGTACCTTGTTGAGCAAGTCCATTCGAAACAGTACAAAAGAGTACTGCTATGAAGGTCAGCTTATAAACCATCTGAAAAATCAAAATTGTTAAATTAACTGGGTTAAAACGATATAAGTGAATTATCTCAAAACGTATCATTGTTTAGCTATCACAGACAATTTATTCACTCGATATGCATCACATATAATCAACAGATCATCAGAGAGATGGTTGCTTATGTCAGCAGGGGCAACTTGGAGGGGCTGTGCAAAGTTGCAAAGCATGTCAGTTTGCAACAATGTTCATTTTATTTATATTTTAATTCACCAGCTATGTCAAGTGAGATGTTGACGAACGTTTTTGCAAAAGAAGGAGAAAATGCTTAAAAAGGGCCCCTTGAACACATTTGTAAAATTTCCCGCTGCCATGCAGGGCTAGAAACTTCAGTCACTGATCTCTTAGCGGTGCAGCTTGTTCTCCTATTCCAACCCCCTGAAGTCCCAGGGCAGCGAATTCAGAGCTCAGGAGTGACTCCTGTTGCGGTTCCCCGTGGACACTTAGGTGGCAGTGTGGAAACAGACTGCTGCAACCTACTGTCCAGTTCATGCTGGGCACGACATGAGGCTGCAGAGCAGGGGCGGCTTTAGGGCAGTGTGACCGGTGCAGCCGCACTGGGTGCTGGCCTGTGGAGGGGGCGCTGGTCTCAGGGGGGTGCTGTATTGAGCAATAACTTATGATTAAAGAGATGAGGGGCACTTCTGCCCTGTGGAAGAGAGAGAATCTGTGGAGGCGGTCATGAGGCGTGGGGGGCACCAAAAATGACTGTCGCACCGGACGCCACCAGCGCTAAAGCCGGCACTGCTGCAGAGCATCATATCTTTAACATTTACAAAACAAGGTGGGTGCTTATTTGGACGCATTCTCCTCACTTTAAAAGCTTGACGTGAGGATAAGCAGGCTACCTGTGCAACGCAAAAGATGTTCGAGCGAAGGCTGTTTTACGAGTTCCTTGCGCTTCATCTTCGGAAAGGGTTACTAAATTCATAGTCACCAATTCCCCCCAAAAATATGAAACAGCAAACCTACTAGCTAGAGCATAAACTTTTGCAATCGCGCGTAAGTGAAAAAGCAGTAAAGAGTGTTTCAACATTGCTTCTTAAACATGTCAATTAATTATAAAAAACTCTTCAACAATTTGAAGGGTGTAAGGCACAGCCATTTTCCAGAATCAGTCCTCATTTTATACAGTCAAAAGCTAGATCAGCGCTTAACTACTTCATAGTTAGGTTCCTGCAAATCCCAACATAGACACACATTTGGGTACTTAACATCAACAAACTTCATCAGATTGTTTGTTTTTACTTTTTAGGCTGTAAGTAATTTGTTGTGTAGCCATGAAGAAAGTGCGCATAAAGGAAAAAAAGAACCAAATACAAGAGGGAAGAGTAATATCCAGAGCTTCTGATACAAGAAGAACTGAATTGCATTTGGTGACCAAGAAGCCACTGCTCCAGCTTTCCTCAGGAGGAAAATTGAGATCTACTGGCGCAAAACAAATAATAAAAAGTACAACTTCAAAATAAAAAATCAGATCAGATTTGTGGAAATAGACACTGTAGGAAAGTGCCCCTTTTTGCATGGTTGCCCCCACTTTTTGCCTAATGTTGATGCACTTTGACTGGGCGTGCCCTGGGTTCCTGCCAACCAGGTGCCCAAGGCCTATGTTCTTTTCCTAAATTGTACTGTTGCAAAACCCAATTGGCACTCTCTGGCCACATGTAAGTCCCTTGTAAAGGGTACCATAGGAACCAAGGGCACGGTGACCAGGGAAGGCCTCAAAGGGATGCAGCACTTATTGTGCCACCCTTAGAGGTCCTGAACCTTTACGCACACACACACACTGCCATTGCAGGCTGCGTATTCTGGTGCAGAACAAAGTGAAGAGTCGACATGGCACACTTCCCTGTGTGCCATGCCTACAATCCACTGCCCTGGCATAGGTAAGCCACCACTCTAGCTGGGTGCACTATACCAGTGGTGAGGGTACAGGTGCATGAGCCCTGTACCCCTGCAGTGTCTAAGTCAATTCCTAGACATTGTAAGTGCAGTAATGCCATGAAGAGTGTATGGTCTGGGAGTTTGTCATTACGAACTCCACAGCACCATAATGGCTTTAAAACTCAGAATTTTGGTACCAAACTTCTCATCACATTAAACCCACACTGCTAGTGTGGGATTTAATGAAAAATGCACTCAGAGGGCATCTTACAGATGCCCCATGAAAAACGGCCTAACTCTACTGTCTTGGCTGAGTGGCTGCTCGCCAGCTGCCACCACCAGACATGTTTCTGGACCCCAGGGTCGAGAGCCTGCCGCTCTCGGGGTCCTGAAACAATGCACATCCTGGGACGAAGTGCCAAGCCTCCTCCCCCAGGATGGGCTGGGTCCACGAAGGGGAAGCTTCCAAGGCTTGTCGCCTTTGTGAGCTACCTCAGCCATTTGCTGCTCCCAGCAATTGGCCCCCACCGGTTCTGACCAAATATAGCACATTACAACGCGATGTATTACATTGCGTGCCTTTATAACGCGGTCGTTACAACGACCATGTTGTTAGTAGGCGATGCATTTACATCGCAAGTCATTACAACGACTTGCAGTAGGGGGCGCACTGGACTTAGGAATAGTATTATTTACTATTCCTACTCCAGTTTGCGCAACAGTAGGGAAGGTGTTGGAATTAATTTTCAATACCTCAGCGCCCCCTACAGCAAGTCGTTGTAATGACTTGCGATGTAAATGCATTGCGTACTAACAACGCGGTTGTTGTAACGACCACGTTGTAATAGTACTGCGATGTAATGACAGCATTGTAAACACTATTTCCCGTTCTGACCCCCACTTTGGGTGGGAGAATCGGCAGGAAAACCAAGTTAGGAGGAGAGGTGTGCCCACCTTTGCCAACCCCGCCCTTCAGGTGGGGGAGACTAGGTGAAGCACAACTCTGAGTCCCCGCTATCTTGAAGATGGCGGGACCCAGCCAACTGGAGGGTGGCATAATAGGGGGTGTACCTACCCCAAGGAAGAGACCCATTGGTCTTGACCTGTACCTTCCTGAAACACCCCTAAATTTAGTATTTAGGGGCATAATAGGGGGTGTACCTACCCCAAGGAAGAGACCCATTGGTCTTGACCGGTACCTTCCTGAAACACCCCTAAATTTAGTATTTAGGGGCAACCCTGAGCCTTGCCTCCTCAGACAAGAAGAAACAAGAAGAAGAAGGACCGAAGAGCCGTGCTGAAGAAGAAGAGGAGGACACCAACTGACTTGGCCCTAGCCCTACTGGCCTGTCCCGACCTCGACCTGCTGTAGCGAAATCCCAGTGTGTCCTGCAGCCCCCAAGAACCCAGAGAACCTGCCCTGCCTTACCAAACCAGACTTTGTCTCCTGTGAGCACCGGATTTGCTCATCCACAGACTCTGGCTCCGGCCAAATCTGCGAGTCTACACCACTCTGCACCCGACGCCCACAGCCCGAGTTCAAGTAGCCCAACACCGCGAGGAGGTCTCCCCAGCGATCCTGACTTGGGATCTGGTAATACCTGACCTACCTCAAGTCTCCAACCGACGCCTACAGCCCCTTTGTGGAGGATTCCCCCAACTGCGACCGGAGCCGGTAAGAAGAATCCACCGCCAAAAGACACCCCTGCACCCGACGTCCCACGGCCTTGGGTGGCCTAACTGACGGTGTTCCGGCATCCCAAGACATCCCAACTTACCTCTCCAACCAGTGGTCGCCTCCAGAAGATCTTCGCCCCGAGCCTGCAGTGTTTGTTGCAACCGGAGAATCCCCTTTGAAAACAACAGGGCACCCAATGCCAAAACAGCACCCCTGTGCCGCTGTGGGTGCACCTTGTGTGCTAAATCGGATCCCCCTTTGCCCTGAGCCTAAGTCCAGCAGCTTTGCTTTCACAACCTTTTGGCCTGCTCGTGAGCAGCCACCAACCGGAGGCCCCCTATACCCCAATGGATAACATTGGGCCTCAGCATGCTGCACCCGGCTGCCCTAGTGCCACTAAGGGTGTTTTTAGAGTGCATCCTTGACCCTGGGGAACCCTGGTTCTAACCGTTAAGTCAATAACATTGTTTTCTCCAATAAGACTGCATTGACTGCTTTCTTGTGAAAATTGTTCTAAGTGTGGAGTGGGTTTGTATGAAACCCTAAAAAACTGCAAAAGTACAAAAACTGATGTACTTACCTTTTCCCTAGGAAATGTCCCAGTGTGATATCTAGGCATATCACACTGAGTAGAAAAAGTAACTTAAAAAGTAATCTGAAAAGTAACGTACAAAATAATCTGAAAAGTAATTTCAATTGTTTTATAAACAAGTGACTTACCTGTAACCAATCAAATTGCACACAACTGTATTCAAACTGTATTTAACTGCATTATTCTTGCAAAGTATCATTATACTTACCTGTACTCGACCTGGCTTGGTTCTAGAAAATAAACTACAACTTAATAATATGTTTATACAAACAAATTGGTCTGAGTTCAGTCTTTGAGTGTGTGACATCATTTCTTGCCTGAGTGTGTACAATAAATGCTTAACATTACCCTCTGATAAAGCATTACTGCTTGCCCACACTACCACAAATAGAGAGTAAGGTGTTATCTACTTTAGCCTCTGCCTACCTTTGGGGATCTCAGGACTCTGTGCACACTATACCTTACTTTGGTATAGTATATACAGAGCCAGCTTCCTACAGACACAGGTTCCAAAAAGTGAAGGGTTCATGCAGTCCAATTTGAATTAACTTTCAACGTTTTACAAAAGTAAAATCCGAAAGTAATCCAACAAATACTCGTTATGAAGTCTTTAGTAGATGTGGGAATAGGAGCACATCGAGTCTGAATAAGTAAATTTCTTCTTTGAATCGAAATTACCAAACAAATAAATATTCCACTCAATTGCTCTTTCTCAAGTAAAGTCCCTAAGATTCGGAACTCTCCCAACCAATCAATAAATGCCATGCGGCTCCTCTAAAAGAGAATCCAGAAGCAGCCTCTATACCAACGCAAGAAGTTAAACTGACCTAGCACAAACTAGGCCATGGATGCTCATTTCTGGTACAAGTAGCTCAGCTGCAGGAAAAAAAATGTACTGCAAAAGAGCTATTAAATGGTGTCTCTTCCCACCAACTTCACTACTGGGCGACGAACAAAAAAATGGGTTCAATGGTATTTTAATATGCCTACAGTCCAAACAAAACATCAAAATTGAGTACAAATTGTGTGCCAAGACAGCCACTGGATTGCTGTTATCCAGTACTGCAACAAGAAGCATGAATCCTCTGCTAGACAACCATGGATATTACTAGGGGGGTGTTGTGGCGGGAGGGAGGGGAGAGGGAGGCTAGTTAGAGACCTGGCATATGGGTCAACTCCCTGGCCACCACTACGTTTTATATCCAGAATTCCAGCTGAGCTTGGGCCCAACTGCCACAGCTATCCACATTGCAGGAATGAGTGATTTTAAAAGGAGGTTTCTATATTGCATT
Organism: Calotriton arnoldi; assembly: GCA_963921515.1. NCBI lineage: Eukaryota > Metazoa > Chordata > Amphibia > Caudata > Salamandridae > Calotriton > Calotriton arnoldi. The sequence continues at coordinate 538,244 of CAWUFW010000811.1, forward strand.
TTGGGAAGTTTCCTGTCACTGGCAATACGTCCAGCCACACAAGTGGGGTACGGTTTTTGAATCGGGGGAAAAGTGGAAACACAGAATAGCCTTTTTGGCTTCTAAAGATGAGCCAGTGTGCAAGAAAGAACATACTCTGCAAAATGCCTTTGAATGACGACATAACGGGGAATCCCAAATTCAGAGTTGCAGAAATAACTATTCTTAAAGTCATTATCAGGGAACCATTAAAAAATGCATAGGTTTCCTTTATACCAATTTTTAATTCATTAGATTTTACCAAATCAACTGATGCATGGTTGGAACACAATGAAAACTCATCATAAGCAGCAGTTGTTGGTTCTGGGTATCGCATGTTTCTGGACAAACAACAGACACTATGTATTCTTCCAACCAAAAAAGACGGAAGCAACCGAATTATTATTTTTCTAGTTCAGTCACTTGGGCAAAAAAAAAAAAAATACAGAAACGCTGTTAACTAATTCTATTTTATTCCCTACTTATTTTCATTTTGTTTTTTACTTCAACGATTAGAAACCATGGGCAAACCGCACATATGAGTTGGTGAACTCAGAATTTTGTCTATTTTTAAGAAATGTTCAGATTTCCAAGTTCATCTATGGGTTCACACCAGTTTCAATCACAAATTGCAATGTTGCTTAATTTCGGTTAGGATCTTGTTTCCCTCCAGGTGCATCAAGCACCCTGAGTACCTATTAACCCCACATGCGGGGCGGGGGGGGGAGAAAATCTGTCCTGAATACCTTTTGTGCAACACAATGTTATGAAAGCATAGGCGCAAACTGACCCAAACATAATAAAAGAGCTCAGGACTGTGGCATGGGGGTGGGGGGTGGGGGGAGTTAGGTTTGCTAACCACTTACTGGGTTAGTAGAAGTTAAAGACAGTTACAGCAGTAATACATTTGTAGGCGGAAAACAGAGGCAATTTTACAGTAGACCACTGCTATGGATACTGCACAACATGTATCCTTTCCACGGCAGCCATCCTTCATTTGGTCTGAAATTCCAACACGAGCTGCAGTAATGGTGGTGGTAACAGCAATCAACAATGCGCTGACTTGAACGTATCACACTTGAGACCTGTCACACTGGTACAGTAGTACTGATGCAGTGATGAACAGCAGTATGAAATGGCTGTGCAAAGGCTTACCATAACTTTACTAGTACAACAGTGCTTGCATTTACCCAGTGAAAACTTTGTAAGTTGTGGCGTTAATAGTACTATAAGTAGTAGTAATAATTGTAGCTGTTGTAACCTCTGTAGCAGAAACATTATTTATGCATGGAGGGAAAAGTCGTAATAGCAGTAAAGGCTGCCACACTAATGCTCTCATTACTTTTAAGTGGTACCATACTGCAGCAGAGGTGCTAGCTATGTGTGGCATAGTGCACTAAAATGGTATTAGCAATATTAGTAGTAGTAGAGCTTTTACTTAAATGTTTGTAAATGGCTCTAATAATAGTGTCAGCAGTAGTGCCTAGTCAATGCTGGTACTAAGTAGCAAATCAACCTAATATAATATGTGGTAGTATCTTTAGAATGCTTGGTAGTAGTAAGAAATAAATGGTAGTACCAATGGGAGGGAGGATCGTGCTGAGAACAGCCTCTGCAATAGCAGCAATAAACACCTATCGGAAGGCTGCTCTGTAACCAGGTACCATTTAAGGATAGAGGGGTGTGGAATTCCTATAGCCCGACAAGTAGGCCCAACCCCTTACAGCACAAACCCCTTGGCTGCCAGTTTACAGGACCACATTATGGATTGGGAAGGGCATTGTCTGCAGTTAAGGTAATTTTCATATGTTTATGCTGTTCGAACCTGTATTTATGGTTCATTAATACAAAGCTTTGATTATTAGGGTGAGCATTTTAAGGAAATGTTGTAAGCTCGGACTGCAATACTGACAGCGGTTTCAGTATAACGTGTACACACGTTTTCAAAGTGTAGCAGTATGAGGCTATGTATAATACTCCCAGAATGCTCTCTGATTAGATGCAAATATTTGCAGAAGCTTGAAAACAGGACAATGATTCTTTGCTTTCAAAATAAAATGTTAACAAACAAATGCAACTAGGAAAAAAACCATTTTGCTAAACTATTGTAAAATTGTAGGTACTATTTCTTTGCAGCATCATTTATAAGTGTTGATGCATGGAAGTTTTTCCCAAAAATATTCCTAATGGAAAATCAGTGTAACCAGTTTCAACAAGATTATGGGAAACATAAAAATAACTCACTCAAAAACGAGGAACCGGGAGTGTTTTGGCCAGGTCCAGCACACGTACTCCCTAGTAGTATTAGTTCAAATACGTGGGTGTGCAGTTCCTAAGGGTAAAAGTGGTGGCCAGGTCTCTGGAATAACCTCCAAATGGAGGAAGTGCCCTCACACACCCCGAGAGGTGTCATGCTTCATCATTGGGCGGAGTTCTGTAGTAATAAAATGTATTTAATAAGAGTTCCCCTAAACCTATTTTAAACTTTCACCCACTACACTACACACTCCAGCTCACTGACCCTCACTCACCAAACGGCTTTATCAAAAGAACTCTGCCAAAAAGCCCCTTCGCGGGTGTTCGTCGGGCATTGCAGCGCCGGCCCGACGAGGAGCACGCCCAATGATGAAGCATGACACCTCTCGGGGTGTGTGAGGGCACTTCCTCCATTTGGAGGTTATTCCAGAGACCTGACCACCACTTTTACCCTTAGGAACTGCACACCCACGTATTCATACATAAAAATAAACAAGCATTGGCAAAGTCAATAGGTCTGAAATTGTTTGTCAGACTTTTGGTTTTGTCAATGCGCGTCTTGTTTTGGCATGGTTTTTGTAAAACTTTATTGGCATGGGAGCTGCTGGGCCCTCACCAATATAACAAGCATTGGCAAATAGCAAAAAAAAAGTTTGCTCTCAAAAAGCACATATTCCCACATTAGTTCCTGGCACTGAACAAAAATACTTTGTGTGCCAATATGCTCCTTGTGAAAGAGCAGAATGCTGTAGCTCATATTGAGGCTAGCCGATCGATAGATAGAGAGAGAGATAGAATTTTAGTAAACACAAAAGGTCTTGGTTAACGCCAGACCAAATTCAGGCAAGCATGAGAGTGTAAGATAGCGTGAGCACCACTGTCTGCAGCAAAAGCTAACTGGAACCTCCATCTCAAACAGCTTTCTCAGGCCACATCCTTCTGCAATGGATATTGTGGAATAATTTAAGAATCTTGCTCTTGCTGGGATAACGCAATGACCAGCGCCTGAAGCCTATCACTTGCCTGACTCTTCTGTGTATCATCTCCATCAACTCGTTGTGGCTCTGCCACACTGTCACTCACAATCTGGAGCCCATCTCTTTCTCTGACTCAAATTGGGTCAGTGAGAGTGAGATCCCCAACTCTTTAGGAGGCAGGAAACAGTATGTTGGCTTGTGTCCTGCTTTCTCAGCACAACAGCGAGGATAGCGCCATCTAGGTGGCGCCACACGGGAAGAACTGTTTAGCCTATGGCTAGAAACTGTCCTGGCCATAATACAATATGAATTACTGAAAACAATTCAATCACACTTTTGAAAGTAAATGGTGAATGCACTGTTTGCCTCAGAAAAAAAGCACTGTTTGGATTACATGCAATTAGATTCACAAAAAAGTGTTTAGATTCAAAATGATTATGGATAACCCTAGGATTTAAAAAATAAAAGTTATTGATGCACTTATTAAACTTCATTAAGCAGCCATTAGTAACTAAAAACACTCATTTTCAACACCATGTATCTAATGACTTATTACTTTTTTGCAGGTTTGACCACAATGCAAGTCCGATTAGATTGTTAAAGTGGTGGCAATCTGTAAATCTGTTCAGGTCAGCTCACAAATATTTTTTTAAGAAGTAGACAAAGCATTCTGTTCTTGTGGGTGCTCAGTGTAACAGTTATACCTGTGTGACTATGGTGAACAACGTGCCATCTTTATTAAGGCAATGAAACAATCTTCTCAATAAATTTAATAGAACCATTTTACAGATGGCAGAAGCCTCTTTGGGACTACATTGAATAGGATACAACAGCAGTAATAATCCTATTTCAGTCAATAATAGTAGCTCACACAAGACCCTGTTGAACCTCCCCAGCTACAGCTAGTCCCTTTACATTCATTCCCTAATTCTGCCAAGAATCTTTAAAATATCCACCCCACCTAAATCCTTTAAAATGTTCATTTCTCTTAACTACCTAGATCAGTGGTTCTTAACCTGTGGTCCGGGGACCCAAGGGGGCCGCTAAGCCCACTCATAGGGTCCGCTACTGCTTAGGTTAGAAAATTAAATCATATTAGCACATTAATAAAATGAATGTAAATAAAGAAGCAACATGTGCAACTGAAAATGTTAAAACCTTCTGTAAATATGAAGGAATTTATAATTGGAAGCTAATATTAAGGTAGTACCCTCAGATTGATTCATGGGAGCACTGCAAGTGCAGCAAACAGAATAAGTTTGGACAATGAATGTCCTCAATTCAATTTAGAAAAGCTCCAACCTTTCCAATCAAATTTAGATTTTTTTATACTTATCTGTGAATTAAACAGAATATTTCATCAGTTGTAATATGTGTGATAAATGCTTGTTTCTATATTTTTTCTGTATTATTTTGTGGTTCAAGTTATCGAAAATGTTTAAGCCGGGGTCCCCGGCTTCCAGTAATTACTCCGTGGAGGCCCCCAGATTCCAATAATGATTCAGTGGGCGTCCCCGGGTTCCAGTAAAGAAAAACTGACCTAGATGATACAATGCACACAATGTTTAAACTAAACAGAAAATGAGCAAACAGTGTCAACAAATTCCGGCTTAAGCATTTATGGAAGAACTTAAAATAAGCATTGGCAAAGCCAATCGGCCTTGCCTTTTAATCTATTATTGGCTTTGACGAAGATGTTCAACTAATAGGAGAAGAACCTGGGTTGAGGACAGTTAAAACATTGTAATGTATGTATAAAGTGTATGCGCACATATGTATCATGCGGTTACAGCAGCCACATCGTGTTGACTTACATGTGTCTGCACCACCATGCATGAAGGATCAAATATCATGACGAGGCAGCCTCTACCCCCTCCCCCCCCTAAATTTAACATTGCAAGATGGCAGACCCCAACCTTGGTTTACTAATTCGGTTACAGTTGGTGTTCTCCAAGTCTTCAATTTTCATCTAAGTCCTGAATGTGACAAGATGTGTGCCAGTTCTTTCTGTACTCTCTACAGTCCTGTGAAAAGAGTGGATGGGGGTAAGAATTGGTAAGGACAAGAGTGATCAGTGTTATTCTTCATTATTCTTTCAGTTCTGTTACCATGCCTTTTTTCTTTTGTTCTTACTGCTAAAATTGACTATCTTTCAGTGAGGTTTTATACTTGAATGCTTGTCCCCTAAAAATATAGTATCCCTGTATGCTCACACTGAATATTGAGAGCTCTACCCTAGAATACATCTAACACCCTGACAATCTGGATACTACCACAAAGAAATGCTGCTAACCAGGTACCTACATCTTACCCACATTTGATGTTACGGTCACAAACACTCTCATCACCTACATTCGAAATGATATAACCCCTTATAACATGAGCAAAGAGTAAAATACTCTTTAAATACTCAGGGTCTAAATCAACAGTTAAAAGAAGTAAAATATTTGATTACTGCTCTGAATTTAAAGGGGACGTTGTATTCTTGTAAGAGACGTAACTGGATTAAGCAAAGTTAGAGGTATGCTTAACTTATGATTTACATGCACACCCTCTCTCTGTTTAAAAAAAAAACAAAACAGGGAGCATCACCCTTCCAGTTAAAAAAAATGCTAGAATGACCGCTACCTCTGCAGAGTCGGATGACAAGGGAAGATGGCTCATCCCACTCAAATGATGGGCATGAAATCTATGTCATTAACATATACACCCAGAAAGCAGATGATCCTAACCTTGGGGAAGACTCAGTGAAAACATTAGACCTCATACATCCAGACACTAACATTGTCCAAGGCAAAGACTCAGTCTACCAAACAACTGGGCTCTAAATAAAGAGTCACTCTAAGTTACATCCGACCATATCACGTAAACGTTTTTTTACAAATTTGCATCAAAAACAACAAACAATACTGCTTAAACGACCCTGGTGAATTCAGCCCCCCTAGGTTAAAGAATTCAGGCTTGTCTCGTACTCCTAATCTCCCATCAAAGTATTCAAGAATTTACTATCTTAGCCCAATAATGCACTCCTAGTCTTTGTGGACCATACACTGATTGAACCAAAGCTGGCGTCTGATCATGCGTGCATCTCCCTGTCATGTACAAATGTATATACAACCACAAAATAAATCTGCAAAAACGTCATTCTGTGAAACAAATTAAAGCTGCTATCTCTTGATTTCTATTAGAAAATGAAGGGTCTTGTTCCTCCCCACAAATCTAGTTGGACGCACTGCTAACTAAAAAGGACTTGTATGGGCTTTTCTAAGACTTGAAAAAAGAATGGAAATTTGACCTATGACACAAATTAATAGATCTCCTCTAGGACCTGAAGAAACTATTACCCTTGCTGAGAACACGTTCACCAGTTGGGCAGCACAGTGGAAGAAATAGGGACGACAACAGCCACTCTGGAAGAACAAGAAACTACCATGGTGGACAAAACGCAAGCAGCTGAAGACCAAATCCAAGAACCTAATGACAAATGCAAAGATTGGGAAACCCGTATTAGACACAATGAAGCTACCTGGGGCCAGATGTACGAACATTTCATTTTGCAAGTCTCTAACTGCGATTTTTTGAGACTCGCATTTAGAGACTCGCAAAATGGAATGTTCTAATGTGTCTCAGACACATTAGCGATTCCCAATGGGTCGCAATTGACCTGCCTCATCAATATTCACGAGGCAGGTTGCAATTTGCGACCCATTGGGAATGGGCAATAACACAGGGATGGTGGCCTGCGGGGGACAGCAGACCACCATGTCTGTGTTTGCTTTTAAATAAAACAACTTTTTTTTTTAAATGCAGCCCATTTACCTTAAAGGAAAATGGGATGCGTTTCAAAAAGAAAAATGAAACGTTTCTGTTTCATTTTTTAAGGGTAAGCATTGATCTGTGAGACCACTGCCTGCTCTTAAAAAATGTTTTCACCAGTGGTGGCTCCTCCGCTAAGGCGGAGGAACGTCACCCCACTGCTCAAAAGGAATAATAAAATGATAATAATGTAACGTTATTATCATTTTATTTTTAGGTCGAGCCTGGGCAGCGCATGCGCTGCTCTGCGAGGCATGCTGTATTCGAGTATGGACTTGAAGCCCGGCCCACTCTCCGCACATATTTTTGATTGGCTTGTGTCATTGTCCTTCATGAACGCTGGCTTCTGATTCGTTAATAGGCTTGTTAGTCTCTCCTTAGTACCACCTTGTCTTCATTTGTAACCTCCCTCGAGGACTGGCCCTTTTACTTCTGTTGTTACACAATATGTCTTATTTAATCTGTAAGCACTATTTTCTTTAATGAGTTTCTCCTACTGCAGGCACGACATGCTTTTCCTGCAACATTCAGCGCGCCATGCGCATTTTCACTTTCCAAGCAGCCCGGGACAATGGCGGCCGTTTCTTTGAAAGGAAATAGGTCTTGCATTTACAAGAGTTTGAGCTATTGGCATTGTTAGGTTATACATTTTGTTATGTTATGTTATACATTTTTGTATAGCGCACAGCTGCCCCACCAAAGAGGCGTCCCGGCGCTGACAGCAGTGAAAGAACAAAGACCCAGGTGGAAACTAGAGCCTACGGCAAAGGAAAGAGGTATGTTTTAATTGCCTTCCGGAATGTTAGATAGTTGCTCAAGCTGCGGATCTGTAACGGGAGAGAATTCCAAAGTTTTGCCGCCATGGTGCGAAAGGAGCGACCTCCAGCGCGCATCTTCCTCACCCGGGGGACTACCAATAGGTGCTGCCCCAGAGAGCGGAGTTGGCGGGTAGGTACATAGGGCAAAAGCAGGTTAGCCAGGATCCCTGGGGAGGCAGATTTCAGATTCTTAAAGGCTATACAGAGAGCTTTAAACTCTATCTGCCTGGCCACCGGCAACCAGTGAAGCCGGCGGATGGCATCTGCCGCGGAGCAGGCTCTAGGGAGGCCGAGAAGGGTCCTGGCAGCCGCATTTTGGACCCTTTGTAGTCTCAGAATTTCTGCCTTATTTGTCCCCAGATAGAGCGAGCTGGCGTAGTCCAGTCTCGACAGAACTGCGGACTGGACGATAACTTGCTGGGTCAACGGGTCAAAGAAACCCAATAAAGGTCTGAGCCCCCGCAGTAGCCCGAAACATGTCCCTGCCACGTTTTTAGTTTGAGCTTGAAAACTAAGGGCCGAGTCCATCCATACCCCCAGATTTTTTACCACCTGTTTGGGGGGGGCGCTGCCGAGGGCAACAGGCCACCACCGCTCACTCCATAACCCAGCGTCTTTCCCAACCAACAACACCTCCGACTTGCTGGCGTTAAGCTGGAGACAGTTGGCAGTCATCCACTCAGCAACAGCCGCAAGGTCGCTCCGAAACTTGGGAGCGTCCTGCGTAGAGTCGTCCGAGAGTCTAAATCCGTATTTGTAAAGCGCGAACTACTCACCCTTACGGGTCTCAAGGCGCTAGGGGCCGTCGTGGATATTAAGTGAGCTATTACCCAGAGTCACATGGTGCTGAGCTGAGCTGCCGCCGGAGCCGGGGATCGAACCGTGAGCCCTGTGCTCCGAAGTCAGCTGCCCTGGCCACTACCAACTGTGTGTCGTCGGCGTAGGAGACAATGGTCAGCCCTCTGTTCCTAGCAACGGCGGCCAGAGGTTGGACGTATAGATTAAATAACAGAGGGCTCAGAGATGAGCCCTGTGGCACACCCTGTTTAATGGTGTGGACTCCAGAGGTGAAAGGGGGGGCTGTCACTTTAAATGACAATGCCTTTTATTTATGTGTTAATTATCAAAACAGATAAATAAAAGGCATTGTCATTTACAATGCCAATAGCTTAAACTCTCGCAAATGCGAGACCTATTGCATTGAAAATGCTTGTTCCTATTGAGGTCAGTAGCGGGCGGGGCTGGCCAGAGCTGGGGGAGGAGTGGTTTGCACTCCCTAGGTGCTTATGACTGTTTGGCCAGCCGTGTTGGCCGGCCAAACAGTCATGCGCACTTTGCATGATCCCCACCAGGCTGCATTACACAGCCTGGTGAGGAACATGCACAGGCTCCCTGTCCACGTCTGAGCGCCGAACCATGGCGCTCAGACCAATCACAACGCTGATTGGCTCAGGGGAGTCTCTGTGCCTGGGTGCTTCCTGCTGCCGCCGAGACAGGAAGAAGGAAGAGGACGGAGTGGAGGCGGCAGCCAGATGGCCGTTCCAGGTAAGCCCATTTTTCTTTTCATTCCCTAGAACCCCCCCCTCCCGCCGCCCCACCACCCCCATCCGGTAGCAGCTGCTACTGGTTTTCACTACCATTCACAAACAGGAAGGGGCCCCCGGGGGACCCCTTCCTGTTTGCGACTGGCTTACCACCTACCTGAAGTAGGTGGTAAACTGCGATTGTTTTGTGACTGCATTCCGGTCGCAAAACAATCGTACATCCCTCTGCGAACCGCTATTAGGATGGGACGTCCTTCGCATGCCCCTTCCTAATAGCTACTCGCAAACCCTATTTGTGGACTCACAAAATAGGGTTTGTACATAGAAAAATGCATTTTACCGGTCGCAAACAGCCCGATAAAATGCATCGTACATCTGGCCCTTCATCCTTAATGTGAAAGAATAGTCGAAAGTTGCGATATCCAAATATTGAGCCGTCTATCCTCTCTTCCTTAATTTCTCTTCTTGACAATTTCGCTAGTAATTCATAGTGCTATAAAATAAATAAATATACATCTTTCAGGCAAATCACCTTAACCTTGTTATCAGTAAGGACTAATCGGAAACATATTAATTTAAAAAGGTACTTTCTACCTTGTTTTCTTTTGAGAGTAACCACAGAATGTTTTTTTGTTTAAACTTTTAATATTTTTCATGTACTGCTAACAATTTTAGGGATACTCTGTCAACGTCGGTACACTTCCTCTCTGTACTTTTCCCCCGTAGGATGAGTCATCGTGAGTAGAACGTGACCAAAAATATATATTTTTTTGCATTTAGCATGGATAGGAGTTATTATTCTCCTAACCCTTCTTTTTATAGTTATTCTAATCTGCAGCAGATGATATATCATGATAGAAATGTCAATTAACAGGAATTAAGAACTACCATTAATGGAATGTATTGGGGCGTGGCCAGGACGTTGAAGATGGTGGATATGAACTGAGAGTGCTCCTACAGAGGAGGCCCTGAATCCAGCAATTATCCATCCATTATCGATCCACCATCCACTCACTTCGGAGGCGCCTCTGTATGTGACCAGGGCAGACTCCTTTAGGAGTCGCTTGGTCCGGAGCCCGCCGAGTACCAGCTGCTCTGATTCTTGACCCAGGGCCTACACCTCCTGGCATCCTGGCTAGCGGGGTTGTACTGATGCTGCTGTCTTCTGTTAGCCCTGTGTGGGTGACTACTGCTGTGAGCCCCTGGGACTACAAGATGACAGTGCAGTGGTGCAGGGCTGTCCGGCTACCCCGCGCACGCTCCTATCCAGGTAATACTGATGGGATTGTGGCCATATGCTGGTGGCGTATGACATTTGAGCAAAGACGGGCGACCTGACAGATTTCCTTGCTGGACACTGCCTGGGGAACTGGCACGGAGCCTGGCCTCATGCGTGGGACTGCCACTACATGTGGCGAGGCCCTTCCAACAGCTACTGCGCCCAACCTACATCGTGGGATATTGGCAAAGACCCCTGAAATTGTGGCTGGGCATTTGGGTCGAGAGTGGCTTGGCTTTGCAGGCCCACCAAGCTGGGATACAACCCGGTCGACATGACCCCTCCTGTGTCAGTAAGTGAGGCACCTCCACAGATACTTGGGGCACTCTCAAAGAAGACATATGCTGTGCCCTAGGCACAATGGCAAGGAGGCTTTGCTGCATGGTTGATCTTGGCACGGCCTTGTCTGATCTAACGGCAGGGTCTGCTTGGACAGTAGATAAGCAATCAGTAACCAGCGGGGTACCACTTTCTAGCCTTCTAACCTCCCAAAGCATTTGATTTTCCGACTAGGGAGATAAACGCTGGATCTACTACCTGCAGGAACAGGTTCCTGAAGTAGGTCGCATCGATACTCTCCTACACGAGGCAGCCCCCTCAAATCATTACATTATTGAGTAACTTGGGGATTAACTGGATCGGGGAGGTTTGGTACCACCCTGCCTTTCTCACTAGAGCTCTGATCCCAAGTATTCTGCAGCTCCTTGCATCGAGCTGTCTTTGCAGGGAGATTGGGTCCCTAACATGTCATGGCGCCAGGAAAGCCCACCAGGCCCTACTGTTCTGCCAGGCGTTGCTCTCACTACCTGACCTTCTGATACATAGGGAGTCCCAGGGCACGCGGGCTAGAGCAAAGATTCCCCAGTGTTGTGTCCTGCAGCAACTGCTAGCACCTACGGGTGTCGCATTATAGCATAGCAATAAGGAAAGGGACCCTACTCCCTGGCAAAAACTACTACATTAGCAGGCCACAACAACTATGGCCTAGGTTCAAAAGACCCCTCCACAGTCATCGGCAATTAGTCTAAGACGGGAAAAGAAGGATTGTTTGGATCCTTCACCCTCACTGCAGTAGTCAGGATCCCCCCATAAGCTGGACACCATCCTATAAGTAATAGAAACGTCAAGAACATCCTTAGAGACTAAGATTGATGCAGTGGCACTACATGTTAGACTCTTGAACGATGATCACAAAACTTACCAGCATAGAGGCACACTCAGAGTAAACTCTTCAGGAGTTACAACCACAAACGGCACAACTACCACAACACGAACTGGCCCTTACAGACCATATCTGATTTTCTGAGGGAAGAGCGGAAGATCCTGAAGTCTGGGCATGACTAAGTCATAGATGGGTTGTTCGTCTGCCGAAGGGTTTGGAGGGACGAAATATGGATGGATTAAGAATTTGGTACCAGAGTATAGCCTGTCACCATTTTTCACATTGGAGAGAGCGCATAGATTCCTGGCTAAAAGGCCACCGCTGGGCTCAGCACCACATCTGGTGGTTGCTCATTTTCTTCACTTTAAGGTCTGAGACTCTCTCTTATGAGCAGCCTGGCAGGCAGCCCTAAGGAGGAGAATCAAAATATCTCCATATTTCCAGACTACACCTTGGCAGAGCAGCACCAGCAAACTTATTTTATAGGGATCAAACGCCGCCTCCGCGAAATGGGGTTCTAATGCTCCCCGTTGCTCCCAGCAACCAATCAAAAATCTGACTTCTTTATGGATCCTGCCCATGCCTGGGATGGGACTAGGCAGCGGGAGGGGAACAGCAAGACTGAGCCGCCAGTAGGATGGGAAAAGCAGTTAGCATTGACGCCACCCTCGCTCTGGGACCAGATCTAAAGCTCACACTAGCTGTCGGGTGACATCGCCAAAAACACAGGCACAGGATGAACGCCTCAGGGATCTGGCTGTTGCACCAACCTTGAGAGAGATCAGGTGTTCACTATGACTCACGGCACTTGCATACCACGAGTGATGATGATGCTCCCTCAAACCAACAAATCTCTGCAGGGATCCATGGTGTCCCCCTGGTGACTCAACAAACACCTGTTGGACTTCTTTGAAAAGTACCCTGAATACCTCCGATACTCAGGTTTACTGCCTGTCGCCTGCTAAAGGTTTATTGTTCAGATTAGGTTATATTTCATTCACATTGTTAGTTGTTGCAGGCACAAATCCTAGTTATTCACCTTCTCATATAGCAAGTGGTAGCTCCTTCCCATATAATAAGGAACGGAAGCGGATAGAGCCGTACACGGTACAGACACCCCACCCCAAGGCTGTGCATGCACCCCCGTGCTAAACAAACCCTCAACCTTCCCAAGGTTGAAAATACACGAGACAAGCCAGATTACACTGACAGCCCATCCGCAGATACGATATCCCCACTCCAGCCGGGCCGCCGCCACGGAAGCCTCCCACGTGCAAGGACCACACCAGCTTGTCGTGACACCTCCATTTTCACGGCACTGTCAGCTATGCTGGCGACGAAGAGGTCTAGACTTCTTGCCTCTCTGCTTCTTGCTATCAAAGACCTCCCACTGGTGACAATGGGCCAGCCACCAGCTTCCATCCTTTGCAATTTGGGAGGGGGACATTTGGCAGAGTTTCCAGCTCTCACCTTGGCATCCAGCGGCACTTCCAGCGCGTGGCAACAGGCGTTCTCGGTCCGCGGAACCCCGGTCCGGCCGAGGTACGAAGTACGGTGCTAATGTCCCTGGACAGCTTCCACGCGTTGCTTGGCTGGACGGCGTTGACAGACACTCCCCACACCTACTGCTTTCCCTGTGTTTACCCTCGGAGGGCCCACCCCTGCCGCAGGAAACGCATTCCTCGTCCCTGACCTCAGCGCGAGGGCAGCAAACGAGAGAAGATTGACCCTGCAGGCCTCTACCAACGGGCCGCGCTTGTGAGTTACACATATCTCTTTCAGATGGCAGCAGTCAATACTATTTTGCAAGTAACACATTGCCCGTCTGCCAAAATCGATATCGGCACCAACTGATGCTGATAAGGATCTCCGTGCAGCTTTTTTCTCGCGCCCACTCACACTGTGGCCTGGGAAAGCTGGAACCCCTACTCCTCGATAATGTGGTCGATGGTTCTTGGTATGCAGCATAAGATGTACATAACCTCTTACCGGTGCTTTAAATGGGCCGGTACTCACCGGTACGGAGTACCGGCACTTTTTAAGTTTTACCCCTTGAGTACCGGAACTTCTCCTAGGACAAGGAGAGTACCGGTACTCATGGGGGCTTTGCCTTGACACAGGTGTTGCGCTTCATTTTCTCGTGCCTCGGCAGCACTTTTTCACATGACCAGCTCTGTTTTTTCAATCCTGAGCTGAGTTCGCACAGGAGCGCCAGAACAGCAGCTCTTGTCCTGCTTCTCTGCACTCTTCCAGCAGCGTGCCGTGGCAGGGTGTTTTGTTTACCCTTTGATCCTGCACAGTAGGAGTTGAGCGTCCACCATAAAACTAATGGACGAGGGCGTGGGGCGCATTCTTCAGGGCAGTACAGCTTTTTAACATGCCATTGGTTTAAATGACTGTAAATGTTAGTTCATCAGCAATTTAAATTAGGCATTTTTACTTGAATGTAAATCCCTGCCCTTGCCGCCAATTTTACGACTGCCCTACACTTTAAAGGCAACACAATTTTTTTTTTTGGGTTTCGTGCATTTAAACTGCTTGTTTTGTATAGGAAACCATACCATGTTTAACCCAAATGCGACAAGCATGCTCCATGGAATGCTTTAGACTTTCAGACAGTTAAAGATTTTAGCTGGTAATGCTTTTGCATGCTGGGACTCGTAGTTCTCCTTTCCCATTATAAGTAAGGGTTTCTAAAAATTCCAGCATGCAAAGCTTTCATGGCAAAATTCAGAGACGGTTTTGAACATACCCTTATCATTTTTAGGGCCATTACCATAGGACAGATACTTCCGATTTTTTTACTTTGCACTTGGATTTCTTGCATATAAAGTATGGAAAGGTGGAAAACCTAGCCCCGCCTCACACTCCACCCCAAAGTCCACCGCTCCTTTTAGAGAGTACTTGCACTTATTTTTTTCCATTTAAAGCACTGGCTCTTACCACTATCTCTAAATTTCAAAGCATTCAATCTACTAAGAACTCAGGTCGACAACTAAATTCTGGTTAGTTTGTTTATTTAAAATTCTGAAACAGATTAATGTACACAAATCTAAGCATTATGGTGTAGAAATACAAATTGAATAAGAGGTAACCAAATCTCCGGAAGCGATTCAACCTATATAACAAAAAGAAAACAACTAACTATCACCGCAACATATGTTATAAGGAGACAAAAATGCACATTGGATTGCATCAAAATTCCATACATAAGCCCTATAAGTCCCTAACTATCTCTACACTACCTTAAAGTGAAAATCCTAACCTACAAAAGTTTCAGCAAAGAGGGAAAAAGAAAAGGTGTCAGCCGTTGGAGCCATCCTAACAAGTACTCCAACCTGGGACATGTAGCATGATGACACAAAGCCAAATATGAGGTCTGTACCTCAAGGCGTCCTACAGCAGAATTGTCAGCTGTCCCTAACTATGTTACAACATAAGCAAACACTGAATTAAGGCACCTCCCAAAGTGTTACTGGTATTTTTTCATTATCCCAGCATTCTACTGCTTCCAATCTCCGCCCACATGTTCACACGTTGGGGTATTTCATACATCCTTCGTGCAATGAAGCCTGGTCCACCTGCAGTGGGTACACAAAATGCATGTAACATTCCACGGTGCAAGCAAAATGCGAATTCAAACGTTAGCTGAAAAATACAGTGAAATACATTTCGGGCCTACAATTAGGCTAAATTAACAATGCACAGGTTACATCATGTGCACCCTTCTACAAACAAGTTATCCTTTCAGGGCATACTTCAACAGTCATAAACTGCAAACCCCATAAACATTAGTGTCATGAGCAAAATATTAAACAAATCAGCAAACACATTTAGATTATTATCACTTCAAAAGTATTAATGCACACTTTTGTCAGTAACATCTCTAAAGTACACATAAGATTTGCGCTAATCATGAGGATACTTAAACATCTTGTATACCTCTTTCTTCTTTTTCATATATTAGTCACACAGTATACATATATGCGAGTGCAGACTAACCGTGATTATAACGCACTCCTGTCAATTCAAAAAGGGCCCAACTACTCTCCTCCAACTTTCACCCTGCTGCGTGGAGGTTTAGCTCTAAGTGACTTGTGCTTTTCCCAGTATGGCCAGACATGGTGCCTGCTGGATCAAGTTGCCTTTCAGGTTTTCTTTCGTAGACTTGGCACAGCAGTGGTTCAATTTGTGCATAGCGTGCTTCCGTGGCCGTCAATGCTCTTTTAACAAACGCCAGAGGGGCCTACACCCCCGGCTCCTGGGTCAAGACAGCTCCTAAGCCCACGGGGGCGCGTCCACCACCACCTCCGTTGCCTTATCAGGGTTGAAATAGGCCAAAGTAGCATGCGCTAAGAGAGCGCCCTTTATTTTGTCCAGAGCCTTCTCTTCCAGTGGGTCCCATGACCATCTCGTTACAGCTTTCTTGAGCATCCTGAGCAGCTCCGACAGGGTGGCCAAATTGGGCAGAAATCGGCCACAGTAGGTCGCCATGCCCAGGACACTCTGGTGCAGTCTTCGGTGCAGGGCCTTCCTTGATCCCTGCAGACTTTTGGGAGTCAACCTGTAGCCCCTCCCTTGAGAATATGAATCCAAAAAATTTGATCTTGGACTCGAAGAACAAGCACTTGTCTTTATGTAGGGTCAATCCGCTATCTTTCAGCCTCTGAAGGGTGGCCTTGAGGAGTCTGTGATGATCAGCCAATGTAGTGGAATAGATTAAGATATCATCACTAATCTTGAGGACCCCTTAGAGCCCTAAGAATGTCTCTCTGATTGCATTTTGGAACACTTAAGCAGCCAAAGAGATCTCAAAATTCAGTCTCCACAGATGCGTTGAGAATGTTGTGATATAGAGACGGGAAAAGAAGGATTGTTTGGATCCTTCACCCTCACTGCAGTAGTCAGGATCCCCCCATAAGCTGGACACCATCCTATAAGTAATAGAAACGTCAAGAACATCCTTAGAGACTAAGATTGATGCAGTGGCACTACATGTTAGACTCTTGAACGATGATCACAAAACTTACCAGCATAGAGGCACACTCAGAGTAAACTCTTCAGGAGTTACAACCACAAACGGCACAACTACCACAACACGAATTGGCCCTTACAGACCATATCTGATTTTCTGAGGTAAGAGCGGAAGATCCTGAAGTCCGGGCATGACTAAGTCATAGATGGGTTGTTCGTCTGCCAAAGGGTTTGGAGGGACGAAATATGATAGACTTCCTCAGAGGATGGATTAAGAATTTGGTACCAGAGTATAGGCTGTCACCATTTTTCACATTGGAGAGAGCGCATAGATTCCTGGCTAAAAGGCCATCGCTGGGCTCAGCACCACATCTGGTGGTTGCTCATTTTCTTCACTTTAAGGTCTGAGACTCTATCTTATGAGCAGCCTGGCAGGCAGCCCTAAGGAGGAGAATCAAAATATCTCCATATTTCCAGACTACACCTTGGCAGAGCAGCACCAGCAAACTTATTTTACAGGGATCAAACGCCGCCTCCGCGAAATGGGGTTCTAATGCTCCCCGTTGCTCCCAGCAACCAATCAAAAATCTGACTTCTTTATGGATCCTGCCCATGCCTGGGATGGGACTAGGCAGCGGGAGGGGAACAGCAAGACTGAGCCGCCAGTAGGATGGGAAAAGCAGTTAGCATTGACGCCACCCTCGCTCTGGGACCAGATCTGAAGCTCACACTAGCCGTCGGGTGACATCGCCAAAAACACAGGCACAGGATGAACGCCTCAGGGATCTGGCTGTTGCACCAACCTTGAGAGAGATCAGGTGTTCACTATGACTCACGGCACTTGCATACCACGAGTGATGATGATGCTCCCTCAAACCAACAAATCTCTTCAGGGATCCATGGTGTCCCCCTGGTGACTCAACAAACACCTGATGGACTTCTTTGAAAAGTACCCTGAATACCTCCGATACTCAGGTTTACTGCCTGTCGCCTGTTAAAGGTTTATTGTTCAGATTAGGTTATATTTCATTCACATTGTTAGTTGTTGCAGGCACAAATCCTAGTTATTCGCCTTCTCATATAGTAAGTGGTAGCTCCTTCCCATATAATAAGGAACGGAAGCGGATAGAGCCGTACACGGTACAGACACCCCACCCCAAGGCTGTGCATGCACCCCCGTGCTAAACAAACCCTCAACCTTCCCAAGGTTGAAAATACACGAGACAAGCCAGATTACACTGACAGCCCATCCGCAGATACTATATCCCCACTCGAGCCGGGCCGCCGCCACGGAAGCCTCCCACGTGCAAGGACCACACCAGCTTGTCGTGACACCTCCATTTTCACGGCACTGTCAGCTATGCTGGCGACGAAGACTTCTTGCCTCGCTGCTTCTTGCTATCAAAGACCTCCCACTGGTGACAATGGGCCAGCCACCAGCTTCCATCCTTTGCAATTTGGGAGGGGACATTTGGCAGAGTTTCCAGCTCTCACCTTGGCATCCAGCGGCACTTCCAGCGCGTGGCAACAGGCGTTCTCGGTCCGCGGAACCCCGGTCCGGCCGAGGTACGAAGTACGGTGCTAATGTCCCGGGATAGCTTCCAAGCGTTGCTTGGCTGGACGGCGTTGACAGACACTCCCCACACCTACTGCTTTCCCTGTGTTTACCCTCGGAGGGCCCACCCCTGCCGCAGGAAACGCATTCCTCGTCCCTGACCTCAGCGCGAGGGCAGCAAACGAGAGAAGATTGACCCTGCAGGCCTCTACCAACGGGCCGCGCTTGTGAGTTACACATATCACTTTCAGATGGCAGCAGTCAATACTATTTTGCAAGTAACACATTGCCCGTCTGCCAAAATCGATATCGGCACCAACTGATGCTGATAAGGATATCCGTGCAGCTTTTTTCTCGTGACCACTCACACTGTGGCCTGGGAAAGCTGGAACCCCTACTCCTCGATAATGTGGTCGATGGTTCTTGGTATGCAGCATAAGATGTGCATAACCTCTTACCACTATCTCTAAATTTCAAAGCATTCAATCTACTAAGAACTCAGGTCGACAACTAAATTCTGGTTAGTTTGTTTATTTAAAATTCTGAAACAGATTAATGTACACAAATCTAAGCATTATGGTGTAGAAATACAAATTGTATGAGAGGTAACCAAATCTCCGGAAGCGATTCAACCTATATAACAAAAAGAAAACAACGAACTATCACCGCAACATATGTTATAAGGAGACAAAAATGCACATTGGATTGCATCAAAATTCCATACATAAGCCCTATAAGTCTCTAACTATCTCTACACTACCTTAAAGTGAAAATCTTAACCTACAAAAGTTTCAGCAAAGAGGGAAAAAGAAAAGGTGTCAGCCGTTGGAGCCATCCTAACAAGTACTCCAACCTGGGACATGTAGCATGATGACACAAAGCCAAATATGAGGTCTGTACCTCAAGGCGTCCTAAAGCAGAATTGTCAGCTGTCCCTAACTATGTTACAACATAAGCAAACGCTGAATTAAGGCACCTCCCAAAGTGTTACTGGTATTTTTTCATTATCCCAACATTCTACTGCTTCCAATCTCCGCCCACATGTTCACACGTTGGGGTATTTCATACATCCTTCGTGCAATGAAGCCTGGTCCACCTGCAGTGGGTACACAAAATGCATGTAACATTCCACGGTGCAAGCAAAATGCGAATTCAAATGTTAGCTGAAAAATACAGTGAAATACATTTTGGGCCTACAATTAGGCTAAATTAACAATTCACAGGTTACATCATGTGCACCCTTCTACAAACAAGTTATCCTTTCAGGGCATACTTCAACAGTCATAAACTGCAAACCCCATAAACATTAGTGTCATGAGCAAAATATTAAACAAATCAGCAAACACATTTAGATTATTATCACTTCAAAAGTATTAATGCACACTTTTGTCAGTAACATCTCTAAAGTACACATAAGATTTGCGCTAATCATGAGGATACTTAAACATCTTGTATACCTCTTTCTTCTTGTCATATATTAGTCACACAATATACATATATGCGAGTGCAGACTAACCGTGATTATAACGCACTCCTGTCAATTCAAAAAGGGGCCCAACTACTCTCCTCCAACTTTCACCCTGCTGCGTGGAGGTTTAGCTCTAAGTGACTTGTGCTTTTCCCAGTATGGCCAGACATGGTGCCTGCTGGATCAAGTTGCCTTTCAGGTTTTCTTTCGTAGACTTGGCACAGCAGTGGTTCAATTTGTGCATAGCGTGCTTCCGTGGCCGTCAATGCTCTTTTAACAAACGCCAGAGGAGCCTACACCCCCGGCTCCTGCTCCTGGGTCAAGACAGCTCCTAAGCCCACGGGGGCGCGTCCACCACCACCTCCGTTGCCTTATCAGGGTTGAAATAGGCCAAAGTAGCATGTGCTAAGGGAGCGCCCTTTATTTTGTCCAGAGCCTTCTCTTCCAGTGGGTCCCATGACCATCTCGTTACAGCTTTCTTGAGCATCCTGAGCAGCTCCGACAGGGTGGCCAAATTGGGCAGGAATCGGCCACAGTAGGTCGCCATGCCCATGACACTCTGGTGCAGTCTTCGGTGCAGGGCCTTCCTTGATTGCTGCAGACTTTTGGGAGTCAACCTGTAGTCCCTCCCTTGAGAATATGAATCCCAAAAACTTGATCTTGGACTCGAAGAACAAGCACTTGTCTTTATGTAGGGTCAATCCGCTATCTTTCAGCCTCTGAAGGGTTGCCTTGAGGAGTCTGTGATGATCAGCCAATGTAGTGGAATAGATTAAGATATCATCACTAATCTTGAGGACCCCTTAGAGCCCTAAGAATGTCTCTCTGATTGCATTTTGGAACACTTAAGCAGCCAAAGAGATCTCAAAATTCAGTCTCCACAGATGCGTTGAGAATGTTGTGATATAGCGACTGTCTGGATAAAGTACCAATTGATGGTATCCAGCATTCAGATCGAGGTTTGAAAAACATTTTGTGCCATTGAGATCAGCTGTAATGTTGTCCATTGTGAGGGTAATGTGGCGCTTTCTGCAGATTTCATGGCTGGGCAGCCTCATGTCTATGCAGAGACGAATCGCCTTGGCTGTTTTGGTTTTTCTGTTATCACAGGGCTGACACCCACAATATGGGTCCTGAGACCTTCTCTATTATGTTCATTTGTTCTAGTTTCCCCAGTTCTGCCTCAACCTAGGTGCTGAGGTGAAACGGCAATCGGCAGTGTCGCAGGGCTGTCGCCTGGATTGTTTTATCAATGTGTATTTTGACTGGGGCTCCTTTTCTGCACCAAGCCCTCGAAACATCCCAGGGATTTGCTCATGTAGATGATTCACCTGTAGGTCATGAATTCCCCAGGCAAAGAAGACTAGGCCTATGTCTTCAGCTGTGTAGCACCCATTCAGAGTCCCTTTTCCATCCGCCATCATATGGAATGTCATTCGAATTTCTCTGTCTCCATGCGGGACTGTTGCATCCATAGTCCCTTCCAGGGGGAGCGGTTCCTTGCCCCCATATGCATATATTTTGGCTTGGGATGATTGGTTGTGGGCACAACAGCAGATATTGCTGGTGGGTCATCACATTGACCGATGCATCTGTGTCAATTAGGGCTGGTACGCTGGTGCCAGTTATGGTCACTTTGCAGACTGGTTGCGGGTGGTGGCCTCTGGTGCTTTAAGCCGTATAGGAGCTGAGAAAGACCTCTTCCTCCTCGGGGTCATCCTTGTCCACTTCATCTTCCCTCCACCAGTCTCCACTTCTGCCTGTGGGCTGGGGTTGTTCAGTTAGCCAGGTGAACATCCTTGCAGACTCTTGCAAAGTGGTTTGGTTTGTTGCATGCGGAGCACATGCGCTTCACAGTGGGCCCCTCTCCACTGGGTGGTACTCCAACCCACAGTTCCTGCTGAAGACGTCCACCTCCGGCTGCATTTTCCCATTTTGCGGTACCGGTCTGCTGAGAATGGCATCAACCGTTTCAGACTTGATGATGTGCAACTTCGGGGTGGTGGCATGTCCAGTCTCCTTGTTGAGCCCGATCTCCATCTTGTCCTCTCTGGCATTGGACAAGTCATACATGCGGGCCAGAATGAGAATGTCTTCCAGTTTGATCTCCAGCTGTCGGAGAATGAGCCTCCTCACATTGGGTGATCTGCACCCTGCGCCCTCACTTCCTTCTGCTGGTCATCATCTGTACAGGTGCTGGCTAAGGCACACAGGCGGGCGTAGAAATTGTCCATCGACTCCCCTTCCTTCTGTTGTGCCAGGCGCAGTTTAAAGCATTTGAATTCAGAGTTTAATTGGGGGTCGAAATGCACATTAAGGGCAGTTATGGCCACCTCGTAGTCGTCAACCTCCCCTGTTTCCGGGAGGTGTTGGAACAGTTTATATATCTCCTCCCTGCCAAAATGCAACAACAGCGACCTCTTGATTTCATTGTCTTTCTCCCTCGTGGTCCTGAAGTAATTCTCAAGCCACACCACACAGACCTTCCACCTTCCACCTGGGGGCCGCAGTGGCTGGGTCTGCCAGTTCACTAAAGTGCGCCAATGTGCCGATGGCCGAATAGGCATTTGCGGCCTTTCTTGCAACCTCTTCATTGGGCCTTGTCCAGCGCCACGGGCCTCACCTGCCAGTGCATCATCCACTATGATCAGTCCACAGTTATGGGATAGGCAGGGGTCTCAGCCAACCTGGAGCCACGTGGCCGGTGGCCTACCTCCTTTTCTAAAGTCCTTCCTGTGGTGGGTCCTCAGCAGCCCTGTACCCACGATGCTGGAGCTTGTGCAACTCCCACTAGCACCCGTCTCAGGTTAATCCTCCACTTAATTTGAATAGTCTAGTAGTGCCCATAACTCACTTTTGTGTCGCACAGCAGATCCGGCACTCAATGCAGCACCGTCGTGTTCAGAGTGCACAGTGAGGGGTGGCCTCCACCAGGTGGCGATGCTCCTACCATCCGGGCATGGGCCTCACACGCTAGATGAACAATCGCACCGCGTGGTCTCTTCACTCCCTGACATGCGGTGCACTGGCAGGCACCTCTCTCTGGGCCCATGGTTCCCGCAGGCCCAGCACATCCGGGAACGGCACTGTCCGTGAGCACAGCAACAGAGACAGGAGGAGGGGCAGGCTCATACACCACGGCAGTCGCGCAAGCAGGATGTGGTACCTTCAGCTGCTGGCAGTGTTCCGCCGTTGTCAGCTGTGTGCTGGGGCAGGCTGGAACTCAGGCCAAACTGCACAATTTTTGTGTTTGTGTTTGTTCAAATTGCACTAGTCCCACAGGACCAAGGGACCATAAAGAAAGGACACGCAGGAAAGTCTCTGGTCCGGACTGAACCTCAAGCATTTAGTCCTGTTTTATTTATCACCTTGGATGAGTCTGGCCGAGGTGTTACGTGCATATGTCGGGGCTCCAGGGAAGAAACCCGGTGGGACAGTATACCCATGTATTTTATGCAGCATTGAACGATAACAAGCATTTCAAGCATGACTGCTAATTTTACATATTTTGGTTGTTTATCCTAACATGCTAGACTTTCGTCTAAATGATTAATAAGTACCTTATGTTTTGTGCCCCTGTGGCACATGGACTGGGAAGCATGTGGAGAGTTCTACTTACACCTGTATGTCTGTGCCTGCGACAACCTATATCTTCCAATGTTTGTAGATATCCCACTGGAAGTAGGAGTCTGTGGTTAGTCCATAGGTTACTGATAAGCTCTGCGTAGCACTGATTCAGACAGGATGTGCAGGCGTGTGGGTCCTAATGGGCTTTTGTCTACGTTTCCAATGAATCACACTGCCTGTATCCCAGAGTAAAGATATTTCACTGATTTAGAGAGAACAGTGTCAAATTTTGAAATGTTGCTCCTGTGCAACCAAAGACGTTACATCATACTTTTGAATCTGTGCACTAGGCATATGTTACAGATAGAGGGGGGCTATATTAAAAAAAAAAAAACATTTTCCAACTATATACAATTTTAAAGCACGAAGTTCGGATGTACCAGAGGTCCGTACAGCGGTTCTAAAGACATTCTACTCAATAAACCATACAATGTCTGTAACCAACATTTAAGAAAGCCTAATGGATAGTTTTGGGAAAATGTAGTAATTAATTTTCTCCATTATCTTGCACTTAAGTGTAGGTAGTTTTAAGCAGAAAAAGCAAACATGACATCATTTTTGAGGATTTAAAAAAATCAGGAGTCTCATGCCCACCTCAGAAGCATTGATATGTATGATAAACAGACTCTATGCAATCAGGTAATCATGTTTTGACACAGGAGTCCTCTGTAGGGCTTGAAAAATCTGTGCACCTGCGCCTGACCATTTTCGTTTTGGTGTGGCCTAAAGCAAGTGTTAGCTCGACAGGATTAGGGTTCCCCCAAAATAAGAGTAAATATATATTTTCAATGATAAAACCAAAGGTTCAGGATAAGTTGTATTAGAAAACTTTATTAATTTTTATACAAAACCAACTTAAACTACATAAACATTAGAAATTCTAAAGTTATAGTTATAACCTAAAGTTATAATTTGAGCCCCACCTAAAACTTAATATGACTCGCGCACCTCCATACACAGTGTTGTGAACTCGCTAGCCAGACTACATGAACTACAACTCGCCCTGCTACCATGCACAGCTTATACCCTTTACATATTACATCACTTATACTACATTAAAGCATAGCATTCGTAGCAACACTCATGACATCTCATATTGTAGTGTAGTTCCTATTTCCCTGATAGGTTCTGCGCATTGGAATAACATACACTATAGGCTTGACATAGGACTGGGGTCGGTATGCCCCTATCGTGTATATTAAACTTAATTACTGTGTACCAGCTAGCTCAGAGGCCACTAGAAACTTCTTGACAACAAGAAGGGAATAGCTTCTGGCAACCACATAACATAAAACCCTGATCCCTCAGGATCGTGGAAACAATATACTACTTTTCATTCAGTCACTCATCTCAGAGAAGTACATAGAAGAAACAGTTGGGTGTGTTTACAATAAAATTTATTGCACAGTTGTTATTCTAGTACTGGTAATATGTGCTGCAACAACTGTTGGACAGTAGCAGAGAAATATGGCCAGCAGTGCAGTTAAATAAAAATGCATGGTACAGTTTTACCATTGTGCAATAGTAATGAACACATACATGAAATACAGAATGCATTTAAGATAAAGCCTATACCCCTATGATGCCTAACTAGATGTACCTAAGTGTACCTAGCATGTGTGTAGGTCTTAGAGAGCCAAAAATCCCCCTAGGATTTATTCTAACCCCATTACCTTAGTGGGACTTCATCCTGATCTCGAGCTGGACACCCCAGGATGGGTGGAAGGACCTCTGCCAGCTGGAGCTGTGGCATGACGCAGGTTGCAGCGTCTCAGGTCAGAGTGTCGGCATGGAAGTCTCGGTCCCCTCTGGTTTGCTTGGGCAAAGGGAGGTATATTTATACCTGATAGGATCCCCTGGAATGTTAGTATTGACGTAAAGTCGGTCAGAGGAAGACGTTAGGAATGAACCCTTAGGGAATAGTGGTTCATGCATATTTAATGAGTTCTTGGAGAAATCAATAATCCTGTGCTAGGGAAAATCCCAAGAGCTTAAGGGTCTGTTTCTAAGAACTCGTTGTGACGTAGGTTAGTCACTGTTGGACATGGAGATGACGTATTTAGGATGGACCGTCTTCTGCATCCAGAGCACACGTCAGATAAGGGACAGCCTCTGTTGCTCGTTATTGTGAAGGGGGGGGCTAATGTAGGTGAAAGGGCCTTTAGTGGGTGAAAGGGCCTGCCTGTCTTTGTGGCACAAAGGATTTGTGCCTCTGAAATGGCGCACCTATGTTAGGGCCTCAATCCAGCACATAACACCCACTCCAATCTATGGACAATCGTGAATAACCCATTAAAAGCAAACTACGTGACTAAAATAGGCATTTGCATATAATTGGCAGGTAGTTGCATGAGAGTGGTTTATGAGCTGAAAAAATAGCAGCTGTTAAAATATGCAAAATTACTATAGACTCTGTGGAGAAAGGAAAAATCTATAGTGTCATTAAAAAATACTCTCTTAGAGTCAGTAGTTACTTATAAAAGTTCCTGTTTATAAAATTGAAAACTCTTACAAGCTGTTCAGAAGACCATGCTTTCTTTAGAAGAAAAAAAAGGTCAATTTAGAGGGAAAGCTCCAAGCACTCGGTGAGAGTTGAAACAATAAGAGAAAAAATGTGTTTCAGAACATGTTTTAGCAAAATAGAGATAAAAAGTGCTGGCTGGGAGACACAACATTTCTGTTGCTAGTTACTGCAGGGGACGGACCTTTGTAATACCTCACAGAATCGTTGTGGGAGCACAGAATAGTGCAGCCAGTTGCTGGTTCTGAGGCAGCCGGTGCTGTAATCGATACCTTGGTGCTAGCTAAAGGAAGCAAAAAGGCACCCACTGGATTTGCAAGGAATGCTTTGGTTTGATGGGAATACGCTTGGGACACAGCCAAGCATGGGACTTCAGCAGTTCCAGCCTGGTGGTAAATGCTGTTGGCTTTTCCTTTGGAAGTGTCAGACAGATGATGACCACGCATTCTTCATTGCAAAAAACAGGCATCAGAGAACAGGTATGTTGCAGTTGCAGTCTTTTCAGACTGGTCTTTTAAATATTAGAAACCATGAGAAGCACAGTTCCTGTTCGCAAGGTATTCCCAAGGTGTATCACACTGCTTGTATGTGAAAGATAAAATTTATCAAAAAGGAAAGAGGGGCAGTCTGTATTTAAGAGTGCTATTTTGCAAAAAAAGAAAAAATATTTCTTTAGCTGATTTGAAATGAAAAATTAAAGTGCTGCACAAGCATGGTTTTCAGATTGCTCAAAGCATTTGAACTTTATAAAGGAAACTTTTGGTTCACTACTGTCAGTGTTGGGGCTTCTAGCCAAAAAAAGGCACAACTTCCCTACACTGTAGGATTTCACTACCTCTGGATGTTATCTGTACATAACGTAGGTCTGGCCTATGTATACTGAGTCCCTTGGTGATGTTCAGGAATCATTTTTGTGACAGGTATTTGTGTCAAAAGGCCAAACCACCCATACTTTCCTAACTGGGTCTGTCCTGTTGTTTTGTAAATGGCATCTAATGTTGCCCCTGCTGATGTATGTCAACTATTCCACCCCCGTGCGATGGTGTTTGGTGGTGTTTGGCAACGTTCCTACTGGTGTTTAAACAACCACATTTCTAGATGCATTACAATTGTGTAGGAGTTGATAACCTTAATGAAGGTAACAGGTGTAAAGCGTCACAATAAGAATAAATCTCTAACATTTCATGAAAATGTAGCAATTATTCCTAAAACAGATAGCATATTATTCACTGTATCAGTAACCCAATTTTCAGAAAAATGTACTGCAGGTAATGACATCACTGAATGAATGATAAAATGAATGAAAATGAATGAAAGCTCAAAATACACTAATCAGAATTAAAAACCGGATGATTAAATACATCATTTAGAATACAAAGGCTTGTTCAGGCCGAATACATTTATAAGTCTCTTTTGCACTTGAGTTGAAAATGGACGTGGCTTCAGTTTTATGTTGATCCTGTGTTGTAGAAAGTGTCCACTAAGAGTCATACTAAAAGCTAGCTCTAAGCAAAGCCAGAACAGAAAAAAGATGAACCCAGAAACACTCCATAGTTCTACTCATGGTGAAGCCAGGTCTGTATCTTTTGGAAAAAGAAAAGGTTCAAAAGTTTGTACTTGCATGTTCGTTGTTTGTTGTTGGGCTGGCCGTCGCTTCCTGTTCACGTGGAGCCATAGAAAAGGTATCACAGTTAATGAAATAGCCAGTAGCTGTATGATCAATTGTTGAAATTGCATCATGTTTAGTCGAAGTTATTTATGCTGTTTTTGTTGAAAAACGTTGAAATGTTGAAGTTAATAGTTGATGTCTTTGCTGAAAAACGTTCAGATGTTGAAGTTAATATTTCATGTTTTTGTTGAAAAACATTGATGCGATTTATTATTTGATGTTTTTTTTTTAAAAACGTTGAAGCTTTTATTATTTGATGCTTTTGTTGAAAAACGTTGAAGCATTTATTATTTGATGTTTTTGTTGAAAAACGTTGAAGCTTTTATTATTTGATGCTTTTGTTGAAAAACGTTGGTGTACACATTTGTTTTTGGCCAAATTGCAACTTGAGTGTTGTCTTGACTTTTATTTTGAATTTGAAAGGTTGGTTCAAGGAGAACTAGTTCTATTGCATTGTTGCACAGTCCCCCACTCCATGGATTTGATTTCTCAAACGTGATGAGCTTTTCAGTTTGAATTTCTTGAATAGTAGTGAGAGGGACGTCTACTACTGTGGAGTTCACAAGGCCTACTGCTCAGTATTGGCCACATAGTGTTGTTTGATTCTTTCATTTGAAATTAATCTGGTGCTTTTATCACGGCAGGATGCGGCAAAAGTACAGTTCTTGTTCCTTTCACTTTAAGGGCTGGCACATGTATTTCTGTATGAGGGGCCAAATTCCTTTGTGTCCGCGATCTTTATCTCTCTCTGCCCAGATCCCCGACTTTTGGGATTCAGACAGATCTTGCCGTGATTACCTCGACTTCCCAGTGGCGGCCTGTTTCACTTTGACAGAATCTTTGTTTGTTTCTTTGTTTCATTTAGTTCCTGTAAAACAGCCAAACGATCATAGATACAGAATGGTTTTCATCCACCACTGTGCCTTCACATTTATGATCAGGTTCCCACATTCGTAAATGGAGTGACACCAACTAGAGAGCTTCTTGGCTGGGTGTGTATTGCCCCCTGAATCCATATAAGTGTTTGACCTCACTAACGCCCCGCCTAATACCCTAGCTGTTAAGGATTGCTCTATGCCCCAGTCCTTCCTCTCCTCTACCTAAATTCCCTCAGGATGGCGTTGGAGAGGAGTACCGCAATACTACATCCATCCCTTCCATGGCCTCTTTGTCAGCCTGAGAGCTAAGCGTGGAGCCACAGTCAGGGTGTAACGTTGATTGCGTATCTCCTGTTATGGACTCGCAAATCTTTCTATAACAGTTTTGAGTGTCAGCCGAGTGCTGAGGCCATACCTATAGGAAACTTGCGCAAGAATCCACTGCCACCAAGATATATTTTTAAGCCACCTCAAAATTTGAGGGGCCGCAGTGGTCCTGTTACACGACACGATCAAGTGGACAGTCTGATGCTGTCAAGCAATGGGACCTGCGCGGGTCTTGTGATGGTGTAGCCTGGCATTTGTTTGCAGATTTTGCAGTTCAAGACAAAGCCAATAGTCTGACTTCTGATCCCTGGCCACCAATAGCACTGTTGCAATGAAGAAATAGTAGCTATGACCCCTGAATGCGCGGAGCCCAAGCCCTTGTGTGTTTTAAGCATTAATTCCTGCCTACTATCCATATTTGGAAATTCTCTATCCCCCACTCCAGGAATCTGAGCATATGGAATGTTGTTTGCACCTAACTTGTAGGAGTATATGAGTGGAAATTTCTTAGGCACTGCTGTGCTGCCTTTGTGTGAAGCAATTACAGCCACCATATTCTAACCGTCTATTCTCGTTGTTGAACGAGTGTGCGCAGCTACGGAAGCTGTGTGAACAACCCCCTGTGTGGCTTCAACAGCCAATGAATTCCCTTCAACGTGCACGCCATCACGTTGATGACTCAGCGTGTTAATCACGTGAGTTTTTGGTAGGTCGTTTTTCAACTCCACTACCTGTTCCCATAATTTTTTGTGTTTAATTATGCCATCTTTTGCATCTTTAAACCCATTTTGTTCCCAATGGTGTAAATATTTATTATATGATTGAACACAGTAAAAGGAATCGCCCACTATAAGTGTGGGGAATTCGTGATCTGTATTTTCAAGTGCCAGTTTGAATGCTTGTAGTTCAGCTCGCTGAGCTGTACAATCTCCTAGAGATTGAGTTTTAGTGACCATTGGTCTGAAGTTACCATTGCGCATGCAACCTTTAACGATTGCGCACGCTGCACTGTAAGCTTGCTTACTCCCTGTAGCAGGTTGTGCTGATCCGTCAGTATAAATTATAAATTCGTACTGATCGAGAGACAAAATTTCAGTGGGCAGAGGTAGTTCGTTTCTCAACTGAACTACTTGTTCCCAAAGCGTTTTATGCTCTATTGTATGATTGCACACAGTAAAAGGAATCACACACAATGAGTGTGGTGAATTCTCTATCCGTGTTTACAAGTGCAAGTATCAGGGCTTTTAAAGCTGCCAACCGAGCCGTGCTATTACCTAGAGCAGTGGTTCCCAAAGTGTGCGCCACGGCACCCCGGTGCGCCGTGATGAGAAGCCAGGGGCACCGCGTCGCTGCAGCAGTATGTGGGTCGTGGACATTGCAGCCGCAGCGCAACACGCGTCATACAGTGCTTTAAGACATTAGCGCAGAGTGTTTTCTGTCCACTTCCTGCTCTCAATCTTGTAATCTATCGCATCACAGTGAATTTGGCTGGGAGAAAGAGCGGTGCGTCCTGAAGCATTAACTTGGACAGCGAGCGTGCTGGAAATGCAATAAAGGCTGCAATGTTTGGAGAACAGCTGGAGGGCTTCAAATTAATTCTGACTTTTGTGCGCGTTGCAACGCATCGATCTGTTTGAGGCCGTACTGCTGCTTCAAGGGACCCTTAGCACTGGTTTCGCATTACAGTTCAGCACAATTACACTTGGAA
This sequence comes from Calotriton arnoldi, assembly GCA_963921515.1. Lineage (NCBI taxonomy): Eukaryota > Metazoa > Chordata > Amphibia > Caudata > Salamandridae > Calotriton > Calotriton arnoldi. Next base: position 568,841 of record CAWUFW010000811.1, read on the forward strand.
GTTATTTTGCCAAATTGTTAGTGAATAATCATTACACCAAGAATTTGAGGGCGAAAAGGGGTGTGGGTGGGAGGAAAATACGACTTTGAGCGGATGAGCCAACACTCATGCAGCTAGTATGACGTGTGAAGTACTCTACTGTGCTCAGCATAGTGTGCTGCCTGACTGGTAATTTGCTGCTTCTGTCATTGCATCCAGATATATAGATACAACAAGCAACATTACACCTACAACAAGCCAGGACTATTGGCTGTGCCAATGATTCTTAGTGGCATAACACAATATAAGCAACAACTTCATGAGCTTTGTTGTATATAATATTGAAAATGATTCAGTTCTGAAATGATGAGCTTGTGAAAGAACTATGAAACAAGTCTCTTTGAAGTTACCTCAAAGGCAGTGAAGTGACTGCTACAGAGTTAGAGATATTTTAGTTCATCCTGAGGCTGAAGGCAAAAATAGAGTAAGCCGATAGGAACCCATCTTGACACCTGCTTTTAGAACTGCACCGGCAGGACCCAGCCCATCTTAAAGCACTGGGTAGATGGGATCTGGTGAGCCATCTTGGGTTCATCAGAGCCCACCCCAGTGTAAACTTCTTGTAACGCCACAGTGCTCCTTGAGCCTTTCTCTAGCATTGAGATGTACTTTATAAGATCTTTGTGATTGCAAATAAAGTTTTATGATGGTGATGGCTACTCTCTGAATCCTTCATCACGTCTAGGCTTGATTCTTCATGTAGACCAGTGGTTCCCAGAGGTGCTGCTGCACCCTGGTGCGCTGGTAAAATATGGTGGGAGCCACGGCCAACTGCCATTTAGGTCAAGGGAGCCACGGGTCAAAAAAGTTTGGGAACCACTGACCTAGAGGTAGTTTTTTGGTGCAATGAGGACGGAACTTGCCATCCAGCATCTGATCTTTAACAAAGGCGGCCGGTGGGGCAGACCCATCAGTGTAAATTTTAAAAATTCATACTGATCTAGAGGCAAGATTTCATTTGGTAGATGATGTTCTTTTTCATATTGCAGGAATGCCTGTGTTTTTAAACTTGGATCAAATCTGGATTCAAAGTCTGATGCAGCAAAAGAATTAGCCCTTTGTATCCATTCTGGATGTAAGGCTTTGGCATTAGGAATGCTTGCTCCGGTACTGGGGTGACGACAATAATGCATCTTCCCATGAGCCAGTGCTCTTTCTTTTGCTACAGCAGTCTGAATGGTTGTCAGAATTTTTTTCTGTTGAATTAAAACTCATTTCTGTGTTTGTGTACAGATGAGATTTGTATGCGATTGGTACAGTTTCACCTTCATTAAAGGTTTAATAAGTGTACCCGCATTGACCCAAAATGATACTGATTACCAAGTGGTGCAAGTTTACACGTGTGTGTATGTGTTTGGAAGCAATAATATCTTCCTGGAGTGAACAAAGAATATTGGTGTGTTCTTGTGTCCAGTGTTTGCACTGAAAAGTCAGGTTTGAAAAAGGTCGTAGAAAGGTTTTACTCTCTCTGCGAAATCAAAAATGTATGTTCTGCCAAAATCTAGGAATCCCAGTACTGATTGGAAGTTGTTTTAATGTCTTTGGAGGCTGGAGCAGCGCACACTTTTCTAAAAAGTTAGCTGCCAGGCTTTTCCCTTCACTTGAAAACTAGTATCCCAAAAATAGGACACAGAGGTGGGCAATTTTTGATTTCTCAAAATTAAATTTGTAGCCCTCAGAGGCGAATCCCATAATAATGGTGCTCACCCTGGTCAAGTGTTTCCCCAATAGGTCGTCCGTTAGATAAATATCATCCATATAGGACAACGCTTCTTCATCAAAGTGCTTTAGCCATTCAGTAACTCTTTCAGAAAATACCCCTGAGCTGTTCTTATACCCACGGGGGAGATGACAAAAAATTGTCGCTGGGACTCTAATATACTAAATGCTGTTAGGTACCTGTTTTCAGGTGCTATAGTTTGACAGAAAAATCCATTTGAGACAACAAGTGTCGTTTTGTATTTTTTCCCGCATAATGTTATTCATTAATGCGGCACTATCTGCATGTTGGACAGCATATGTCTTTGTGCAAGTGTTCAAGTGTCTGTAAATGAAAACTAGACGAAATGTATTATCATGTTTTGATAAGTGAAACAAGGGATTGTTCTTTTGTGAAGTGCATTTTTCAATGATCTCCTGGTATTCAAGTTGATCTAAGATCTCCCTGACCTGTGTTTTTAGCTTCTTGCTTAATACGATATTGTCTTTGAGCATGTGGTGAAACTATTAATGGGATCACGTGGTGGGTTGAGGCATCATCCCATCCAGCGTGATTTTTATACAATGCTGGAGCTTGGGCTACTGCCCACTCCCGTGCATATGTATGTTTAAGGTGAACGGGAACATGGTTGGAAAATGCAGGAAAAATATACTTTCTCCCTTTGGGCGCTCCCTGACGAATGCTGGCGGCTAATCTTGTTCTGCTAACAGTATGTCAAAACCAGACAATAGGTTCTTCGCAAAGAGACCTTTTACTTTCCTGTGTTTGTCCTCCTCCATGCGGAGTGTTATTTCATATAACTTGTGTGGGACGCTCACCCTTTTGTCTGGTGTTTCCACCGTGATGTAATCATTCAATTTTGCTGTCCAGAAATTCCTTCAGGTTCAGGCGAGCTATTGTTACTTCTGCCGCGCTGTCTAGCATTGTCTGAGCCCATTCCCCGTTCAGAAGTTGAGTCCTTAGGATTCTGTGCATGTCTAACTTTGAGACCTGCAACTTTCTTCTTTTTAAATTGAGGTTTGGATTGTGGCTTGTCTTCTGTTTTAGAAGAGTCCTGAGCGTGCTTGTCCCTGGACTGCTTGCGCTCTTCTTTGTGTGCTGACTTTCCTTCTCTCCCTGTGTTGTTTGTCGAGAGAAATGTGTATCAGTATCCTGATACCTGTCAGGTTTCCTAATATTATCCCTAATCTTAAGGTTATACCTCTTTGCAGAGGGCTCCTGTTGAGGAGACCTACCTCGGGACTGAGAATCTTTTCTGAAAAATTTTGTTTTTTATTATTATCCCACTTCTTTTAGAAGAAGTAGGTGTCTGCTTAGAATTGTCCTTCTCAGGACTGCCCATTAGCTGTGGTTTTAAAAGCTTTCCCACCCAAACTGTCCCTTCCCAGTTCTGCATATGCAGTTTCAATTATTTTGGGAAGTTCTTGTGGTTGGTCTATAAGACTGACCTCTCTTAGGTGTTGGCAGATCGCCACTGAAGCTGCTTCCCTTTAATGTTAGCTAGTATTATTGTTGATACCTGGTCGTAATTACCTAGTAATTTCATACCTAAGGTCAGAGCTGGTTCAGCTCCATACTTGTTCTGTATCTGTCGTAAGACATCTGGAATTACCGCTAAGGAAGGAATACCATGATTCCTGGTATATATGGCAGCAAAGACTGTACCCCAAGTGGTGCAGTCCTCTAACTGTGGTGTGATCCCCATGGGCAAGCAGAGTGTTAGCATTATATGCTTTCAAATGGTGTGGTATTTGGAAATACTGCTTCTAACTGGATAATTTTCTGAGCTACCCAGAAAGGAATCTGTTCACATTTTGTGGGCAGTTTACCCATTACTGTGTGTAAGTTTTGTGGAGTGATTTTAGTAGCGGTGCTCTGTGTTGGAGCTGTGTTATTTGTAGCTACTGTGGGCTGGACACCAAGTGTCCTCATGACGAGTTGCGTCATGGCTCTGTAAGAGTTTTACCAACTCCTTGTGTTGTAAGAGCAGTGCATCTTGTGGCATTATATCAATGTCAGGATGTGGTGTGTAGCCGGCTAATGTTGGCCATGTAGCTCCTGGTCTACCTAGTGGACCGAACCTGGTTTTATTTATTTGTTGTAGGGCACCATTAAACCAGAAATTGTGGTCCTGGTCAGTGAGCGGAATCTTAATCTCCTCGAACGGAGTGTAGACCGCTGGGACTTTTTCATGTATGTAAGAATGAAAAGTCTGAGTTGTTGCATTCACTGCTGGGAATGTAACCCAAGAATAGAACACATCTGTTTGATAATCTTCGTGTGCCTCTATTAATATCACTGTACCTCCTCGGTCTGTTAAACCATGTCTGAGGGGTTTTTGTGTGAGTGTATGCCTGATTTTGGGTGCAAAATGTATTGCATTTGCTTCCTCTTCGTCGTTTGAGACCTGTGTCCCAGTGACAGGAGCAGCTGCCTCGACAGACATTGTGTTGTGAAAACAAAATGTCCTAAAAAAGGGTTTTAAGATAAGGTTTTAAAAGGCACAATTGTTCGGGAACTATTTCCTTCAAGCTTGATTAACCAACAGCCAATACATAGGAAGTTTGCCTACTCAGCTGTGGCGGAATTTTGTGCCTACCCACTCCAGACGTCTCTGGCGTTTTGTGAGTAGGGGTCTCTGAGAATAAGCATGACTGAACTACTCAGATTCTACTGTTAAATAAGTGCCAAATTCAAGTTGGGCGCCATGTAGTGTAGTTCCTATTTCCCTGATAGGTTCTGCGCATTGGAATAACATACACTATAGGCTTGGCATAGGACTGAGGTCGGTATGCCCCTATCGCGTATATTAAACTTAATTACTGTGTACCAGCTAGCTCAGAGGCCACTAGAAACTTCTTGACAACAAGAAGGGAATAGCTTCTGGCAACCACATAACATAAAACCCTGATCCCTCAGGATCGTGGAAACAATATACTACTTTTCATTCAGTCACTCATCTCAGAGAAGTACATAGAAGAAACAGTCGGGTGTGTTTACAATAAAAATTATTGCACAGTTGTTATTCTAGTAGTGGTAATATGTGCTGCAACAACTGTTGGATAGTAGCAGAGAAATATGGCCAGCAGTGCAGTTAAATAAAAATGCATGGTACAGTTTTACCATTGTGCAATAGTAATTAACACATTCATGAAATACAGAATGCATTTAAGATAAAGCCTATACCCCTATGATGCCTAACTAGATGTACCTAGTGTACCTAGCATGTGTGTAGGTCTTAGAGAGCCAAGAATCCCCCTAGGATTTATTCTAACGCCATTACCTTAGTGGGACTTCATCCTGATCTCGAGCTGGACACCCCAGGATGGGTGGATGGACCTCTGCCAGCTGGACCTGTGGCATGACGCAGGTTGCAGCATCTCAGGTCAGAGTGTCGGCATGGAAGTCTCGGTCCCCTCTGGTTTGCTTGGGCAAAGGGAGGTATATTTATACCTGATAGGTGCCTTGGAATGTTAGTATTGACGTAAAGTCGGTCAGAGGAAGACGTCAGGAATGAACCCTTAGGGAATAGTGGTTCATGCATATTTAATGAGTTCTTGGAGAAATCAATAATCCTGTGCTAGGGAAAATCCCAAGACCTTACGGGTCTGTTTCTAAGAACTCGTTGTGACGTAGGTTAGTCACTGTTGGACATGGAGATGACGTATTTAGGATGGACCGTCTTCTGCATCCAGAGCACACGTCAGATAAGGGACAGCCTCTGTTGCTCATTATTGTGAAGGGAGGGCTAATGTAGGTGAAAGGGCCTTTAGTGGGTGAAAGGGCCTGCCTGTGTTTGTGGCACGAAGGATTTGTGCCTCTGAAACGGCGCACCTATGTTAGGGCCTCAATCCAGCACATAACAATATGACATAATTTATGAGAGCACTGTGCATGGTAGCACAGTCTTATACCTGCCACATTATACAACATAAGAGAATGGGCTCATTACAGCCATTGGCTGTCTTCGCTGTGAAGTACGACATTTTGCTTATGCATTGGTGCGCTTCCGCTCTAAACAGTAGTTAATTTCAGTGACTGGGCTGATGGGCTAATCTCTTACACTTCATGTTTTGTTTTGTTTTTAATTACAGTTCTTTGACCTAGAAAGATATTTCAGAGCAGTCAAGTGTTGACAAGTTGCACCCTTTATATTCTCTGATGTCTGTATGGTATCACGAGATTTGCTTACCTATCTTATCTGTGTGCGCTTAGAGTTAGCTTCTAGAGTACTGTAAATAAATTCTGTTTCATAGTTTGCCACTGCTGCCTGACCAAAAGACGCAATACATTTTTCAAAGTCTATGTACAATCACATACCTGTTTTGCATGGCACCTGCAATGGCATTGTGACTGAAAACAAACAATGACGTGTAGAAACAGCAGCACTAAACCAGCATCATTAAAGTCAATAGGTCTGACTTTGGCAAGCCTGCATTTGTTTTATTTTTGCAATGGTTAATTTTGTTCTTGTGTTTTTTTTGCAAAGAATGCCACACTGCCTTAGGTGGTCAATTTTTACTTTTTCATAAGTTAAAACCTTTAATGTCTGTTATATATGTTTGCAGATAAAAAATGAATAACAAAATTGCAGACTTTCCAATGACAGGCCCATTGGCTTTGCTTGTGCATGCTTTTCGTCAGTGGACCTGGCTACAGGTATTAGATTGTTCAAGAATGGATACCCAAGCCTGGCTCTGCTGAAAGAGGGTGCACCCTAAACATACCCAAATGAAGTGAAAGTAGTTACTGCTAGGTTGACCAGACAGCTTGGATTTACCAGAGCAGTCCCAGTTTTCAGAGGTCTATCCCAGTGTCCAGACAATTTTGACAATTGTTTGAGTTTTTGAGGAGAGGGTGAAGGGATCATGCATGTCAGCATCAAAACTTTGCAAATACTAACCTCCACTCCAGTGTAACATCACTAAAGCAATAATCTCTTTGAAAAAAACATTCTTAGTTGAACCAGTGCCTATTGTTACCTGCACCTAGCAAAGAAGCATTTAAAAATGTCTCCTTTCTACAGGCAGAATCTTTTTTAAAAATAGCAGAGGATGTTTTTTCTAAAAATTCTGCAATCCTAACTACATAAATAAGTATTGTTCTCTTTTTTTCTACGGACAACTAAACATAATAGTCAAGTATTCTACTTACTGTTTTCAGTAACTATTTCCTTGTTTGAAAAAAATCACCCTTTTCAAGCAAACTTCCACAAAATAAACAATAACATAAAAATACATCATGGTAAACGTGTAATATGGTCCTGTCTCAGGGTTCTGGTGACATTTATAAACCACTCGGCCTTTGGCCTTGTAGTTTATGATGTCAACAGAACCCCTTCCTGGCAATATAGGACCATATTATACAGTTACCACTTATGCATCTCATCTTTGTAGGTATGGGTAAGTCTCAATTTGAATTGTAAAGGCACTCTTCGCTTAGCTTATAACTTTGGGGCCGTTTGATGAATCTGCATGAAATTAGTCCTGTGTTTAGTCTCTCCAGGTACATTTCAGCATGTTAAGTTTTGGGTAGATGTTATACCTGCTGCTCAGCCAGTGTGACCGTGGTGTTGGAATGTTGGTGAATGAGGTGGCTGTGGAATGTTGGTGAGTGAGAGAGGCAGTTGGTGGATGGGCTGAGCAGCAGGTAGGCTGCTCCTGGTGGGGCTCTTGTTAACATCTTAGTCAATAAACCTTCTTAACTAATCTACTTGGAACTGGACCTGCTTTCGTCTACAACATATTTTGGCGACGATTTTGCTAAGAAGAACCTGCGTGTGCTACCTGTATAGACTTTCACTTTGAAGTCTTAAAGTAACTTGAAACTGAAGATGATGAACTTGAAGAAGCTCCTCTTGTATCTATGTTTGGTGTGTACAGCAAGCTGGCAGCCCTGAGCAGTGACCACGAGACCGGTCGGCCCCAACCCGGGCGTTCCAGTTTCTGCTGTAGTCTGTGTCACGATCAGCTTTGAGGAAACAGGAGGTTCCCTCTGTCTTTGTGGGGAAGAGCGTTTGGCGTGCTGCCACTTGAAGAGCTGTCCTTGTCGTGAGGAGCGTCAAGCCTCCAGAGCCCCCGTGTGGAATTACCTATGGCAAGTGCTCAGATCAATCAGTGAAAGAAGTTCCCGCTGTCCCTGTTTTGGTGGGCAGAGGAGTCCTGAGGAGGAGCACTGAGTGAGAGGCTCGGAGTCCAGGTTATGGAGGTGTGCCTTGGCTCAAGTGCCCCAGTGTCTGTGTCAAGTGGAGCAACATGTGTGAGCAGCCCCCAGAGTTTGTGTCAAGAGCGCCTACATGCCTTTCAGATTGTCTGGGACAGCGTCGGTCCAAAGGTACAACTTTCTTGCCACCTACTTGTGTTGAACAGTGCTCCTTACGCTGTGGAGTGGATCGGGCTTGCAGCGTTTTTTGGCATATCTGTTTATGCTGTCTACATGGTGTGTTTAACAAGTGCCAGAGTTTACAAGTGACGCTTTGTCTGGGTGGCTTTGGCACCGGCGAACTATTGGGGGCATCGTTATGTTCACTGGTCAAAACTCGGGTGAGTTTATGTCAATTCCTCAAACTCAATTACAAGTTTCCTCCATTGAGGTTTGTTTAACCGTTTCCCAGTAGTTTGATTTTTTTTTTTTTTAAATGGCGCGTGCCACTCACCATTGTCACAGAGTTGCGCGTGGCTCCTGAGGGGTCTTCAGTGAAGTTTTTGCTGCACGCAGCTTTCTGCTGCTTTTAGACGCTTTGCAGCGCGGTGACGCCGGGAGCCATCCGGCGCGTCGTCATCAGCGTGCCGCCATCTTTGGGGAGCATGAAGAAATGCTATTTTGGAATGTGCGGCCGTCTTTCATGTGGAAAGAACAATGGAACGGTGTGCGTTGCCACAAGCGAGGGTATGCTGTAACTGTACAAGACCGACTGCTGAGTGTCGTGAGTCGAATTGGTGCGTTTGGACTGCCAGGCGTTAGAATGCCTATGGCACTATTTACGGTGACACCTTTTTTCATTTATTTATTGTTTTCTGGCAAGGAAGAGACATTTACCAAGTCGTGAGCTTCACTTTCCCTTGGAATAATTAAAGTACGGGGACTATGCTGTGCTTCAGGTGAGAGGTCGCTCACCACAGTTTAGTTTTTTTTTCTCTCTTCATTTGCTGTGTCCTGTCATTACAGTTGGCCTTCAAATGTTTGTTGCTTTATGAAAAACATTTTTATTTTAGGGACTTTAATGTTTTGCCTAATGACTTGCTTACTGTTCATTAAGTTCTTATGTTCTGGTGATATGCTTAGTGTTTTTTTTTTCTTTCTTTCTCCACTTCTTGATGTGCTGCAAATAAATAAGTGTGTGTGGCAGAGTGAAGCCACAGTACGTGTGTTCGCAGTGTTTGTGTGAAACTGGGTTTTGTATTTTTCAGTGTTTTTCCACCCTTACTACAGGTAAGGGTGAAGGGCAGCAGAGATGCCAAATTTGTTAGTGTTGTGTGGCAGAGGGAAGCCACAGTACTTGGGATTGTAGTGTTTTGTCCACCCACCTATGGGGTCAGGGTGTAGGGCTTAGAGTAAGCCAGGTTTTCGAAGTGTGAGTGTTTTTATTGCGGTTTCAACTTTACTACGTGCTTGGATGTACAGCTATGTTGCTGTTTCTTGATTTGTGTGGAGTGTTTTTTCCACACTTACCACCCTTACTATGGGTTAGGGTGAAGGGCAGTTAGTAAGCCAGTTTTTTTTAAGTGTGTGTGTTTTTATCTCTGGTGATTGCTGTTTCAACCTTACTACGTCATTGGGTGTTGTTACATGATTGGTGTGGAGTGATTTTCTACACTTACCACCCTTACTACGGGTTCAGGTGAAGGGCTGTGTTTATGATGTATGGTTGGTGTGGAGTGACTTTTCACACTTTCCACCCTTACTTCGGGTTTGGGTGAAGGGCAGTTTAGATGTCATAGAGTTCGTGTGGGGTGGTGTTCCACACTTACTTAGTTTTTTTATGGTTCCCTACCGCGCCCTGCGGGTGGTGCCCAACGTACCACTTTTATGTTAGCCTGGCCCGCTGGCATGTTTGTAGTATCAGGGTTCAGTTTGAGGTTTCGTGGTGTGTTAGTGTGGGTGTATTTTGGTTCGTTAGAAAGGGAGATGATGTGAGTGTATTCTCATTTCCTTTCTCTGTGTTTTCATTGCTTATTTCATTTTAATATTTGTTGTGTGTGAATTGTTTCCATCTGTTATATTCATGCACTCGTATTAGTCCTTTGCTACATTGTTTATGTGCATACTATTGTTCTAATGCTTTTCTTTTGCATGTAATAATTCAAATGTCATTCTTTTACATGCAATAGTTTTAATGTCATCCCTTCTAGAGTTCCAATGTGTTTTTGTGTAAAGAAAGGAGATGTGTTATACCTGCTGCTCAGCCAGTGTGACTGTGGTGTTGGAATGTTGGTGAGTGAGGTGGCTGTGGAATGTTGGTGAGTGAGAGAGGCAGTTGGTGGATGGGCTGAGCAGCAGTAAGGCTGCTCCTGGTGGGGCTCTTGTTAACATCTTACTCAATAAACCTTGTTAACTAATCTACTTGGAACTGGACCTGCTTTCTTCTTCAACAGTAGAACCCTGCCTGGGAAGCTGTAGATTGGGGAAAAGGTATTTCCAATTTTAGCTACATAGGAATTTTTGTTCACTGGTGCAGCAAAAAGTGCTGAACGGAATTAAAATGATCTTTACATGAAACTAAAACTTTATTAAGAGGACCTAATTTGTGCGATCTGGCCACAAATCCATTGAGTACTTTTTGAGATATTTATGTTACAAAAAGGTGCTGGATGGATTTCAAAGGGTTTAATCTTACAGAGAATTTTATCTACCTTAACAGATTATCCTCTGATTCATATGCAGATCCGAATTATCAACTCTTCCAAGGATAATATATTTGAAAAACCGACTATATCCTTAGGTCCTTTGAAGGATGTGATGATCTAGGCAATCTGATTAGCTGGCAGCAACTGACATTTTTTGTTTCAGTAGCCATTACACTTAGGCATCAAAGGCTGCCCCCTGACAAAGAGTCACAGAAGGGACATAACGAGGATGGGAGAGCATACCTTGACCCTAGGAAGGAGATGTATGTGGGTTGCCTTAAAGGGTCAGATACAACTGCCCCCACAAATATAATTCCCCATTTTGTTGCAGAATTGGTGGATATAAATTCACCTCTGAAAATTTGCAGGTAGGGCTACAATTATTTTTAAATTCAGTATTTATTTTCAAATACTGAACTACAATGAAAAGACCAAAAAATCACAGTGTACATGGTAATGGCAGAGTCTGTGTGCATTGAGCGCTGTAGACCCAGGGACAATCAAAGGGCCTGGCCTTTGCCCTGAACCAGTATGTACTGCTAAAAGCCATTTGCAGCTGATTCAGGGCCCATGATGACGACACAGGGCATAAGGCTATGTGCAGTTTGGCCGCCCAGGTGGTTGGGTGCAAGACATGGCCACAGGCCAGGCCCTGTAGCCAACGCCTGCACAGCAGACATTAGATGCTCTGGAGGTAGGGCTCTAGATCCTACCTTTGACCCTGCTGCACATGGCCAAAAGCTGTGGACAGCAGGGGTGGACTCACTGTGGGTTAACTGCATGGGCAGTTGGTTGCACAGACCATTGGGAATAGTGGAACACAGAACCACAGGGGTTGGATGTAGTGTATCATCAGAAACCCCCAAAACGTCTCTGAAAAACAAAATTGGCTAAGGGTAAGTTATGTTTTCTTTCGCTCATAATACATTACTGTATGTTTTAAAAACTCGGCCTTTCCCTGAAGATAACACAGTTTAGGTGAATTTACGGTTACAAAACAATACCAAGAGAACCATGAAATTGACCAGTTGTAGTTAGCTACGCAAACTATAACTCAACCCCACAATTCGCTGCTAAGGACGTGAATTTGAAATGACATAATCAATTGCATCAATGATGACATCTCAAATAACCTAATTGATGACATCCCTGATAACAAAACATATCTCACCGATACCTCTTCCTCAAGTTTTGCTTAATGGTGTCTTGTATATGAACCGTTGTTAGGTTAAAGTGCAAGTTTTGTTAAAATTTGTGTGTAACTTGTATTTCCAGTCAATTTCACCAATCCGTTCCTCAAATCACATGAGGGGATCCTGCAATAATCATAATGTACTAATGCGTTAATGTGGTGTGTTTGAAGTACCCATATGTAGGTGTTGGAAGTCCTGGTTCTTTATCTGATTTATGTATTCTCAGATACTTGAAAAGTGAATACGATTATGGGAGGTTCATTTATGTCAACTGTGGCATGTTGGACCCATGGTACAGTTAGGCTCTTTCACAGGCTACCGAAAAGCAGATGAGGACCTGTGCACCAAACCCTAAACGTATGTCATGTTATCTAGCTTTTGTATACCATGCAATTAAGTTGCCTCTTGTGTTGCATGATAGCACCCCAATTGTCCAAAGCAATTACAGGCAGGCTAGTAGGCTTTTTTGGAGATGTGTGTGGTTATGCTATGTCTTAAGTGGGAAGAGTTGGAAGTGGTGTATAATGTCCTAATAAATGTTGCAGTCACGTTTTGGCAAAAAATATTGCTGTTGTAATGCATGCTTACGTTAACAGGTGTGCCAAAAGTGATCGATCAATGCACCTGCATCAAATATACCTGATGGATGAATGATGGCATGAAGGTTGAACTACTCTTTCCTTCAGAGGTGGTGTTTAAGTGGTCTAAAGATGTTTTGCGTTGATTGAGGATCACTTGAGTGTCTGAAGCCTGAAGAGACATGTTTGTATATCTTGTCTGAAAGCAAGGTGGTTATGTATTTTCCTTATCTTGATTGTGAGAGAGTTCCAGACTTTGCAGGCTTGGACTGAGAATTAACACACTCGAAGGCAAGTATCACCAAACCTTAAAACATATGTCATGTTATCGAGCATTTTTATACCATGCAATTAAGTTGCCTCTTGTGTTGCATGATAGCACCCTAGTTGTCCAAAGCAATTACAGGCAGGCCAGTATACTTTTTTGGAGACTTTTGTTGTTGTGGTATGTCTTAAGTGGGAAGAGTTAAAAGTGGTGTGTAATGTCCTGATAAATGTTGTAGTCATGTCCTGGCAAAAATATTGCAGTTGTTATGCATGCTCATGTTAAGGGGTGTGCTAAAAGTGATCGAACAATGCATCTGCAGCAAATATACCTGATAGATGAGTGATGGCATGAAGGTGGAACTACTCTTTCCTTCAGATGTGGTGGTTAAGTTGTCTATAGATATTATGCGTTGATTGGGGATCACTTGAGTGTCTGAAGCCTGAAGAAACATATCCTTATTTTGATTGTGAGAGAGTTTCAGACTTTGCAGGCATGGACTGAGAGCAACAAACTCCAAGTCAAGTATTGTTAAAGTGTGGCACAGTGCCCACAGTGTGATTCAGTGAGAGGCTGGAAACCAGCGTAAAGTCACTTGGCTGGTGGTAATGTGATCCCAGGTTTTCAAGTGGAAATAGATTGGCGACTGAAGTTTTGCACCTGTTGTAATTTATTTAGGGTGTATGTTGGTATTCCTGGTTAAATTCTTTTTGTGTAATCCAGGCAAGAGTGTACAAGAGTAGCTGTAGCTTGAACTCTGTGGGGAAATCCTGTGTAAGGCTGTGTCTGTCATAGGATTATGAGGATATTTCGTTCGGGGCTCCAGAGAAAGACCTGCATCTATGATGATTCCTAGGCTTTTTACTTTGACCACTGAGATTCAACCTCTGATCTCTGGTGTCCATTGCCAGAGAGATCATTGTAGGAGGATGGCTTACTATATGGTGCAGCACCCAGCACTAATCCAGACAACCCTTATGGTGATTTTAGTGGTCTTAGACAACCACAGAAAGCTCTCTAAGTGGTAGCTGTGTAGAGCAGCCTTCAGGCTTAGTCTAGAAGGATGTAAAGCAGCTTGTTTTACCAGTACTAATCATATAGTGTAGGTTAAGTGAAAAAGAACCACACAGTGTGGTTATAAAAATATGTCTTTATCATAAACACTCACTAACACATTGGTATATCTCCTACCCGGAGATATAATCACTATACACACAATACTTCAACAATAGAACAGGTAAGTAGCACAAATACACAGTGGCCTCCAGGGGGCGACCAAACCATATACTAAGAAAGTGGAATGCAAACCACAACCAAAGTCGAGACTGGACCCAGAAGACTGAGAAGAGCCAGGGACCCAAGGAACCACCTAAGGTAAGTACCCAGGAACCACATGGAGGCCGTGTGCAGAGTGGGAACACGACCGCGTGCTCAATACAATTAAATGAGGAAGTCACGGTTGCAGTTTTCAAGAAGAAGGACCCTTCCCAGAGGACCCTGAAGAAGCCCCATGGAAGATGGAAGGTTGGAGAGTCACCCCACCCGTGGATACCCCAGAAACCAGGATACCTACACCAGGGAAGCCGGGTGCATAGGTGTCAAGTGACGTCGGAAACCGCTGTAGACCACAATGGAGGACTTGAGTGAAGATGCCGCTGGCGAAGAAGGCGAAAGAGTCCGGTGGAATCAACTGGTGGATTCTTGAAGAGGAGTACCAGCAAGCAGAGGGGACAGAGTCTATGCCACTCGGGAGTGACCAGGAGGCACGGAAGACCAATGACCACCCGTGAACTAAGATGCAGGAGAGTTGACGGTGACCTTGTTGCTGCAGCTGTGAGGACCAGGTGATGCTGTGGAAGACCAGGAGCCATTCACAAGCTGTCCCACATCAGAAGTCGAGAGCCAGGGGTCAGGGTCTGGGGGAAGCACCAACAAGCCTTGGCAGCAGCAACAGTCAAAAAAAGCGAAGAAGGTGAAATGTCAGGGACCAGCAAGGTCCAAGGGACTCACCAAGTGCAGGAGAGTCAGAGCAGGCCCCAAGCAAGCAGGGGAGCCCACTGAAGCCAAAGAAGACCCTCAAGAGGACCCACAGGCCGAAGGCACAGGAGTCACGAGATGACCTCAAGCAGCTCACCAAGAATGCAGGCCCACGGTGCAGAGGATGTGGTGAGGATGAAGATCTTGGTAGCAGGAGATGCTGGAGGCTGGAGCTTCTTGGAGCCCGAAGATCTCTGGAGGAGAGAGTCAACAAGCCTTGGCAAAGGCAAGTCAACGCGATGCACATGGGTGCTTCTCCAGCGGTTCCGACAAGGGATACTGACTTCAAACCTGCTGTGAAGACAGGGCAGGCCTCAAGGGGGTTTCAGAACTACCACCTGTGTTGCTGAGCCTTTCAGAGTCCGTGGGAGCTCAGGAGCAGCAGGAGTTGCAGTGCCTGCAGATGCAGAGGAGTGACTCCTTCCCTCCAAGGGAGATTCCTTCGGGTGTCTTGGATGCCCACAGGCCTAGAGAAGAACCTGTATGGAGCACAGGCACAGACGACGCAGAAGACCGGCAGGACGACGAGACCAGGAGCAGCAGGAGTCTTCCAGATGCAGTCTCGGTTCCCAAGCGAAGTCCAATGAATTTCAAAGTGCCCAGACGGTTGAAGATGAAGTGGTTTCGGATCTGAATCTTGTCCCACGATGAATCCGAAGACCCACCTACAGGTAAGCCCTTTAGTACCCTAAGGAAAGGGTTGGGACAATTTATGGAGCCCTCTCAGGGGAGGGGCTGGACAGAGGGGAGGATACTCCCATGTCCTTTGTCCAGTTTCACGCAAGAGCGGGAGCCAACGGCTCCCTGAACTGGTTCCAACTGGAGTATGCAAGGAGGGCACCAAGTGTGCCCTTCAAAGCAGTCTGGTGGCGCTGGCAAGTGCCCCCACCTCAGCCCAATACACTAAGTCCTGTCTGGGAGGTGGTTACAACTCCCTGTGACAGGAAATCTATTGTCCTAACTTCCCCTGCTCGAGCCTGGCTCAGCAGCAGGAGGGCAGAATCATGTCTGTGGTCGGCAGCAGCACTGACTTGCTGTTAGACCCTGAAAGGCTGGTACCGGGAGTACATGGGATCCAACACTGGAATCGGTGTTGGGGTAGGATTCCAACATGTTTGATAACAAACATGACTGGTTTTGGTGCAGGCAATATATAGTTAGACATCTCGTAATTGACTTGATGTCCACTATATGTCTAAAATGGCTGACCGCACTTACAAAGCCTGGAGAATCGACTCCTGGGTTTGTAGGGGGTGTCCTGCTCATGCAGGGCACCCTCACATTTAGAATCAAGCACCCTGCCTTCAGGATTGAAAGGCCTACCTTAGAGGTGACTTATAGGTTTTAAGTGCAGTGACCACAAATAAAAGGAAAGTTATATCTGTGGTGAGTGGTGCTAGCACCAGCTCACACAGGCTGCAATGGCAGGCCTGTAGCCACAGTTTGAGTGGTCTCTCATGGGTGAATTAATACATGCTGCTGCCCATGGGAGACCCCTGGTGTACCTATGCCCTGGGTACCTTAGTAACATATACTAGGTACTTAGAAGGGTACACCAGTAGCCAATTAGGAAGGTACCAAAGTACTTACCATAGTCCAATTTAGGGAGAGAGCACAGTGATTGGGGTCCTGATTAGCAGGAACCTAGTCAGACTCGTCAGAAAAACAGAGTGACACCAGCAAAAGTGGGGGTGACCATGAAAGCAGATCCTACTTTACTACAATCATATTGTCATAAGGTTCTTTGTTCAGTGTCTACAATACCCTTTTGGCAGCCTCATCTGCTCTTTGGTTTTTGTTTGATGGCTTACACAGACAAAACTCAAATCCTTCAATGCCTGGATACTTCTGCGCCCAATTTTCCAACAATTTCTTGTCTATCTGCCGTGATCTTTTATATGAGGCATAACTCACTTAAAATTGACACCAACAAAACTGAAGTTCTTATTAATATATATATAATTAATTTGGTGAGCAGATTAGTGGTCTAGAGACCTGGCTCCAGCTCCCATACCTGTGTTTGAAGTCTGCAACCTTGGATTCTATTTTGAATGCTCTCTCTCATACCCCATAGAATAAAAGCGTCTCTACTACCTGCTTTCATCACCAACTATTGCTTAGCAAAATCACTCCTTTCTTTCCACTCCCAGCCAAACAAACTCATAGTCTAGGTGGTTGCACTTTCCCACCTGGACTACTGTAGGTCTCTATCTCAGACTTCCTACCTCTTCTGTTGCTCATCTTTCTAGAATTCAGAAAGGTGCAGCTCTGGTAATCTTTCACCTTACACAACATTCTCATATCACTGCCTATTTTCCACCTCTACATAGACTGCCTGTACCGCACCATACTGAATTCAAAACTCTCTGTCTAGTCCATCATGCCTTTCATGCTACGGGCCCCTGCTACTTACAAAAGATGTTTTTCTTTTTCTCAGTCTCTCTGCTTGTCCCCTCTGCATCTCTTTGCCTTTCTCAGGAATTAAAGCTGATGATTGTTCTTTCTCTTATGTCATGACCAAGGCTGGGAACACTCTCCCTCTATACATTTGGTGAATTGAATAACATCTTGCTTTTGGTCAATCTCTTAAAACCCATCTTTCCTCCAAGTTCCTTGTAGTCCTACTGACCTTTTTCTGCCAAGCAGTCTCCACCAGCAAAAGGACAGCATGCTTTATAAATGACTTAGTATGGTACAGTATGTTACCTGTATGCCGTCTACATAAATGAAGCAAGTGAGAGCAAAGAATTGAATCGGTTCAGACAGACAGCTGAGGTAGATTTTGAAGAAGAGGAGAGATGATTTGGTTGTCAGGAAGATCAGGATATAAGTGATATAATTCAGAGGTGTATGGCTGTAAAGAGTTGACATGGATCCGGTTTGACACTGAGGAGACAATCCAATCCAAGGTTTGATTGTAAAAGCTCACAGTCTGTAGTCTAGTCAGTAGAGCTGAGTGGTGAACAGAATCAGATTCAGCATAGACGTCTAGTAGAATCAGTGTTGCTACCCATTTGAATCAACATGTTGTGCCCCCCTGTGTGCATCCACATGGCGCAGAGGCACAAGGGGACCCTCTAGGGTCCCGTTGTTTCCTCTCCACCACAGTTTTCATGGTGGTGGAACCGCCATGAAAATCATAGTGGAGAGGAAACTTGTAATATGCTTGGCGGGACTGCGCGGTCCCGCCAAGCATATTACTGCCTCATGACCTCTGCGACACTACCAGGGAATGTCGGTTCCCTGGCGGCTGCGGCAGGGCAATGGCAGTCCGACCGCCCTTATTGTAATAGGGCAGTCGGGTGACCGCCATGCCTCCACGAGTCTGGCTGTCTGTGGACCGCCAGATTTGTAATTAAGCCCTATAAGGGCAGAACTTAACCTGTGCATCTGACAGGATGTTTTATTTTGTTAAATTCCAGCATTAGAGGGTAAGCCACCTTTTCTGCCATTTCTTGGCCAAGCATCCATTTGCTATAGGTTTAAAGTTGGGAGGGGTAATTGTGTTCAGACCTGGCTTCTTTAGAAGAGGTTTAATAATCAAATCAAATCAAAATATTCTTTATTTATCCTCATGAAGGCAGATCATAAAAGATTATTAAAAAGCACAATACATTAGGCATAAAAACGAGTAAATTCATAAATAGAGGATACACTCATAATAAAATATGACAAAAACATTGGATATGATAAGCACGTATTGAATAAGAATAAAGGAGAGCCATTAGCAGCATTTTAAAATTAAAATGACAATAGATTTTACCAGATAAAGTGCACTTTTAAGCAACCTGCCAGCACCACAGGCAAATTTAACAATCCAAATTTAAAAGTGGACTGCAGGCATAAATATTAAAACATCATAGATTTGCACAGGCAAAGTGCATTTTTGAGAAAGGAACCAACTGTCTTACATGTATGATGACCTTCTAGCTGTTGTAGGAAAATCAACGCCACTCTTCACTTGCTGAACTTGTATTTACGAAATAAAGGGAGTAAAAACTGCTTAGTAAGAAAAAGGTAGTACCTACAAAAAAGACAAAGTGCAGGAGGGTCTGAGAGGACGACTCATCACATGTGCAAATATGTTTATCTGAGGGGGCAAACTGTCCTTGTGGGAAGAGGTTTAATAATTTAACTGCTTATTTTGCAAAACACCATTGTGCAAGTCTTGGGAAAGCTCTAGGCAACAGCAAAATACCCCAGCACGATGGAAACACAATTATACAGATTGAAACACAACTATACAGACCACTTAAAATGTAAACATCATATAAGTATACATCGCTCAGCTGTGAAGCCAACAGTAAGAAATAACACAAAAAGAAAAGTAAATCTGGTTACAGTAAAAGGAACAGTGTTTGTAAGAAATGTCTTGTAACTGAAAACATTACTGCAAACATGCTATACTGCTGTAAACCAAACAGTGAATAAAAAACTCTAACTATATACATAATATTGAAGTTGGGGATGTGTTTGTCGAATCAATTAACCAAATGCCCAGTCTTGCATAAATAGAGACTTAAATATGGACAGCACACTTTATTTTCCCAGATCAGAAAAGCAATTACAACCCACTGGAATACAACAGAAAAACAAGCACAGGCAGAAAAACTACAACAAGGTGTGCAATCAATAAATTTATTTATTTAACAATTGAAATTTCACAAGTCAATCACTCTTCTTTAGTCTAAGGGCATGTAATTGATCAATTTACATCAACTATGTTACACTTAATTACATCTCCTTTAGTTATTCAAAGTCAAAAACTCCTCCTATTGCAACCTAACACCTAACAATGGTGCAGAATTACTATAACATTCAAAATAATATTTTAGCTAGCTTTATAATGGTGGCAAACTAAAGAGAATGACGTGAGTGTTCCTTTTACACGTTCACCATATAAGCATGAGGCCCTTTACACAGAAAGAAAAATAATCTGTAATGCTGGATTTTCACAACTATGTATATCATCAACCCTGCTTATATAGCATGCCACAAATCATAAAATATAGAATTTAGAGGGGCACATATGCAATAAATTTCAGAGAACACTGGCAAAAATATAACCAAAAACACTGACATATATGTTGTATTGACAACCGCCTCTAATTTTAGGAAACGTTTAAGGGCAAATAGTGGGAATATTACTAATATACAAAAATGCCTTTATTCTGTAGTATTTTTAAAATAAAACGAGTAAATGTCAGAAGATTTCAAATGTACATGCATCAGTGTTAAAATAAAATAGAAGATTTTTTGAGAGTTATAACTTTTTAATAGACCATTCAGTGCATTGATGGGCCTCTTAAAAAGTATTGGGGGAGGAGGGAGTTGTCCCGCAACCACACACAGACTTGACAACACTGCTAATGCCACAAAATGGCAGAAGGACAGTGACACAACTACAGAATGTCCTGCTGAGTATGGCCAATCCCACTGACGATCCTAAGAGAGAAATGGACTGTTGCAGGGATTCTGCACATACACAGAACTATGCACAGGAAAACAGGACCTCGGTGTATAGGGGCTGAACCTTCCCACCACCTTAGTACCCAAAATCCCAAAACCGACTAGCTATAGTGTCTCATTCATTCTCCTACATAATCACAAAGCTACAAATGATTAGACAACCCAGAAAACAACATTCCCGACTCTCTCAGGAATCGCGGTAGCAAGACATACCCTTTCGCTCACTCACTCGTACTTGTCCACAATAAGAATTGTCAGAGTCACGGTTATAGTTCAAAATGTTTATTTTAACTATTGTGCTCTATAATGCAGTATACGAGCCACTACCAGCAGCGAAATGCATAAACCTAACACAGTTAGCATTGTTACAATTCCATAGAATATAAAGGGGGATGTCATCATATACAGACAGTGGAAAAAGGACTATAAGACCTAACCACCCTCCCCTTGGTAAGGTGAAGTTTATTATATAAAGGAAGATCTCTGGGCTTTGTCAGCAGACCCCATACCTTAGTGCCTAGTTGGAAGTTTTACACCATAGGAACAGCATAGCTCTTCTCCCTGGAAAGGTCTCTCTCCAAGTGTGTGTAATGAACAACATGCATGCCCGTAATATCAAAGCACGAGTTTCCAGCAGCGCAGCTGTGTTAGCATGTTTTGTCTAGGTGCTAGGGACTGACCAGAACAGAATAACAAGGGGCATCGTTTATCGACCTTGCACATCGTGTTCAGACTAAACCCCAGGAACAGGCAGAGAATGCAGAAAGCAGACAGTGCTCATGTGAAAGGCACAAACAGAGTCTTGCAAAATAAAGTCATGTAGTATCGTTCGCAAAAGCAGCATCATGGCAGCAGAGCTCAAGCTAACTTAGCAATGTCGACAATGACCCTAATGGCCATATAACAGGACCACAGGTATTGGAAAGAAATGATGGACCTTGAGTGGGCACATGCAGTGAGTTAAAACATAAATTGCAATCCCCAGTAAACTC
This sequence comes from Calotriton arnoldi, assembly GCA_963921515.1. Taxonomy (NCBI): domain Eukaryota; kingdom Metazoa; phylum Chordata; class Amphibia; order Caudata; family Salamandridae; genus Calotriton; species Calotriton arnoldi. Next base: position 589,980 of record CAWUFW010000811.1, read on the forward strand.
CAATAGAAATATCTGGGTTGTGATAATAATACCAACCTCTGCACAGATTCCCCATTTACAACAAATAGTATTTAAATTTTTTCTTAAAACAGTGGGCCTAATTAGGGTGGGGTGGACTCACGTCCATGAAAAGATTATAACCTGCACACCTCAAATATTCAATTCTTTCTTCTTTACTTTTTTTCCAGTTAAACAGTAAACCTTATGGTGCTCCCTTGTTATCCTGACCAGCTCCTGTCAGGTACAAATAGTCACAATAATATGAGACAAACAACTGTCACATGAATACAAGGTGCACTATTCACAAGCCCATTAGTGGCATTATGCTTTCTACAATTATTTCAAAAAGATATTAGTATAATACACAATTTTCACAGAAGAAATCTTCTCCGCGAACTTTCAAGAATGTATCTCAAGTGGACTTCCCATAGTCCATAAAATCCACAAAATTTCTCAAAAATAAAGATACATAAACGTCTTTTTTTATTATGCAATGAATCTATATGCACATGCCGCCCGCTACCCTAACGGAGATGGAGACCACCCGATGTAGTGTCGGGGGTCCTACAGGCCTGTGGGACCCCCGACACTACGTCCGACTGCCATCCTTTTGTAAATGGGACCGCCCGACAGGGTGTCGCCGGTCCCACCATAGGCAATAGGATGCGACCGCCACCACAGTGGCCGTAATGCCTGTATTTTGTTTTGCAGCGGGTGCTGCTGGGTGCAGCACACGCCGCAGTGCAAAAAGGGGACATTGCACATATCCCTGCACTACGTGGTGCCTGCCACATGGTGCAGGGATATGTAGGGGGCACCATAGGTGCCCCCCAGGTCTTATGTCTGAGAGCCAGGGAGTAAGGGGGGCCTGCCACGGGACACCAATGTCCCTTTCTGCCAGCCTTTTCATGGCGGGTAAACCGCCATGAAACGGCCGGCGGGGAGGGACATCATAATCTCTATGGCGGTGCCTGGCAGGAAGTGCCACCATTGTAGGGATTGTGGCTCCCTCCGACGCACCAACAGGCTCATTGAGTCCGGTGGGATGCCACACATCTGACCGCCATCGTAATGTGGTGGGCGGTGTAACAGTCACCAATGGCGGTGGGACTGCCACCGATGGGTTGTCGGTGGCGGTCCCACTGCCATCCTAATCAGCCCCTTAGTGCCCAAGGTGCCACCCCAATGAGAAAAATTTAATACACATACTAAAAAGAACAGAATGGGAATTGTCTCAATTAATACCGGCAAAAGACTTCAGTGCACACTCTATTCCCCATACACTGCTCCACATAAAATGAAGAAAGACAGTTCTGACAGCAAAAACAGTCTTTTAAAGCGTAAATTATGAAAACAGAAACGTATTTATACTTCGCAGATTATTCATAAAAAGAGCATAGAATCCTTATTCTTGTAAATATTGAAAGAAAGTAACAGTAAAATGTAAAAATTCAACAAAAGAAATGTCATTTACTGTGTTTCGCAACATTCAAATTCATTTGTTGCTTCTGTCAGGCATAGGTAATTCTAACTGGGTTCCTAAAGCAATAGTTAGACAGGTCTCTTCATCACATTACATTTATCAAGCTGTAGTAATTCACTCATAGAAGTGCACAATAACCCTTCTAAGGGGCCGATTCTGATGCGGGTTGGAAAAGCTTCCCGACCGAGGGCCTGATTCTGATGCGGTTAGGAAGGCCTCCTAACGGCATTTGCTCCTTCCAAATCGGATCGGGAACGTGTCTTCCCGACCGAGGGCCCAATTCTGATGCGGTTAGGAACAAATGTTCCCATTGAAGTCAATGGGAGTTCAACCAAATCGTATCTGAAAGCATCCGGATGCATCCTACTCCGCCGGTCGGACTTTCCCGATCCGAGTGGGTCGGACACCATTTCCCAACCGATTCGGTCGGGAAGCTTTTCCAACCCGCATCAGAATCGGCCCCTAAGTCTGATACATGCTCTGGGGCATGTAATGGACATGTTCAGACACTGACTAGCCGTAGGACTCTATTGGAAGAGAGTGCTTAAATACATGAACCAGCTGACAGGAGATAAACTTATATATGACTGGACCCCCCTGGACCCCCCTGGCTCATATGAATGTATAATCCAGGTGGGAGAGGAAAGAACACAATTTCTAACTCACACACTGTGGAATTTACCACGTGTAACTGGACATTACCCCTGTGACCAGTGCTCTGATTGCAGCCCAACGTCAGCATCCAAAATGATAGATCTAGGCCTACCTAGACCATGGGAACAGCACCACCATACAAATTGTATCTCTACAAATGTCATCTATATGATCAGGTGCCCATGTGGTCTGATGTATATTGAGACAATCACCAGGAAAATAAAAATTAAAATCTGTGGACACCACAGCAATGTGAAATGCCAACGCTATACTACTGAAATGACAGTCCATTTCTTAGCCTTGGGATACTCAGAAAAAGATTTAAGATGGACAATCACTGAAAAAATACTTCCAAACACTAATATTACAAAAAAGTTACTGACCCTGGAACAAAAATAGGTGTACAGATTGAAAATTCATATATAACGGGGCTTAAAGATGAAATTCCATGGAACCAAATAAATTCCTTGGGATAGTGAAAAATTAATCCAGCTGCTTTAAGTCTTGACTGATGGCAAGCCAGCATTGAAGACACCAACACTACACCTAGGGTACCCAAAAAAGTGACTATACCATTATAATACCTTTCTGTAGGTTCTAATGACGGTATTTGGACAAAATATTGGAGAAATAGAATTGTGATTCAAACATATTGTGTCACGGATATCGGGATATCAAAAATATCATCAACAGGAATATCAAAGGTAAAAATATTATTTTTAGTGTTTTTTAAATATTGTCGTAATAAATATAGATGTAGAAAATATCATAGTTTGTCATATCGTTTTTAAGTGCTAATTAGTATGTAATTTATTGTAGTGGGGTTGCTTGTATATATTTATTCTTTTTATTTATACGTGTTTTTTGTAATATAATTTTGTAGTTATAAAATTGTTGAAATTTGTACTTTTTACTTGTATCAATGTATATAAGTAATTGTTTAATTTTATTTTTAGTAGCAGGATATTGTTCATTTGCATTTTTTCATGATTGTTAATTTTGTATTATGATTTTATTTGTAATTTTATGGTTTAAACTTTATGAATGGTAGTAAATATGTTGAAAACTATATTAATTATTAATAGTAGTTACAATATTTGTTTAATATTTTATTATTTAAATATGTATATATAGGTTTGTAGTTAGGGTGTTTTCAGATAACATTTTAACTAATTTTATAGTAAAACAAATGTGTGCGAGTATGGAGTATTGATCGTGTATTTCAAATGTTTAATTTGGTTTACCTTGTGTAAAATGTTATATTTTGAAGTGGATATTGTAAATTTCACCTCTTTAGTGTCCAACACCTTCTTAATGTAGCTTAAATTGGAGTGGGAATAGTAAATGTCACACCTTTACTGTCCAACACATTTCCCAATATGGTTTAGATTGGCGTGGAAATAGTAAGTGACGCCCCTTTAGTGTCCAACACCTTCCTCAAATTGGTTTAGATTGGAGTCGGAAAAGTAAATGTCACCCCTTTAGTGTCCAACACCTTCCTGAAACTGGTTTAAATTGTAGTGGGAATAGTAAATGTAAACCCTTTTGTTTCCAACGCCTTCCCCAAATTGGTTTAGATTGAAGTGGGAATAGTAAATGTAACCCCTTTAGTGTCCAACACCTTCCTGAAACTGGTTTAAATTGTAGTGGGAATAGTAAATGTAAACCCTTTCGTTTCCAACACCTATCCCAAATTGGTTTAGATTGGAGTGGGAATAGTAAATGTCAACCCTTCAGTGTCCAACTCCTTCCCCAAATTGGTTTAAACTGGAGTGGGAATAGTAAGTGTCACCACTTTAGTGTCCAACACTTTCCTTAAATTGGTTTTTATTGGAGTGGGAATAGTAAATGTCACCCTTTTTTTGTCCAACAACTTCCCCAAATTGGTTTATATTGGAGTAGGAAAAATAAATGTCACCCCTTTAGTTTCTAGGGCATTCCCCCAGTATAGTTAGATTGGAGTGGGAATAGTAAATGCCACCCCTTTAGTGTCTAACGACTTATTAAAATGATTCATGTTGGAGTGTGATTCTTTAAGTTTAGATTTTTATTCTGAAATTTTATATTTTACTTTTATTTGTATGTAGTAGAAATACTTTGGGCCCTATTACGATGTCGGGCAGACTCAAGTCCACCCAACACCATTCCAGTGAGGGAACCAACCGCACGTGGTCCGGTCGCAAAGTCCAATTTCTCTATGCGAGCTTGCGCTGCGGGCTGTTTCCGCCCGCAGTACAAGCTCCCATAAAGAAATGGGATTTTGTGTAAAACCCTGCACCATATGGCAGGCACCGTGATGCAGGGATTTACAGCCCGGCCCACAAGCGGAGGCCGCAGAGGAAAGGGGGCCCTGCTAGGGGCTCCCAAAGTCACTTTCTGACAGGCTTTCTATGTCGGAAAGCCCGACATGGAAAGCCTGTTGGAAACCGACATCATAATCCCTCTGGCAGAAACGCCGTATGTAAGGGATTATGTGGCGGTTTCCGACTGGCCGATGGGCTCCTTGAGTCAGCCGGAATGACCAGCCAGTTTAAACTTTGACCGCCTACATTGTAATTAGGACGTCGGACTTTAAACCATGGATGTCGGTTGGATGTGATCGGAGGCTTTCCGATCGACATCCTAATCCACCCTTTTGTGTTAATTTAGTAGTATTGTTGGTGATTAGAAATATAATTAAAAAAGTTTGTTGTATGTTTGTAACCAATGATATTAATAATTATGTTTTTTGTATAATTAAAGACATGTGACACATTTTTCAAATTTTATTTGTTTCCAAAGTTTATTTATTGTTTATTTTTACATTTTGAATCATATATACTTCATTAAAAATAAACATTTATCTAAAGTTAAGTAAATAAAACATTTTTATTAATAAAAAAGTACATTATATTTCAAAAGTATTGTTTCTTTTATATTTTTAACTTTTATTTTCCATTGTTTAACAGATTTTTAACATTCTTTAAAACTTTTTTGTATACATTTTTTAACGTTATTTCAACATACGTTTTTTCAGTATATAGTAAATAATTGTAAATATGTTATACTATTATTTCATTTATACTTTACACTTTTTTGCATTTTATCATAACATTTTGTGACGTTTTACATATTTATTAATTTGTTTATTTTTTTTAATAAATGTATTCAACATTTGCACAAAATTTCCCATTCGTTTCTATAGGGAGATAGTCTTTTTATTTAGTTTCATTTAACTGCAATTTTTTTTTTACCGCTACTTTCTATTTTGTAACCTATTTGTGTTATTTCTACTCTATTTTCCTGGAACCAGGTCGCGATAAGGTGCTGCTGTTCGTCGGAACAGGTAAGTCCTTTTTAAGGATTTTTAAATGGTTTTGCAGGTAGAGGGTTTTAGACGGGAGGTCTATACATTAGTTATAGTGTTGTTTGTGGGTGATTTATATATTTAGATGTATTAGTGTTACTACTTTTCACTAGTTTGTAGTTTTGGCTTTTCATACATTATTTTGGTACTGTATCGCTATGTTATGTTAAATTGTGTTATGTTACATATATTTTGATGACTAACTGTTATGTATATGTATTTTTGGAATTGTAATGTGTTTTGTGGGTAGGTTTTTTATTTTACTTTACAGGACTTTGTCTATGAGTGTGTCCTATGGGAATTGTGAGTTTACATTTATTTTTTTAAGGAAATCATTTTTGTTTTATAATAAACCAATGCTTTCTACTTTGATCTCCTTTTCTTCGGATTTCCTGTAGCGTTTCTTTGTTTCAAACACCTTTTTCTGCAAAGTTTAGTGCCAATTTGGCTAACAGATTGTTCCATCCACAGTTCTTGGTATCTTTGCTTCTTTTGTAATGCTTCTATAAATTTCTAGAGTGGAGGGTGGGTTCTGCCTAGTGTGGATTGGAAGCCATTGTGCAATCCTTCCACTGCATTGTTTGTTTTGGCTTCCTGTGCCAAGGTGCTGTCATAGACATTCCTACCATTGTATTTGGAATTTGGGTTGGCGTCTGTGCCCTGAGCGATGCAGTCTGCCACCCCACGTGTCTTCGAAGTAGTCCATTAGGGGACTAACTTTGTCTTAATTTTGTTGGTAGAAAAGGGCTTTCTATTAGTAAATTGTAGTAGTTGGCTTCCTCTGTGACAGGGACATAGGCTACTGCTATAATATACTTTTTTTTAAATTTCATAGGCAAATTGGCTGTTTGTAGAATGTTCTACAGATTTTTGGAAGTGTCTCCATATATTTTGATTGAAATGATAGTAACAGCCTTCTATAGCTGTATGGGGTAAATCTTTATAATGGTTTTAATCATGGCTTGCTGAAAGTGTATGATTATTTTTTGGGGATAGTATTTATTTGTTTTACGTTTTATTTTGTTTAAGAGGTCGTCGTAAGTGCTGCTTTGTTTATTTGGTAGTAGGGAATATATGAAAGGGATATTTGTGCTTTGATATTCACCATGTATGGTGTATATCTAAGTGAATGGTTTGGGACACATTTTTAAAGCCCCATCCATCATCCATGTTTGACATTGGCTACGTTTTACTAAGTTATCTGCTGTGGAGAATATTAGGTTTAGTTTCTCATTATTTAGGTTGTCATGTAAAAGGAAAGGTTCCTTATTATGTGTAATTGTTAAATGTTCAGGTATGTGTATATCTTGCTATCTTCTAGGTGCAGGTGGGGTATCCCTGGTGGTGTTTTTAGTTTGCGCAATTAAACATTTTAAAGTGGGGATAGGTGCTAGTCGGCCTGTTATATGTTCTGGGACTTTAGGTAGTATATCTTTAAAGATTATGGTTGTGGGTTCCTGTGTGCTAGTGCTTGCCTCTCTTATATCCTGCAATATCTCCCTTACTTCTATTTCTGTCACATTTTGGGGTGTAGTTGTGGTCTCTTACATGAAATACAACATCATCTTTTGTAGTTGCCCGCCATGCATTAGAATAATATTTAGTACGTTTCCAGTTCATATTTTCTTATGGTGCACTTTCTTACCTATAGCTGTAGCCCATGGGATTTAATAACTGCTTTCCTTTCTGTGAAGTGATATATTTTGCAGCTTCTGTCATTGTAACTGAAAGTAGTGTAATAGTATAAATATATATAATATTATAACGTTTGCTATTTACATGTAAAAATATGCAACTGCTTCTATTTTGTATACTTACATGTGTGCTCTGTTTAGATGTTTCAATGGGTATGAAGCTTTCCCATTGGGGTTGTTCTAATGTGGAGCAGGTGATTTCTTTTCTGTTGGTTAAAAAAAGTAAGTATCATTGTAAATGCTAATTTGTTGGTGGTTTCTAAAGTTTGAGGTTATTAGCTTTATTTTTGTTTGCTATTTGGGTGAGTTTATAGTTTTGTATCAATGTATGTATACTTACTTTCCTATATCTTTTTGCTGCTTTTTGATAGTTGTTATTTTCTGGCAGTTTATCGTTTTTCACGTTGTAGTTTTTTCTTTTAGGAAGTCTATGTAAAGAGATAGAAGTTGGAGAGTGTATTAATATTTATTTGCTATTTTTGGTTTTTTATTTTAGTATCAATTATGTTTTAGTTTAAATATAAGTTTTACTTCCTTGGTTAGGTAGCTCTTTAGATGTATATATTTTTTCTTTAATGGTCTGGTGAAAGAATCCGGCACAGTTTCCTCATATTGCAGTGTTTGTCATTTTTGAAGTATTTAGTTGTTTAAATTAGTGTGCCTTTTATATTGCTGGTTTAATTGTTTGTTGGATTTTATTGGTGAAAGTTGTTTATATTTTTATTTCATTGGTTAGTTTAGTTTTAGGGCCTGATTAAAATTTTGGCAGGAGGGTTACTCCGTCACAACGGTGACAGATATCCTACCCGCCGAAATCTAAACCCCATAGAGAATAATGGCATTTAGATTTCAGCGGACGGGATATCCGTCACCATTGTGATGGAGTAACCCGTCTGCTTCAATCTTAATCAGGCCCTTAGTTTGAATTTCTTTTATCACTGAGTCCTTCTAAGGTAAACGCTAATTTAGGTTTTATTTTTGATGTATGATATATAGTTTTATAGTTTTGTATATACATTTATTTATTGATATTTAGGTTTGTGTTTTAATGTTTGTAGTTAACAATTTTTTTGTGGTTGTATTGTTAATATTTTAGCTATATAATTTATTGGGGTGAATATAAATATTTTGTTGATGTAATAGAGTTGTATTTAATTTAAATATCTGTGTGGAATGTTTTGGGTTTATTTAAAGCAATTGCTTTATGTAAAAAGTGTTTTTGTTATATCTATTAATTATTATTTTATTATTTTGGCGATAATATTGTAGTAGATATTGTGTGAATCGATTTTTGGGAAATATGTGTTTATTTAAAGGTAACAATATTTTTGATATACGTAAAAATCGATATTTTTCTCAACAATATTTGTGGTTTTACTAGTTAAGTATAGGAAGTCAATATTTTTGCTGTTATTTCATTTCCGATATGTTTGTGTTTCAATATGGTATGCATCAATATGTCAATGATCCTGAAACGACCCCAACATGTAGGAACAATGCTGTAGAGACGCTTCAGCACCACTGAAATACCATGTGCGTTAGCGGCTTCGTTACACAAGCGGGAAGATAGTAAGCCATAAGTAGGTTTATCAGTGACATGGCAACGGAGGCGTAGTAAGTATTGTATTTTTTTTTCCAATAAAAAACTTATTCCTAGCATGATTTTGAAACTGAGTAATTACTCTTTACTATATAACCATGACACCTTCTTCAAAAATAGAGTTTGACTACAGGGGCATTTCGGTCCTGCATTCCAAAAAAGGAGACAAATAGGCAGTTACGTTTATGGTGAGACCAAACTTTCACTTGATTTGCCAGTGTGCTCAAATTCACAAGTTCGCAGTGCAGTGCATCAAGTGTGACTATTGATTGTCTCATATATTTTATGTCTATGGGATGAGTCGCTATTCTTCCGTGGATCATCCAGTATGCAATGGGTGTAGTTATTTGTCATGTTCTGTGCCAGGGTTATTATACCCTATGTATGTGCTAATAAATGAGATGATGGTGCGACAATATAAGAATTTTAACAGTACCTGGAATCATTAGTTATTTTACCCTTTATCCTTTCTAGGCACTAATACATGCTCGACTCATGAGGCAAAGTAAGTTCTCATGATAATATAGATTTGTTGGCCTTGTACTCACACAGACATTAGGGACAGGACTACACTTTAGTACTCAACTGGGTGTTTTTGAACATCCTGATGAAAAGCTTAGGACCCTAAGAGGCGTACTGAAGAGTCTGAAACATGCTGACAGTAGAGATGTGAGGATACTAATCTCCCTATTGACACCTACAATTCATATCTTTTAACCATACCTGAGATACTCAATAATAAAGGGATAATGGGGTTATTTCAAGGAATTTTTATATTTTTACTCCCCCGTTGCACAATCTCATGATGAAGCAGACACGAACGTTCTAACAAAACAAGTGAACAATTGTTTCTGGTATCTAATCCAACTTGTTCTTGAATGAGTAACAGGGTTTGACTATCCTGTGATTGATGAAATGGCCAAATTGGCATGCAAGTTTTTAGATCTTGCCATGATACCTAGTAAAGACAATTGGCGATGTAGTGGAAATCCAACCAAATGTCATGAGTAGCAACTTGGAAGGTGGAATTAGTGAGATTAAAGGCTGCTTACGTTTGTGCAAAAGGTCTAGCTGTCTGAATATTTACATAGATGCTGTCTCAATGGACCAAGTCCCCCAGGAGCCACAAGATCCTTGCGTCCCACCTTGGTAGAATACCAAAGTAACACAAGATAATCTCCTTGTTAATTGGATGCAGCAAAGCTTTTCTGTCTTCGTTTGCTGTGAGCCTGCATCAAACCTGACCCACCCGTACTCATGTTATACTTGCATCGGACACCTTTGAGCCCCAGAGAGACACAGAAGTGGTTCCTTCTTACCCCTAGTACTATTGTGGATCTCTATGGCTGCAGAGAGCTGCCTAGATTCAAGAACCATTTGAATTGTCTCTCGGTTCCAGAGATATATGATTTCTAAATCACAGTTGAAGACCAACCTTGAATTCCATTTCCCACTTTGAACTGGGCCAGCATTTGGTTTGAGTGTGTGCTTCCAGTCCCCTAGGAACCCCCAACAATGAAAGATATTTGATTTGAACAGTCCATTTCAAGAGATGGGTCATTAAGGGCACAATTTATCTATCAATATACATTAATACCAGCAAAGGAGCATACATACTGCCAATATGAAGGTCCGTCTGCTCAATTTAAATTGTGGGCGGACCTTCAGTTTGGCCATGGCAGAGACTTCTCTGTCTCCACCATGGTCAAACTTCTTCAAAGGCCCTGGGGAGTAAGGACCGTCAGAGAAATGGCTACATGTCTGCCCGCCCTATTTGGATGGCCAGACATGTAGTCATTTTTTACTGTTTGTTACCACCAGGTAAAACCTGGTGGAAAGGATCAGTAAAATCATTATAATGCTCCCCCCGCTATGGGAGCATTATATTTTTTTCTTTCAAAAAGAAAATCCCGTTTCGAGATTTAAAATAAATAAATAAATAAATAAAAATACTCTGGGGTCGATTCCGATTCGGGCCGGAAAACGTACCGACCAACTCGGAGCCGGAATTCATTCCGACCGACACGTACCGGTGCAGCCCGACCCGCAAAGTACGATGAGAAGCGTGCAAAATCCGACCGACTCGTACGGAACACAACACGAACGACCGAACCGCGCGGAAAACAGCTATCCGGCCGGAAAACCACGCGAATCGAACCGACCGACACGCACCCGGAAGAATCCCGAACGAAACGTACCCGCGAACTCCTACCCACCAAGTACGATGCAACGCGTGGAAAACACGACCGAGTCGCACGGAGGCCAAGCCGTACGACCGACACGCATACAAAACTGCGAGCCGAAGCAACCCAATACACTGCGACCGACGCGTACGCAGCATAAAAACAGCACAAACACAGCGTGAACGACTCGGAGAAGCTCGTACGAGACAACTGCAGGGTCCGACTCGGTCACAAGAACGTCTCCTACATGCACAAAAAGTACAAAGGGAAAAACTCAAAAAAAAAGACCAAACAAGCAATTACAAAGCCAATAAATACTGGGGGGGGGGGGGAACAGGGAACAAAGACACACCCACAACTCCACCCATATAAAGGACACAAATCCCTACCATGATCCTTTGCAAATTCAAATTACCTGCCAGCACTCAACAGACAGCAACCACACACCCACACACAGCTCATCCATCACACAAGCCACACACCATCAGCACCTCAACAAATAGCACCCTCACATACACCCAGCAAAACACACACTCACACACCCTCACCTGCACACCAACACACACACCACTCACCATCACCACCCATCACCATGCCCCCAAAGAAGAATCATAAGTTCCTAGATAGTGAATTGGAAGTCCTGGTAGATGAGATCCTCAGGGTAGAGCCACAGCTGTTTGGTACACTGGTCCAACAGACACCCATGTCGCAGAAAACCAAGATGTGGGAGAGTATTGTCGACAGGGTGAACGCACAATCACCATGTTTGCGCACAAAGGTAGACATCCAGAACAGGTGGTATGACGTGCGCAGGAGGGTCAGGGAGCTGTTGAAGAAGGACTACCTCTTGAGCCAACACACCGGCAGTGGCCCTCCTGCCAAACCAGTATACCTCAGGCCCTGGGAGGAGAAGGTGCGGGCCATCCTACCACCAGTGAGCGTATATGGACTAGAAAACATCCCAGAGCCTGGTGAGTACACAACAAATGTACACAATATTGTGCGACAATACACACACATCACTGTCAAGGGGAGAGTCAAACCATGCACCCTTAGCAAATACACACCAACCAGAACAGAATCATCCCAAAATGTGTATGTCAGTCAGATAAACACAACACATGCCATCTCATAGTGATCTGTAACTGTGTCATCACATGTACAAACACAACTACAACTACAGCTAGGCAGTGGCACAAATATAACTAACAAACACATCCAGACATGTAGCCACCACTACAACACCACCTCACAGTGAAGCCCACTGAAAGGAAGGAATCCTGTGTATGCTGGGCAAGTCAGTGTAGCCAATAGCATCATGGGAGTCGTAGTCACAGATATTGCCCACCCTCACAATGCGCACATCAACACCACCATGAACCATGCTCACATCACAGGGAGTGGAAAACAACTGACAAGATGGCTGACACTGGCTACTGCTGTGGGGAGCACAAGGCCCTGCTGGCAACTGTGCACCAACCAACAGCAGGACACCACTGACTGACATCCTGAAAGACAACTTGCACTCCCTGCAACGGAAGCACGTTCCATGGTGGAAAATCTGGCTGGGTGGGAAGGAGGACTGACAGCACTGACCATAGTTACCAGCAGCTCCACCCAGACACCCCCCTAACACAAACTCCACACAACTCACCTGGGAGAATGCATTGCCTCACACTCCAATCAAATATCCCACAAAGAACCACAACCCTAGGTCATGCAGTGTGAAGCACAGGGACACACATGGGACTTGTAGCAAAACTAACCCCAGGATAACACTGTCAGCCATCTTGTCAGCACAGGCACACAACCCCACAGGGAAGCAGAGTCAAAAGGAAGGAAGCATGGGCATGCTGGGAAGGGGGGTGGAGGCAATAGCATGATGGGAGTGGTAGTCACAGCTCAACATCCCCCACCCACATGGCCCAGCAAGCTCACACTCAAGCATGCACACCTCACAGGGAGTGAAAAGCCACTTCAAAGATGTCTGACACTGGTGCTCTGTTGTGGGGAGCACATGGCCCTGCTGGGTACTGGGCACCAACCAACAGCAGGACACCACTGTCAGCCATCTTGCCATTGCTCTCACACTCACACACAGTGAAGTCCACTCAAAAGGAAGGAAGTATGGGCATGCTGGGAAGGGGGGTATAGGCAATAGCATGATGGGAGTGGTAGTCACAGATCAACATCCCCCACCCACATGGCCCAGCAAGCTCACACTGAAGAATGCACACCTCACAGGGAGTGAAAAGCCCAAAGATGTCTGACAATGGTGCTCTGTTGTGGGGAGCACATGGCCCTGCTGGGAACTGGGCACCAACCAACAGCAGGACACCACTGTCAGCCATCTTGCCATTGCTCTCACACTCACACACAGTGAAGTCCACCCAAAAGCAAGTAAGTATGGGCATGCTGGGAAGTGGGGTGGAGGCAATAGCATGATGGGAGTGGTAGTCACAGATAATGGTCACCCCACAACTGTCCCATCAACACCACCCTGAACCATGCGCACATCACAGGGAGTGGAAAACAACTGACAAGATGGCTGACACTGGGTACTGCTGTGGGGAGCACAAGGCCCTGCTGGCAACTGTGCACCAACCAACAGCAGGACACCACTGACTGACATCCTGAAAGACAACTTGCACTCCCTGCAACGGAAGCACGTTCCCTGGTGGAAAATCTGGCTGGGTGGGAAGGAGGACTGACAGCACTGACCATAGTTACCAGCAGCTCCACCCACACACCCCCCTAACACAAACTCCACACAACTCACCTGGGAGAATGCATTGCCTCACACTCCAATCAAATATCCCACAAAGAACCACAACCCTAGGTCATGCAGTGTGAAGCACAGGGACACACATGGGACTTGTAGCAAAACTAACCCCAGGATAACACTGTCAGCCATCTTGTCAGCACAGGCACACAACCCCACAGGGAAGCAGAGTCAAAAGGAAGGAAGCATGGGCATGCTGGGAAGGGGGGTGGAGGCAATAGCATGATGGAAGTGGTAGTCACAGCTCAACATCCCCCACCCACATGGCCCAGCAAGCTCACACTCAAGCATGCACACCTCACAGGGAGTGAAAAGCCACTTCAAAGATGTCTGACACTGGTGCTCTGTTGTGGGGAGCACATGGCCCTGCTGGGAACTGGGCACCAACCAACAGCAGGACACCACTGTCAGCCATCTTGCCATTGCTCTCACACTCACACACAGTGAAGTCCACCCAAAAGCAAGTAAGTATGGGCATGCTGGGAAGTGGGGTGGAGGCAATAGCATGATGGGAGTGGTAGTCACAGATATTGGTCACCCCCACAACTGTCCCATCAACACCACCCTGAACCATGCGCACATCACAGGGAGTGGAAAACAACTGACAAGATGGCTGACACTGGGTACTGCTGTGGGGAGCACAAGGCCCTGCTGGCAACTGTGCACCAACCAACAGCAGGACACCACTGACTGACATCCTGAAAGACAACTTGCACTCCCTGCAATGGAAGCACGTTCCATGGTGGAATATCTGGCTGGGTGGGAAGGAGGGCCGGATGTCAACCAAATACAACCAATGCAGACCATGTACACACCCCAACATTCATATAGAAATGCCCAAATTATGCAGGACAATGTGCCACACCAATATCAACCTCTGACTGTGACAACTTAGGACAATGCAATGTACAGGCCCGCATCCAGAGGTACAGTCACAACTGTCAGGTGTGTCAACCATTGATGCCTTCAGAAACATAACATACATTGTGTGTGTCTCCCAAAAACAGGTGATGATGGGGACACAGCAGCAGACGCTGAGGAGTCCCCGTCCCAGGCTCAAGGGGAAACGGAGCTCACTGGTGTGGAACAGCCTCTTCCCTCCTCGGATGAAGAAGACCTACCTGGCACCTCCGGAGCAAGTCATCATGCAGCACCAGCAGGACCACCAGCTGCATCCCCTGCACCCACCCCTCCAACGACTGTCAACACACATACCACCCCTGCCGACATGGACAGACCAAGGAGCACCACCACCACCAGCACAGGGACCCTGGACCAACGTGGGGCCATGGACACCAACACCACCAACAACCCCCAAGGGGGCCCAGGGTCACCTGTGCGTGCCACCTCAGGTACTGCACGTGTCGCCAGGGGTGGTGGGAGGGTGGGAGACATAGGTCGCTGCTCGCAGAGGGGTCTGGACTGCATGATGACCCACAACTGGTACGCATAGCCGATGCGTACCAGTCCAGCACCGGAGACCTCAGCCAGGCAGTGGGGCTCCTCAGGGACATTAAACAGCAGCAGGCTGCCCATCATGCCCGCTGACTTACACATGTCCCGCGTGGAGTCCAAGTGGGACACACTGCAAGAGATGACAGCGGTGCATTGGGACATATTACAATGCCTCCGCCAGATGAGCAGCAACCAGTCAACACCTCCCTGTGTGCCCACAACATCTGGTGCTGAAACAACTGCAACTGCCACAGGGAGGGAGGATGACTCTGGCGGAGAGTCCCCTGCACCGCAGCAGCCTGCACTTGAGGGTCCCCCCCAAAGAAGAGGGGTCGTCCGAGGAGGGGCAACTGAGAGGCCGATGGCCATGTGCAACCCCAGGAAGCCAAAAGCTGTTCTGGATAATCACCTTTGTGCGCAAACTGTTCACCCTGTTGACTGCAACACAACTCCCCACATGACATGGGGAGAACAAGTTGGACCAATGTATCAGATGACTGTGGACTATATTCAGGACATTTCTGCTACCAGGACTTCCAATTCATCTAGGAACTTTGGATTGCAATCAAAATGTACAGCACCCACCATCCTGTGCACTATACACACACATGTATGACAATAAACACACTAATACACCATACCTGCCTCTGTTGTGATTCCAACGTGGTTTCTGTCAAAGAGATGATGACCTGCGAAATTACACTGTGCATGCTAACTGCTACAGCAAGTACAACACAGGCATGTGAGTCATGGCGAAGTGACACATATGAGGGAGACACACCACCAGGGCTACACAACATATACACACCTAGGCCATCTGACTCATCGCCTACATTGATGTTGCCAGGAAATACGGTGCAATGCACAGACACAACACCTATTCACAGTCTTTGTCAACTAGCCCACTGGTGCAGTAAGCAAATGTCAGTCAGATGTGTGACCACAGACAACGCACATCACAAAGTGAAGCACAGGTTTATTACACATTTGCAACATGTTGTAACCACTACAGATGCAAGGTAATCCCACCTGGCAGCGGGCACACAGTCAACAAGTGTAGAAGGAAGGAAGTCCATGGCTGTGGCGCACATCACCTGTAGGGACACGACAGCTACCACCCTGGAAGTCGAATCACGGTGTTGGGGATCACAGTTGACCAAACGACTCTGAAAGTACCCTGTGAAGGACAGAAATGAAACACAGTCAAAAGCACTGAAGAACAGGACAGAACTGCAATACTCATGCCCAATACATGTCACAAGATACTCACCCAGAACCAAGTTAGCATGTCAACACTGTTGGGGAGTACAGACTACCTGTAAGGACACATCGCTACACGCATACAGTCATGTAGCACATGGACACTCTCAAACAGCACCACAGCACCACCAACACATATCATGCATACTCACATCATTGACATGACATCTCTGGATACTCACAATCAGCTGAAGAAGTTGGTGATGAGCTGTGTGCGGACATCACCATCATCATCATCATCATCACTGGCATCGTGGTCCAGGCCAGGATCCTCCACAGGTGGCGGATGTTGGTCATCGCCATCCAGGATGAGAGGCAACTCCTTCCGCACTGCCAGGTTGTGTAGCATGCAGCAGACGATGACAATCTTGCACACCTTTGCTGGGGCATATGGGAGGGCCCCTCCTGTCTTGTCCAGGCAGCGGAAGCGGCTCTTCAGGAGACCAAAGGTCCGCTCAATCACTCTCCTGGTCCGACCATGTGCCTCATTGTAGCGCATCTGGGCTGGTGTCACAGGGTTCCTGAGGGGCGTCAGCAACCACGGCATGTTGGGGTATCCAGAGTCACCTACATACAGACAATTGCACATTAGCTGAGTTGGAAAAGAGGGTGGAACACTACATTGCAGAACACACACAATGGTACAAAGTCAGTACACACCAACAAGCCAGGCACGCTGGTTCCGCATCTGTGACATCATCCTCGGGATGCGACTACTCCTCATCACGTAGGCATCAATCAATCAATCAATCACAGAATTTGTAGAGCGCACTACTTACCCGCGAGGGTCTCAAGGCGCTGGGGAGAGGGAAGGGGGAGGTGCTGCTACTGGTCGAACAGCCAGGTCTTGAGTAGCCTCCTGAAGGTCAGCAGGTCTTGGGTCTGTCGTAGGCTTAGTGTAAGGGTGTTCCAGGTCTTGGCGGCGAGGTGTGAGAAGGATCTGCCGCCGGTGGTTGTTCTTCGAATGCGAGGGACGGTGGCGAGGGAGAGGTCGGCGGAGCGGAGCTGGCGGTTGGGGACGTAGAAGAAGAGTCGTCTGTTGAGGTAGGCTGGCCCAGTTTTGTGGAGTGCCTTGTGTGCGTGGATGAGGAGTTTGAAGGTGATCCTCCTGTCGACGGGGAGCCAGTGCAGGTTCCTCAAGTGGGGGGTGATGTGGCTGTGGCGTGGTACGCCGAGGATCAGGCGTGCGGAGGCGTTTTGTATGCGTAGCAGTCGCTTGATGAGCTTGGCCGGGCTCCCGCGCAGAGGGCGTTCCCATAGTCAAGTCTGCTACTGACGAGGGCCTGGGTGACTGTTCTTCTTGTGTCTGTCGGGATCCACCTGTAGATCTTGCGAAGCATGCGGAGGGTGTTGAAGCAGGAGGAGGAGACTGCGTTGACTTGCTTGGCCATGGAGAGCGTGGAGTCGAGGATGACTCCCAGGTTGCGTGCGTGGTCGGTGGGTGTCGGGGCTGCTCCCAGCGTCGTTGGCCACCAGGAGTCGTCCCAGGCTGAGGGGTTGGAGCCGAGGATGAGGACCTCCGTCTTGTCCGTGTTCAGCTTTAGTCGGCTGATCTTCATCCAATCGGCGACGGCCTTCATTCCTTCATGGAGATTGGCTTTGGCGGCGAGGGGGTCCTTGGTGAGGGAGAGGATCAGTTGAGTGTCGTCGGCGTAGGAGATAATGTTGAGGTCGTGCTGTCTGATGCATGCGTGCGAGCGGGGCCATGTAGATGTTGAACAGTGTTGGGCTGAGGGAAAATCCCTGGGGTACGCCGCAGATGATCTCGGAGGCTTCGGATCGGAAAGGTGGGAGGCGGACTCTCTGGGTTCTGCCGTCGAGGAAGGAGGTGGTCCATTCCAGGGCCTTGACTCGGATCCCTTCGTCGTGGAGGCGTGCGCGTAGAGTGCGGTGGCAGACAGTTTCGAAGGCGTCGGAGAGGTCCAGCAGGATGAGGGCTGCGGTCTCACCATTGTCCAGCAGGATCCTGATGTCGCCGGTGGCGGCGATGAGGGCAGTCTCAGTGCTGTGGTTGCTGCGGAACCCTGATTGGGATGGGTCCAGGATGCTGTTTTCTTCGAGGTATCGGGTTAGCTGTTTGTTGACGATCTTCTCGATGACCTTGGCTGGGAACGGAAGCAGGGAGATGGGCCGGAAGTTCTTGAGGTCTCTCGGGTCCGCCTTGGGTTTTTTGAGTAGGGCGTTGATCTCTGCGTGTTTCCAGCTCTCTGGGAAGGTCGCGGTCTCGAAGGAGAGATTGATGACGTTGCACAGGTGGGGTGCGATGGAGCTGCTGGCTTTGTTGAAGATGTGGTGCGGGAAAGGGTCTGACGGGGAGCCGGAGTGTATTGTGCTCATGGTCTTGATGGTGTCCTCGATGTTCACGCTGGCCCAGGCTGGCAGGGGGTCGTGGTCGATGGTGTGTGGCGGGTCTGGTGCATCGATCTTAGTTGGGGCTGTCTGGGTGTTGAAGCTGTCGTGGATGTCGGCGATCTTGCGGTGAAAGAAGGTGGCGAGGAATCGCACAGGGGTTGCGACGGCGGGATGTCGTTGGTGTTGGAGCTGGGATTGGAGAGTTCCTTCACTATGTTGAAAAGCTCCTTGCTGTTGTGTGCGTTGTTGTCGAGGCGGTCTTTGAAGGAGATTCTCTTGGCGGACCTGATGAGGTGGTGGTGGTTACGGATGGCGTCTTTGTGGGCTGTGTGGCTGTCCGGTGTCTTATCACTGTGCCATTTCTTCTCTAGTTTCCGGCAGGTACGCTTGGAAGCTAGGAGTTCCGAGGTGAACCAGCTGGCTCTTTTGGTGGTGTCACTGTAGGTGAGCTTTTTCAGCGGGGCGAGGGTGTTGGCACAGTCGTCCATCCATCGTCTGAGGTTGCAGGCAGCGTCGTCGGTGTTGGATGGGTCGGAGGGAGTATCGTGTGCAGAACCGGGGAAACGGGCACACACGTGTGAGATGCTCATATCTGCAAGACATACCACCAGTGCATTGACCGAGTGGTAGTGTTTGCGGTTCCTGTATGCCTGCTCTTGGGCCTGTGGTGGTACCAAAGCAACATGTGTCCCATCAATGGAGCCAATGACATGCGGCATCCTCCCCAGGGCATAGAAGTCACTCTTCACATCAGTGAGTTGTTGGAGTCTAGGGAAATAGATGTACTGGTTCAGGTGTATCAACATAGCCTCCAAAACATCGCGGAGCACACGGCTGAACATGGTCTGTGACATCCCACCAGCAGTCGCCACAGTGTGTTGAAAGGTACCGGTGGCAAAGAAGTGTAGGGCTGCCATCACCTTCACCTTGGGGGTCAGCGCTGTAGGGTATGTCCGGCCAGCTTGCAAATGTGGGGCCAACCGCACCGTCAATACCTCAATCAGCGGCCTGGTGAAGCGGTACCTTCGGATGCAGTCCCGTCTCCACCATGGTTGCAAGGTCAGGGAATGGTCTATGGACAGCTGGTGCCCTGCAGTGCATAGGTGAAGGAAGAAAGATTGTCAGTCACCCCACATATGTGGCATTGTCCATACTCAATATCACATGATACATCATTATGAGGCACAAGTACATGATGTGTGCAGTTCCGTAAGGACATGTATGGCACCTACATGGCCAACATCTAACATCACAGTTCAACAAGTGGCATCAACAAGTCCCAGGTTGTGCCATGGGATATCATGAGGCTGTGTCACAGTTCCCATCTCCTGCTGCCACGTTCCAAACACACCCCACAGTGACATGTGAGGACAGATGTGCCCCAGGCATCACAGCTCAACGCACAGGTAGATTCCCAGGGACCCTGTATTGCCACATGGACACTGGCATGACATGGTGTATCATGAATACACCACAGAAAAACAACCATGACCCCCACAGGTAGTGGTCCCTGTTGCCTCGGCAGGACAGACATGGACGTCTGTGACACACACACGCACAACATCAAAGTCCATGCACAAACAATGTGGATGTGGAGACTGTCTCCCATTGTGCACATGGAATCAGAGACATTGTAAACACAACATGCACACAGACTGTGGAGGACCATCACTATTGTGGCAATGGGTCACCCTGTGACGTACATACCATCCCACATGGGACTTAGGGGGTATGTGACATGACGTACACATACACCACCGTGAAATGTGACCATGCCACATGCTCAGAAATGAACAGTTGCACATCACAGTGGTCCTGTACACGAAACACCAAGGATTCTGTCCCCATGAACACGTGCACAGCCTGGGAGTGGCTGCCCCCAAGTGAAACCCACAGAACAACATGTTCACCCCCATACACGGAATAGGTAAAGCAGCCTTACATGCCTTAGGATACAGTGTGGACAGGCTGTGGTGTTGTAGGTGTGCCCCTCACTCCCTGGGAAGTATATGTGGCTGGCATATGTTCACCTGTGACAGGCATGGTGACATATGCCAGTGACTTGTACAGGGACGCGTTGGACAGCAATGGACCGATCGGTGCGCAGCCATTGGCCATTGCATTCAATGTGAGCGGGTACGCGTTGTATTCGCAATACGCGTTGGACAGCAATGGACCGATTGGTGCGCAGCCATTGGCCATTGCATTCAATGTGAGCGGGTACGCGTTGTATTCGCAATACGCGTTGGACAGCAATGGACCGATCCGTGTGCCCGGCCGGCCCATTGCATTCAATGTGTGCGGGTACGCGTTGTATCCCGGGTACGCGTTGGACAGCAATGGACCGATCGGTGCGCACCCATTGGCTATGGCCTGGCCTGGCAACGGACGCGTTTTCAAATCTTGAACGAGTCTGATGCTGGAAATTCAGTTGGGCACCCACAACAATGTTGCAAATTCATGGGTGTCATGAAGTTGAACTTTTGAAAGATGCTGTGGGCGTGTGTAAGTGGTGCAATTCCATGGATAGGCCAGATTCAGAAGATGCAAACGACTTGGACCTTTCACTTTGGACACATGTGACAGTATCTGCCTCTGCAGCACACATATAATGCTGGCTGTTCCCCTGAGAGCTCACTTGCCTGCACTACATGCTCCAGGACGACATTTGCCACCACCACTGCTGCTGTATCTGCACCCTCTGGACCCTGCAATGGCACGTACTGTGGAGAGAGCCCCAGCCTTCAGCACTGAGGAGAACCAGGCCCTGCTGGACAGCCTCCATCCACAGTACAGCATGGGAAAGCAGGGGAGCAGGTGAGTGTGCTGTCCACTGCCTTACTAAATGTGCATGTTGTCTGACTAGCAAGGCTAACAGTCTGCACGCCACTGGCTAGCAGGCTCACTGAGTAGTTGTCACCCCCCATAGTGTCTAGTTACATGCACTGAACAGGTATAGTGCAGTGACAGTGCATTTAAACAAGGTTTTACCTCCCAGGCAATGATACCATGTAGTTACTGCTGGCATACTGTCCATAGCCATCGTTGCACTGCCTGTGTACATCATGTGCCCCTGTGATTGAGACATGTATATCCAACTGTGTAATGCACGGATATGTTGCATGTGTAGTAATGGCATTCTCACTTTGTCATCCTCACAGGTTGATGCCCACCAGAAGCAGAAGATATGGCTGACCATCGTCCGGGCAGTGAGATCCGTGGGGGACTACAAGCGCCGGATCCGCAACTGCCAGAAGAGGTGGCAGGACCTTCGGGGCTGGACCCGGAGGATCGCACGGGTCCAGCTGAAGCTGTCGCCTCCTCGCAGGAGGGGCGGACACCGGACCCTGACCCCCACATGCTCAGGATCCTGGCGGTGGTCTTCCCTGATCTGGATGGGCAGCTGAAGGCCAGAGAGCAGCAAGGAGGGGGTGAGTCCATGACTGCATTGTGAACTTTGTCTGCCATGCTATGTGCCCTCCTCTGGCCTGGTTAAACTTCCACAGTACATCAGTCATGTGGTACAGGACCCATGTCCCTCGATTGTGCACTGCCCACTCCTCATCTGATACCCAGGTGTGGCCCTTGCAGTCAGGGAATTGTGTCACTTGGGTACTGTGTCCTTGCAGTTTGCTTGACTCAAGGTGGGGGACAGCATCTGTTCCCTAACTCTGTGGTGGGCATCATGGGTGGGTCCATTGCTTACACAATGCCTGTGTTCTGACATGTAATCTGCGTGTTACTTTGATATGTGGTCCAATTGCTGAGCTGATCCACCACATGTGCCTGGGGTATCTGGCACACACCCATGCTGCGGGTGGGAACAATGTTTGGGCCCCAGGAGTGTGTATATTACGTGTGTCACACATACTTAGCCAGCTGCCTACTGTCCAGGGCTCATCCCTCATTCATGTGGGGCAGGACAGTCATGCCTACTCCAGGCCATACAATACACTCTGTACTCCCACTCCCGTGTATCAGCTGACACGTTGTGCTCAGTGATATGTCCCCTCAGGTGTCTGCCTCTGTGTCAGTGTGCTGTGGCTTCGTTGTCAGGACTGCTGGGGTATTCCTCGGTTGGGGCTCAGCATGCCACCGGAGATGTGACCATAGGAGACGATACTTGTGTGACACATAGGTGTTTGATCACCTGACCGTGCAGACTGGGGTATGCGAATGTGAAGTTCAGGCAGCTGTTTCCCATTCACAGCAGATTGTGAGGTGCTCCGGTTCAGAGGGTTGTGTTACAGGTCTCCCATATGTCCAATCGGTATGACGGGGACAGATAAGGGTTCAGATGATGTGGTGTGTGGGGGATGTACATGTGCACTTGTTCAGCTCCAGGACTTGCATTCCCCATGACCTACTATTGTGACACAGTGCAGACTGTTGTTGTCTGGCTGCCCTGCCCATGTGACTGGAGACAGTGATGTATGACTTAGCATGCATGCCTGTGCCATGGCATGTAACTTCCTATGAGTGATCCTGCAGGGGAGTGACATGTGCTACATGCACACCATTGTGGCAATGGCTATCAGGACATGGGTGCATCATGGTGTCTGTCGCTGGTATGCATCACATGCATTTCATATTTGACTCTGGGCATCCCTTTCATCCGGACACCTGTACTGACTCAGTGGCAAGAGTTGTGATGTGTGCATGTTCACATGCTTCACCGTGTTTTCTGCACTGTCCAACTACTATGTAGGTGGTGCATGTGTCCACACTGGGGTATTGCCATCCAACAGACACCAGACAGATGGGTGCAAGGCCAGGAGGGATGTGGAGTGCCATGGTTGACCATCAGACTGACAATTGGCTTCTCCTATTCTGTTTGGGCACTTTTGGCAATGTTCAACTAAGGATGCCAGGGCTTGCTCTGTAATGTGCTGTACTTACTGTGGTGTGTGCGGTCAGTGCAGGTGACTGATGTCTGTCTGTTTCCCCATTGTTTGCAGATACATCCACGGCCACAGGAGGGGACAGCTCCACGGACCAGGAGGAGCCGCAGAGCCAGACTGGGTCAGCAGCCGAGGAGTGGTCGGAGGGACCCAGTGGCACGGAGGGCGAGGGGAGCCACACCGAGGAGTCCTCAGCACCATCCACCTCAGCTGAGGACCACAGCAGCTTGGAGGATGACTCCCTTGTGGAGGCGGGATGTCAGCAGCCACCACACCCCAGCTAGTGTTGCTGTCCCCGCCACCACCACCACCACCACCGCCCTCCCATCGGCTCCCATTCCCGAGGTCCGTGGAGGCTCCCATGTTCGGGAGCGTGTCTCCTTCGGGCCAGGCACCGCACCCCCTGCCCCTGTGTCCCCTGCTGCCCTGATTGAGGAGTCTGTGTACCTCCTTCGCCAGCTCCATGTAGGGCAGACAGCGATGCTGAGTGTCCTCCATGCACACACCACTCTGTTGACTCAGCTGGTGTCGTTCATGGAGGGCATCTCATCGGGCATGTCTGCCCTACAGAGGGGCAATAGGTCCATGGACTCCTCCCTGACGGCAGCAGTGTCCCTCCTCTAACAGTACCTCACCCCTCCTGCCTCTGCCCCATCCACACTCCCCAGCACCTTACCTGTCCCAAGCACACACACACCGGCACAGGCACACACCAGCACAGACACGAGCAGCACACAGACACACACGCCAAAGTCCAGACGCACACGCACGCACAGTCAGGGGACTGAAACCACACTCACAGGGGATGGGGTCCAGGCACACACACACACGCATCCACGAGCACTGCGCAGTCCTCAGTTGCCTCTCCCTCCAAAGCCCCCCTCCCTTGCCTCACCTGCAACCCCAAAGACACAGCGGCTCTTCCTCAGTGACCTCGGCCTCTTCCCCTCCGATCCAGCTGATCCAGCATTCAGGGGGAAGAGGAAGCCCACCCACACGGAGCGGAGTGCCCTCGCCCCCGGACACCCTCCCCCAGGCGCAGACCGACTGAGGCCCCCATCCGCAAGTCCCCCGGACCCGGAAGAGCAAGACCCCGCGCCGCCCTGCAGCTCAGGCACCAAGTCTCCTTCCTCCATCCCTCAGGCCCCCACTCCACAGGTGCCCCCACCACACCCTGCGCAGGTTCCCCCACCCACAGATACACCATCCCCAAAAAGATCAGACCTTCTCCCACTGCCACTTGCTCTTCCGGCCCCACACCCCCCGCTGCGCTTGTCTGTGCCACTGGTGTGGAGACGGTGTCCTCCCCCTCTGTCCTGCCCACCTTACCTGATCCCCATTCTCCTCCCCTGGAGGTAGGCACTGCAGTGGAGTCCACTACCACCCGTTTGACTTGGGCACTGCAGTGGGGAACCTGTCCACTCCATCTGCACGGCCCACTGCAGTCGTGCCGGCACACACACCATCTGAGTCATGCCCCCCAGTTGTGCCGGCACACACCATGTCAGACACCTCCACTGCAGTTGTCAGTGGCTCTCCAGCACCCACCACCCCTTCCCTGCCTCCTTCTGGTGAGCCCTGATCCTGTCCCTGCGGTGCCTGGCCTGCCCCCCCGTATGCCCCTCCGAGGGGATTGTCCCTGGTTTTCATCAGTGCAGGCATGCGTAGGGTGACATCTGCCACTGTCACCCTGTTTTGACTTTCAGGATGGACTGGCCATTGGCCTTTGTTTCTTTTTTTGCTGGACTTCAACTTTTGAACCCACATATGCTGAATAAAGCAACTTTCTGTTCTCTAGTGCTTTTGCTTCTGATGTACATGATGTTGATGATGCTAACCATGCCCTTGCTGCAGTGATGGTGATATTTGGTCTCATGGAAATGAAGTGTTACTGTGCAGGAACCCATGTGGTCCAGGGGGAATGTGTCCTATCCTGTGGTGTATCCATGTCATCCTTAGCAGCATCTGAGGGTGTCATGTTTTCAATATTTGGCAATGGGATTTCCTACTTACATTAGCAATGTCACATCTGTGGCTTCCACCCCTGCACATCTGTGTTGCTTGCCATTGTTCAATTCGTCTACTTCCCTGACCGTGTGGCCATCTCCACTGGACATGCAGGTTTGGGCAACAATGGGGAAAGACTCATCTGTGTTGTCAGTGCAACTTGCTATACATGTGTGTTGGATCTGTGCTGATGATTTCGTTGACACTCCCATGACCAGGCTGATGTGACGGGAGCCTTCATTTGGTGCTAATTGTTGACTGTGTGACCAAGTGTTCTGCTGACATGATGGAGCCCTACTGAGGCAACATATGGCACAGCTTTCTCACACAGGAGTGGAGTCCCCTCATGGCAGTGTGTACTCCTGTGACATCGCCTGCGCCCAAGGTGTGTGTTGTATGAGCATGTCTGTGTGTTCACTTCCATTTTGCTGTGCATGCTGGGATCCCTAGTGGTGTTCCTGTTTGTGATGCTTGCTGAGTTGACCTATGTTCCCCCAAAGTCTTCTCCCTGGGTTCTCTGTGATGTGGGTGCATGGCACATTCCTGGTCATCAGGGTGTCACCCATAGGTGTGTTTACTGTCAGGGCTGAGTTTGTGGGCAGACGCAGATGGGTCACAGTCAGGATTCCCCTTGGCACTTGTTGTTTACACCTGTCATGTGATTTGCAGTTTGTGTTAGCTTTCAGTGATTGTGACATGTTGTGTGTGTGACTGCTGGCACTCCTCAGGGTCAGGGCTGCAATATTGGTAGTTGTCTATGTGTGTTCTTTGTGGGTGACCTTGGATTCTTCATTGGTGTGGGACTGTGGCTGGGATCCCATTGGTTGATGTGGTATTGCCGTCATGTCCATGTACAGCGTGGTGTGCAGTGTGTCAGACATTCAGGAGTCTTGTTGAGTGGCCATGTGTGATGTGTTTCTGCACCTTGGTTCCCACCACCACCCATGGGATTGTCATGGGTGCATGTGCAATGTCACCAGTGCATGTGAGCTTCACTGCTGCACATTGTTGGAGGTCGAGGTGTGTGGTGTTGAGTGTGTGCAGATGAGAGTTGTTGCCCGGCTAGACCCCTGCCTCCATGTTGGCCTTGGCTTACTGGCCGTGCTGATTGATTTGTGCTTGTGTAGGTGTGATGGTAGTTTGTTGCTCAGGACACATGGCTGTGGTTCACAGTGTGAACGACATCTAGCTTTGTCATCACAGTGGGATTGTAATGCAGCCCAGGGTCACCACATTGTGGGGACCCTGGGGTAGTGCTGTGGTGTCTCTGTGTCTTGCTGTGTCAGTTGCTGTTCCTACATGCTTGTGTGACATGTGTGATTTGTGCTCCCTCTCATCTAACATTGCCTGATTGCCCACATAGGGGATTTGGATCCATGAGTTACCTTTGTGTGGCACTGTATGCGCATCTGTGTAATTGGTATTCAGGCCTCATCATGTGTTGTGTGGTTGCCTGGGGACACTGGCACCCCCTCACCTGTTGTGTTTGATGTGCAGTGTGGGTCTGCCTGTTTGTGTTTGTGCATCTGCACCACTGCATTGGCATATCTTTAGTGTGCCATTGGCTGTATGTTGTTTGGTGGCTTTCCCTGCTGTCCCTGGGACTCCTAGGTCATCAGTCAGCACAATGATCATTGTTTGTGTGTCCCATTGCTGCCATGGTATGGTATATGTTCACCTCCCATCTACAGTCTCCACAGGGTATCTGCATTTGTGTGCCCATTGGTGCAAATATGTGGGTCTGCATTCTGATGGTCACTTCTGTCATTGTGTCATTGATGAATGTTGACAGTGTCAGCCCCCATGGGTGATGTTTGTCTGCACATGGCCAAAGGTATGTCTTATTTGCACTGCAGTGTTTGCCTCCCCCAATCTATGTTGCTATGGGACACAAGCACTACTTTGCCACTGATGTGTTTGTTGTTCTGTGACCAGGAATCATCCATCCAGTTTGGCAGTTGCAGCTTTTTCAATGTCAACACTTATGTTTTGGTCACTGTGATGATGGGGGCTTAGACCCCATTGCCACAATGTTCAAGATGTGCTTCAGCTATGGGCCCCACACTTACCTTTTGGTCATTGTGATGATGGGGGTTTGGACCCCATTGCCACAATGTTCAAGATGTGCTTCAGCTATGGGCCCCACACTTACATTTTGGTCACTGTGATGATGGGGGTTGGACCCCATTGCCACAGTGGTCATGGTCTGCTTGCATTGTGGGGGCCACACACATTTATGTGTGGCACATGATAGGGGGTCACATTGTATGTTCAAAGTCATGTTCAGTGTTGTAGGCATTTGACACAGTCTACACACGCTTGTCATGGTGTTGGGGGATGTCTTTATGTTGCATTGTTTATGTTGGTGTGTGCTTGTTGTGTCATGTATTGGCCATCCTGTGAGTGGGGGTGTTGTTGGTGGTAGGCATCCAGCTCCCCATGGGTAGAGGTGGTAGTAGTGGTAGGCATCTGGTACCCCTGGGTAGGGGTGGTAGTGGTGGTAGGCATCTGGCACCCCTGGGTAGGGGTGGTAGTGGTGGTAGGCATCCAGCCCCCCATGGGTAGGGGTGGTAGTAGTGACAGGCATCCAGCCCCCATGGGTAGAGGTGGTAGTAGTGGTAGGCATCTGGCACCCCCTGGGTAGGGGTGGTAGTAGTGACAGGCATCCAGCCCCCCATGGGTAGAGGTGGTAGTAGTGGTAGGCATCTGGCACCCCCTGGGTAGGGGTGGTAGTGGTGACAGGCATCCAGCCCCCCATGGGTAGAGGTGGTAGTAGTGGTAGGCATCCAGCCCCCCATGGGTAGGGGTGGTAGTAGTGACAGGCATCCAGCCCCCCATGGGTAGAGGTGGTAGTAGTGGTAGGCATCTGGCACCCCTGGGTAGGGGTGGTAGTGGTGGTAGGCAACCAGCCCTCCATGGGTAGAGGTGGTAGTAGTGGTAGGCATCTGGCACCCCTGGGTAGGGGTGGTAGTGGTGGTAGGCATCCAGCCCCCATGGGTAGAGGTGGTAGTAGTGGTAGGCATCTGGCACCCCCTGGGTAGGGGTGATAGTAGTGGTAGGCATCTGGCACACCCTGGGTAGAGGTGGTAGTAGTGGTAGGCATCCAGCCCCCCATGGGTAGGGGTGGTAGTAGTGACAGGCATCCAGCCCACCATGGGTAGAGGTGGTAGTAGTGGTAGGCATCTGGCACCCCCTGGGTAGGGGTGGTAGTAGTGACAGGCATCCAGCCCCCCATGGGTAGAGGTGGTAGTAGTGGTAGGCATCTGGCACCCCCTGGGTAGGGTTGGTGTTGGTGGTAGGCATCCAGCCCCCCATGGGTAGGGGTGGTAGTAGTGACAGGCATCCAGCCCCCCATGGGTAGAGGTGGTAGTAGTGGTAGGCATCCAGCCCCCATGGGTAGGGGTGGTAGTAGTGACAGGCATCCAGCCCCCCATGGGTAGAGGTGGTAGTAGTGGTAGGCATCTGGCACCCCTGGGTAGGGGTGGTAGTGGTGGTAGGCATCTGGCACCCCTGGGTAGGGGTGGTAGTGGTGACAGGCATCCAGCCTCCCATGGGTAGAGGTGGTAGTAGTGGTAGGCATCTGGCACCCCCTGGGTAGGGGTGGTAGTGGTGGTAGGCATCTGGCACCCCTGGGTAGGGGTGGTAGTGGTGACAGGCATCCAGCCCCCATGGGTAGAGGTGGTAGTAGTGGTAGGCATCCAGCTCCCCATGGGTAGGGGTGGTAGTAGTGACAGGCATCCAGCCCCCCATGAGTAGAGGTGGTAGTAGTGGTAGGCATCTGGTACCCCTGGGTAGGGGTGGTAGTGGTGGTAGGCATCTGGCACCCCTGGGTAGGGGTGGTAGTGGTGGTAGGCATCCAGCCCCCATGGGTAGGGGTGGTGTTGGTGGTAGGCATCCAGCCCCCCATGGGTAGGGGTGGTAGTAGTGACAGGCATCCAGCCCCCATGGGTAGAGGTGGTAGTAGTGGTAGGCATCTGGCACCCCTGGGTAGGGGTGGTAGTAGTGACAGGCATCCAGCCCCCCATGGGTAAAGGTGGTAGTAGTGGTAGGCATCTGGCACCCCCTGGGTAGGGGTGGTAGTGGTGACAGGCATCCAGCCCCCCATGGGTAGAGGTGGTAGTAGTGGTAGGCATCTGGCACCCCCTGGGTAGGGGTGGTAGTGGTGGTAGGCATCTGGCACCCCCTGGGTAGGGGTGGTAGTGGTGGTAGGCAACCAGCCCCCCATGGGTAGGGGTGGTAGTAGTGACAGGCATCCAGCCCACCCTGGGTAGAGGTGGTAGTAGTGGTAGGCATCAAGCCCCCATGGGTAGGGGTGGTAGTAGTGACAGGCATCCAGCTCCCCATGGGTAGAGGTGGTAGTAGTGGTAGGCATCTGGCACCCCTGGGTAGGGGTGGTAGTGGTGACAGGCATCCAGCTCCCCATGGGTAGAGGTGGTAGTAGTGGTAGGCATCTGGCACCCCCTGGGTAGGGGTGGTAGTGGTGGTAGGCATCTGGCACCCCCTGGGTAGGGGTGGTAGTGGTGACAGGCATCCAGCCCCCCATGGGTAGAGGTGGTAGTAGTGGTAGGCATCCAGCCCCCCATGGGTAGGGGTGGTAGTAGTGACAGGCATCCAGCCCCCCATGGGTAGAGGTGGTAGTAGTGGTAGGCATCTGGCATCCCCTGGGTAGGGGTGGTAGTGGTGGTAGGCAACCAGCCCCCCATGGGTAGAGGTGGTAGTAGTGGTAGGCATCTGGCACCCCCTGGGTAGGGGTGGTAGTGGTGGTAGGCATCCAGCCCCCCATGGGTAGAGGTGGTAGTAGTGGTAGGCATCCAGCCCCCCATGGGTAGGGGTGGTAGTAGTGACAGGCATCCAGCCCCCCATGGGTAGAGGTGGTAGTAGTGGTAGGCATCTGGCACCCCCTGGGTAGGGGTGGTAGTGGTGGTAGGCAACCAGCCCCCCATGGGTAGAGGTGGTAGTAGTGGTAGGCATCTTGCACCCCCTGGGTAGGGGTGGTAGTGGTGGTAGGCATCCAGCCCCCCATGGGTAGAGGTGGTAGTAGTGGTAGGCATCTGGCACACCCTGGGTAGAGGTGGTAGTAGTGGTAGGCATCCAGCCCCCCATGGGTAGGGGTGGTAGTAGTGACAGGCATCCAGCCCACCATGGGTAGAGGTGGTAGTAGTGGTAGGCATCTGTCACCCCCTGCGTAGGGGTGGTAGTGGTGGTAGGCATCCAGCCCCCCATGGGTAGGGGTGGTGTTGGTGGTAGGCATCCAGCCCCCCATGGGTAGGGGTGGTAGTAGTGACAGGCATCCAGCCCCCCATGGGTAGAGGTGGTAGTAGTGGTAGGCATCTGGCACCCCCTGGGTAGGGGTGGTAGTGGTGACAGGCATCCAGCCCCGCATGGGTAGAGGTGGTAGTAGTGGTAGGCATCTGGCACCCCCTGGGTAGGGGTGGTAGTGGTGGTAGGCATCTGGCACCCCCTGGGTAGGGGTGGTAGTGGTGGTAGGCAACCAGCCCCCCATGGGCATAGCTGCCAAGTTGCCCAGGTCCATGCGTGATGCGCTGCGCCAGTCCAGGTTTTTTCGTTGCATTCTGGGACTTGTGGACTTGTTTACTCCATTATAAAACTGGACTACAAGTCCCAGAATTCAAGGAAAAAACCTGGCCTGGCGCTGCGCATCACGCATGGACCTGGGCAACTTGGCAGCTATGCATGGGTAGGGGTGGTAGTAGTGACAGGCATCCAGCCCACCCTGGGTAGAGGTGGTAGTAGTGGTAGGCATCCAGCCCCCCATGGGTAGGGGTGGTAGTAGTGACAGGCATCCAGCCCCCCATAGGTAGAGGTGGTAGTAGTGGTAGGCATCTGGCACCCCCTGGGTAGGGGTGGTAGTAGTGACAGGCATCCAGCCCCCCATGGGTAGAGGTGGTAGTAGTGGTAGGCATCTGGCACCCCCTGGGTAGGGGTGGTAGTAGTGGTAGGCATCTGGCACCCCTGGGTAGGGGTGGTAGTGGTGGTAGGCATCTGGCACCCCCTGGGTAGGGGTGGTAGTGGTGACAGGCATCCAGCCCCCCATGGGTAGAGGTGGTAGTAGTGGTAGGCATCCAGCCCCCCATGGGTAGGGGTGGTAGTAGTGACAGGCATCCAGCCCCCCATGGGTAGAGGTGGTAGTAGTGGTAGGCATCTGGCACCCCCTGGGTAGGGGTGGTAGTGGTGGTAGGCAACCAGCCCCCCATGGGTAGGGGTGGTAGTAGTGACAGGCATCCAGCCCACCCTGGGTAGAGGTGGTAGTAGTGGTAGGCATCCAGCCCCCCATGGGTAGGGGTGGTAGTAGTGACAGGCATCCAGCCCCCCATGGGTAAAGGTGGTAGTAGTGGTAGGCATCTGGCACCCCCTGGGTAGGGGTGGTAGTAGTGGTAGGCATCTGGCACACCCTGGGTAGAGGTGGTAGTAGTGGTAGGCATGTGGCACCCCCCGAGTAGGGGTGGTAGTGGTGGTGGGCATCCAGGCCCCTATGTGTATATGTGGCATTGCTGATGGCCATCCCGCCCCTATGGTGCTGCTGTTAATGGTGTAAGTAATTTCTGCATCCCTCTGTGTGTGTGTGATATGTCGGGTACGTGTAGTTTGTTTTTGTGGTTGGTGTCTGACTTACCTTCTGCGCCGTACGCGTCCGTGCCTCGTTCCGGTAGTAGATGTAGAATATTGGTAGGATCGGCACGATGGGATTCATGGTTGGTTCGTCTCGCTCGTCTTTCTCTTTGCTTCGCCGCGTCCTCGCCGCTGGCGTGTTCTGCCTCGTAGCCGTGGATCGTCTTGTGGCGCGAATCGGAGCTTATGTGCGCCTCTCCGGATGCTTTGACGCGCCGCGCGTGAGCGACGGGTTCGGCGCTGCACAGATAGCGCGATCGTACTTGTCCGGCCGGACGGGGCTGCATTTTGGCTTCCGTGGCGACTCGATTTTGCGTTTCCGGATCCGCCTCGGTCGGAAGACGGGACCTGGATTGGGTGAGTACGACTGGGTCGGAATCTATGCAGTTGTGCGCATCGTACTTGCTCGTTCGGTATAATGTGCGGATTAGTCGGGAAACAGGCATTCGCATGGCTTTTTTCCCGGCCGAATGGTGTTAGGTGCGCCTCCGACCGAGATCGGAATCGGCCCCATAGTGTTACAGGGCTGCATCCTGATCATGCAGCACCGGAAGCAGAGAGTAAAATGCATTGAAAGGAACCGCTGTCACTGTGGTTCCTGGCAATGCTTTTATAAATGACATTCTGCCTGGCGGTGATTTATAAATCTGGCGGACGGTCCTTCCACCAGCGGAACGGAGTAATTTACTCCGTTGCCATGGTGGACCACGGGCCGTCCGGCAGGATTTAAATCAGGCCCTAAAATTCTATTCACAATAGTAACACCACCTAATGAACTTTAGTCTCTTTCATGACATAGGTTCTTACCTTGAGCATAAATCATCTCGGCCCCATCATTAACTGCTGTCAGGATCTTCAACATGAAGGCCACAACATTATGGCATCACCACTAACTTCATCATGGGACATTACAAAGTTAAAGGTTATTATTATAAACAAGTTTAGGGCTAGGGATAATTAATTAAGATGGGAAACACATATGTTTTTAAGTGGGTGGGAGGGAGGTCTCCCTCAAGATGATGTACTGTCCCACAATGTAGTTGTTACTCAATATAGTGGCATATATCCTTTCCTATCAGTAAAAGCTAACTTCCACCTGTTTGCTTCAATATACTGCCCCCTAATGAATGCTTCTCATTGTCTTCCCATATCTGTTGAAAACTGATCAAATCACCCCACCAAAAAAAACCTCAATGTCGACCCGAATTCTGCAGCCTTGAAACTGCAACCCTAAAAATTGGGACTCCTGCAATATCTTTTGACTCGACATCTAGGTCACTTTTGATTTAACTGATCTTGACAGACATCTCATTCTTTAAAGGTCACATTGACCTTCATGGCAAGCGCTGGTTCACCTCCCTGCAGTCTCAAATGGTAAATTTACGAGCCCATACTTCACGTAGAGCTGCAGTGACAGTGTTGGCTGTGCTTGTTATTCCATCGGGCCTTTTGCTGGTGGGCTGGAGTCACTGGAGGCCGGTTTTGAAAGCCCAGGGCTGATGTTGATGCCTCTGTCACATTCCCCTGCTCCCCAACATTAAATGCAGGAGGCTCGGGAGGCTTCAAAAGAAAGAGAAAGAGAGGAGGAGATGGTGAGAGATCAAAGAGGGGTAAAGAGAGAGAGAGGAGAGAGAATGGATGGATGGAACGAGAGATAAAGAGCGAGAAGAGGAAGGGGTGGACCTGGTTGAGCATTTTTGCAAGAGCTGCTTTCAGTTCCCCAGTCCGGCCCTGAATGACATGCAGTGTTCCCCCATGTCTTCACTCTAGTGCCCACTCTGTCCAATTTACTTCTGGATGGCTGGCCACTTTCTGTTGTTTTTTGACAGGCAAACAGAATTCCTCCTTGTCACGCTCAAAGACAGACAAATTTGATTCAAAACAAATTAGATTCAACACTTTCTCCGAACTCAAAATAAAACCTCCCCCCTTGCCTCACTCATTGAATCCCTAGTTTCCTTTTATGTAAAGAGTGCCCTTCATCAAATGAAGAGCAGTCGCCAAATATTTTCTCTAAAAAATGTAAGCATCTGTTATTGCCTAAGCATCTAAGATAAGGCTCCCAATTTTCCATTTGTACTGATTTTTACAGATCAACACAGACAGAAAACCAAATATTTTCGTATTTCTATTTATTTTTTAATATGGACAAATACGAAAAATAGGTCTTCTTTTGGACA
The DNA here is from genome assembly GCA_963921515.1 of Calotriton arnoldi. Lineage (NCBI taxonomy): Eukaryota > Metazoa > Chordata > Amphibia > Caudata > Salamandridae > Calotriton > Calotriton arnoldi. The sequence goes on from CAWUFW010000811.1 coordinate 624,507, forward strand.
ATTCTCATTGTTGTTAATCATGGATGCCAGGTCAGGAGCTGATTGACAGGTAGGGGAGTTAAAAAAAAAAGATTTCCTAATGAAGTTTAAATTACTGTAAACATACAGATTTTTGAGCTGATCTACATTATAAAAGTTTTCAGATGATTGCATTGTACAGAAAATTTCTAGAACCTGTTGGACGTTCAAACGTGAACATACTTTTATTGGTTAAATAAATGTGGAAATATACCCACCCATTGCAGCTTCATGTGTACACTAAAACACAAAATAAATACACATAAATGCATGGAAATTTAGCAAAAAATAAATATGGATAAATACAGTTGGAAAAAAAAACTACCATAAAACCAGGAGTCCTAATTATAATGTGAGTAAGCCTGTCAATCTTTCAAATCTGCTCATCATTGCAGGTGGGCAACCAGAACTCAGAAGAAGAACCTTCTTCATTTTCTCCTGTCTGTCAGACAATACCAAAGAATTACTTTTTTCTGACTATGTCTAAAATAGAAATGTTCTCCTTGATGTTTCTGATTTAACCTTTCTTCTACGTTCACCCTGTCCTTAGAAGAGTTAAGGGATATGTCTTCAGAGACATAGTGGAGTGCTTCCATGAACAAGGATGAGGGACTGCGTGTGGATTTTATTAGGGACCAGTTAGAGAAACTGGGTTGAAGGTGATAAAACTGTGATGAACGTTGAGGAGGGTACCACTTAGGAACCCAGGGAGTGAGCTCTCTCTTAACCCCTTAGCACAGATTTTTCCCATGCACAGCTTATGACCCTGGACGTCAAACGTGGAAGCGGTGTACTTGGCTCCCAGTTTGCAGTGTCAGAGTAGGTCAGGCTTCGGTACTTCAGTGGTAAATGGCCCCAACACTCACGAATGTGGCTTAGTGTCCCTGCTTGCCCCTTGCCACGTGATTTTCCATGCATGTGGGATGGAAAATTCCTTTTTCCTCCGAATCCCTTTTTCTCATTGCCAATCTCATTCCAGTGGGCAAGAGAATAATGGTGATTTACTGTCGGCAGAACTCCAAGGGGCTCTTAGACAATTCGAAGGAAGATGTCCACTTTGGATGCACCTGCCTTTCCTAATTCCCTGTTCAGCACCATGACATGCTTAGTTAGAAAGAGGGCCTTGTTGGCCATTACAAAACAGTGGGACTCTCCTGGAATGAAGGCCAGATTCATTTCAATGCACAACCCAAGGTGGATTATCGCAGGGATAAATAGTGTTTTTACTCATGTGGCGAAGCAGCTAAAACATTCCTGGAGGGTGTCAGACATGTACAGTCACATTGAAAATACAGTGTGCGTTTCTGTGTTTTGTTCGATTAGTGCTGAGTGTTCCTGGTGGAGGGGCTTTACTGGGGGGATGGGTCATGCCAGGGAAGACGAGCATCTGGTCACATAGGTGAGTTGATTTTAAGTGACTTTACCTGAGGCAAGGAGCCTTGGATTCACCTCCTTTCCCCAGCAGTCTCTGTTTAGGCCACGTGGTGTATTGCTACGGATGGGTTTGATTTTGAGATGATCACCCATTTAGAAATGTTAGTTTTTGGATTTCTTAATAATGTACAACGGAGGTAGAACTTGTTTCTGTGTATCTCTTTTCTGCTGAATAGGTTTCTGTGTTTATTCCTTTTAAGATATACCATATTCTTAGCATGGTACGCTTGTTTAAAACTTTGTGAACATCCAACATTCTAAATGACTGATGTTCTAGGTGTGCGCTAAAACAAAGATTGAGATCTCGCTTTTTGTCAGACTTTGGTTCTTATTTACTTGAAATTCTGTAGTTGTGTCGCTGCCAGTGTGCACCACTGTGTGTGTCACAAAAGATACTCCATATTATTAGAATACTACCATTACCTATATTCTTGTGGGGATTGCAAACATTTACATGAAGCAGAGATTTACAAAAAAGACAATGAACTCCTCATCCAAAACAGTATCATAACCTCCTGGATCACATAAAGTGCACAAACAGCCCACTTGAAAAACAGCTGTGTAGTGGGTGGTTCTGGCTGGGCCTGTGCATCTGCACTCTGGTCAGCAAGGATTTTTGATTGGGATGTTTCCTTGGTGGCATACTTACAAATAGATTATGGCATTATGCATTTGCTCGGGGAAGCATGGATCTTGCACACAGTGAATATATTTGCTTCAGACGCCTAAATAATACATTGAATACATTTGTTTCCCACTATTTGTATAACACGGTTACCAGTAATTAATGTTGATGTTTTCTCTTTCAGAAGGATCCAATGTTTTTCACTTTATCTCCAAATGAAGCTATGGGAGATATCCTGTGTTTATTCCTGCATTTGTAATTAAAAAGAGGTTGATGCAGAGTGTGCCATTTATTTGTACATGATTTGCCTCACAGATTTTCTAGCTGTAATTTGTGACCTGATGCTTCTTCTTATATTACTGCAACTAGTCAGATTTGTTCTTCTGTCTGTTTAGTTGGAAACGTTTGTCAAAGCAATCTTGGCCTTTCTCGAGTTATTAAAAGCCTGATTTCCAAAGCTTTGTGTGAGAAATCACCAGGAGACTTTACAGAGACAGGAGCATTATTCTTGCACCCCGACCACCATCAGGACACCAGCCAACAGACCAGAAATCCACCAACAATTGTACCACAACAGTCTAAGAAAAGACTACAGGTAAGAGAATATACCATCAAAGAATCTGGGGGGGAGGGAGAGACAAAGCACGGGCCATCTAGAAAAGGAATATACCGCACAACTTCCCTCATACAAAGAAAAACTAATGCAAGCTAAAACAATTAAGGGTGACGCTAAAACAGCAGGAAAAGGGTGCACACGTCTACAAATAGGAAATGCATGAGCACAAAAGATTCCCAGAGTAGCCAAGACAACGAATCTTTTTTTTTTTTTTAACATACAAAACATATGCATTTGTGCCCCCTTGAGATTGTGTCTTTTGTTTCTATATTTCCCCTGCATTCGACACACTAAATTCGGGCACTGCTGCAACTGTTTAGCCCTTTAAGCAATGAGTGCCACTCGGTCTATATTAGTGCCACCACAGCTCACCTTACTTCGCTGAAAACACAGCCACTGAGCCCCCGTCCTCCGTCGCAGCCCTGCTCCAGCCTATCACCGCACCATTAACCATTGACGTTTTCTGGTAGCGGCAAGTATACGCTGCTTTTTCTGCCAGTTTCCTCACCTCTGCGGGCCTCACAGGCATAAAACTCCAGGAAAGCGTGAATTGACTCCTGGTTAATTCCGCTTTTTTTTTCTGCCCGTTTCTGCACCTCCGCGGGCTCGTTTTACTCGCCATCGACTTTTTCACAGCGTCTCCGGGCTCCGTCCTTCACCCTTCTCCTCCGGCGTCCGAGATTGCTTCCGAGGGCGGAGCTACGCCAGGGAGAAACGCACTAGCCGCGACGCATGTGGGAAGCAGCCGGCCACCAGAATGGAGAAGAGGAGGAAAGGGAAAGAGGAAAAGGCAGAAAGGCGGACCCAGGAGGAGTGTGAATGAGAGGACGGCTGACATAGGGTAGCAGCAAGGGGGGGCTCAGAAGCATGCGCACGATTAAACAAAAGGACCCAAGCACAAGCCCTTTACCAGGCACCCAAACCAGCAACCAGCCGATTGCGATACAGAGAAAGGCACGAGGTAAACCAGGTACGGAGAAGACAGCAGGAAGCCCTCGTATGCTGCGGAACACACAAAAAAAATGGATTTGAAGTGCAGCATCTGATTGCCCAGGAAAAAGCACAGTCTTCGGGGACGCAGGTCGCCATATCCGAGAATAGGCCTAGTGGCCTTCATCAAATAATGCCAGAATCCATTCAAGCACAAGGGGAGGGCTCCTCCGAATCAAGACCAGAAGAAGGGATTGTCAGTATAGAAAGGGCAGCCCCCCTCAGAAAATGCCTATGGCAGAATCCTTTCCACCCCGCCTGCTGCAAGCAGTTTCCGCTGTTTTCTAAGTCTCACTTCACAACAACGGCCTCAATTTTCTCCAGTCAGCCCTCGGCCTCACCGCTAATGCAAGCTATTCCACCACAGGCTCCTGCATCTTTGCTCCCCTGCATGCTACAATTGGATGATACAGAAGGGCCCACAGCTCACCTCCCATCAGCAAACGTGATTTCAATAAGCAACGGCGCAGCTCTCCAGAGTTTGGAGGCTGAAAAAGAAATGGATCCCACAATTCAAAAAAAGTTTGAAGTGATCCTCTCAGAGATCAAAGAACTTCGGGCTTCACAGGCAGTGGAGCTCGCCTCACTGCACGCTAGGCTTTACTAAATAGAAGACTCTTTGGGGAAAATCCCAGAATGGCTGAATGAGGTTGAAGAGTGTGTATCTAACCTTGAAGATAGAATAATAACTTATGATCAGGAATTTTCCCAACTCAAACACAACACAGAGGCCCTTGAATCTAAATTGCAGGACATGGAAAATTTCAAAAGAAGATCCAATTTACGACTGGTAGGTGTGCCTGAGGCTGTGGAAGGGCTTCAGGTGCGAGAGTGGGCTGAGACCCTACTGAAGAAAGCAATTCCTGAACTCGAGGGGGACCTAACCATTACTAGAGCCCACAGAGTCCCTTTCCAGCGCTCTCCAAATGGAAAATTTCCCCGCACCATTCTATTAAACTTTGCCGATTTTCGAATAAAGGAGAAGATCCTCTCCAAAGCCATTGAGAAAAGAACATTGTCTACACAAGAAGCACCACATTTTAGAATCTTCTCAGATATGAGAGCTGTGGCGGCAAAGAGGCGTCGGGAATTCGTAAGGGTGATTGACTCATTTAAATCAAAGGGCTCGCAGGCATCTATTGTCCAACAAACAAAACTGAAAGTTCTGGCAAAGGGAAAATTCTACATATTGGACAATGTTGTCAAAGCACAAGAACTACTACAGCAGATCTCAAGTCTAGGCCAGGGCTGCTAGAAAGGAATGAGTTACAATCAGTGAATTATAGTATTGAGGTATAAGGAATTGCAGGGCTCCTTTAGATAATGATGTTTCTATAGCACCCGAATAAGCAGGGCGGGGGCCGCCAGGGATCCGGAGGTAATATATCCTCCAGCAGTGGAAACGCACAAGGAGAGGGGTGCAGCCACATGGCACCCAGCAATCACAAGGGGGGACTGGAGGAGAAGTAGGCTACTCTTCCACACGCTCAGGGAGGGGAACACATGAAGGGTGGGGGGTGCACAGGGTGTGAAGGGGAAGCATAGGGGGAAAAAAGGAGATAGTTCTTTTAAATCTAGAGTTATCTACAAGATAGAAGGGAAAGAAATCTATAACATCTATAACAATCGAGCGAGAGCTTTAGGTAGTACTGTAACTTTTCTATGCACTTTAGGCACTATTTTGCACTTTATGGCCAATTTACTTGGACTTCTGATGCATGGACACTTTACTCTGGCTAAATCTTTTTAGTACTGTAATGTATATCAGTTATCTTGCAGGCGATTGCCAATGCCAAGACATGTACTGGAAGGCCTTAAGATACTCGAGGATCAAGGGGCAGTACGTCTTCAGGAAACTATAGGTTTGCTTATTTCAACCAAGCACTTTAACTGCGCTGTCACTTTAATTGTTAACTGTTTTATAAATAATGTCTTTAGCCCTACTGTACGCAATTTCCTCTAGGAAAGTATACTATTGTTCATTTCTTCAAGCACTTTATTTGCACTGTCACTTTATAGCTATATGAGTCATAGCTTAAGTTTTTTTTTTGCTTAGTCTCATCATATTAAGGCGCCAAACAAAGTAATCTAGGCACCAAGGGTCAGTGTGCCTTCAGGGAATTATGAAGTTGCTTACTCTAATTAAGCTCGTTATTCGCATTGTCACTTTATTCATCAATTGTTCTTCAATTGTTTATAGATCTTGCTTTTATCTCAGCCCTGTGAATTTTTTTTAGGAAAATTATATTATTGTTCAACATTGCTAAGCACTTTATTTGCATTGTCACTTTATATTTAAACGATTTAATTTATATTACCGTGCATAATTAGTTGAAAGGATCTAGGAATAAGCAGGTACATACTAGGCCGAATACTTATCATCAGCAGTAATGGCGCTTAACCAACAGGCAATTAGAGATTGTGTTAGAATTCTCTCTTTCAATGCCAACGGCCTGAATAATAAAATTAAAGCGCGGGCTGTGGAAGAATGGCTAAAGGGTAACTCACCAGATATTGTCCTGCTGCGGGAAACCCACTATGTTGCTAATAGGAAACTCCCATTTAACATGTTCCAAAAGTGGGCTGGCAGTAGCCATCTCTCATCGATAGGCATAGCTCAAAGAGGAGTAGCAATATTTTTTAGCAAATTCTTGCCCTTTCAGATTACATACTTCCAGATAGACAAAGAGGGCAGATGGGGATTAGTCAATGGTATAATCAATAACACTAAGTTGACTATAGCTACGATTTACGCCCCAATAGAGAATAATCCCGCCCACCTGTTGGATCTGTATCATGCATTACTATTAATTCCCGGACCGATTATCTTAGGCGGGGATTTTAATTATGTACAGAATCCAGGACTAGATTCATCTTCAGGGCTGCGGAAACAAAAAAAAACACGGGTTGGAGTGGCATCAAAGGAATGCGTGACAAATTTAAACTTAGTGGACTGCTGGCGGTCAAGATAACCAGAGAAAAAAAGAGTACTCGTCTTTATTCAGCAAAATATAACTCGGCCGCCAGGCTTGACTATTTTTTAATCTCGAGGGAACTATCACAAGCTAACTGTACTTATACACAAAATAGTTTTTCGGACCACGCATTATTAAAACTGGAATTATCTGAAATCGGTAGGGATAAAAATACCTCAAAATGGACATGTAATAGAATTCTGATTGAAGATTAAGACTGGTGTAAGAAAATCCAAGGGGAGAAAGAGGGTTTCTTTTGGATTAACAAGGGCACTGCCTCGCTGGAGAATGTTTGGGAGGCATTTAAACCCACAATCCGCTGTGTTATATCATCTAAGCAGATTGCTACTAGGCGGGCGCAAATTATAGAGAGAAACCACCTTGAAGCTAAAGTTAAGCACACAAATGAGCAATACCTAAACGATAAAAACAGCAGGAATAAACTGGCACTAGAGCAAGCACGCCAGGTGATGCAAGAATATTATTACACCAAAGTGTACACTGCTAATTCTGCTTATCTTCAGAAAGTATATGAAGAGAGCGAGTTTACAGGCAGATTTTTAGCCTGGCAAATAAAAGACAAACATGCTCAGAATAGGGTGCATGCATTGACCAATAAGCTCACTAAGAGCCGCACCATAGACGAAAATACAATACAAAGCGAGTTTGTCAGGCATTACGAATCCATTTACTCCGTTAGACAAGAGGTGGATAGTAGGATATTAGATTCTTTTTTTAATGGATTACAAATCCCAGAACTAACCTCATACCAATGCACAAATTTATTGGCTGATGTTTCATTACAAGAAATGGAAGGAGTGGTCCAATCAATGGCTAATGGCAAAGCCTGTGGGGAAGATGGTATCCCGATTGAGTTTTTAAAACAATTTAGCGCAAGTCTGAACAACAAACTTGTGATATTTGCCAATCATATTTTACACGGTGGGGAAATACCATCCTCTTTTCGAACAGCTGTTGTCAGTTTTTAAAAAAAGGATAAAGATAAGGAGGATATAAACTCATATAGACCCATCAGTTTGCTGAATTCAGATTACAAGATTATAGCCAAATTAATGGCCAACAGAATTAGCAACTGTACAGGGTCAATAATCCATAAAGATCAATGTGGCTTCGTCGCAGGGCGACAATTATCTTTCAACACCACTTTTTTAATCGAAGCACTGGATTATTTTACACAAAATAAAATTCCATCTCAGATCATGCTTTTAGACGCAGAAAAGGCTTTTGACCTTGTGTGTTGGGAAAGCCTTTACTACTCACTTGCAAAATTGGGGTTCCCCCCCCCGAGTTGATTACAGTTATTTAAAAAATTTTGAGGGGGCCACGGCTCAAATAATAGTAAATGCCAAGAGGGTGGGCGCTTGCAGATGAGTCAGGGGGACAAGACAAGCCTGCCCCCTCTTTCCTCTGCTCTTTGCTTGTTTCATAGAGCCTCTGGCCATAGCCATTCGCTCTATAAGTAGCACAACATCCCCAATGCCTGGAATGACTAACATCAAATTATACGACGACGATATAGCCCTTTTTTTTAAACCTGAAAGGGAAGTGCATATGCAAATTTTTAATTTGTTTAAGGAATTCCAATCCATCGGGGGCTATAAAATGAATACATCCAAGACGGAGATTCTGTTTTGCAATTGCACATCTGAATCATTATTGACAGATTTAGTTCCACTGGTTAATACACGGCCCAAGAGATATTTAGGGGTATATGTAACAGAAAACATTAACGATCTTTACGCCTTAAATTATATCCCCCTCATCAATAAAATAAAGAATAAACTGTTAAAATCGAAAGAACTTCCAGTATTAATAAAAGGCCGAGTAGCCATAATTCGTATGATGATTCTACCACTATATAACTTCCTTTTTTTAGCCATTCCTAATGAGGTCCAAACAAACTTTTTCAAGGAAGTCCAAGGTCTTTTTCTACATTCATATGGGCAAATAAGGTGCCCAGGCTTTCAATGGATACGCTTTTCAGACCAGAGTCAGAAGAGGGACTAGCTCTCCCCGATTTGAAAGAGTACTACTATGCTAATTTTGCACACACCATATACAGAACAACAAAGGTTTTAAACATCAACAGGTACGATAATTTCTTTTAGATTTAATTTATAAGGAATATCTAATCCGAGATTTTATGCATTTAATAAAACCCCCAAAAAGTAAGATATAAAACCCTTCAATGGAGCATTAAACAGAAAAACAGCTGTATAGGCACTATTCGATCCCCACTATAAATGGAGAAACTTTCCTCTCTGACATCCGCGTAGGTCAAGATTTATTATTAGAACCAGCAATTATGGCTAACTGGAAAAGTCAGGGCTTCAGTAAAATAGGAGATTTATGCTGGGAGATTGGAAAACCTGGTCTGAAGTAGAACCATTGCTTAAACATAGTAAAATTATTATGCAATGGTCATTTGTCAGGGTTAAAGGCTTTCTGTTGGAACTTAACCCCACAGTGATCTCGTAGGGCACCTAGTAAACCATACACACCGCATTTCAATAAGTGGTTGGGTCTCCCTGTTCCGGACCAGAGGGGCAGACACACTATATCAGAAAGTACAGAGAAAATGGGCAAATCAAGAAGTGCTGCATATCTCTAGTATAGATTGGAATCAGATCAATAGGTTTAATAGCTACTTGCTGAAAGTGGCTAACTTTAAGCGGATGCAATTTTATTCTAAGTGGCTGCTGTACCGCACTCCGGACTTCTTGCATAAAATCAATCCCCAGATCTCATCAAACTGCTTCTGCTGCAATCTAGAGGGAGGGGGAAACGGACCCATACCATCTGTGGGTGTCCGAAACTAGATGGATTCTGGGAGAGTATTAACAGATACTGTCATGACATACTGAAAGTCCCTCAGATACTGGATACCCAGACAATGATTTTAGGATATTCTACAGGCTTAACAGCAACCACCCTACAAAAAAAACAGATATTTACTTTGGTCCTGGCTCTCGGTCGCTGATCCTACAAAGGTGGAGATCGGATGACATTCCAACTTCCACACAGCTATTTAGTAAATTAAGTAGGATTAAGGGGCACGAAAGAAAGAACGCTTTAAGAGCAGGCTCCTATAGGAGGTTTAAGGCCTTATGGGAGAATTCCGGTTAAAACATAACTTGGGGTCGCTACGTACCAGGAATGGATGTACTTTTATAATATTGTTAAATTAGATTGTATAATCATTGATGTGAATTATTGCACTTTATTAATCTCTTGGTTTTTTACTGTGTATGGTTTTAAACATCGGCTGTAATCATGTGGGTATGTCGTTTGTGCTACTAATGTATTTCTTCCTTTTAATATTTATGTACCATGGTTTTATGAACTATCTCTAAATAAAAATATTTAAAAAAAAAGACAACTAATCATAAAATCACACTAGGACACATAGGTTTCCAAGTAACCAGGCCTTCTCCGAAGCCTTTCCCCACAGGACTCCACCCAGGATTCACCCCATCCAGACTCACTTACAACTGTATTCCTACGGACGAGCCTTTCTCTGGACCTGGAGATCCCTGGAATGCATTCACTCCCTTTTACCACCTTACCAACCTTGGACAGAGAACTCAGATTCGACACTCGACCATCACTGGACTTGATGACATTATTGAACAACTTTATGACCTTGATAGGTTTGGTGAATCTAGGCCATGCAATACACCCTGATGAATCTCAGAACTGGACCCAATCACAGGCATTCACCTATAATTCACAAATAGCTTGCCTTTTTGTTGTAATAGTTCTCACGACAGTGACACCTCTCATAATCTTTTTTTTCCTTCCATTCACCTTCAACAAACTTTCTTGCAGTGCTTCTCCTTTTGACAATTTACTATTGATTCACGAGTTGCGGGCAGCTAACTCATGGAGGTGGGGATTTTGTATACATCTTTAATAGTGCAGTTTGGACAGTGACGTGAGATTTGTCACAGCCGTCTGTATACTGGGTTTAGACACATCCTTTATTCCAATACATCCATAGGGACCAGACTGTCATCGTGCTTCCTCCCCCTGAACAGTGTCCCATAGTGGCTCTTGGGGACGTTCTAAATTCCAGCATCAACTCCTACACACATTCCTTCCAGTTAAGGCCATTCACCATTGCTAGCTGAATATTGTCTTTGGGCGTTCTGTTGAAACACTCATTAACTCTGTTGTATTGCTGTGATACAATGCACACTTCATGTGCATGATACAACACTTACCTAAGAAACTCTCCACCTCCATAGAGCACAGCTGTGTGCCCTTGTCTGTCAGCAGAAGTTTAGGCAATCCTTCTCTCCTAAACACATCCTCTGAAAACATTACTGCTTATTAAAGCTCCTGGTCATTCTGGATCCTTACTGTCTGGGTTTACTGACACTTAGGCTTTGATAACCGGGACTCATGGTAATTCTGGGGGGGGAAAATAGTGGGAATGAATTTAAGGCATTCGTAATCAGAACATTAGAGTGAGGTGCTGTTAATGGGCATTATCAGTACCTGGGGTCATTGAGGCTGTTTAAAGTTTGGGACGATTAAAGCTTATTTTTGCTTGGGGAGGTGATCCTTGTTAAGACCATGCCCAATAATGCAAAAGAATTGGTTCTGGAAGCAAAAAAAGGCCCACCAAAATTGAATGAAAATCTGAGGTTTAGTTAATGATGATAGGAGGTGTATAAAGCATACAACACAAAACCTAAAAAGCCAGGCAAGCAACAGTTATGGTCGTAATGTAACCTTAACTCTGACCTCCTTGTGAAAGGAGCAAGCACATAACAATAACAGAGTGTCATTCTACAGAATTACTGAAGCCCACTGTCCTTAAGAATCAAATGATTCTCGTTACATATGATATGCAACCGTATCTTAAAACAGAACAACATACCCATCAAAAGTTTGTATTAACTCATTTTAGGATGAATATTTTTCATCGCTGGACCAGTTTTCCAATTACAAATGATTGGTCACAATCAATCAATCAATCAATAATTCTTTATTCGATTATTAATTAATAATTATAAAATTACAAGTTAAAAACACAGACGATATACCACTCATCATAAAACAGGAAAGCTATAACTAAATATACATTAGTTAAAAAATTGTATAAATACATGATCTTAAAACTGAAAAAAAAGATGTCCTACTTTTAGTACATATAATTGGATATTTACATATAAATAGCAGCATTCAAGTGTAAAGCACTTTTTATGATTGAGCCCAATCGAAACCTTGTAAGCAAAGATCTCTCCCACGGATTTTTAACCAAGGTAAGATAAGACTCAAGTCCAAAATTTGATTTTATTAGCTTGCAAGCTCTCATAATCGGTTTCTCCAAGGCCCTGGTTTCCCTCATTTCCATGACTAAATTAAAAAACATCTCTTTCATCCTTTTCCCATCAGCTTTAACAATGGACTGGGGAGTATAGTACAATTTAGGATGCTCCAGTTTAATTGCCAAATCTCTAATATAGGCCAGCCACGATATCTTATGCCCCAGATCACAGTTAAGACAATCCTGGATTACTTCCCTATTAAAAGCTGTATGGTTCACACACCAAACGAAGATCCATAAGAGAAGTGGAGTTAATTTTACAAACTCTTCTACAAACCCTGTTCGTCGTGAATAAAAGTACTTGGGTTGGTGGGGCCAACACCAAGCAATTTTCAACAAAACCGGTTCTCTTCCCTCTGTTTTTTTGTACAATTCTGATAGCCTCAGATGGTTGCGCCGTAGGTAAGTACTGGCAGGCATTTAATCCTGTAAATTTGAAACAGAGGAACTATAGGTTTGTTTCCAATTATCGTGGAGAACTTAAAAAGGGCACCACAAGCTTGGTTAAGCCGTTGGCCTCTAAAAACCATACAAGGGTTCCTATTATGATGTTGATCAAAAGTAACACCCAAATATAGTAAAGAACTAAACCGCGAAATTACTCTGCCCTTAATAGTTAGAGGCCGAACTTTAGAGGTTACCTTCCCACAAATCATTAAATGGGTCTTAGAGATATTGATGTCCAGGTCAATATCATTGTTAAAATGTACAAACAAATCCATCAATTCCCTAAGTCCATTAGCTGTGCGGGATAACAAAACTGCGTCATCTGCATATAGCAGAGATGGAACAAAAGCAGAGTTAACCTTGCGCATATCCTTTTCATTGGCAGTCAAAAACCGATTCAGTCCATTAATGTACAATAAAAATAAAAGAGGTGCCAGTACGCACCCTTGCCTAACACCTCTCAGGAGATTGAGGGGGTCCATTCACTCCCCGTCCTGGCCGAACCTGACAGCAGCAGCTATGTCGGAGTGCATGGTGCGTAAAAAAATCCAACAAGGTTTTAGGCAATCCCATATCCGCTAATAAAGACCACATCTTTGATCTATTAACTCAGTCAAAGGTGCTGCTTTGGTCCATGAACGCTAGACGGATAGTGCTGTTCTTTGCCACCACGTATTTCCCAATCAGCAGATCTAGATTGAGTCATTGTTCCCTTACCCTCCCTAAAACCATATTGAACAGGATTAGGAATATTATTAATTTGGGCCCATTCCTCCATTTTCCACAAAATAACTCTTCCAGCCACCTTTATGATTGAATTTGACAAGGAGATAGGCCTATAGCAGCTAGGGTTCTGGCGGTCTAGCTTTTTAAGGACCGGTACAATTGTGGCAGACTTCCACTCCTTAGGAATACCTCTAGCTGTAGTTGCACCAAGAATATTAGACAATTTCTGGGCCCAAAATAAGATGTTTGATTTATATAGGTCCATAGGCATCCCATCGGGGCCAGTAGCCTTATTGGCAGGACTGATCTTGATAGCCTTCCATACCTCCTACAACTCAAATATTATGGCTAGAGGGAACTCAATTAAATCCTCGTCCTTTTCAATGGACCTACTCGAGTCCTCTGAATAGATATCAGAAAAATTATTTAACCACTTTTCTGGTGAGATATTAATACCTATGTCCTCAGTGGCATCTAGCAGCGAGTTCTTACCCTTAATATCTCCCCAAAGCCCCTGGAGTTGCCTTGGGCACAGGCATTCATTAATCTGTCCCATGTCTCTTCCTTTAGGATTTGCTTCCTAAACTTTATGGCCAGCTTATAGTTTGCTCTGGCCTGAATGACATCCGCTTTAATTTTTGGCCTGACGTTAGGAGTCTCTTTAAGACGCTTATTTGCTAGTCTGCAATCGTGATCAAACCACCCAATTTTTCTCTGCTTCCCTGGGGCAGAAAGACTCTTCATGATCTGATTAGCTGTTTTATTAAGGGACCCAAAGGCCTCCAAAACCTCCGCAAGAGAAGGGTCATTCATAAGCAGTGGGTCCATAAGCAGGTCCAAGTTGGCACTAACTAGAGACTAAAAATAGCTTGGGATTGGTATATTACGCCATCTGATTCTGCGCCCCTTATCTTTGGTACTCAGACCAGTCAAATCTGGGTTTCTTGCTCTCACTTCTCCCAGGGGTATTAATGGTTCAAACATGATAGGGTTATGATCACTGTAGCAGGTGTGTAGGACGTTTCCTGATTGGACCATCTCTCCAACTGGTGGGTTTATGGCTAAAGCCTTGCCCTGCTAAAGAACCTAAATGTATTAAAGCTGTCTGGCCTAAGGCTCTTATCAGCCGCAGCCCTCCTTCATCTACCCCAGATGAGTGGTTGGAATACACTTACCTCCCAAAAGGATTCTCTTGAGGCAGGGTTGACCAATCTTAACATTACAATCACCTCCAAGTACAATGTTAAAATTACACAACCAATGATGAGCCCTGACCTCTAGGCTAGTCAATACCTTAAATAATGCTGAGATTTGACAGCCCATATTGACCACTGAGTTATAAAAATTAATGAGAAACACATTTACATTTCATGTTACCACAACCCATAGCACCTGAATTCCCTTATACTTAACAGGGACAGCTGTAAATTTAAACAGGTTTGGTACACAAATCAAAATAGCTAATCCTCCTTGGGCTCTCCATCCAACGCCTCCTATTGCGGGAACGTGGAAGCATTCATACCCATCCACAAAAAAAGGTTCACATGCACAATTTTCCTGAAGTAGTATTACATCATATGGTTTAATCAGGTTTAATCATTCTGTATCTGTCACCTTGGGTACGGCTCATGCAGCATTCCAACAAACAAACTTAAAGGCTGAATACCCAGTTGCCAATGATTCCAAACTGTAGTTATTTTCTATTAAAATGGTGGCATTGGCTGCTCCCCCTTATTTCCTTTCATGTAGTCAGTCATTACTATCAAGGCTTGCTAGTGGAATGAACTTATTGGCAGTGGGAATAGGAGGGTTATACTGGGAACTAAATGGGAGATTCTGGTTATGACTACTTATGGGCCTCAAATGTCTGTAAAAAAAAGCCCAGTGGTTCAATGCCAATACCCTTGACTGTCTGTCACCGGGAATGGAAGCTATATATCAATCACCTCGTTAGCAGGGGGTGTCTACAATTGACCATGATACAATCACCCTCGCTGTTTTCTTCCAGGACCCACCCACCCAACTCATCTGGCAAAGATGATATCCCTATGCTCCCTCGCATTAAATGAAGCATGTTTACAAAACCAGTGGCAAACTTTATTGCATAGTTGGGAGGTAGATTCCTCAGAGGTTGAGGATAGCTCAGGGACCCCTGTCATTACTACTGCGTTTGGGCCGCATTCGGGTGGTTGTTAGGTGTAGGCAGGCAAAATAGCCTCCTTCTGAGTACGAGTGCCTAAACCTCCCCTATCCCCCCTACTGTTCTTATTTCATCTCCTATACCCCTTTCCACTGGCCCTGGATCGCTACTTGCCATAGGGGCGATAAGGGGACCTGGCTCATGAGCGTTACTTGTCCCTGAATTTTGCTGAAGGGGCTTTCATTTAGTGTTTGGGAAGGGGTGTGCCTCAACTCTTAAGACCCTTGGGTAAGTTGCCTCAGACCCCCTCTGGGAATTACTGTCATTATGGTAGCCAGGTATATGGTCTATTTTCGAGGATAAAACATTAATCATCAATTCTAGATTATGCAATTTCTCATACGAAGAAGCAATACATTTTTCTATTGTTTTTTTGAATTTTTCCTCTTTCAAGTCCCAGTTACTTGGGGTCAAATCCCTTACAGTTTCTGTACTAGTGTCTTTGGACAGTTCCTTTTTCCCAGCATTTTGTGTGCTCGGTTTCCCTAATGTTGGTCGTTTATTTTTACATTTCCTTTTGGCAGTGGGTACACAATCACTGTCATTTGGGAGTTCTTCCCTGATATATGCCAAAGAGTCTACTTCAGGTACTGAAGGGGAAATTGTTAATGCAGCTGCAGACACACAGTTATTACTTTGAATATTATTAGACTGCATAGTCTCTTCGAAGGAGAGGCCCCCTCCCTCGCCCAAACTTAAGGGCATTCGGCCAGTTCTATTTCCTTAGTTTTGTACCCCCACCACACGTGCCAGATAATTATCCAATGTAGTCACAATACTGGGGTTGATAGGGCTACCATTGCCCTTCTCCCTTTCTTTATCATGGTCCAATTTTTGCTTACCCATTTTGACATCTTCTCAGATCGAAGAACCATGAGGGGTTGTTCAGCCTCCCCTGGGCTCTGACGGGTGCAGACGGGCCTGCTCTTGGCCCAGTCTTGGCCAGGGCCACGCCCAGGCATGCCTGCATGTGTCTAATGCTGTGAGATGCCTCTTGTGATTATAAGGTATTACGGCGCCTGGCAAATGCGTCACGGCCCTCCTCTGGGCTGGGGCAGCAGGGAGTTGGAGTCTCTTCTCTCCTCCCCCAAGCGAGGGAAAGGTGTCTCCAACTAAGCTCCAGTGCTGTGGGACACCTCTAGTTATTATAAGGCGCTCCGGCACCTGGCGAATGCGTCGCAGCCCTCCTCCGGGCCGGGGCATTTAGGGGTTGGAGTCTCTTCTCCTCTCCTCCCCCTGAGCGCTGCAAATTGTCTCCAACGAGGCTCCCGCACCGCGGTTACGCCTCTAGTGATTATAAGGCGCTCCGGTGCCTGTCAAATGCATCGCGGCCCTCCTGCGGGCCGGGGCAGCTAGGGGTTGGAGTCTCTTCTCCTCTTCTCGCCCTGAGCGTGACAAAGGTTTCTCCAACAAGGGATTGGTCACATACTTTATTTCATTGTCGCTGTGATAATACATCAACTCAAAGCACCATGCATACTGTTTTATTATGTAAATTTTATGCCGATCTGTGAAAACGATTAATTAACCTGCTGTGAGGTCTTTAAACTTTGAACAATACCGACCAGCTTTCTTGTTTTTACAGTCCCTTCTGAATCCTTACACCTGTTTTGTTAAGTCATGTTATCTATGGGCTGCTTTAACTCACAGAAAGTTTTTACAGCCAACAATACTGCCTCCATAAAGCATTTTTATTGTATTTTTTCTTCATTTTTATCTGCATTGTATATATGTTTTTATTACTTTTATCTATGTGTGTAATCTATTGATTTTCATATAATGCTTTTATGATTTACCATGTGAAATCGAATAAAGCTTTTATTGATTGATTGATTGGTATGATGCTTGGTGTGCAATATGTTTGAAGATTTGCTTAAGTTGGTGGACTTTTAGGGAACGTGTGCCTCTTGCAGGTAACCTCTCGGAGTTCTGTGTATACCAATCTTCTGAGGGGTGCCCTAGACCCTATCTTCAACACCATCCACCTGCACATCTCAGTGCAGCTAACCCAGTTCACTCCAGGATCCAAGAAGCCCTCAGCTCTGCTGGTTGCTCAGGGCATCATGCAGTCCACCTCCTGGCTCTCTGCGATTTCTTGAACATGGGATAATGCCTCACTACATATTCAATCTTCCTCTCCATAGGTACATTCAGTAGGGGCCCAGATGTCAGCACATGCACCCAGAAATAGATAGCATGAACTAATGGGCTGTCTCAATTGCTGTTGTTGGAGGAAGGGATGCAGCTGTTTAGAAGAGAAGCTCCCTGGGTGGTTTGGATAATCTATTTAAAGGTATACTCTGGGAGTGGGCCAGATCCAGGGGAGGCTTTATAAGAAGAGATGTGCTCAATGAAATAAGACAGAGAAAGAATCCTGAATGGTTTCTGATCTCAAGTTACGCACTCAAAACACTAGCATTCTCCCAACCTCTCAGAGATGGATTAAGACTTAAT
The DNA here is from genome assembly GCA_963921515.1 of Calotriton arnoldi. Lineage (NCBI taxonomy): Eukaryota > Metazoa > Chordata > Amphibia > Caudata > Salamandridae > Calotriton > Calotriton arnoldi. The sequence continues at coordinate 642,348 of CAWUFW010000811.1, forward strand.
TATAGGTACCCGCATATTGTGGTGCCAAAACAGCTACGGAGGGCTTTTGCTATTTAGGAATTTATGTTACGACAGACCCGGCGGCCTTTTATGATAATAATTTGGCCCCGCCTCTGCGCCGTCTACAGGCCGATGTACAACACTGGAGGTCGCTGCCCCTCACACTATTGGGCAGGGCGGCTCTATATAAGATGATGGCACTGCCCCAATTTGTCTACGTATTACAAAATACGCCCTTCCCCATTCCGCCTAAATACTTTCAGGCCGTAGAAGCAGAGGTTAGGACCCTCCTGTGGAATGCTGGAAACCCCTGTATCTCCTTGACTAAGCTCACGAAGAGCTGGTACGATGGTGGGATTGCTCTTCCGGTGCTCAGGAGCTACTACTGGGCTTCACAACTAGCGGTTACTAACCATTGGGTACATTGGCCGGTCGATGAACATGCTTATAGGATGGATAGACATAATATGACAAATGGCTCTTACCAGCGAGCACTCTATGGGGGGCGGAAGAATGCCCCGGTATACACCCCGACTGCAACTACGGTGGCACTGTGGCACGCTGCGACCGCGCTCTGGGCTAAAAAAAAACAAGATTACCCTTGCCACCCCCCTCTTTGACTCTGATCGACTGGGGCTCCTGGCTCATAGCCCCGGGTTTCGCAAGTGGGATCTCATTGGGCTCTCAACAGTAGGTGACTTATGGGCGAAAGGTAAGGTGGTCCCTTTTAGCGAGTTGCAACGTCGTCATGATCTCAATCCGGGGGAAATCTTTCGATACTTGCAGGTGCGTAGCGCATTGTATAAGGCCATCCCCATGGGCACTGACCTCCTGGCAGCCTCGCCATTAGAAGATAGGCTACTAGATGATTATTTGAAAGAGAAAGTAATCTCATTGACCTATAAGAAGATTCTAAATAACTCCCCAGATGCTTTAGGGAAGATCCGTTCTAAATGGGTGGAGGATGTGGGAGATTTAGATGATGAAGAGTGGCAGGAAGCGCTGGCATCTCCTCGAGAGGTTGCGGTGCGCTCCAGATTTAAATTGATCCAGCTTAAGCTCCTCCATAGAGTTTATTATACAGGCGTAGCATTATCTAGGATGGGCGTTTTGGGTTCCCCGCAGTGTCCCCGGGGATGTGGACAAGTGGGCACATACTTACACCAATGGTGGGAATGTCCAGGCATACGGCGGTATTGGAGGAAAGTGACCTCAAAGATGTGGAAGGTTTGTGGGAAAAGTATGGAGGTCACCCCCCGACTTTGCCTTCTGAATGTATGGGATGCGACTGACCTGACGGCTAAAGAAAGGACCTGGGTCTCCCTTGGCAATGTAGTTGCGAAATGCAATATATCCAGAACTTGGAAGGGTGACTCGACATCCAAACTCCGTGACTGGGAAACGGATATGGACTGGTGTATGCAGACGGAGAGGGTGGTCTACGAAGGGAGGGGTTGCCCCCAGAAGTGGACCAAGATTTGGGGTGACTGGAACAAAGCGAGGGGAATGTTGTGTGAGCCGTTTCTCGATCCCCCCACACAAGGTGGTATGACCTGGCTGATGCCCGGTGGAGCTGCCCAGTCAGCTATAGAGGAGATTGGCTGTGGATCTCCCCCTCGGCCGTCACCTACCCAGCCGGACATTGGGCACAATTTCCTTGTCTCTCCGCTGTGTCTCCTTCCTCCCCTGCCTTACGTTGAATCACCGAGGATCTGCCTCTGGTCGTGCCAATTTCAGCGCGGACGACGCCCGGCGCACCTCCGATGCAAAACGGAATCGCTGCCGATTACGGATCCTTTTTCGCCACGGGCGATGCCCGGCTGAGCTGCCTAGGCAGCTGTTGAGGAGATGGGCGGAGGATTACCCCTCCAGCCGTCACCTGCCTTCCTGGGCTTGAACACGGTCGCCTGGCTTCCCGCTTCGCCTTCTGGATCTGTGGAGAAGAATGCAGCGTGAATACATTGACGCTGCTGCCCTGTGAAATCGAGCTTGTTGTCTTCTTTTGTGTTCTTTTAGTGAGCATGCCCTCTTGACCCCTCAGCTGCCCCCCTCTGCCTGGGCATCCGAGCAGACTTCTCTTACCAATCACAGCATTTTTAACGGTAATACTGTTGCCCATGTAGCCCCGATAGTTTGCCCGTGATGACCTGAGACAGATCGACGTTCGCCAGCCTTCCTCCGCCTGTTCTTGTAGCTGCCTCCCCCATCCAGGCCTGCTCCATGGGGTCGATTTCCTTTGTGGCTTCTCTGATCTGATTTTTGTCTATCTACAACACCGCCATTTTGTTGTGATGTTGCTGGGTCTTTAACTTGATCCTTCATCATGGCGGCTTCGAGGGATTTTCTGGCTTTGAGGGATTTACTGATCGATGCGTCCCCTGGACTGCGCCTTGTGTCCCCCCCCCCCCTCCCTTGAACCCGTTTCCATGACCTAGATGATCTGATGCAGGGAGTGAGCCTGACTCTGGATGTTTTGATTGCTGGTCCTCAGCCGGTCTGTTGACTTTCTTTCTGACTCTTTGGTTTCCCTTTAAGTACTTTCACCCTTGCCAGTCGGCGTCCTAATCTGATGCAGGGAGTGAACCTGACTCTGGACGTTTTGATTGCTAGTCCTCAGCCGGTCTGTTGACTTTCATTCTGACTCTTGGTTTCCCTTTAAATACTTTCACCCTTGCCGGTCCGCCTAATCCCACCCGCTTTCCAACCCTTTTACTTCCCCTGCTTCCTCCTATGCCCCATTGGTCCTGTGTCATGTATCTATGTAACATTGTTGTTTTTTTCTTTTTTTCCTATGTAATGCTATGCTCCAGTAACTGATGTAACCATGTAACACGCTAATTCTTATGTAAAGCGCTCTGATACCTCCGGGTCTAGCCAGCGCTATATAAAACTCTTGAAATAAAAATAATAAAATGACTCCGTGATAGCATTGGTCAAGATGTGGAAATTGATGTTCTGTAATGTGATGGAGTTGTTGGACTCCAAAGACAAATCAATGCTGGTTTTGGTACTTATGCACTATGTCACTTTATTCTATGCTGTCATACGTTTGTTTTTCTTGTCAATAAAAAGATTTATTAAAAAAAAAGAAAGACTTAATTATAGAGAAAATACCAAGCCCCCAACGGTTTACCTGTTTCCACTGATCCTCACCCTAAGAAAAAAAACAAGTATAGGATCCTGCAGCCAAGGGCTGTCTCTCACTGCTTGAGGTATCCTTCATGATGTGAAAATGTTCTCCTTTTCTGCTTCTTAACAGGCCTGAAGACTTATCTCCTGCCCCTGTTGCCATTTCAGAAACTCAAAGGGTGCCTGGCGACAAACTGCTGTCATGTGTTTTTTGCATGGCCCATTGTAGTTTTCCCTATGTTACTTGTTGTAGGCCTTATTTTCCTTTGCACACGTTACTATATAAACAAGCTTGCTTTTGTGCCACGTTGTACTTTCACACGGACCCTGCATATGTTTTCGCGTTCTGTTCTTTTCCTGCGATTTAGTCTGATCACCACTGACAAGGTCAAACAATAATGTCCCTCTTTCTGGCCAGTCATTAGCACCTAGACATAACACAGGAATGCAGCTGTTGTTTACGCGCACACATGCAGTATCATATAGATGAGTACATGAGCCACAAACAGACACATGGAACGAGAGTTCTGTACAAGAGCACTGCGTCTGTTGAGATGTAGATCGTTCATCTGTGTATGCTAAGGTACAGGGTCTGCCGATAATCCCAGAGATCTTTTATATAATCATTTACCTTTACTCTCAGGGGAGGAGGGTTAGGTTACTCTGTCTTATAAAATGACAGCACTTTTTATGGTATATGGATTATTGACTATGCTAAAAGTATTTTTATTATGCATTTGTTTTTAAATTGTGGCACGTATACTGCATTTCAGAGCACGATAGTTTGAATAAATATTCGGAACTTTTTCCATGTCTCTTTGTTGTTTTATTGTGGACAAGTACAAGTGAAAGAGCGAAAGGGTGAGTCCTGTTACCGCGATCCATGAGAGGGTCGAGAGTGTTGTGTTCTGGGGTTGCCAATTCCCTTGTTACTCTGGTATGGTTCGGAGGGCAAGTGAGGCACTATAGCTAGTCGGACTCGGGTTCATGGATACAGAGGTGGTATGGTGACTCCGTTCCTACAGGCTGATATTCCATGAGTTCCTACAGGCTGATATTCCATGATCCCAAGCATAGTTCTGTTCCAGAGCAGAATCCCTGCAACACTGCAGCGGAGTGGTTTCATTGCACCCCATCAGCTGGGAAAGTGGAAGCCCTCCGGCCTCCCCATCCAGTACGTGCTGTTAGCATTAAGCCATCCAGTAGCATATCATTTAGACACTGTGAACATTTTCCAGTTTTCATCTGCTTCTCCAGAAAGGGCACAGAGGGGTTCACTCATCACTTCACCCATCAAGGGAAAGGTGATCCACTCTGAAACAGATCCACTAGCCCCAGAGACTACTTTCATGTATGCACTCAGAATTTGGAACAAAGGTAAGTAACAGTGTGCAAACTCCCATTAAAGCGGTTATCTTTGCCCATATACATTTCTACCTCTTGGTTGAGGTTTTCCATCCTTTTTGAGCCAATCACCCATAGTGAGGATGGCAAGCCGGACCTCTTGCTCCATATCTGCCTTCCTACTAGCCTCAAAAGCCCACTTGGGCTAAATTTTTTCTGGATGGACTGTTGAAACTCAGACTTCTGGAAAGAGACTAAATTGTTGTCAATGCCTTGTCGCATGGAGAGGAGAGAGAGAAGGGAGACAGAGAAAAGTATCATTGTGAGAGAAACTTTACAGGCACAGCTGATACTAGGACTGGTGGCTCTAGATGACAATATAGAAACCCTAACATAATTATTCCAGTAGGCAGACAACACAGTGTCACATTGGTACAGCATCTGGACCAGCCAGGATGTTGTTCATCTCATCAAGATGACAACCCAGGGGCATGCAGAGAATCTGAAACAGAACTAGGACCTGTAGTGAGTTCCCAGCACCAGTGTAGCAACAGCTGATGAGCTCTGGGACAAAATAAAGGCCTAAGCAGTTGGTAAAGTGTACAAATGGATGTTGTGGTGACACAGAAGGAGAGGTGCTGCACAACAGTTACACCACCACCATCACAGTTATCTGCCAGGCTATTACAGTCACCCAGAGTGAGCACGGTAGACAAAACCGCCATATCCTTACCCCCTTCCAACCCTGCCACATCAGCATAAAGGTTTAATTGGCACATTTCAAAGTGCTGTATTTTAGACTAAATAATTCAATGGAAACAAACCAAGACTACAACCCCCAGAATACATTAGGTTTTCATTCAAATTCTCTTTACTTCTCCCTTTCTAATCACCTTCTCTCTCACACCTGATCACCTTTCCCCTCCCTCCCTCTCTTTCTCTCTAGCATGAAGCCTCCCTATGCTTTCTGCAAATTAACCTTGGGTAGCTGGGAAGAGTGACAGAGGAACCAGGAGCGGCCCTGGATCATCTTCAAAACCAGCCTCCAGCCCACAGGGGAAATGCCTGGTGGAATAAAAGGCTTGTCCAACCCTTCCTACTGCCCCCTCACCTTCATCAACTCTTCATTTCAAACCTTATGTTTGGGGCAGAAATAAAGATGTGCACCCAACCGCATTTCTCCATATGATCTATAATGCACACATGGGGCATTTCTGTCCCCTGTTACTTAACTTGCGCCACGGCTATGCCTTTTAGGACCAGTGACAGCAGGTAATTTGAGCAGGCGAGGGGGTGGGCAGGACACATGCACACTCACTCACTCATGCATGCACACACACACTCAAATACATTCACAGTACGCACTCACAAATACACATGCATTCATACATACACACACGCACCAAACATTGAAAAAATAAAACTTACGGGGCCACAGCAGTGATCTTGGGTGGAGGGAGGGAAGTGTCAGTGGTTCCTGGTGATTGGGACTGCTGTCTCCTCTAATTGGCTGACCTTGTTATTGGTCAGCCTATGAGAGGAGGCGGCAGTCCCTACCTCATCACCTAGTGGGATGGGGCCCGTGAGGCATCTGACCCCACCCCACTCTGTAATGAGTGTCACTGATAGACACTCAGCCCTGGGCACTTCAGGGCTTAAAACTGGAGCACCCAGGTATGAGTCAGTGACGCTCCCCCTCATCATGAGGGAAAGGACCACCAATCGCTTTGACATCGTCTGGCAAAGTTCAGCTCAGGAAGCCAGGCACCTGCGCATTTACCGCATGTGCAGCACCTGACTTCCTGAGCTGAACATGAGGAATGTCTGTTAGGCTAACCTTTGCTCAGCCTGATAGACACTCTTTATGTTTGGAAAAAGTGGGGGAGATTCTTCACCGTTAAGGCTACCGCTGTTTAGGACTGTTGTATGTAAAGGGGAATACAGCAGCGACAGATTTCATCCTTAAGTGAATGAGGAAAGTGTAGGATTCTTTACCTGCCAACGCACTGTGCTAAACCGGATGCTAGTGTTCAAATTGGCTAGCTCACGCTCGTCCCATTTCACTCACTCACAAATTCTGTTAGTGATTTTGCACATCCGTCGAGTACAGCTTTTTCCAGATCTCCGGTAGCAAAGATCAAGAAAAAAGTTTTGTGAAATGGGCCAAGAGATCAGAAGCAAAATCACCATTGGTTTTATTTTTTAACTTATTGTTAGGCAACATACATTTTTATGCGATGAAGTCATTCCATGGAAATAGTTCCATGACAACACAAATATTTTCAAAGTACAGCTTCTTTGTCAAACATTTGTGGTATCAGAGCTTCTGAAAAATATCTTTTTAAGCAATACATGACCAAATGCGTTGTCTTTACAGTGATTAAATCCTTGTTTAGTTTGAGTTTGTCTGGTTATGCACGAGACACATTTTTAAATGATTTACTATAGACTTTTAAAAAGACCACTGTTAGCATGTGCGTGTTATTCAGTTGAGCTCATGGGATGCATCACTTCTTTGAGATCGCACTGAGCCAAGTTTCTTCATTGTGAAACTTCTGTTATTTTCGATTGAAACAGTATGCTTGGACTGTGTGTGCAGTTTGTGGTATTATTGCAAGTCCAGAATCAAGGAATGGCTTGCAATATCGGTTTTTACTTCTGTCTTGATATAGCAGATGTCTACTTGACCTATTGTAAGTAGTTCTTTAAAATGCACATTGGATTTGGATCTGCACAGGGGAGTAGCTCTCTATTACCTCATTTTGTTGGCGGTTTCATTCCTCATTTAGCCTCCTACTGAACGCTTGCATTCCAATACATGCAGGACTATTTTACATCTCAAAAGTGCCGCTAGTCATCATATATTAAAAAACTCACTGAAGCATTTTATGTTGAAAGCAATAACTGTTTGGTTTTTCCCTTCAGCAGGCATTTTGTTAATTGCTTTGCAGGGCTGCACCCACCACTTTACGCCCCCCCTTCCCCCGAAAATGAAAAAAGGTGAGGCGAGTTAAGCTATCAGTCCAAATGATTTGTATAAATAATGAAACAGTAATTTTTCCCAGACACAGAACCCTTCACCGAATAACATTTAAGGCACCACAACTTCTAACACACAGTAAGAACAAGGAGGTTGAGGGGGCGTGGCCAACTGGCAAGCATGGCGTACGCGAAGTAGGAGAGCTCCACGCCCGGACCAACAAATACTGCAATAATCCTGCTGTAATTGCACCTGAAATGAGACAATAGCTGCGGGGACGCATACTATATACCTGGGGCGTGCAAATCTCGCTGCTGCGCTGACCTGAGCCCAGAAAATCGTCATCTACAGGGCAAATCCTGCCTGCGGGCTGGAGACCGCGTGAGCAGCTGAGGCCGGTGCCGAAAGGGGAGGTGACGAGCTGCGGCGGTGCTCTGCGGTACCCTCCACTGCGAGCTACTGAGAACCGCTGACCGCGATATGGACCCCCGACAACACATCCCGCTGTGAACGGGGCCTGGACCTAAAAAGACCACATACTGCACTCGGAGTCCGGATGTTGCCGCGGACTGCGACCTGGCTGACCGCGCTTGCTGCCCCTCCCCCCCTTCCGACTCTGGAGAGGATTGACGAGGGCCTCCTAGGGCGCAAGATGGGCGCCTGATCTCTATACTTGCGGTGAGTGCTGATTAGCGCCGGGTCTGATAAGAGGACACACTAACCTGCATGCTGTGCTGAGCTCCTGGGACCGGAGGAATGATAGGGGACGGGAGTGCACGAGGGAAACAAATTGCTTTGTCGACCGGGCTGCAACTCGGAGACCGCTCTGATTCCGGAGGTATTGGCCCCCCCCCCTGTGGTACGGACTGAGGAGAGGTGGTGTACTGCCGCCGTTGGAGCCCTGCTCACCCCCCTTCCCTCCCCGATCCCGAGGCCGGAGCACAGCAGGTGCTGGGAGCGCGCGGCAGGCGCTAATCCCGTTGCTGATCGGACTGCAGCCAAGAGGGCGCTACGGCTCCGGGGGGGGTCCGGCTGCCCTCGCAGTGTCATCCCTATCTCAACTAAGTGCGCTAAGCGGGGGCGGTGTGCGGCCACCACAGAGACCAGCGTGAGGGCCCTACCACCCCTGCGACCGGAGCAGGAACGGCTCATCATTTACTAAGCCTGGCGTTGCTGTACTGCCTTCCTCAGCCTGAGCGCGCTGTAAAGGTGAGTAATACAGCCACTGACATCACTGGTGAGTGCCACTGGGGGCAAACTGCGCGGAATAAGCCTGCTGGGCGCTGGCGGGGGATTGAGGTGCCATTACTGTTATTACACGCGCCCGGGAACAAGTGTTTCCCGCTGAAGACACACTGTTACTGGGGGAGGCACCTGTAGATCCCCTGAGACACTCCGCTCATAGCATAACAGAGTGTTACACTGGCGCACCCCCTCATCCCCCCCATCTTGGATATCTGCGGCCTCTGCGTGCTGGGTTGCGGAGGTCCACGGGGCGCCGAGCTAGGTGCTGGCGTGGCCGACCGGATTTGCTTTGACGGGTTGTTGGATTGTGGAAGCCACCCCGCCCTCTCAGTGCCACCTCTCTCTTCGGCCCGTTGGCTGGTGGAACCTACTGCGCAGATAGACCCTGGTGGCCCTACAATAGGCGCACTGGTGCACCAAGACTGATACGTGGCCAACATAGTCGGTGGGGGCCGCTCGTTGCACAACCACAACTCCTGTCCCCACAAACTCGCATGTGTGAGGCCTGAGGAAGTGGGGGTGACAGAGAGACATTGTCCTGCACTGGCACCGTTGGACTGAAATAGTGGTGCACCTACGGAAGTGACACCAGACAACACCGAAGGATGGGGCGTCAAAGAGGGAAAGTCACAGACGCAAATACTACCAGCGCACAGCAATCAGACGATGTGGACGGCCCCACCCAATTTACTAACTGTGTCCCGCCCACTAACCTGGATGAACCTTCAGATAAATTGGATTTAATCCTGCAAGAAGTGAGAGACACAAGAAAATCACTAGAGCAACAAATTGGCACCCTAACAACTGGATTCACTCTCCTAAAGGCGGATCGTGCCAAATTGGCGGACACTGTCAAAGACCACAAACTCCCCCTAGCAGAGATTTTACAGCAACACAAAGAGCACACAATACAAATCACGCAGCTATAGCGTCAAGTGTCCGGACTCCAAGACAGAGTGGATGATGCGGAAGGGAGGAACCGACGAAACAATGTCTGTGTCATAGGTCTGCCGGGGTGATGTGAAGGACCCAACGCAACTAAATTTATGGAACAGTGGTTCTGGGACCATGTGGCGCCGGAGGGCCTATCGGCATTCTTCTGTGTGGAGAGAGCGCACAGAATCCCCACAGGTCGGTCGATGGCTGGAGCTACCCCACGCCCCATGATTGCCAGAATACTGAACTTTAGGGACTGGGACATACTCTTGCAGGCAGCCAGGGCAAAATCTCAAATTTCCTATGAGAATCACTGAGTGTCTTTGTACCCGGTCTACACCATGCTGGTACAGCGCAGGCGGTCACTGTATCAAGACATTAAAAAGAAGCTTTGAGCCCTGGACATTAAGTATGCTCTCCTGTTCCCTGCGAGATTAAAGATCATCCATGATCAAAAAACGCAATTCTTCGACACCCCAAAAGAAGCAGAAGAATGGCTGGAGATCATGTTTCCCCCATCGGATTCTGGGCCATCTTCGCAAAACATCCCCCGGTCACCAAGAAGCACCCGGAGTCGCCAGCCCCGCTGCAGCAAGCCACCCGACAAACAACAGACCGGGAACCCCACGCCGGAGCAGGCCCAACATGGACGCATGGAGGCGATAGCAGCGGTGACTGTAGCCGTCACACGACCTGGGACTCCTCAGATGAGAACACTGTTCACTCCGACTCTGAGGGTAGCTTGGTGCTATTCCAGACTGTAACGCCTCAGACGGCCGATGGATTCCTGGGATGAGACACCGCCAGGTGGGATGATCCGACATGTGCATTCAGCTCGTCTTATCAGGTTCTCTAAGATTGACAGCATTAATCATGGACATAATGGTAAGCACCCCTGGTCCGGGCTGGGATGAGCCCCTGGGACATTCATCTCAGTAGCCAGGGTAATGGAACACACACCCCCCACTATGGCGAACGCACTAAAGTTCTTGTTCAATGTTTACACTGTTGTGTATTTAGTTTGGACCAGCACAGTTTCGCTGCTGGACCGGGTATCGATTGTTAATGTTAAGGGATTTAGGGGAAATGGACTGCCTCCCACACCACACTGTAGCTCTCCTACTTTGCCATACCCAGAGCATCAGCCCCATGTACACGACACCAAGACCATATGCAGGGCACCTATAATATAATTACTTGGAATGTACGGGGACTGGGATCCATACATAAACGCCATAGAATATATGCGCAATTGAATCGTCGCAAGGCACAAGTAGTGTTTCTGCAAGAGTCCCATCTAGTTGTGGCGGAAGTAAGTAAATTACGGAAAAAGTGGAGAGGTCAGATATTCTCCACATCATATTCAGCATTTGCTAGGGGGGCAACAATCTGGGTCAGGAACGGGGTCCCTTTTAAAGTGATAGAACAGCGGGCAGACCCATCTGGGAGGTATATACTGGTACGTGGTACACTGGATGGTGCACAGGTAGTACTGGGAAGTATACACTCCCCGAATTTTGACCAAGATAAATTCCTCATCGGCCTTAACTCAGATTTAGCAAGATGGGCGGACCACCTGTGGATATTGGGCGGGGATTACAACGCTGTTATGGACATACACTTAGACCGATCCCATCCACCACTTCAAGGCGCAGGGTCTATAAAACAGGCAGAAGCATTATGCGATTGGGTGGGCAGCTGGGCTCTGGGGATGTGTGGCGCCTGAAAAACCCAACTAGCAGGGAATACTCGTTCTTTTCCCCCACGCACCAGCTTCATACCCGGATAGATAGAATACTCTGTTCGACCCCTCTCACTCCACAGGTCACGCATGCCACATATTTGGGTAAGACCTTTTCGGATCATAATCCCCTGGAGATCTCACTAGCTTGGGGCAGGATCCCAACTCCATTTCCCACTTGGAAGCTATGGCCACACATGCTGGAAGACTCTGTATTCCGAACTACACTGGCAGAGGGTATCACAAACTACTTCGCTGAAAATGCGGGTACGGCGTCCACACGCAACATAGAGTGGGACGCATTCAAAACAGTGCTGAGGGGCATAGCCATAAGTACCACTGCTGGAGCCCGACAGGAAATACATAATAATCTTAAAGGGGTCGAAAACAATATGTCCAAACTTGAACAGGAAGCGATCGGTGACCCCGCAAAGGCGGCAATGCTACAGGAGGCCCGTGTACAACATGCAGAGCTGCTTGAAACCCTCAGACAAATAGACTATAAAGCATACACCCAAATAATACATACCAAAGCGGACAAGGCAGGCACACTCCTTGCACGAATACTACGTGACGCACCCCCTTCGGTACAAATACATGAGGTGACCACGATAGAAGGGGCCACAGTGCACACACAGGGGGAAATCAACGAGGCATTTTGTATACATTACGAATCACTGTACCGCTCCCCTCCACAAATAGCAGAAGACGCCTACACTACATTCTTTGATAACCTAACATACCCTCAATTAAGCCGCGCAGAACTAGAGGCTCTATCTGGCCCCATCACTAAAACAGAGATAAAGGAGGCTATACGGGCCCTACCACGGAACAAGGCCCCCGGCCTAGACGGTCTACCGATAGAATTTTTTGATATCTTCTCCTCCGCTCTGACCCCACAGCTAGAACAGTTATATAAGTCAGCGTTAGATACGGGATCACTACCCTCCACTACAATGCAGGCCCTAGTAGTCTCCCTGCCAAAGCCGGGCCGCATGGCTACTGATATTTCGGGATACTGACCCCTCTCACTCCTTAATACCGAGTACAAAATATTAAGCAAAACCCTAGCTCTGCGTCTGTTACCATACCTATGCAAACTAATTCATTCAGATCAATGCGGCTTTGTACCAGCACGCAGTACATCACTGAACATTAGAAGACTCTATCATGTGATGACATCTACCCCACTTGATCACCACAATGCCAGCTGCATCACACTAGATTTGCGACAAGCGTTCGACACCCTCAGTTGGGATTATATGACCAGGGCCCTGGTAAAATTTGGTATACCCCCAATATACATGAAATGGGTGCAACTCCTGTAATCCACCCCCACAGCAGGGCACGCACTGGTAGTCACATTTCGCGCGCCTATTCAGTTGGCAGGGGCACACGACAGGGATGCCCCCTACCCCCGTTATTATTTGTGTTGGCATTAGAACCCTTGGCCATAAAGCTGAGGTCCTCGGCCGAACAGGTGGGCATTCGGCTGGGTAACGTCACGCATGTGATGTCTGCCTATGCAGACGACATAATTATTTATGCCGAAAACCTGACTGATGCCCTGGAGCTGGTTCCGGAGATATTCTCGCAATTTGCCCGGATCTCGGGCCTTACCATAAATGAAACAAAGTCCCAAGCCTTTTTCTTCGGCCCTGGAATACGCCCTGACGTGATACAATTTGGACGCTTGTCCCTAGCTGTAGCACAGCACACATTCAAATATCTAGGAATACAAATTTACAGGAGCCCACAGGACATTATTGAGGGCAACTTAACCAAAGCATTACGAGCACTACGCTCACAAACAGCCTTCTGGACGTCGTTACCTTTGTCTGTGATGGGGAGGGTGGCCATATCTAAAATGGTGGTCCTCCCTCGGCTCCTATATTTTTTTACCAATCTGCCGATAGTAATTCCCACCCCCATTTTTAAATCGCTGGACACGCTACTATCTGAGCTGATTTGGGGAACTGGCCGTAGAAGGATAGGACTGGCTAAACTCCAACTAGACACAGACAAGAGAGGATTGGGTGCACCTGACCTTCGTGCATACTGCTACGCGAGTCAACTTCAATGGCTGTCATACTGGCTTGCGGGCCGCAATTTGCATGAAAAAGGCTATGCAGCACAGGATATCAGCCGAGGTAATCTGCACACTTTACTGTTACCCCGAGCCCCGATACCACAGCATGCCCCGACTTTACTAGGAACGGCACTTACATACTGGAAAAAGACATTGCAATATACGTACCGCTGTCCCCCATATGCAGACAATATCCCACTACTCGGGATTCCAACGCCCACTGGTCTCATCACTAGACACAGGATACACGTGTGGATTGAGAGTGGGGTCTCCACAGTGGGAGCGTTGTTTAGCGATGGAGCCTTAATGGACCATGAGAACTTTGCTAGGGAAAATGGAGTACCTGGTAACCTATATCTAACTCATGTTGCTATACACCACTATACTAAAAAACATTGGGCGCCGCAGAGGTTGGAACCACCGACACACGGTTTGGTCCAGGCAATATATCTAATGGGGACAGGGCGCCACCTCACTAAGTGGTTGTATAGAGGCATTCGAGCACATACTGGGCCTCTTCTTCTTAATGTGCGAAACAAATGGGCTGACGGACAAAGAATGGTCTGGGATGTTGGAATACCCGAGAAAGGTGTCCCGTAATGCCAAATTTAAATACATTCAATACATGATATTACATAGAGCCTATCTCACCCCACACCGCTTACAGCTTATGTTCCCTGAGACACAAGACCACTGCCCTAAATGCAAATTAGAAGAAGCTGGTCTTCTTCATATGCTGTGGTCCTGCCCGATGCTCACTGAATTTTGGAACAAGATAATCACGAGCATTAGAGCGGCGACAGGCCAGTCTATGAGAGACACTGCTGATAGCTGTCTGGTTGGTATGTCACGACGCCCGAAAACACAAAAAGTACAAACACGTTTCACTGACTTAGCGCTGCTCATTGCGAAACGCTGCATAACAATGCGGTGGAAGTCCGCCAGACCCCCAACTGAATGCACCTGGCACCAAGAAATGACGAGATGGGGGGGTGCGGAAAGCGCAGCCATACGAAGGGAAGAGGCCCGGGTCCTGCGTAAACGGCCCATCTCAATGGAGTGGGATCTTATAATGGAGGCATTTAAACTGCTTGAGCCTGCTCCCGTCCCCATAGCCCAAGAGGACTAGCTGCTAGTGGTAGACCTGTTCCAGCCCATGCATTCCAGACATACACAAATCATAATGAGATAATATGGCACTGCCATACACGTGTTGACCGCCCATGGTGGGGCAGCTGGGGAGCAATGGGAAGAGCCCAAATGGAATTGTTATGCAACGGAGGGAGTGCACTAGAGGGTGGGAGGGATGGGAGGGGCGGGAGGGTAATTAAATAAGTTTTAGAAATTTGTTCATGAACTTGCATATGTATCTAGTCCATTGGATGCAATCACAGACGATCTACTTCTTAAACGTTTGTAGTACAATACCATTATTTTGTTACAACGGATCAACGGTTGGACTACTATCTAAGTACAATTGACATATGTATCGTTGATATATTTACTTTGTGAAATTACGTCTCCATAACATGTGCTGTTTGTATACTATGCAAAATTGAAAAACCCAATAAAATGTGTTAAAAAAAAAAAAAGAACAAGGAGGTTAACAATCATCTGTTTGGATGGAGAAACAATCTTACATTTTATATGTCCACTGACTACTTCAAAGAAATGGGCAAGGCAGGAGAAATTAACCTCATGGGAGCTGACCAGATCAGCCACAGACCTCCTTTATACCAACTACCCCATACCCCATATATGTTATTCAGTAGCTATCTGAGATAACCCACATAATCAACGCATCTTACTTACACGCGTGCACTTGTTTAGTGCACTGCCTAATTCATAATCACTAACCCCACTACACAAGTATGTGAGTGAGCATTCTGAAGGAGCTTTGAGGCAATGTGGCTGTATTTTATGAAAATGTGATCTAGAAAGAAATAAGTAGATTGAAAACAAACCATAAATGCACATAGAAGCAACTGGACTTGATAACAGGCACACAGCCCAGTTGCTAACATCAAGCAACAAAATGCTAGCTTAATATCGTTCCTCTGTGCATTTTAAACATTAAACATTGTTTTTCTGTTTAATCTTCACCCATTAGACTAAGGTAGGTTAGAAAATAAAATATGATCAGAAGTCTCTGAATCCATAGCGTGTAATGCCTAGGAGTCTTCCCAGCAGCCCACTTTCCATTTTCAAAGGGCACCTGGTAAGATTCAGCTTCTCTACCCTGTCTCTCAAATATCACATTGTTTACTTCAGTCTTCAGCATAGGCTGTAGACCCTGGAGGATTGGCAGCCTGAGAGGCACTCTGAGGAGCTCCTGAGAGTATTGGGTCACTATATTGGCTCTACCTCGCAAGTGGCCAGCCCAAATTGGTGTTTACCCTTTTAAAATTTCTAAAGAAGAATTCCTGAGCCTCCCTGGCTTGGTACTTTTGGAGGACAGTTGGGGGCATATTCCAATGAACTCTAGCTTTGACTGTTATGCCAGCAAAACTTAAAAATCGCTGTATCACGAGCTTTTTGGTTATTGGTCATAAGATACAGCAAGGCAACCTGAAATGCTATCCTTCTTTCCTATTTGGCTAGGTCTTCATTCTTTTAAATGACCAAATGCAAGTGTCTATGACCCTCGGCTAGTTGGCGCAGCACGGCCTGCATGTAAAGTGATTGGGACTATTATGTTGGCAATCCACGAAAATACCTCTTCTGGGAGTAGAGAATGTGGTCAGGAGCGGCCGGTGTCAGAGGAGAGGTGCAGGGGTGGGGGGTTTGGCAGGAGGGTGGTGGGGGTGGGGTGGAAAGGAGACGACAACGAAAAAAGGGGGGGAAAAGAACTTACCTGCTGCCTGCAACCCACCGCATTGCCAGTCTTCTTTTCCTCTCGTGGCTCCACTGCAGGCACAGGCTCCCAGACTCCCCTGCGGCCAGTGCTGAAGCTGCTATCATGCATGAGAGCAGCTTCAGGATTGGCCTGAGCGCCCTCGATTTACGCTCCCAGGGAGACTGGGAGCCTTTGCTTTGCTATCTCCAACCCAGCAACGCGGCTGAGTTGGAGACAGCTTCAGTGCGCATGACAGTTTGGCCGGCCTCAGACGGCAGGCCAAACCATCATGCGCACTGATAGCAGTGCTCATCACTCCCTGTTTGTGCCCGCCAACCCCTCTAGCTCTGCCCCAAGACTCGGCCAGGAAACAAAATAAAAATATAATAAATCCGGGTTATCGTTTTCTTTCCTTTTTTTACGCTGCTGGCAGGGGGGCAATGCTCCAGCTGAATGTGGGACATAATTGGGTTATGTCACTAGAGGTGGGCAACATTATAGCCCAGGCGTAGTTTAACAGGAGATCTGCGGAAATCTAGAATGAATGTGATTAGCATGTTTTTCTTTACAGGTTAATTACTATTTGCATCTACATAAACTCAGGTTATTACCTTATGGCAATGTTAAGTGTTGTGCACTGCTGTATAAAAAGAAGTATATTATCGCAATGCCAACTAGTTTGTATTTTTGCAAAGAAAAAGGGGCATTTGCATATTATAATACAACCACCTAGATTAAGTTTATTAATATATTAAAGTGCAATTTTCATGATACCTCTTTCTAGTGCAAAGTGAGCTAATGTCAGTAGAAGCCTTTGGACCCAATGTCTATATTACGTAGATTTTGTAAATTACTCACATAAAGAGTTTTAATAGAGTTTGTCCTGCATTTCTTGCAAGATACAGTTGTGAAAACTGGGTACAACATTCCTTTCCTAGATGTGTAATACTAGGGCACAGGCCTTCAATATTATACAGAATATTAAATCCACAAAATTATTTTTGACACAAAGTGGCTATGGAGCTCCTTTTGCAAATCAGAAGCCTTAAAGGACCAAACCTGGGCTTTCTCAAGACTGACTGACCACACTGCAGAGAGATCGAAGGACACATGATGGTGCAGCAGCCAGTGTGACCCTTCCACAGGCAATGCCTGAACAGAGGCAGGAACTTAACGGAGATATTATACTCTTTGAGGTTAAGGAGGTCAATAGTGCACTTGTCACGAGTAAGAGCCCAGAACCCAGCGGGCTACCGCCTGAATTCTACAAAACTGTAGTGTGGTTTGTGGCCTCATAGTCTACATTGCTAAGTTAGCTTAGGCCTGGCTGCCATGATGCCTTTTTTTGCACACGTTACTCTGTGACTTTGTTTTTCCAGACTCTGCTTGTGCCCGGCTATATTAGAACTGTCTGCCTCTTTGCCTTTCACCTTTTCTCCTGTTCCCTGTGGGTTTCGTCTGCACACCATGTACAAGGTCGAAAAACAATGTTCCTTGTTATTGCTGATCTGGTCAGCCCCTCGCACTTAGACATAACACGAAATACAGCTGCATTCGAGAAATTCGTGTGCTTTTAATATTGTGATCTCCCTGTTGGTGGGACTTGGAGAAAAACCTTTCCAGGGAGAAGAGCTGTGCTTGTCTGATGATGTAAACCTTGCATCTAGATATTGAGGTATGGGGGTCCACCTGACAAAGCCCAGAGGTCTTCTATTTTTATAATAAACTAGTTACTAGCACGGGGAGGGTGGTAAGGCAATTTAGCCCTATATCCACTGTCTTTATAAAATGCTGTCCCCGTTTGTATTCTATGGAATTGCAACCATGCTTATTATTTTATCGTTATGCATTATGCTGATAGTACTGGCACGTGTACTTTATCTTAGAGCACGATAGTTGAAATAAACATTTTAAACTATACTGTGTCTCTTATTACGCACGTTGTGGACAAGTATGAGTGAGTAATGAAAGAGTGTTCTTGCTCCCGCGATTCCTGAGAGAGTCCATGTTCTGGGATGTCTAATCATTGGTAGCTTCGATGTAGTACGGAGAACGAATGAGACGCTAAAGCTAGTCGGATTGGGATTGTGGGTACTAAGGTGCATGGTTGGTACACCACTATACGAGGTCCTATTTTCCTGTGCATAGCTCTGTATATGTGCAGAATCCCCGCAACATGGCGCCACCAACGTGGGGCTTCTTATCTGCGAGACGCTTGAGTAGTGCTTGTGCTTGTCTACAATAACCTTCGCTTACGCTTCCGGAAACGTATGTGAGGGTGATACCTCCTATATTGATGTTTTTATAGGTTCTTTCAAGCTTGAAGTTAATAAAAGGTGTTTATGTTAACCCTATATTGTGCTGCCTCACACTAGGTTGTCAATCATTCCTGGTCTTAATGGCGAATATAAATATACCGGCACATAGCCACGCTGTGCTCCGGGCTCATTTATTGGCTTATGGAGTGCCTGACGCAGGTGTAGCTCTCATCTTTGTGGTGCAGGCTGACTCGGCTCACCACTTTGAGGTGTTTTACTCTTGGGTAACTTTTCCGGCGGTGGAAGGAGCTGACAATTTGTTTCATGTTTACGCTCCCACTGCCTTATCCAATGCATATCAGCCTTATCAGGCTCTTGAAGTACCACTTACGGCATGGCAACACGATATTTGGTTTAATGGCGCCCTCCCACATCCGGTCACCCCGGTTCGTTTAGGCCCCTTATCAGTAGAGGGGGCCACTTGGCCAGTCTTGGCCGGGTATACCACACATCCGCGTTACTTGACGCTTGCGGTTGATGAACTGCGCGCATTGCATACGTCTTTAATCCGCGTGCACAGAGCTTTGGTACAATATGTTACAGGCAACGTCCAGGGGGCCCCTCCTGGAGTTGCGGCGCATCCAGCTGGACCGGGCGGTGTAACCATAAGTCCCGTCATGGTTAATTCGGTGATGGGCAAGCGCCCACAAAATAAGGATGATTTGCCTTATTGGCTTGCAGAAAAATTTGACCAGCTGGAGGCAGTTTTTCCGAATACTTCTCCTGTGGAAAAACACAGGATTTTGACGATTAGTTTGCCGAGAGACTTAATTCCCGAGTTGGCGGAATGCAACAACTGGGGTAAGGTATTCGCAGCAGTGTATGCGAAGTGTTTCGGTACTCCTTCCATGACGGTTCTCCCCTCTGTAATTAAACGGGTGCAGGATGAACATGGCCCTGAAGCGGCTGTGGAATTGGGGATGAGACTGGTGGGAGTGTTTGATGTAGTGGCTGATCTAATCCTTGCGAACGTCAAGTCGCTAATGCTTTGGCTTTGGTCCCGGAGCCGGACAAGCCGCGCGAATTGCCGAAAATTATTGCACGGGCTTATAAGACCATTGGCCGCAATAGTTTGGGAGTTAAGCCTTTTGCTAAAACGCAGACTCAATCACACCCAAACCAAAAACTCAGTCTGAGAAAGAAGAGAAACCGTTCTTTACTAAAAAAGAACTGGAGGTTGAAAAAACAGGGTAAGCAACAATAAAAACCAGGGTCGCGTGCTGCATCCCCGGTTTCCATATCTTCTGAACGCACTTATGATTTGCGCGACAGAGCGAGAATTAAATCTCCAGATAGATTTCAAGTCCCTGACCCGCGTTCTCCTCGTTCTTCACAGGCACCATCGACCTCCCAGACTGGTGGAGGAGATCACCAGGATAGAGGCAGGGGTCGTGAGGCCCCACAGGGACGAGACCAACCTCGACAACCAGGCGGAGGGAAACCAGAAGAATTTCCACGTTCTCGCCCACAGTTTCAGAAGAAAAAAGTTGCAGCTTTAACAGCGAGGTATGCCACAGACGGTGAGAACGAGACTCCTGAATTGGACGTGGGCAGTGACGATGCTCGACAGCGCAGCGGAAGTTACCATAGTGCGGGAGGCACTGCGTCCTCATGTGGAGGCGGCAGCAACTGACACATTCATTACTGTCGAGACAGCTGACACCCGAGTGGCACCCCCTGACAGACTATTTAATATTGTCATTCAAATTGAAGGTGACATTGAGCGTGTTATTAAAGGGATTTTTTGGGGAAAATCTGACCTCTTCTTACAACATTTTGTTGGCAGAGGCGGATTGGCCACCCCATTCGTACTTGCTGTTCGTAGAGGGGCGGAGGTCATCCTTCCGAGCTTTTCTCGTCATGTCCTCATGGACAAAGTGGAGGCTCTCGCAGCTGAATGGGCTGGGGCCCTGGCTCCGGCGCTATACCGTAACCACGTGGGCTGGGATGAGGATTCTCCACCCCATGATATACCCTTGCGGTCTCTGCCGCAGCCCCAACCCCAATATCCCCTCCGGCGGGAGGCTAAAGGTCCCGTTTCAGACATTCTGACACAGTTAGAATATCAAGCAGTAACTGAAACATGCGTATCACCAATGAATAATCCACTTTTTGCGGTTCTAAACCCGATGGGTCGTACCGTTTAGTTTTGGATTACCGACATTTGAACTCTCATTGTCGGACCTTTGCGGTACAAAATACCCACAGTTCTGCGCTCGTAGACAGTCTTGTTCGAAAAAAATATAAAACGACACTTGACCTATCCAATGGATTTTACACGCACAATTTGTCCCCGGAGTGCAGCCAATGGAGTGCTTTCACTTCCGGTGGGAAACAGATTAAATTTCGGCGTTTGCCCATGGGCTACAAAAACAGCCCGGGGGTCTTCGCCGCCCGTGTTGTATCTTTGTTGGACAGCATAGACCCAGATGCGTATTCGTACTTCGACGATATCTATCTGACAGACGACGAATTATGGCCGCATCTTTCCCGTGTGGACCGCATTATTCTTGAATTTGCGGTCCTGGGATAGAAATTTAATTTTGCCAAATCACACATCGCAGAATTCACTGTTTTGTTTTTGGGCTATGAGCTCAACAATGAAGGTAGGGGCTTAGCTCCCCATTTCTTGGAGAAGTACGCCCTTTTGCGCCCTCCAACCACCCTGAAGAAGCTTCAGTCATTACTGGGATTTCTAAACTTCGGGCGTTCTTACATTCCTGAATATGCCCAGCGTATCAAGCCTCTCTATGCCTTGATACAACCTAACTTTTCGAATCATGCTGGCTTCCTGAGCATTCCTCTATACTGCACTCTTTGCAGTCTGATCTACTTGAATCTAGATTCTTGTTGACTCGTGATAACCACACGAACCTGATGATTAGAATTGTGCCAGGGGCAGTGGGTTTCACGTACTTAACGTTTAACGAAGGTGACACAGTACCTATTGCATACAAGTCGCATCTTTACACTTCAGAGGACTTGCGCTTTTCCTCTGTGGAGAAAGTTTTGACTGCAGTGCAAATGGCGATTCTTAAGGAACGCGCACTGGCACAGGGAAAACGCATTTTGGTGGTAACACCATATCCTGCAAACACAAAAAGGCTGCCCCTCACGTGGGTTCCTACAGTTTCCTACAGAGTTATGCTGAGATGCAACACCAGTGGGGGCATCTCATAAAAAGTTTCGGACTGGCCTCACACACCGCCCGGTGTCATGCTTCATCATAGGCTGTCCTCGCCCTCTAAAAACTTCGTTTGATAGAGGGCGGGCATACACCTGGAGACAGGGATGCACTTCTACAACTAAGTGATAGCCGTGTGAAAGTGAAAGGTGATTTAAAAACCATCACACCTGTCACTCAACTGTGTTTTATTCAGGGAACAGATGTATGGTATTAAAATAGGTGTACGGTGATCTGGGACATTATTCTCCCTTCACCGTATTAAGTGCGGTCAACATGTTTCTGCGTTAGTGTCCCCGTAGGGTACGTCGCATCGGTTCTCTCTACAGGCGTCCTCTCGGTCTCCCCGTCGAGAGGACGCCTGTAGAGAGAATCGATGGGGTTTCTTCCCTGTCCTAGACGCAAAGTTAAAAATTGCCGCATTAGCCCGGGCCATATCCCCTTTTTTCTTCACTATTAGGGGTCCCCATTTTAGTTGGTCATCAAAAAGAACCCCTAAATAGGAGAAAACGTTAGTGCGTGGAATCTTAACCGAGCCAACACTAAATTGAAAACTTATTTGTGTGATGCCCCACCTTCATTACAAAGGATTTGGAGTTGTTAATTGCCAAATCCCGATTAGACATGAATCTGGCAAATGCCTCCAGAAGGGATTGCAAGCCTATTGCAGTTCTTGATATGAGGACGGCGTCGCCTGCATATAGCAGAATCGGGATACCGCGCCGTCCTACATATGGGTAATCCACCCCTGTTGCTTTTAAGGCGGACTCCAGATCATTAATATAAAAATTAAACAGGAATGGGGCCAGAATGCATCCCTGTCGTACTCCCTTTTTTATTTCAAAGTCCCTGGTGACCCGCAGATCCTGGGAGAACCTAACATTAGCTTTCGTTGATTTATGCAGGTCCTCTAAGAAGTTCACAATACTGCTGTCCACCCCCGTTGCCCTCCACAATTTAGCACTGTTAACGCAATCGAATGCGGAGGACAGATCCATGAAGGCAAAATAGATGTTTCCGGGGCGAGCAACAGTATATTTACCCAGGATCATGAATAGGTTTAGACACTGTGCAAACGTGGAACGTCCCGGGCGGAAGCCATACTGGGCACCCAACAGGATCTCATGGTCCTCCGTCCATGTTTGCAATCTCTGTAAAAGGATCCGTCCCACCACCTTGACCGCAGAGTCAATGAGAGAAATTGGTCTGTAGCAGTAAGGGCTGGCCCTGTCCCCCTTCTTGAATACGGGGGACTATGGTGGAAGTAGCCCAAGACTTGGGGCATCCATTCTTGGCCGCTGCGTTAAACACAGCAGCCAGAACCGGTGCCCAAAACAGGGGGTCAGACTTAAATAAATCCGGGGGGATCCCGTCTGGGCCTGGTGCCTTATTAATGGATAGCCCTGCAATGCCATCCAGGACCTCACCTTTGTCAAATGTTAGTGCTGGAGCATTTGGATCCCAACTCGCCTCATAGTCTACATTGCTAAGTTAGCTTAGGCCTGGCTGCCATGATGCCTTTTTTTGCACACGTTACTCTGTGACTTTGTTTTTCCAGACTCTGCTTGTGCCCGGCTATATTAGAACTGTCTGCCTCTTTGCCTTTCACCTTTTCTCCTGTTCCCTGTGGGTTTCGTCTGCACACCATGTACAAGGTCGAAAAACAACGTCCCTTGTTATTGCTGATCTGGTCAGCCCCTCGCACTTAGACATAACACGAAATACAGCTGCATTGGAGAAATTCGTGTGCTTTTAATATTGTGATCTCCCTGTTGGTGGGACTTGGAGAAAAACCTTTCCAGGGAGAAGAGCTGTGCTTGTCTGATGATGTAAACCTTGCATCTAGATATTGAGGTATGGGGGTCCGCCTGACAAAGCCCAGAGGTCTTCTATTTTTATAATAAACTAGTTACTAGCACGGGGAGGGTGGTAAGGCAATTTAGCCCTATATCCACTGTCTTTATAAAATGCTGTCCCCGTTTGTATTCTATGGAATTGTAACCATGCTTATTTTATCGTTATGCATTATGCTGATAGTACTGGCACGTGTACTTTATCTTAGAGCACGATAGTTGAAATAAACATTTTAAACTATACTGTGTCTCTTATTACGGACGTTGTGGACAAGTATGAGTGAGTAATGAAAGAGTGTTCTTGCTCCCGCGATTCCTGAGAGAGTCCATGTTCTGGGATGTCTAATCATTGGTAGCTTCGCTGTAGTACGGAGAACGAATGAGACGCTAAAGCTAGTCGGATTGGGATTGTGGGTACTAAGGTGCATGGTTGGTACACCACTATACACCAAGGTCCTATTTTCCTGTGCATAGTTCTGTATATGTGCAGAATCCCCGCAACAAAACCTATGCTTCACTACTTGCCCCCACATTTGAAAAAGCTTTATGACGAGGCCATGACAGCTGCCTGTCTTCCACCAACACTATGCGAAGCATTACTTATATCACTACCCAAACCCGATAGGGGCCCTGAGGCGTTAGAATCCTACCGACCGTTAACGCGTGTAAATGAAGATTATAAATTACTCACTAAGATCTTAGCAGACCATCTGACTCCCTTAGTTCCGCAGCTGGCCCACCCGGACCAAAATGGATTTGTACCAGCCAGAAATACCTCCCTTAACCTAAGTCGATTCTTCTGTGTGCTGGAGTATGCCCCCTCCACATGGCGCCATGCAGGGTCTGGTGCTCGACTTAGAAAAGGCTTTTTACTCTCTAGAGTGGGCCTATTTGTTTGAGGTGCTACCTCGATATGGCCTGGGGACCCGCTTTCTCCGCTTGATCAAACTTGTCTTTACCCGCCCCTGTCTGGGTAAAAACGTGACACCCCTTATCTGACCCGATCCTGATCTGCAGAGGTACCCGCCAAGGATGCCTATTATTCCCACTTCTCTTCTCCTTGGCTTTGGAGCCTCTGGCTCAGATCCTTGGGGAACAGGGACAGCACTGGGGTATACTGCTCAGGATGCCCTTCACTCAGTTTTGCTCTTTGCAGATGATATGCTCCTATACCTTAAAGACATCTATGGCGTCCCAGCAGCCATAGCGCAGACACTTAACAGATTTGCGGAGGTGTAGGGCTTCAGGGTCAGTTAGTTAAATACTTTTATTCGGCTGACAGCCATAAAAAGATAAAAACACATACACACAAACAGATCAACAAAACTAGATCACAATAAAAATGATACATATATATCTCAGGGTACATAATGCAATCTAATGACACTAAAAAACTGACCAGGTTGTAACAATAAATGAAAAAAATCAGTTTGGCAAAGACTCTAAAGGCTGGTTACAACAAAGGCAGGGGCTCTAGCCTGAGATAGAAAATGTATGTTTCTTAAGAAACGTTAAAGTTCTCCACTTTTCCAATTCTGAGCTCTTGTTGAGCATAACTTAACAACAGTGCTCCGAATCTAACAGCCGTAAACGTTGCAGGCTTAAAATGTGTGATCTAAAACCATAAGAACCAATAAGAACCAATGGTGGACATAAATGTTGCGATCTGGGGAGAGCATAAAATGGCCAAATGTTTGCTTGGATATGTTATCAGACGGACAATGGGGTAGAGTAGGGAACCAAGTGCCCTGCTGAGGATAAGCTACCAGAAAGTGCAAAGTGCTTAATCTAAAACGGGTCAAATAAAATCTATCTTCAGGGTTCAAGATCCACAATAAATATGGTTTTTGGAATTTTTTTTATATAGCGCAAACTTGATCCGAAGGTATCAGAGTGCTTTACATGAGCACCCGTTGCGTTACAGACGGACAAATTCATTCTTTTTTTTTTGTAAGGCACGTGGAGATTACATGATTTGCCCTGAATCACAGGATGTTGAGCGTCCCTGCCGAGACTCAAACCCGGTTCCCCAGCGTTGAGGTCGGCCGCTCTAGCAGTAAGGCCACATCCTCTCCCCAGTTCCATTCTTTCAGCAGGTTTTATATCTAGGTAAGGGCAGACTGAACTCATAGATGAGCATTTAGAGAGTCTGACCTGATCTCTGTGTTGATAAAAAGAAATTTCACCTGGTTCTTTGTGCTATTATCAATTACATTAGGTGAGAGAAACAGATTCGGGAGACCAAGTTTGGAAAAATTCCTCTTAACATAGGCCAACCAGGGGATGGGGTCCGAACGGCCTTGTCTTAAGCAGTCCTCAACGACCAATCAGGTAAATATGGTGTGGGGCGAGGGCCAGATCTTAACCCAAAGAGGCAATGGTACAACCTTGACAATGTCCTCCAAAAACGGACGTCCAAGTTCCAGATGGCGGTACTCTTGGAAGAAGCCAGCAATCTGCACATAAATTTATTCTCTATCGATTGAAAGCTTCCAGGTGAAGTATAGCCCCAAACACCAGCCCTATAAATTCCCAGAGAAAAACATTTGCTTTTATACAAAGTCATTAGCTCCTTGATTGGCTTATGACCTAATTTCTTGGAGAATTTAAAAATCGCATCTATAGCCCCAGCGAATTTACAAGTTCTGTGGTTCAGGGGCTTGTCCCATCGCAAAGTATCTGTCAGCAAGACCCGAAGGTAATTAAAACCCTGCACCTTGGTGATTGGGATACCATCTATGGTGTGTGTGCGTGAAGAGGTTTTTTTCGGTCCACAGATCATATGATGTGATTTCTGGTGGTTTATTCTTAAATTTAACCCCCCCCCCCATAAAATCATTAAAAGAATCCAGTAGCAACTGCAGTCCATTCACAGAGCGGGCATTTAAAACCGCGTCATCCGCGTAAAGTAAAACGGGAACTGGACAACGTCCAACCATTGGGACATCTTTGCCTCTTGCCACAAGCTTCACTTCAAGAGCGCTAAAATAAAAAGGAGATAAAAAGGGGGCTGGAGTAAATCCTTGGCTCATACATTTGCTGGAATTAAAGGCAGGAGTGCACTCCCCATTAGTACCAAATTGGACTTGAGCCATTGTACCACAGTGGAGATGTTTCAAAAGGTCAATTAGGGCTACATCAATCCCTGATTTGCCCATCATAACCCATAACTTATTCTTGTCAACCAGGTCGAGCGCACTGTAGAGGTCCATAAAAGCCATATGGAGAGCTCATCCCCTGACTTGGATATATTTCCCAGATAGCAAAAGCAGATTCAGGGTTTGCTCGACCATACCAAGCCCTGGCCGAAACCATATTGCACTTCTGAGAAATAATTTTTCTCCACAGCCCAATCTTCTAATTTTTGCAGGATTACCCTCCTAAAGATCTTTACAGAGGAGTCCAAGAGGGAAATTGGTCGGTAGCAGGTTGGACAATTTCTATCCCCTTTTTATATTTTCTGATGATGATAGACTTCTTCAGGAATTATGGATATCATCATAAATAAACATTTGTTAGCAGGGGAGTCCAAAAAGTGCAATTCTGTCTGAAAATGTCAACGGGCACTCCATCCGGCCCTGGCACCTTTCCTGCCAATGACTTTAATATAGCTATAGTTACTGCGCTAACTTCAATAGAATCACTTAGAGTGAGGATTTCGACAGAAGCGAGGGGTCTAACCTCACCTGGAACATGGGGTGGAGGGTCGTGGCCGAATATTTTAGAGAAGTGATTGACCCACTCTGCTTCAGGGATATGTCATTCAATTCTTGGCTGATTGTCGTCAGTAAAGAAAGGCTGTGGAGTCTCTAAATTCAGAAGCGGCTTGCTAATCTTCCCATGCCTGCCTCCTTACCTCCTGTTTCCTCTTATCTAGAGGGGATTTATATGCGGCCCTGGCATATCTAACCTCCTCAACATTGCAGGGTGATGCATTTGAAACCTATTTAGCTGTTTTAAAGCAACAGTGCGAGCGGTATTAAACCATTTAACGGGTGGGGGGGGCATTTGCTTTTTCCTGGCAACCAGCAAACTTGAAGCGCGTTTATAGAGACCTTCAAAACTTTCAAAAACTTCCCCAACCAATCCCTCCTCAGATAGACAGAACATCACTTCCTCTAGATTTATTGTGATTAAGCTCTCGAAGAATTCTACATGATCCACATTTGCCCATTTGAGCGAATACCATGAAGTTTAGAGTACTGAAGATCAGGGGCAAGACTGCACGTTTGAGATTTGAACAAAGGACATTTTAAGCTAGCATCAATATGATTATGATCGCAGATTATAGAGGGAAAAATGTAAGGGGAAAACAATATAAAATCTATTGTAGATCTGTTCCCCCTTCCTGTATAAGTAGGCGGAATAAAAACACCTTCCTTAAGAAAATCTGAACTGAAAAATAAACTATGTTTAGTTATTACCTGGTTCAGCGCAGACCCATACGGTGTATGGATAAAATGTGTTACATTTTCTTCTTGCCAATCAGTAACCCCACAGACATGGTCACCTCTGAAAGGGCATGTAGAAATATTAAAGTCGCCCATCCAGAGAATGGCCTTCCTATCTGGGTGTCTCTCGCAATAATTAGTTAAAAATTGGTCCAGTTCAAAAAGATTAAAATAAAAGTTAATTAATGAAACATCCAAGAACCCAGTAAACAGGGGCTACACAGCACCTTTTCAACTTTCAAATTACTTATTCTAATAGAAATGAGTACCTCTAATCCCCTCTTCAGCCTGCCTGACGTGGATGGTGTGGCGACTATGCAGAAGGATCGAAACCCATTAATGCTTCCATTTCTAACGATAATGGCATTACTCCTAGTCCTACTCCCTCGCCTTCCTTCAGCACAATTGAGGCCCCGCCTCCCACCCAGACCCACCCCCAGCATAAAAACTCTGCCCGCCCCCACCTCCACCTGTACGTAAACAAGCCGAGCTAGCACTCAGATGAACCGGACCGGGAGGGAGGGAGGGTCCTTGAAGGAAGGCGAGGAGTAGGACTAGGAGTAATGCCATTATCGTTAGAAATGGAAGCATTACCTCCCGTCCCTCCCTCGCCTTCCTTCAGCACAATTGAGGACATAGCAAGCAGAAGAAAACGGAGACGGACAGCTGAGTGCGAGAGAACACCAAAACAGAAACAGTGCCCCAAACACAGCAGATCAACATCCCAGGAACCCAGCGGCCCAGAACAGCAGACAAACGTCCCAGACACGCAAACGGACAGTGACAGTCAAACGGAGAGGGAGAAGACCAGGACGCAGGCCAACAGATCCCACAGAGGAGCCCACCCGACAGGACACCACAACCGGCAGGGATCGCAGCAAAGCACGCCTGACATCAAGCAACGCAGCCACCGAAGCCGCCAAACAGCGAGAGGAACACCCCCGAACCCCCACAGGAGGAACCACCCCCAAAAGACAGACAGTCAGCAAGACCGGGGACCAAAACCAACGACCCAACAGAGCAGAGGAAGGCCAAACAACCACCGCAACCGGATCAAAGCAAAACGAGAACCCACAGCCGATCCAACACCCCC
Source organism: Calotriton arnoldi (assembly GCA_963921515.1). Taxonomy (NCBI): domain Eukaryota; kingdom Metazoa; phylum Chordata; class Amphibia; order Caudata; family Salamandridae; genus Calotriton; species Calotriton arnoldi. Next base: position 671,547 of record CAWUFW010000811.1, read on the forward strand.
AAGCGCAGCGCAGAGGGATGGCAACCAAAAAACAAGGCCCAAAAGACAAGAGCCGCAACCCGAGACCCCCAAGGGGACCAAAGGGAGGACAGCCAATACCAGCAGCCAAGACCCCGAAGGGAAGGACCAGACAGGGCGAGGGGGCACCAGACCCCCGCCAACCCGCAAGAACGCCAGGAGCATCAAGAAGCCAGAGAGCCGCCCACAGCACCCGCAGAAGGAGACACCGACAAACCCAGAAGAACCCCACCCGGAAGGAATCGCCATGCCAAACATAGGCCAGCCACCACGGGAACAACACCCAGAGCAGAACACCAGTCCAAAAGGACCGCCCATGCCAAGCCCAGGACAGCAGAGAGGAGGACCGACGGGAAGGCAGCCAAGCAACCGCCAAACGACCAGGAACCCCCAACCCAGCAAAGCCCAGACGCACCACCAGGCAGCAGGTGAAACCCCCACACAGAACCCAGGGGAAGGGCCGGAAACATCAAAGAGAACGGAACCACCGTAAGGACCCACACCCGAACGCAACAGAAGTCGGACAGGAGAGGAGACCAAGGCACCCCAGGCCAACGGGGAGCAACCAACAACCCCCGAGCCACCCGACCAGAACCAGAAAGGCCCCGAGCAGCGGAAAAGGGGGGAGAAAGGCCCCCAGAAGATCCCGAGGCACAGGAGAGGGAAGGCCAACGACCCCCCCCAAGCCCCGGGACCCCAGCCCAGAGACCAGAACCGGGCCAACAAGGCCCTCCCCGGATCCGCAACAGGACCACCACAGGGAGGCCCCAATGACCCACCAACAGGCAGGCCACACAGGGAAGAAGAGAGAAACGAGGGAAAAAGGAAGGACCCAGTACAACAGACCCGCCAGCCCAGAGGCCACCCGCCGAAGGGAGAGAGCCAACAGCCCCAACACCCAGACCGGAGCCAGAGAAACAGGACGCCGGCAAACAAGGAATAAGGACCAGAACCTGGACCCACCCAGAGGGCGGACAGAGGACCACGCCCCCAGAACGCCAGACCGAACCAACACCCCAGGGGCCCAGCAGAGAGCCCCGAAAGAGCACCGGGGCAAGCCCCCAACAACTGCCAGCAGGAGGAACTCCGGGAGACCAGCAGGGACAGCACCCCGAACCCGAACAGACCCCAGCCAAGCCCGCACCCGGACAGGCCGGCGGCCAAGCCACCACAAGCGGAGCCGGAGGAGGCAGCAAATAGCCAGCCAGAAAGCGACGGAGGGAGAGCCACCAGGATAGCTCCCCTGACAAGGACCTAAAAGGGCAGCGGGGACAAAAGACCCCAGAGACCAACCCAACAGGATCCAGACGGCCAGGCGGAGAAGAAGAAAACGAGTCCCGGGAACTGGAAAACGCCCCAGAAGCCAGGAGCCCCATCCCTGTAGCCACAGGACCGCCGGAGGAGCCACCCCCGGACAACAAGGCCCGAGCCAGCGAAGGAAGAGAGACCAGACGCAGGCAGGACAAGGGAACATTGCCACGCAAAGGCCGAAAACGAGCCCCAACGAACACCAAGCCCCGAGAGGGGACCAGAGAGACACCCCCCAGGCCACCAACAAACCCGATCCCCAGAAGAACCACCAAGGTCCCCCCGAACAGACCGAGCAAAAAGACACGCCGGCCGCACACAGCAAGAGGCCGACCGACAGAGAAGGACGAAGGAAAAACCCTCGCATGAAGGAGAGCCACAAGAGGCACCAGGACCTGCGGGAAGACCCAGGGCGAGGGCCGTAGGCCGAAGGGAAGGACGCAAAACCGAAAGGGCGTCATCCACAGCGAACCGCAGAAAAGAAGCGGCAACTGGGAAGCAGAGAGAAGCGTCCCCGAGACCCACGGCACGCCAAAAGAAGTCAGGCAGAACCAGAGGAACGACGGCCGAAAGGGCCAACACCAGGAAGGGAAAGGGCCGAACGCAGGAGCAGACCCACAGGAGAGCCAGGACAGGCCGAAGCCGCCGGACACCCCCAACCCCAGAAACAGAACGGAGAGGGCCCCAGGCCCGGGCTCCACGACAGGAACCCAGCAGACCGACCACAGGGCAAGCCAACAGGACACCCCGTCCAGCAGAGCCACCACGCGGGGACTGGAGATAGGCAGGGGAGGCAACCGAACCCCCGAATCCGGAGGAACCTGCACCAAGTCGACCCTCAAAGTACACAGGACCCAGCCAACAGAAAACGGGCCGCCGCCACCAAGGAAGAAAAGGCCGCAGATGACCACCCACCGCAGGGAACCATCCAGACAGCAGCGACAGGGACCCAGCCGGGCAGGATCCCCAGGCGAGGAGGCAGGGAGCCAGGGTGAAAACAGGCCAAAAACCGTACCCACCGGAAAGGCGGAGGAGACGCCCACATCGGGGACAAAGGAGAGGCCCCAGGACAAGGCACCCCAGAAAGGCAGGACGCCCCACACAAGGAAAGGCACGCAGAAGCCCCAAGGCGGCCAGAAGGACAGAGGACATGCAGCCCACAGTACCGAAAAGACCCAGGCAGGCACCCATCCAGGCACGAACCAGGCCCGACCCCGCCGAACAGCAGAGACCGGACAAGAGCAGGGGGGGTGGGGACCGGGCGCCACGGCCGGATGCCCTAACAGCCGCCGCCAAAGCCACGAAACCCCACACCAAGGAGGGCGCAGAAGAAGCCGAGAACAGGCCAGCGCCACAGCACCAGCCAAGCAGAACAGCCGACCCGCCAAGCAGTGCGGTCAGGACAGAGTCCAACAGCCCAAAGGGAGGAAAGGGGCGAACACCCCCAACAAGCAAAGCCGCCGGAGGAAGCAAGGGACCCGCAGCACCGCAGGAAAAAACCCACTGATGCAAAAGAGGGCGTGAAGGAACCTGAAACCAATCAGGACCAACACAGCACAGAAGGAACGCACAGGGCCGAGGAAAAGAGATCGCACACAGCAGGCTCCGCAGGCAACAGACAAACAGTCGCCAGCCGGGCGGGCCACAGTGGATAAAGCAGCAAGTACAATCCACACAAAAAGTGAAAAGAGCACGAAATACAGCAAGCACGGGCAACGCACGCCACTCCCACAGCACCAATCCCCACACCGGGACCGAAGGGCAAGCCCAACCAGAAGGGCCGGGAACACCAAGGAAGAATCCCACAGACCCCGCCCAGCAGGGAAGAGGAAAGCCCAGCCGAACAGCACAGGAGCCCAAGCGACCCTCCACACCCCCGGAGCCAAAGGCATCGCCAGAGGCGGGAGAAGGCCCAATACCCCAGGACCCAGACGGAAACCAGCCGCCCACAGGATCCGCCGGACGAGGACGGGATGGACCAGAAGGCAGCGGCCGAGCCCGTAAGCACCGGACAGAGCAGCCTCAATCAAGTCCCGCACCAGCCACAGACATGAGAGGCACCGTACCCCCGCGGAGCCCATGCGTCCAGGGCACCCCAGGGGACCGGAGACCAAGCAGCAGAGGAAGAAGACACCAGAATGCCCCCAACAACCTCAAGCGACCCAGGGCAGCAAGCGGAAAAATAGCCCCCAGCAGCCCCAAGACAAGGCAGACAGACGACCACACCCGTCAAGAGAAAACAGCAAGACACAGTACATGGCACTCCAAAAGGAAAAAGGAACAAACACCGGGTCAAAAACCCGTCCTACCAGGTCTCCGTGATGTGTGCAGTCCGGGAGCAAAGGCAGCCAAGCAGGCCGACCCGGAAACACAGCCCCAGCCACAGGAGGACCGCCAAACAACGCAGCAGCTTCCTGAGCCACCGCTCCGCCCCCATCCACGAGGGAGACGAGGAGAGGAGGCATCGCCAGGAGAACTCCGTCGAGGGCACCGCCGTCGCAGAGAACCAACTCGAAGACTCCCCGGCACTGCCACAGGGAGGAACTGAAGGTAAGTCTCACTAGGGAGACAGAAAAAAACAGGTGGAGGTGGGGGCGGGCAGAGTTTTTATGCTGGGGGTGGGTCTGGGTGGGAGGCGGGGCCTCAATTGTGCTGAAGGAAGGCGAGGGAGGGACGGGAGGTAATGTCAAAATCCTCAAGGGCCCAGGCCTCGTGGCAGCATACTATGTCATGCTTATTTATTAGCTCTAGGCAGTCCTCATTATCCTGTTTCTTTCTGATTCCTGCTATGTTCCAAGATAGGAAACAAAGACTATCTGGCCCAGCAGTGTCAACAATGATAGTGGGTTTGGTCAAAGTCTCTCACCTGCGAATCTTGACGCTAGCATCAGAAGAAGGGAAAGGTGAAGAAGACGAGGCAACTGCAGATGCAGCCAGTCATTCCACATCTGACATGCATGAAAGGGGAGCGAAACGTTTTTCATGAACATTGGGATTGGTGGGCTGAGCAACTGGTTGAGGCCTGGCTCCAGCATGTTTCACGTCCTCTGTAGCATGGTCAAGGGCTGATAAAAGAAGCCCATTGGGAGCGCAGAATCTTACACATCCTGTTCACACGATGATCCAGTCTGCGCAGTAGTTCGCTTACCAGGCGGGGATTCCTGAAATTTACCACCACACAATTGCCCCTTGAATATTTAGGAGAATAGCCCAGCCAGACGACCCTCCTAACCATAAGGCGTTCATCCACCAGGTCAAACGTCCAACCTGAGCTTGATTTACACGAATGGGCGACTTTATTCTTTAAGCCGTGCCAGCCAGTCTTCGTGCATGCCTGCCTTCACAGGAGCGACGCCTTCGAGTATGATCACATACGGTGTGCACTCGGGCAGAAGTTTAAGGCGGCCCCCACACTCCTATCCCCCATCCGTGTTGATCTTTAAACCTGCATGCACGTGAGAAGGAATGTTATTAACCACTGGGGGAGGATTCGGTTCTGTGGATGAGCTACCAGGTAGGGAATGGGTTGATCTTTGAGGGTGAGAGGGGGATAGGTGGGTTTTAAAGGCATGACTGATACAGCCTCAGGATCAAAATTTGTTGCACAAGTTGATGGAGCAGAGAAAATAAAAATGTTTAACTCCTAACAAATTTTATAATTAATTAAATAAAATGTTCGTTTAAATGTATTAATCAACACTGTATGTGTGGGAATGGTAACATGCCAATGTGTGTGCTAAATAATCTATTAATGGATGTACGTGTGTCTAATTATAACGTAAAAATAAATGCGTACTAATTAAAAATAAATGCATGTTTGTGCTTCATAGAAATAAAACGTGTCGTTGCAAAAACAATAGTGATGGTAAGTAAGTGTCATGATTAGGCATAGATAGGACGGAGAGCGTACATAGACACTCACATGTGTAAATGAAAATATGAATGTTGTACTACATCTCCCAGAAGTCACTGGGAGAGATTAGCCGTTTCACCTGTGTGCTCAGGTACATAAGCCCCGCCTTTTGTTTTACTCGGGGCTTGTCACTCAAGTTCAAACGTCTTGCCAGATAGCTGCTTCCTGCTACGCCTGCCGTTAGTGGCTGCCTGATATTCAAACACCCTCGTCTACCGAAGAAACCGGGGCCTTCCTGAAACCTAGGAGAGATTGCCAGTGACTGTAGTGCGACTGCAATTCCCCGGCTGACTTCAGGCCCTGCCTTCAAAGTACGCGCGGTTGCGCGAGGAATCCTGAAACGCTACTGCACGCATTTACGCTGTAGCGCGACCGATCATTTAATCCCAGACAGGGGGCCCGATCGGAAGACGCGCGCTGAAGCGCATTTCTACGTACGTTCCCTGGGGGGCCAAGCCTTGTTCAAAGTACACGCACCGGAGTGTGAGTCCGTAACAGAGACAGGCTCAGAAAACATCCAAGAGCTGTTGAGAGGCTCGGAGTGCTTGCTGAGATTTGTTTTTCTTTTCTACCGAGCAAAAGGTTGTGTCGGTACACGCTGAATTGTGTAACAAAGGAAAAAGACTTCCTTGGGACTCAAGTGGAACTACTCACTGCTACCAGAGGATTATCCGACCTCAGATAAGTACCTCTAACCAGACTTAAAGACATGGTGTTTGATTCCTATTATTACCCTGTAGGAATCTTTTTGATTTACTTTTTTATATATAATTTTGCGTTTATGTTGGAATATATGCAGCAGCATTTCCTGTAAGTACTTACACATATAGAAGTATTGATTATGGTAGCATAAAGGGGGAGCTTCATGTATGTGTCCTTGTGTCTCACTTACAGGGCAATTGTAGGAGTGAGGTCTACAACTCCCGAAGACAGCCTCGATACATGTTTTTCTGCTGCGACTTTATTGTTTCATTTGTCCCTTTTTCCCTTTCCCCTACGGTGGTGAGACTAGTAGAGTGATACATATATACTCACTGGTGTTTCCATATAAAGGGAAAGGGTTAAACTAGCAACAACCACCGTTCCCGCTGTATCCGGCTTGAGAAGGTTAGTGGTTAACCTTCCTCTGTTGTGACAGAGTGACAAGACCACGGTTACTTACGGCCCGAACGATGGACACCAACACTGTTCTTACATCAGTGTTGGAGACGTTAACCGCATTAAGGATGGAGGTAGATGCTTTTCGGGAGAAAGCCTAGAGTTACGGAGCGAGATGGGCACCATGAGGCGAGAAGTGGCAGGTCTGTCCCGCACTAGCCCTACAGTTACTCGGGGGCTCATTATATTAAGAATTGGACTCTACCACCACCGACTTCACAGAATACAGACACAGGGCAGTCGGCCCAGGTCCCGGGAGGGGGAGTAGGTCCGTCCACCATCCAGGTGATACAGCCCGCACAGTTACCCTTAGCCCCGCCTGAAAGGTTCTGTGGGGATCCCAAAAAATTTGGTATTTTTCTGGGGCAGTGTAAATTACACTTTATGTGCAAACCTGCGGTGTTTCCAACCGATCAAGCAAAGACGGCCTTTGTGATGTCTTACCTTGGAGGGAATGCTGCTAGTTGGTCCCTCCCCCTTATAGAGAGGGATGATCCTTTTTTGCGTAACTTTGACACCTTTTGTGAGGAAATGCGCAAGTTGTTCGATAGAAAGGCACACCAGCTCTCTTTAGATAGAGAATTGATTACACTAAAACAGGCTACACAAGACCTACTAACATATATCACCACATTCAACAGGCTCATCGCGGAAACAGATTGGCCCATGGAGAAAAGAACTTCCTTATATTATCAAGGGTTGAGAAGCGAACTGAAGGATGTCTTGGCTCAGGTGGTGCATATGCCAGCTACTTGCAATGAACTCATCGACCTTACTGTTCAGTTGGACCATCGGCTTCAGGAGAGAAAAGGAGACAAACAGCGTACGGAATCCAGATATTTTTCACCCCGTCCTAGACCTCTGGCGGAAGAACAGTCCCAGGCCACGAACGGGGCAGAACCAATGCAAATAGGTGGTATACGAGGACCACTAAGTCAAGAAGAAAGAGAGCGAAGGTGAAGACAACGCTTATGCATGTACTGTGGTAAATCCGGGCACTTTATCAAGGACTGCAAAACGAAAACTAAGACAACATATAAAAGCTATAAAGATAACAAGAGCGTCCCTGTGGTAGATTTTCTACCTGAGAATACGGGAAACTAAAGTGCTCAAACAAGCTACAGATCCCTTGTTTGAGGCCACTAGACGAAGAGGTCTGTCCGGCTGTGGTTAATACCGTTCAAAATACAGTGGCCCATATGAACGTGTGTGTCTCATTGGAGATACCTGGGGTTGGGCCCGTACTAGTACACGCTCTGTTGGACTCTGGGGCCACTGGTAACTTTATTGACCAAAGATACGCACATGAAATCGGCGTACCCTGCGTACGAAAGGAGATACCGGAACCAGTAAAGGCAGTGGATGGTACAGAGTTGACGTCCGGCCCTGTGCGTTATCATACACAGCAGATTCTTATGCAGGTTGGCATAAACCATTACGAATACATCCAATTCGATTTAATAGACGCCCCTCATTTCACACTTATTTTGGGCATGCCTTGGCTTACACTGCATGATCCCCTTGTGCAGTGGGCAGCGCGCACAGTTACCCTGAATTCCTCGTACTGTGCAGAGCATTGTACCAAAGACAAAGTTCAAGTCGGTTCCAAGAAGAGGAATCTTGCAGAGTTGCTCGCTAGTGGTTGCAACACGCAAAGCGTGGGTTGTGTCTCCACTCTACCAGAAGAATACCAGAAGTATCATGCCGTGTTCAGTGAACAAGAAGCAAGCAAACTGCCACCACACAGGGCTTATGATTGTGTGATCGACCTAGAACCTGGGGCCAGCATCCCATGCAGTCGTATATACGCCCTCACTGAAGCAGAAACCACTTATTTGCAACAATACCTAGAAAAATTGCTGTCATCCGGCTTTATCCGTCCTTCCTCCTCTCCAGCATCCTCGCCGCTTTTCTTCATTCCGAAGCGTGAAGGAGGCTTAAGGGCCTGTATCGACTATAGGGCAATCAACAGAGTGACCAAAAAGAATCGGTATCCTCTGCCCTTGATACCTGTCCTGTTAGATCAATTGAAAGAAGCCAGAGTTTTTACCAAACTGGATCTCCGTGGAGCCTACCATCTGGTACGGGTGCGGCGAGGGGACGAATGGAAAACGGCCTTTCGTACCAAATTTGGACTGTACGAATACAGGGTCATGCCCTTTGGTCTCTGCAACGCCCCCGCCGCATTCCAATATTTCATGGACGAAGTCCTAAGAGGGCTGTTGGATGTGTCATGTATTGTATATATAGATGACATCCTGGTTTACTCAGCTTCCCTAGAAGAACACATCCCTCATATATCTGCAGTATTGGAACGTCTGCAGCGGTTCGCTCTCTACGCAAAACTGGAGAAATGCTTTTTCCATACCACAGAAGTGGAGTTCCTGGGATATGTTATCGGTCCCAACGGTCTCTGTATGGATAAAAAGAAAACTCAAGCCATCAGTCAATGGGAGTCCCCCTCATGTGTGAAGGCCCTACAGAGCTTCCTGGGCTTTGCAAACTTCTATAGAAGGTTCATCAAGAATTTCTCTAGCATTATCCAGCCCTTGACACTCCTTCTGCGGAAGGGAGCCATATTTCAATGGACGGAACCAGCAGAAAAGGCATTTCAGACATTAAAAGACTGCTTCACCAGTGCTCCAGTGTTAAGACATCCTGATGCCTCGCAGCCGTTCATTGTTGAAACCGATGCCTCGTATTATGCTATTGGAGGAATCCTTTCCCAACGACACCCAGACACAGGCCAACTCCATCCTGTCGCCTTCTTCTCCAAGAAATTGTCAACCTGTGAGGTGAATTACAGCATCACCGACAAAGAGCTACTAGCAATAAAAAGAGCGTGTGAGGAATGGAGACATCACTTAATGGGGGCCAGACACACGGTGGAGATATACACTGACCACCGGAACCTTCTCTTTTTGAAGAGTGCCAGAGCCTTGACCCCTCGACAACTCCGGTGGTCGCTGTTTTCTCGGACTTTGACTTCGTGATCAAATACCGACCAGGACCGCAAACGGTAAGGCTGATGCGCTTTCAAGACCCCTGTCTACTCCTACAGTCAGCCCGGACCCAGTGGAAGAACCACCCATAATTCTGCAGAAGGCTTCCTTCCCGACAGAGATAATGGCGCTGACAACCACTCATGGATTCTTGAAAGATGTGAAGAAACAGGTCGAAGGCCTAGATAAAGAAGCATGGGTCACAGAAGAACCACAACATCGCTCTGTCGTGGACGAGCTGTTATTTCACGATGAGCGACTGTACATCCCTGAAGGATCACTGCAACAACAGGCCTTACAATGGATCCACGACTCTACCTTGGGTGGACACATGGGGACACAGAAAACACTCCAAGCCATGTCTAGATACTTTTGGTGGGAATCACTTCGGAGGGATACCGTGAAATACATCTCGGAATGTTCTGTCTGTACGCAAGCCAAAACACAGCACCAGCGACCCAGCGGTCTACTCAGACCCATACCCACACCTCCAGCTCCTTGGCATACCGTGTCTATGGATTTTGTGGTGGAAATGCCTCTTAGCTCTGGCCATGACACCATACTTGTGGTCATCGATCACTTGACCAAGATGGGTCATTTCATAGCCCTGACCAAGTTACCTACTTCGGCAGAACTAGCCATGTTCTTCTTACAACACATAGTGCGTTTGCACGGAATCCCTTCCGTCATCATCACAGATAGAGGGACCCAATTCACGTCCAAATTCTGGAAGGCACTATGTGCCGTCATGAAGATAGATGCTCGTCTTTCTACGAGTTATCACCCCCAGACCGATGGCAAAACAGAAAGACTAAACCAAACCTTAGAACAATACTTAAGGTGTTTTACATTACTACAAGGGGAAGACTGGAGTACGCTTCTATGGACAGCAGAGTTCGCGTACAATAATGCACACCATTCTTCCTTGGGATGTTCCCCTTTTTTCTGCCTTAATGGATTTCATCCCAACTTGTTACCGTTTGAACGACCCGTAGCCTCTAAACTTCCATCAATCCAAGAACACCATGCACACCTCAAATTAGTGTTACAAACTGCCAAAACACATTTAGAAGAGGCTCGAAGTCGTGATAAACAACACGCAGATAAAAAGAGCACACTAGAACCAGCCTATAAGGTAGGGGACAAGGTATGGCTTAGCACTAGACATCTGAAACTTAAGGGTAACAACCGGCTACAGCCAAAATTTGTGGGCCCCTATTCCATCGACAGCATTATAAACCCCGTCGCCATGAGATTAAAGCTCCCATCGAATTGGCGTATCCACCCTGTGTTCCACGTTTCCCTCCTTCGACCCTGTCTCCCTGGCACCAGATTACCCGTGAGACCGAATCCTGTGGAGATAAATGGGGAGGAGGAGTATGAGGTACAAAGCATCTTGGATTCCAAGTACATTAGGGGACAGGTACATTACCTCATTGATTGGAAGGGATATGGCCCTGAGGATCGCTCATGGGAACCGAAGACCAACCTTCATTGCCCTGGTCACCTTAGGCGTTTCCACTCACGGTTTCCCACCAAGCCTGGTGGACCGCCGAGGCGTCGGTCAATGGGAGGGGGTACTGTCATGATTAGGCATAGATAGGACGGAGAGCGTACATAGACACTCACATGTGTAAATGAAAATATGAATGTTGTAATACATCTCCCAGAAGTCACTGGGAGAGATTAGCCGTTTCACCTGTGTGCTCAGGTACATAAGCCCCGCCTTTTGTTTTACTCGGGGCTTGTCACTCAAGTTCAAACGTCTTGCCAGATAGCTGCTTCCTGCTACGCCTGCCGTTAGTGGCTGCCTGATATTCAAACACCCTCGTCTACCGAAGAAACCGGGGCCTTCCTGAAACCTAGGAGAGATTGCCAGTGACTGCAGTGCGACTGCAATTCCCCGGCTGACTTCAGGCTCTGCCTTCAAAGTACGCGCGGTTGCGCGAGGAATCCTGAAACGCTACTGCACGCATTTACGCTGTAGCGCGACCGATCATTTAATCCCAGACATGGGGCCCGATCGGAAGACGCGCGTTGAAGCGCATTTCTACGTACGTTCCCTGAGGGGCCAAGCCTTGTTCAAAGTACACGCACCGGAGTGTGAGTCCGTAACAGAGACAGGCTCAGAAAACATCCAAGAGCTGTTGAGAGGCTCGGAGTGCTTGCTGTGATTTGTTTTTCTTTTCTACCGAGCAAAAGGTTGTGTCGGTACACGCTGAATTGTGTAACAAAGGAAAAAGACTTCCTTGGGACTCAAGTGGAACTACTCACTGCTACCAGAGGATTATCCGACCTCAGATAAGTACCTCTAACCAGACTTAAAGACATGGTGTTTGATTCCTATTATTACCCAGTAGGAATCTTTTTTGATTTACTTTTTTATATATAATTTTGCGTTTATGTTGGAATATATGCAGCAGCATTTCCTGTAAGTACTTACACATATAGAAGTATTGATTATGGTAGCATAAAGGGGGAGCTTCATGTATGTGTCCTTGTGTCTCACTTACAGGGCAATTGTAGGAGTGAGGTCTACAACTCCCGAAGACAGCCTCGACACATGTTTTTCTGCTGCGACTTTATTGTTTCATTTGTCCCTTTTTTCCCTTTCCCCTACGGTGGTGAGACTAGTAGAGTGATACATATATACTCACTGGTGTTTCCATATAAAGGGAAAGGGTTAAACTAGCAACAACCACCGTTCCCGCTGTATCCGGCTTGAGAAGGTTAGTGGTTAACCTTCCTCTGTTGTGACAGTAAGGAACAGCTTAAATGTTGCTTTCTGCTAGGTAATAACTAATTGGGGTACGTAGATGACGGGAGGGAAACGAAAGGGCTATTTTTCTCTATTTTAATTATGTTTTGTTTGCCTCAAATTAGTGCTTCTAAAGTATAACCGAGTGGCGATATAAAATGGCCGCCAGTGGGAAGATGTGCGCAGGCCCAAGGGGACATGTGACACGGGATGAAATCGGAGAAAAAACTAAACCTCGTGAGGTTACTGAGACGCTAGGATGCAAGAAATGGTCAAGGCTGATGTGACCTAATTGAACTGATAGTGTGCCGTGATGATCAGCAGAAGACCCGTGGGAAACAAGTTTAAGAGAAAGGACAATGACTGCGGAGTTCTCGAATGTATCGAAAGAAGTTACAAATGTACTGATCGAAACGGATGAAAATATGTTTAAGCGTATGGGAAAGGAAATGATCCAAGGACCCTTGGATCCAAGAGAACTTGATTAAAAGAATGAATAAGATGACATGCATGGACCAATGAAAGAAAAGCGTGTTATTAATGTTGCAACAGTTAGTTAGCAAAGTTAGAATTAGGGTATAAGAGGGCCTACTCTTAGTGGGAGGGGGTCAGTCGCGGTTGCAGTCACAGTCAGGAGAGGAGTTGGAGAGTCGTGTTGGTGGCTTCCAGTGCTGGGTGGTCCTGATCGATCCCTTACTGAGCGGGAGATGCTGAAAGACTGTTAGATGAGACGGGTTGCAGGTAGCTGATGCTGACGAGCTGAAGTTGCTGTTGCTGTCTTAATTTTCCAGTTGAGTATGAGAATCAGGCTATTTCTAATTCTTAACTTAGGTTAGAAATCATTAGGCTAAATTAGGAAGGTAGGCAGGTAATTAGGGTTTTGGCTTCATGACAAAAAATTTCCTTTCTTCAATAAATTGATTATGCTTAATAAATATTTGAATTTAAGAATGAATAATTGAATAAAGTTTTAAAATTCTTTCTCATGCTTTTAAAAATTATATAAAATTTAAGATTCTTTAAACCCAAAATGACTCAGCGGTTATTTTCCTAAATGATTGTGACATCGGTAATTGGTTATTGTGATTCAGCTGGTCTTAATCACTATGAACTAATTTTTTACATGAACGATTCATCGACAAAACAATGAGCAGGAATATCTTAAGAAATAACTAAAAGAAAGTGACAAATTAAGGTAATAAGATATCCCGGCTCCTTCCAGCGGTACATAAATGGTGTTCTCCATTTAGTTCTCATGCTTCTCCTAGGAGTACAGAATTTCATAAAGGTGTAAAGGAAATCCAGGAGTGTGCGTGTGTGTTAGGCGATGTTTATGGGCCCCATCGTCATGTGGATATGAGAAATATAGTGTGCCCCTGGATGACCTATAAGTGACCTGGGAGGAGAATAGTTTTTATTGTACGCGCTGCATCAGATTTCTTGGTAGCAGAGTTATGGTTTTCTATAGATTAGTTTAGTGATTATTGTTTATTGATTATTGATTATTTTTGATGACTAACACTATATGTTGAGTCGCGTTATGTTATATGTGAGTTTTCACGCTTCTGGGATGTAGGAAGTGGAACACGTGTGGCAAGAGAAGTCACATGGAATTTGGTACATGGTCTGAATTCATTTTGGTAATAACGCAGGTTGTGTTATGTTAGGGATTTCTGTGCGAAAAGTGTGTAATTGAAATAGCAAATCACGTTTACTTGTGAAACTTTGGCCTTAATTCTCAGGAGCCTAGTCTCCACATGTGTCTTATCCCCAGAGAAACGAGTAAATTGTTTGTTTGAAAGAAGGGTAAGGTAGAGGGAAGTGCTACTTTATCGGCGAGAGTACATAATTCTGTGGTAGGGTAGAGGTAAGCGCTGCCTACTGGAAATACAGGATTCTTGTGTAAAAGGACAAAGCTGTCACTTTTGTTTAGCGAATCAGACTATGGAATTGTTTTAATTGTTGTAACTAACAAAGAAAACAGCGAAAAGAAAAATTGCCGATAAATTTTGTAAAGGAGGGGTAAAGAGTAGAAGTGACGTGGAACAGTGCCGCGCTAGGATTGGATAGTGCACTAGTCACGTGAACACAGAGCAGGAGTGACGTAGAAAAGTGCGGCGCTAGGATTGGTTGGTTTGCGGACGGTGGGAATTGTTCTGATTGGTACGTTAGTGTGAGTCGCGCTGTAATTGGTCGAAGTTCCGTACACAGAACAGCGTTAGAGTAAAGAGAAAACAAATAGAAAACATGCCGTATTACGAGTATGAAAGGGAGAGAACGTCATGGACGACGAAATTGAAGAATTTCTTTAAGAAAGGCAAAAAGGTTGTGACTAGAGAGGGACAAGTAATTCCTCCGCCGAAATCAGCAGCTTCGCATATGATGCTGAAATATGGATATCATACGTGCATATGGTTGGAAAATTGGGCTAAATATACGAAGAATGATGGTGCATTAGCTTTTCCTGAGAATGGTTCATTTAGTGTAGCGGTTTTGCGAAATTTGCGAGAAAAAATGTGTAAGTTGGAACCTAGACCAACACAGTTTGAGGCTTTGACGGAATGCGAAGATGAGATGTATGAACGAGAGAGATTCAGAGGAATGAGAGATCATGAGTTTATGCCTGGAAGATTGTGGGGAGTAAATCATGAGGACAGAATAAAACGATGGAGATGTGTTAATATGACAGGAGGTTTGTTTCCAGCTTTTACAGTTGAGGAAGGGACTAAGAAAAAGCGGACTGAGAAAAAGAAACATATAGAGAGAGAAAAGTATATGCATGAGAGCGAAACGGATGACGAGTTGCTGGAAGATATTTTAAATAGAAATCCACCTCCGTATCAGCAGAGTTCTACAGTGGTGACACCAAATGCGCCGCTAATAGAGACTATGCAAAATAAAAGCCCGGAAAAGAGAATTGGAGTAAATAGGTCACAAGAACAAATGAGAACTTCTCAAAATGAAGGAATAGAAAGCGACAATGCAAGCGAATTGGCAAGGACAACAAAAGAACTAACTGAAAAGATTAGAGAATTAACGAAAAATATGGAAGCAGTTACTGTGCCTGTAACAATAGGTCCAGTAATACCAATTTTTGAGAATCAGAAAATTGATGAACGATCTTTGGTAATTCCCATGAGTTCACAATTTCAGAGAGAAAAAGAAAGGATGGAACAAAGTGCAAGTACAAATAATTTGGCTAGTACTTACAGACCAAGTCCACCTACAAATTTGACGGTGAATGAGTGCAATGGTATGAAAATGCATATGGTAACAGAATCTGCAACAGAAACCCCTGAAAAGAGTGGTAATTGGATAGAACTAAATAATACACCCATAGGTCCGACTCCTGATGAGTTAAATGAGTGGATGAAGGCATTTAAAATAAAAGAACCAGAAGAAAAACCATTAGATGTAATCAGATTAAAAATCGACATGGAAGAATTAATTCTAGGAACGATTGGTACCGAAAAGATAAAAAATTATCAGGATGATGAAATAATGTTTCTGTGCAAAAGTATTACATGGAGGGCAAAGAATTTACATGACAAACTAGAAGAAGTGGCTAGTGAGATTGGAATAGACTTTACAAAAGTGAAAACGTTGCAGAAACCATACAGAGTAGACTTTTGTGAAAAGGATATTGAAAATTTGAACACGGCAGGAAGGCTGACACAGATAAAGGAGTTAATTGTGTTGTTGAGAAAATGGGGTGATGTGGACAGATGGAAGGTTAGATGGACAAAGAAGAATGAGAAAACTACAGACAAAGGTTCATTGGCTTTTATGATAACTGAAAAAGAATCTGTTGCCAAAGAATACCCCATGAGAGAAACTCCAGGTGGTAGTTACGTGCATGTTCCCTGGACTAGGCAGGACATACTGTCATTTACCAATGACTTTCCAAAGTTAAGAGAGAAGCCGGTTGAGTGGTACCGACAAGTAGAGAGGTTTGTAAAAGTCTCAAAAGTGTTGTGGATAGATTTAGATGGATTGTTTGACATAGTGGTACCAACAGATTTGTGGTCAGAATGTAAGATTACAGTTGACTGGCCAACTACAGAATATCCAAGAGACCCTAAGACAGGAGCTCCAGGTCCTGATGTGATGAAGAAATACGATAAAGTGATTACCTTTTTGAAGAATAAGATTCCTCCTAAAGAGACAGATTGGGTAAAAATTGATAGAACTACACAGGAAAGTAAGGAGTCTGTACATGCATATTATGAGCGATTGTTATTGGTTTTCAAGCAGTATAGTGGTTATGAGGAATTGAGTGAAAAAGACATGAGTCATTTTGTATACCGATTTGTGTTTGGCCTGAAACAAGAAATAAGTGATATGATTAAGCAACACATGATAAACTGGCAGAATGGAAGTGTAGATGAGGTACTGAGATATGCTAAGTATTGTAGTGATGAAATAGAGAGTAAACAGCGTAAGTTGAAAGAAAAGGCAATGTGGGCACAAGTGAAGGTGGCAGAAAAACAAGAAGCTCAATTGGACAATAATAATGGAAATAAATCAGGACAGAATAAAATGCGACCAAACATAGGTAAAGGAAAGGGTCAAGTGAGTCTAGAAGAGGCAAAGAAGAAATGGCCATGTCATAATTGCGGAAAATTAGGGCATTGGAGAAACGAGTGTAAGTTCCCACCTAAACCTAATCCGGAACATCAATCATTAACTCCACAGGTGCAGAATGAGGTAGTTGTTCAACAAAGTCAGGTGCCGCAACCACCACTTCCCAACACTGTTAACCAGCAAAGATACAGTACAGAAACAGGATTCTACGGAGGAGAGCAGGTAACACAGTTGCCGCGAGCAGCTAACATTTCTCAGTATTGGTTGCGTCAGAGTGAGGATGACCCGGATGAAAGATTCTGACGGTGCGCAGGAGAGGGGAAAGAGTGCATGCTTGGCGCAACTCTAGAGGTAGATCAGTCTGGCCCCTTTGTGGATGGAGAAGTGAATGGTGCAAAAGTAACATTCCTTGTCGATACTGGAGCTACCCGTTCTACTGTTAGATCAGTGGAAATTCCAAACCTTCCTCTCTCAGGTGAATACATCCAAGTAGTAGGAGTAGCCAATCAGCAGATTAAAACCCCACTTACTGAATTGGTGGAAGTAAAAATTGGTTCTTTTAGTAAAATGCATAAATTTGTAGTGTGCGATTGTAGCCCTGTAAATCTTTTAGGTCGTGACCTTTTATGCAAGATGAATTGCACAATTTATTGTACGCCAGATGGAATCGGTTTTCAGACTTCAGATGAAGATGTTTTGTATAAAGTAACTTTGATGAATCAGGAACCTGAAACGAATGGTTTGTTTCCTGCATTTGATGCAGAAAAACTTCCAGAAGAACTAAAAAGTGCAGTAAAAGAAAGTGTGTGGGATTTTACAGGAGAAGACATTGGATTAATGAGAGAAGTTGATCCCGTAAAAGTGACAGTGAAAGAAGGGACAACTTACCCGAATACGCCACAGTACAAATTAACTCCAGAAATAATTGAAGGAATAACTCCTGTGA
Source organism: Calotriton arnoldi (assembly GCA_963921515.1). Taxonomy (NCBI): domain Eukaryota; kingdom Metazoa; phylum Chordata; class Amphibia; order Caudata; family Salamandridae; genus Calotriton; species Calotriton arnoldi. Next base: position 689,234 of record CAWUFW010000811.1, read on the forward strand.
TAAATAAGATGATTGAACAGGGAATTCTAAAAGAAATCATGAGCAGTCCATGTAATTCACCTATTATGGGACTGAAAAAGCCAAATGGAACATATAGAATAGTACAGGATTTGAGAAAGATCAACAAAATAGTTGTACCCTGTTGTCCAATAGTGCCAAACCCTGCAGTAATTCTATATCAAATTCCACATGAAGCTGAGTGGTACACTGTGATAGATTTGTGTCACGCATTTTTCTCTATTCCTTTGCATCCAGATAGCCAGCCATTATTTGCGTTCCGGTTTGGAGAGCGTATTTTGGCATGGTGCCGAATTCCCCAGGGGTATACAGAAAGCCCCTCAATCTTTAATCAGATTCTAAAGAAATCTCTGGAAGATTTGAAAATGCCTGAAAAATCAGTGATGGTGCAGTATATCGATGACCTAATGGTGGCATCGAAAACCAAAGAAGCATGTGTAAGTGACACAATTGCTTTACTGAACCATTTAGAGAAAAGAGGACATAAAGTGTCTCCTTCAAAATTACAGTTTTGTCAGAAAGAAGTCCAGTATTTAGGGCATAAAATTGAGAAAGGAGTGCGAAAAATAGCGACAGAAAGAGTAAGAATGATTCAAGGAATGAGAGCACCAATGACACAAAGAGAGATAAGAATGTTTTTGGGAATGGTTGGATATTGTCGACAGTGGATAAGTGGTTTCTCTTTGATTGCAAAACCCTTACAAAAATTGACCAAGAAAGATGTAAAAGACCCTTTTGAGTTAAACAAAGAAGAAATTAAATCTTTCAAAGAATTGAAAAAGAAACTGTGTGAGGCCCCTGCTTTAGGCATGCCTGATTATGAGAAGGATTTTGAGTTGTACTGCAGTGAAAGAGATGGATGTGCATTTTCAGTACTGGTACAAAAACATGGCACAATGAAAAGACCAATCGCTTATTTTTCAGCTGTTTTAGATCCTATAGCAAAAGCATTGCCTGGATGTCTGAAAGCAGTTGCTGCTACTTGTGTAAGTCTGGAACAAAGTGAAGGTATAGTGATGGGGTATCCACTGAGAGTATATGTTCCCCATTCAGTAGAAATTCTTTTGACAAGAACAAAAACACAGTACATGACACATAGTCGGCTGACTAAGTACGAAAAAGTCATCTTGAGTGCTGAAAATGTGACCATAGATAGATGCATGAATGTAAATCCTTCTACATCATTGCCAGATGAGGAAAATATAATTGAACAGGACGAAGTAGATCATGATTGTCTGAACGTGCTGGAATATTGCACGAAACCAAGAGCTGACATAAAAGATGAACCGTTAAAGGAATCTGATTATGTCATGTTTGTGGATGGCTCATGCTTGAGAACAAAAGAAGGAGTTTTAAGCGCAGCTTACGCAGTATGCACAGTGGCAACTGTGATGGAAGCGTCTTGTCTGAAAGGAGTTAGGTCTGCACAAGTTGCGGAACTGATTGCTTTGATTCAAGCATGTAAATTAGGAAGAAATGTACGAGTCACGATTGTGACCGATAGCCAATATGGTTTCGGCATCGTACATGATTTTGGTCAGATTTGGTCACAAAGAGGATTTTTGACATCTGCAGGAACACCTATCAGAAATGGAGATTTTGTTAAAAAACTGCTTGAGGCGATACAGTTGCCTAAACAAATAGCTGTAGTGAAGTGCAAAGCGCATAAGAAAAACGAAGATTACATAGCGGTCGGCAATAATTATGCTGATGAGATCGCTAAATATTGTGCAGAGAACATGGCGTCCATGAACAAAAATAGAGAAAGGGAGCATGTCTCTTGTCCTTTGCTTTTCACTAATACTGTCGAGACATGGGATGAAGTAAGGCAGTTACAAGAAACTGCAAGAGATGAGGAAAAAGATTACTGGATAAAAGCAGGATGTAGAAGACAGGAAAATAATGGTGTGTGGGTATACCGAGATGAAAGACCAGTTATGCCTGATAGCATGATTGCAGACATGGCACGGATGTACCATGGACAAGCTCATATTGGGAGAGATGCAATGATCAGACTTTTTAGACAAACCTGGTATAACCCAAAATTCAGAGCCATTGCTGAAAGTCTTTGTCAAAGATGTCTTATTTGTCAGCAGTTTAACCCAGGAAGAAAAACAGTAGTGAGTCTAGGAACAATAGGACGAGAAGGAGGTCCATTCACTAGAATGCAGTTAGACTTTATCGAGATGCCCCCTAGTAACAGACTACGATATGTTCTAGTGGTCGTCTGTTTGTTCTCTCGTTGGGTGGAGGCATACCCCACAAGAAGGAATGATGGAACAACAGTGGCAAAACTTATGCTGCGAGAGTTCATTCCAAGGTATGGTTTTCCAGTCACGGTTGAGACAGATAGAGGAACATATTTTCAAAATGAGTTGATCCAATTGATTTGTGAAGCATTGAGTATTAAACAAAAACTACATTGTGCTTACAGACCAGAGGCTTCTGGGGTAGTAGAGCAGATTAATGGAACAATTAAAAACAGATTGGGAAAAATGTGTCAAGCTACAGGACTCAAATGGCCGGATGCACTGCCTCTTGTTCTGATGACCATCAGAAGCATCCCTGAAAAGAAAACTGGACTCAGTCCTCATGAGATGATCATGGGACGAGCAATGAGACAAGCACACGTACCTGTCAACAAGTTATTAACTATAACTGATGATCTAGTACTGGATTATTGCAAGGGACTGGCTGATGTGGTGCGTTCTGTGTTTCATCAGGTTGGACCGGATGCGACCACTCTTGAAAGAAAACCAGCCCACGACTTGAATCCAGGAGACTGGGTCCGCATAAAAGTCCACAGGAGAAGAAACTGTCTAGTTCCTCGTTGGGACGAGCCACGACAGGTAATCCTGGTGACAACGACTGCCGTCAAGTGTGCAGGAGTGAAAAACTGGGTCCATGCCAGCCACACAATCAGAGTTCAAGAACCTACCGATCGACATGTGAGTCGACGTCTGGAAGTGTGGGATAAAAGTTTAACGGCTGGGACAACAAGGATAAGAGAAAGGGTGCCAGAACTTGAAGATCTGGAAACCCCAACGACAAACACCTCTAGAGAAGAAGAGGAAGAAGAAGAAGAAGAAAGAAATTCAGAAATTCCAGAACTTGAAGATCAGCCTGTAAGTCGACATCTGGAAATATCTGACACAACTTCAGAATCTGATGATTCAGTTGAAAACCGTGAAGAATTCCTAAGGAAAACTTGGGGTTATAAACCAATTAGAGAAGAAACTGAGCAAGAAATTGAGTTAGATGAACAACCAAGTACAAGTTATGGTGGAAATCCTTCAGAAACAATATTAATAGATGAAGTAGGGAAAGAAGTACACAAAAAGTTAGAAAATCGAGAAGAACCCCGAGGAGCAATAGGGACAGATAGAGAAACAGAAGAACAGGGAAATTTAGAAGCAGAAAGGGAGAAAAACACCAAATCGGAAGAACACCGAGGAGGGACAGTAATAAGGGAAAACAAGAAGGAGAAGACAGATCCACCAGTAGGAGATGACGAGATTATAAGTTTTAAAATAAGAGACAATAGTGAAACAGTTGAAACAGAAACAGAAGAAAGTGGAGAAGAGGAAAAGGCAAAAACTGAATCAAGAAAAAGAAATTGGAAATCAGAAAGAGAAGGTGAAGCCAAAAGGCCAAGAAAAGGAGATAATTGGCCCAACAGCTATATAAGAAAATTGAGATATAGAATAATAAGAGCGGGAGACGAAAGTGCTGAACAAGTAAATGAAGTAACAAGTCAAAAGGGACAAGAAAAACCAAGTGGAAAAAGATTACAAAAGTCCAAAAGGACAAAGAAAGTGAATGCAAAGTATAAGTCACCTGAGTGGCTGTATATTGCACTAACAGATTACAAAGAAGAAGAAAACACTCACGAGAACCAGAGACTGAGAAGTCGGATGGGAAAAGGTGAGATGCAACAAACTTGAAGTGAAGACTCATAGTGCTTCTGCCGGACATGACAATTTTACTGGATGTGACAAATCACCGGATGTGACAACGAAAGAATTCTGGAAAGAATTAAAGAAAGTACCAAGCAAAGACTTTTGAGAGCAGAGTGGCATCTAAGTCATTTCTGAGGTGTAGTGACACAATTTTCTGAAACTTAACAAATAGAAAAAAGAAAAATGGAAAATAATAGGGATAGAAGAGATAAATGTGAGTTTATAAAAAGATGGTGCAAAATGTGCTGCTTTTGTACAGGGTTATTAATGACCATATGGATAGTGTTAGCAATCACAATTCCTATTAGTATAGCTGTGATAGAAGCAAAAAATGATACTAAACCAGAAAAAGAAACTAATATTAAAGAACCAGTTATTTTAAGAAGTAGTGCAGAGTTGCATAAGGATAAGTCAGTAACAGACTTTTCAAAGAATGTTTTTACAAAATTGTTGTATGAATATGTAGAGACAATGGATGTGAGAGATTGTTATGTTTGTATGCAGTTGCCTGCATCAGTGTCAGAAGGTGTGACTTATCATCACCTACCTTTAACTTATGGGATTACATGTAGTGTAATAGCAAGTTTATTTTATAAAACAGGTAGATTAGAATCTTATTATACTGATATAGATAAGATTTTTGCAAACATTCCAGTAGTACCAGAACTTAACAAAGTAAAACTAGCAAAAGTTTTAGGAGAATTCTTTTAGAACATAGAAAATTAACGTTAGAAGAAATAGTTAGTAACAACCTTACCTGTGAGTTAAAGAAAGAAGAAAAAGTATTTTTAGAAATGGTTGAAGAAAGAAGAATGAAATTTCAAAAAGAAGCAATAAAAGAGGAAGGAAAACGCTTATGGACGTTTGAGGAAGGAAATCATGAAGGGAAAAGATAAATGCAGCAATGACATTAGATTGGCTGCAAACAGGAAAGTTGTGTATTAGGAGAAATAAGACAGTCTATGACAATTACTTTGTAGGTTCCAGTATCTGCCATGACAATTATCAAATTCTGGGAGGTTGGGGATTCAAAGGTGGAAAAGATCCAATATTTCCAGGTATCTATTATATTTGTGGGAATGAGCTTATTACAGGTTACCGGACCATTGGTATGGAACTTGCTATGTAGGCCTGGTCTTTCCAAAACATTTTCACATGGACAGAGAAGAAAAGGGAACATACAAGATGATTAATAGATTTACACGTAGAAAGAGGGAAAGTTTTTCAGAAATTGTAGGTGATATTTTTGGAGCATTGATACCAGCAGTGGGAATATCTTTGAATGCATTTAAAATTCGGAAGTTATCCACAGTAGTAGATCGTTTGTCTACAGATACTGCGGGAGGGTTCTTAATGGTAAATACCGAAATGGTTGCCATGAGAGCTATGGTGATGCAAAATCGGCTTGCCCTTGATATTCTTTTGTCAAAAGAGGGTGGAGTCTGTGGAATGTTGAAAGTCCAACATTGTTGTACTTACATTCCTGATAAAAGTGAAAATATACAGAAGTATATTACAAATATTACAAATTTGCACAAAGAACTAGTTCCACTGGAGGTTGAAAGTGTTTTGGGAAAACTTGGTAGAGGGTTTTCTTCAGTAGCAAATTGGTTGACCAGAATGAGTAGACTAATGATAGGGAAAGTTATAATAATAGCAACTGTAGTAATACTGTTAGCCATGGTATTGAAAATAGTAATGCGTCAAAAAAGAAGAGAAGGGGGGGGGGACCAGGAGCCTGTTAAGGTCCAGTGTCCGTGCTCCATAAGTGAACGTCAAATCACAGGAGACACTGTTCCAAGATAGGGGTGCAAAAATGTCACCCTCTCATCAACAAGAAAAGATAAAGAATAGAGTCAAAAAAAGAGGGAGAAGAAATAGAGAGAGGCAAAGATATCTCCCCAGTATCAAGGATTCAATCCCGAAGGGAGGGCCAAATCCTGCCTCTTAGTAGCCCTCACACACCCCAAGGGATGTCATGCTTCATCATAGGGCCTATGCTCCTCGTCGGGCCGGCGCTGCAATGCCCAACGGGTCCCCGAAGGGTCACTTTGCGGAGATCTTTTAAGAGAAAAGCCGTAAGATGAGTGCAGGTATGTGGGGCGGATCCAAAGATGGAAGTGATAAAGGACGTGCAGTGTAAAGTGCTCAAAATTAAAACTGCCTAGGAGTATCCACAAGAAGAATTTTAATCACGTGGTGCCCCTGGCAGACTAAAAACCCGAAGGTAAGTAAGTTACTGTGGGGCTGTATGTGCCCAAGTAACTATTCCAAGATCGACATGTTTCACGCCTAGTGTGTCAGAAAGATCAATGGCGTTTCCTCAGGACCTAACAGTGAAGATTAAAAATTAAGTGCACGTAAAAAGGGGGTTCCAAAATAAGGATGGTAACCCACAAAAGTGAAAGGTATGTCTGGGCAATCCACACAACTGTGTTCCTTACAGTTTGGTAACTATCTAAACTATAGATGTGCCCTAAACAATGAAGTACCCTCACATCTAGGGGAGAAATCTCCCGAGGCTAGTACATGCTGGACGCCTGCACCTTATTGGGATTGCGTCGGGTGCCGGCTCATTCGCACCTACCCTCTACCAGCGACATTAATTAAATAAAATGTTCGTTTAAATGTATTAATCAACACTGTATGTGTGGGAATGGTAACATGCCAATGTGTGTGCTAAATAATCTATTAATGGATGTACGTGTGTCTAATTATAAAGTAAAAATAAATGCGTACTAATTAAAAATAAATGCATGTTTGTGCTTCATAGAAATAAAACGTGTCGTTGCAAAAACAATAGTGATGGTAAGTAAGGAACAGCTTAAATGTTGCTTTCTGCTAGGTAATAACTAATTGGGGTACGTAGATGACGGGAGGGAAACGAAAGGGCTATTTTTCTCTATTTTAATTATGTTTTATTTGCCTCAAATTAGTGCTTCTAAAGTATAACCGAGTGGCGATATAAAATGGCCGCCAGTGGGAAGATGTGCGCAGGCGCAAGGGGACATGTGACACGGGATGAAATCGGAGAAAAAACTAAACCTCGTGAGGTTACTGAGACAGCTAGGATGCAAGAAATGGTCAAGGCTGATGTGACCTAATTGAACTGATAGTGTGCCGTGATGATCAGCAGAAGACCCGTGGGAAACAAGTTTAAGAGAAAGGACAATGACTGCGGAGTTCTCGAATGTATCGAAAGAAGTTACAAATGTACTGATCGAAACGGATGAAAATATGTTTAAGCGTATGGGAAAGGAAATGATCCAAGGACCCTTGGATCCAAGAGAACTTGATTAAAAGAATGAATAAGATGACATGCATGGACCAATGAAAGAAAAGCGTGTTATTAATGTTGCAACAGTTAGTTAGCAAAGTTAGAATTAGGGTATAAGAGGGCCTACTCTTAGTGGGAGGGGGTCAGTCGCGGTTGCAGTCACAGTCAGGAGAGGAGTTGGAGAGTCGTGTTGGTGGCTTCCAGTGCTGGGTGGTCCTGATCGATCCCTTACTGAGCGGGAGATGCTGAAAGACTGTTAGATGAGACGGGTTGCAGGTAGCTGATGCTGACGAGCTGAAGTTGCTGTTGCTGTCTTAATTTTCCAGTTGAGTATGAGAATCAGGCTATTTCTAATTCTTAACTTAGGTTAGAAATCATTAGGCTAAATTAGGAAGGTAGGCAGGTAATTAGGGTTTTGGCTTCATGACAAAAAATTCCTTTCTGCAATAAATTGATTATGCTTAATAAATATTTGAATTTAAGAATGAATAATTGAATAAAGTTTTAAAATTCTTTCTCATGCTTTTAAAAATTATATAAAATTTAAGATTCTTTAAACCCAAAATGACTCAGTGGTTATTTTCCTAAATGATTGTGACATCAGTAATTGGTTATTGTGATTCAGCTGGTCTTAATCACTATGAACTAATTTTTACATGAATGATTCATCGACAAAACAATGAGCAGGAATATCTTAAGAAATAACTAAAAGAAAGTGACAAATTAAGGTAATAAGATATCCCGGCTCCTTCCAGCGGTACATAAATGGTGTTCTCCATTTAGTTCTCATGCTTCTCCTAGGAGTACAGAATTTCATAAAGGTGTAAAGGAAATCCAGGAGTGTGCGTGTGTGTTAGGCGATGTTTATGGGCCCCATCGTCATGTGGATATGAGAAATATAGTGTGCCCCTGGATGACCTATAAGTGACCTGGGAGGAGAATAGTTTTTATTGTACGCGCTGCATCAAAAGGCATGACTGATACAGCCTCAGGATCAAAATTTGTTGCACAAGTGTGATCAGTGGTGTGACAAAAATCCGTAAGTGCTTGCACTCTGTCTCACAGGGACTTAATCTGTATGGCCTCAGGCTCAACTGGGATAAATCTTGCCTCTTTCCATTTATTGCCACAATGCCTGACCCGGCTCTTCGGATAAATGGTGAGCTTTTGTCATGGCAGCCCATTACATTCCGTTATCTGGGCCCTGCCGCTTTCATTGGTGGGCCGAATAGTCCTCACAAAAATGGTAATGCTACCACGCCTTCTGTACTATTTTGCCAATCTACCCCTTTCGGTTACTAAACCCTTCTTCTACTCTCTAGAGCACTTGACAGGCAACTTTATCTGGCATGCTACACACTGCAGGGTGGCCCTTGCTAAGCTTTATCTCCCGACCCACCAGGATGGTCTAGGAGTACCAAATTTCAAACACTACTACTTGGCCTCCCAATTACAATGGGAAGCTCGATGGCTCACGGGTTGCCAACTGGGGGACACTGTGACTGCCTCCTCCCCTGTTGGACTTGGCATGCATACTGCCTCTATTACATCCCTTCTCCAAAGTAAAACTGCCCAACTCCCCCCTTAGTTGGGTCACGTACCGCAGCTTCCGAAGAAGCCTTTTCCTCACCCAATCGGTGACGCCTTGTGCTCCAAAGCTGCCACACCTCCCAGTGACATGGTGACTTACCGGGGAGATAGGCCCTAGGCACAGGTGGGGCTCCATAGCCTAGGAGATAAGTACCATGACAGCGCTCTCCTCTCAGTAGAGGAACTCATTGCAGAAGTTGGACTCCCTCCGGGCCAATTTCTGTTGTACAATTCCCTCATACCGGCTATAAGAATACACTGAGGCACCATGCAACAGGAACATGCAATGCACTTAACAATCCAACACGTACATGTTATGGGGACGGGTCACCACCTAATATGATGGCTTGCCAGTTCACTACACGCATGCTGCAGTACCCTTCACTGCACTGCAATTTCATTGGGACAATGAACTAGATCGCCCTTGCACAGATAAAGAGTGGCAGACCATCCTGGCATACCCTTCTCTGGTGTCTCGCAATGCTCGCTTTAAGCTATTGCAATACTACTTACTACATAGTGATTCTCTTACCCCACACAAATTCAACCGCTACTTTCACCGCACCGATGCTGCCTGCCCCTGTTGTCTTATGCCCGACGCTGACTTCCTTCACATGCTCTGGGCATGCCCAGCACTTTCCTAGTACTGACTAGAAGTCACAAACCATTTAGCACGATGCACCGGAAACTCCAAGTTGGAGGTGTGCCTACTAGGTATGCTGTGTTGGACCAAAAAGAACAGGGCAGTTGTACGATTCATTGACCTGGCTCTTCTGCTTGCTAAGCGCTTGATCACTCGCAGATGGAAGTCACCCAACCACCCTGCACTCTGCCTCAGCACTCTCAATGGATGCCTGGGCCCAAGCTAAAAGCTCGGCCTAACATTGGGAGGATATTAGGGGCCTATGCAAATAGCCCATTACTGCTAGCTGGAATACTCTGCTGGCGGAGTTTTGAGTTAAAAATAACATAGAAATCCTTGGGTCTGTGATAGCAAGGCAAACCGACAGAGACACTCAAAAGATCACACAGGGAAACCTGTGGGATAATCCCTTTCAGGACGTAATCCCTCACCCACCGAAGGTGGCATGCTTCATCATCTGGGATTCTCCTCCTGGCGGGAATCCCTGGTCCCGCCAAGGGCTACAACTCCCTCTCTGAGAGGGAGGAGCTCAGGGATGTTTTGTATACCTACTCTAATTAGGATATTCTAAATCCAGCAGGTGAGAGGGACAAGAGCGGGCTTAGGTGAGGGCGCAGCGCAACAAAAATATAACTGTGTAGGTAGTGATATTAAAACTAACTAACGAGAACAAAAGTGTTTCCTTTATTAGCTTGTTCTCGCTGCCAGGGTTAACAAGCATTGGCATAGCCAATAGGTCTCGCCATTTGGACTTTATAAGTGTTTAACCATGCAGCACATTATTCTGGGTGCAAAGCCAATAGGTCTTGGCCACCTGAGTTTCAGGGGATCAGAAAAACTGTACTATAAACTTCTGTAAAATTCGGTGCTCTCCCCAAAGCAAGATGCACTGACCCGCTCGCTACAGGAATTAAAATACTGTAACAAGATACATTTTAAAAGTGCAGTTTTAAATTGTTCAAATAGTAAAATCTAAGCACTTTACTGTTTACAGAACGTAGGTTAAAGTCAGTTCAGGCTAGCACCAGGTAGAAGACTAGAACACAGGAAAAGGGAACTGATTGGAAGATTCACCCTCCATGAAGAGCAAAGGAAACATGAAGCTCTTATGGACCCCAAATGGTTTACAGGTGATGCTGCACATGACCAAATCAAGCACCGTTTTATGACCATTTGACAAAGAATTGATTTGATACTATACAGTTAACAAGAAGCAATTACTCTGTCATATGATAACTGGAAGTGACAAGGAATTATACAGCAATTCATCTGGCCCTTCGCATAACATCATCTTACACCACCCACAAAACAACTTAAATGCCCAGCAGCTGCAGACAGAAGACGTTTAATAATTTAAAGAGCAACAAAGATAAATTACTAGGGCAGTGTTTTCTAACTGGTGGTCCAGGGACAAGACGGGGGTCTAATGCATGATGTACATCCCTCTTGCCCTATAACAGAATGTTAGTAAACATTGAGCATTCCACCTGGCTATGTTCATGGTGGGTGTCACGCATTTGCCCATGAAGAGTACAAACGGGTACCTCGGGTAGCGAGCAGAGCCATTGCAAGCAATGTAAAGAGTATAATGGCAGGTATTGTGGTGGCAGGGTGCTGGCGCAGTGCACGGTAAGTAGTAGCTCCCATCCCACAGTCGGCTCACAGGGGGCACGCTGTGCTGGCCGATGATGTCATGTTCACCATAGAGCCCATTGTCTGCCAGCTATTGAACAATGGGAACATTTGCATACACGTCGCTTCAGCTTGTGCCTTCATTCTGGGTTAAATCCCCCAGCTAAGACTGCAAAGGGGGCGTGGCTGGCGAATGGGAATGCATGTTCTCCGGTGCATGTAAGAGTGTGGGCCCCCTCCCCCAACTTAACTCTGACATCAATGAGGATGTCTGGCGCTGACAGGCAGGCAGAGCGCGCGCTCTGTGCTGAAGGGCATGTCTGTGCACTTGAGAGTCTGCCGCAGAGCACCTGAGCTGAAGACGGAGAGCAAGGGAGATCTTCAGGCGAGCTCTTCCAGTCAGGACAGCTCTCGGGGTGACGGCGAGAAGGGACCCCCGCCCGACACACGATGCCCTTTAAAGGACGGGAGTTGTGACGAGCACCATGTGACTGGCTGACTGCTGAATGAATGGGCTTGAGCAGCAGCGCGGGTACACAGAGGAAGGAGTTCCTGTAGTACACGGACGGGACAAGGAGCTGGTGCAGCACAAGGGGCGCATACAAGACCTGGAGTAGGAGCGATGGGACTTGGTGACCAACACCCCGGGTACACATGCGCTGAGGCGCGGGAGCTGGACCATGAGAGCACACAGACCCCTAAGCAAGGGCAGGACAGGTGTGCAGCAGCACCGCGCGCACACACTCCGAATCTGAGGCTGGTGCATAGACACACACAAGGTATCTGAGGCTTGTGCATGTGCACCCACAAATAATCTGAGGCTGGTGCATGGGCACACAGGATCTGGCGATGGTGCAATAATGCTGCACCGAATTTGGGGCGCACAGTGCATCTGAAGCAAACACACATAGACGCACACTCAGAGAATCTGTCTGCAGGCGCATACATTTAGAGGGGCACAGAGGAGGAGGCTGTGGAGCAGAGACAGAGGTACACACAGAATCGGGGGCTTGTCCGTGGTGCACGTTGGATCAAGAGCTTATGCAGGACCACTGGAGCGATCTGAGGTAGAAGTGAGCTTCTATGAGTCGACGAACACAAACAGTGAGAGAGCCGCGCGGCCGTAAAAGTGACGCGGCCGCGAAAGTGCAAAGCGGGAGGGGGATAAAAAAGAGCATGACGGAAGGGTGCCGCGAGGAAAGCCAGATGGCGGCTGTGCGCCGTGAAAGTGAGCGGGGAGCAGGGAGGGGGTAGTGAGAGCAAACAGCAAGGGGGTGGAGGAGCATGGAATTAGTGAGCCAGGACGCGAGTGGTGCGCGCGCGCGCCACGGGAAAAGTGAAAGCAGGCTGGCGAGTGGTGTGCGATGTGTGCGCACCATGACAAGAGAGGAAAGCCAGATGGCGCCTCTGCTCGTCATTGTGCGCGTAACCGCACGCTCTATGCCAGCCAAAAAGCTGTGGTCGGCTTTTTAAAGCCCACACACTAAATGTCTCGCCAGAGCAGCGCATGCGCTGGCTCAGGCGAGACCTAAAAACAGTGCACCTGCAGTATAGATTTAAAACTGCATGTGTCGGACGAAAAAAACAGGTCTTCATGTTTCAGTCAAGGCGACCCAAACGGTGTCACGGCTTTCGTAAGGACCTAGGAGGATGCTGCTGGCCAACAGAAATGTGAATGGTGATAAACAAACAATTTTGATACTGAAATACACAACCAGTAGTCCTGCTGTTTTCAGTTCAAGGTATACTGATCGAACCCATAGTGCACGGATAAGAGGCCTCACCTCTACCTGGCGACAGCTCAGGGAAGGGGGCCCGCTCTCTCCGTCAGTACCCCTGGCAGTTCGTAAGCTGCAACCGGAGTTTTGAGTTAACCTGAGAGAGGATGGCCTCCTTTGTTGACGCACCTCCGCCTGCTGCTCAATGCTGGTTGTTAGTCCTACCTGATAGGCGTAAAAAGCAATGTGTACTATTGTTTACCCTCCCAGCCCCACAACTGCATATAATCATGTTTTATTGTCACATCATTACTCCTTGTATACTGTGCAGGTGTGGGCTAGTTATAAAATGTGTTGTTATGCAATAGTTTCTCTTTTTATTGATTATGGAATTGTATGCTCTGCATATGTTCATGCGCATCTGACTATGCATCACTGATACCTGCTGACATATGTGTCTCTGTAATGTTCGACCTGGCATCAATGTCAGTGGTGGCTGGCAGGGAACAGGGCTGGTGGGGCAGGAGGGGGACGGACAGACAAAAAACACCCCAAAAAAACACTTACCTTTTGCCGGCCGCCCTCTCTTCCTCCACTTCTGTGCCTTCCCATGCCGCCTTCTCCTCAGCTTCGGTGGAAGCAGAAAGCACACAGGCTCCCTCCCCTAAGCCAATCACAACCCTGCAATGCAGCATTGTAATTGGTCTGAGCGCCGTGGTTCGGCACTCAGACGGGGAATGGGAGCCTGGGCAAATTCCTCACCAGGCTGTGTAATGCAGCCTTGTGGGGAACATGCAAATTACGCATGACTGTTTGGCCAGCCCAAGAGGGCCGGCCAAACAGTCATGCACACTTAAGGAGTGCAAACCACCCTGTGACCAGCCCTGCCCCGCCCTAACCTAACCCCGTAGTGAAAAATAAGATGATAACAGGGTTATTATAATTTTATTTCTCCTTTCTACTGCTCTCAGAGCAGTGGGCGACGCTCCTCGACCTTAGCGGAGTAGGTCTGTATGTTTGTATGTATGTAACCTACAAAGCGTATGGATAATTGCCCAATGTTCACTGTTGCATGATAAATTGTATGTGAGAAAAAAAATTGAAAAATTCACAATAAAAAGAGATTTAAAATAAATATGGTGCAGCGGTCCCTGTTGTTGTAAGTTAGCTTACAAGTGGAAAAGGCCATTGTGTGAAATGATTTCTGAGCCAACACTGCCACATTCTACGGAGAAGAGCCCTGTTTTGATATATTAGGGAGACAGATATAGGTGACCTCCCGACAAGAGAGGCGGGCAGTCGGTCAGTCGGCATGAGTCTATGAGGAATCTGCAAGGAGTGAGAGAGCAGTTGGTGTGAGTGCTGAGCTGAAGTACAGGAGCTGTCGTTTAAGTGGAATTGGGGAATTTGAGCCGAAAGGATAAAAGACCACAGGTATTGCTGGTTCCTGACTTACCAAGAGAGGGGCTCTTTCTTTAACCCTTCCTGCAGCCTGGTCTTTGACTGGCCTAGGTGGGCTGAGCAGCAGGGAGAACACCTACAACATAAAGAAGGTAACATTTGACCAAACCACAAAGTGGTGCAAAACACAATATTATATTAATTTGTCTGTTTTAAAAATCTGCATTACTTGGTCTTCGGGAGTTGCTTTCTGCTTCCATTTTGACATGTGAGTAAACCTTATTAACTATTGGAACACTGATTGGCTTAAATGCGTTTGGGAAGTTGTTTTAAAGCAGCAATTAAACTACCAAGTGCTAAGATGAGGGAGTGAATGATCTGACAAGCAGGTTCCAATGTGTGAATGAATTTCCGGATAAATGAGAGCAGACGATTTCCTAGACTGATTAACCTGGGTATGCTAAGAGCTTTGTAGGCCGGTTCTGGGTAATGCCTAACCAATCCCGGAATAAAAGGAGAACAATTCCACATATTACGCACTCATACCCTTTCACAAAATGAATCAAAAACAAACATTAAATACTCATCACATATTTCTCAACGGGGGAAGCATGTGTTAGCCCTGGCATCTTTTGGTGTGTTTCCCCTGTCTTTTTGCTTCCTGCCCTCCTGGTTTTGATTCTGTTTTTGCTGGTTTAGTGTCTCTGCACACTTTCTCACTGCTGATCAGTGCTAAAGTGCAAGTGCTCCCATGGTAAATTAAGTTTATGGATTGGTGTTTCCCTGTTTGGTTTATTTGATTTACTGGTAAGTCCCTAGTAAAGTGCACAAGGTGTGCCAGGGCCTGTAAATCAAATGCTACTAGTGAGCTTGCAGCACTGGTTGTGCCACCCACATGAGTATCCCTGTAAAGGTATCTCAGACCTGCCACTGCAGTGTCTGCGCGCTGTTGTGTTTACCATGTCAACCTGGCAAGTGCACCCACTTGCCAGGCACCGAACTTTCCCTTTTCTTACATGTAAGGTACCCCTCAGGTAGGCCCAAGGTACCCCCATGGGTAGGGTGCACTGTATGTGAAAGGTAGGACATGTACTGGTGAGTGTGACATGTCCTGGTAGTGAAATACAGTGTATTTTGTTTTTCACTATTTAAAGGCTATCTGTCCCATAGGATAGAATGGGAGATACTTTGTAACATCTTACAAGTATAACTTTTCATTGGGACAAGATAGGATAATGGAGTTTAGTATGCCTGAACTCAGAATTTAAAAATACATCTTTTAGTAAAGATGGTTTTTAAATTGTGTTTGAAAATGCCACTTTTAGTAAGTAGGCATTTTCTCGCTTAACCATCCTGTGTGCCTCTGCTGGGTTGTGGATTGACTGTATGGCTTTGGAGTGACAGGGGCTGGGGATGTGCATTCACTGTAGACAGCCTCTGTGGGGATTGAATTTTGTCCTGCCTTTCCTGGATGAATCAGGGCTGGGCTGAATAGACCTGGGCTGCATTTAGAGTAGTGGGAGGAGATTTCCTTGCACCAGAATAGGCCTGATCTGCCTTACACAATGCTGTTTCCATCTCCTGCCAGGAAGCTGGACCAGAGAGGACAGAACTGGTTTGGACTAAGCATAGCGACTCTTTGCCACAGGCGAACAAAGGGAAATGTGGAGACATTTTTGGGTCCCAGACCCCGTATTTTAGAATTCTTTTGGGCTCAGAAACCTGGCAAGAAAAAGAGATGGAGAAGCTGTGAGGAGGAACTAACACTTGGCTGTGTGCTTTGCTGTGTTGGCCTGCAGTAGCTGCTTCTGTCTTGGGCAGAGAAAGGACTGGACTGAACTTTCTGCAACTTCTTTGTTTGAGCTTCTCCAAGGGCTTGAGGTAGAGCTTGCCCCCTGTTCAAGAAGTCTCAGGAACAGCAAAGAATTCAAGTTTATCTGCTATCAGCACTGGGAACTGTGTGTTTTGTGCTGCAACAGAAGAAAAAGCAACCCGACACCGTCAACAACGCCGCTGCCGGCTTTGTGTCCTGAAGACACCGCAGAGGACACCCCTGCACTTCACACCGCAACCCTGGTCTTACCGATGACACCGTTCGACGCCGCCGCTGCTTGCATCGTGACCTGTGGGCACCGCTCTTCGCACTGTCTCGCTTCACACCGCCGCCCTGGTATCCCCCACGACGTTGCTCCATGCTGACATCGACGCCCCTGCTTGCACAGTGGTTCGAGGGCACCGCTCATAAGTAACAACGCACTGTCCTCATCCTGCACTGCAGCCTTGGCCCACCGATGCCGGCGCCATCGACTCCAGTTCGTCAGACGACGAAAGCGCTTCCGCAACGACGCCACTGCTTGCAAAATGACTTGCCAGAACCGCGACGAGCACCGCATCCCGTCGCACCGCAGCCCAGGTCTCACCGATGAAGCTGGACAACCGTCACCGAGGCTGGACGACTGTCACCGAGCCGATGCCTGCACCGTGACATGAGGGCACCGCACACCACACCACTGCACTTCGCACCACAGCCCCGACGCCTGCTGATGCTCTCGACTTCAACCGCGAGTTTGATCTGCAACGCATGTGAATTTAAGGGCCTGATGCCTGCCGGCTCTTTGGAGCTCAACAAATGGTCGCAGACGCCCTGCATTTCTAAAGGTACTGTTTTGCGGGTCTCCCTGATGACGTAGCTGGCCCGCAACGCTGCGGTCAGCCAGAACTGTTTGGATTTGTTGTTCACGATGCCGTAATAGCCCCGGACAGAGCTATCGACTTCAAGGAACTGTATTTTAGGTCTATTTTTGATTATTGAGATTGCTGAGAGCTGTATGGTGGATTCTTATAATTTTTGGTCTTGTTTTGAGCAGATAAAATATTAGATATTTTTCTAAAACTGGTGTGGTATCCTTTTGTAGTGATTTCACTTGTATTACTGTTGGTTATGTGCAATTGCTTTACAGACTGCCTCTGAGATAAGCCTGACTGCTCGTGCAAAGCTACCAAGGGGGCGAGCATGGGTTATTTTAGGACTGCATCCCCCTTATCCTGACTAGGAAGAAGGGTCCCTACTTGGACAGGGTAACAACCTGCCAACTAGAGACCCCCATTTCTAACAGCATGTGTACTCATAAAGTTAATTCCCTTTTCTCTTTACCCAGCTGCTCTAGTGTGAATAAAAAGAGTAAACATATTCTCTTTCTAATTTACCTCAGTCTTCTCAAAGGAACTCAAGTTGTACGGAAGTCAACTGCTTCTCAAGACAATGAGAGGAATCATACGTGCGGTCCTTTTTAGGTGATGCCATCTCAAATTCTTCTGTTCAGGTCTTCTTGTGCACATTGTGGCATTTTTCTAGAAATATGGAGACTGGCTGCAGCCAATGTGTTATTACCCAAAGAACTATAGTGGAGACTCAATGCTTATTCTTCCATCTCACCAGATATCTACCGGGTCATTGGGTGAGAGCCCCCAGCACAATAGTTTGTAGGTTTTACTGGGCCCCAGGTCTCCAGACCTTGGCCGTAGATAGAGAACTAATCAGGAGCTGCGAATCACATTCAGTTTTATATCTCACAATGTCATAAACAATCTTTGGAGTCAACAATGTGATTCTGGTGAGAGTTTAAAGGGTTTTATTAGAATCTTTTATTAAATATTTCTTTATTAAATCAGCAATTCAACAAAAATACAATACAGAACATAATTCATAAAGCGCGTTGCATATAGAAATCCCTATTCTAAATCTCAAGCGGAGAGACGTATCATTGAAACCATAAACAGTGTGAAATCGATAGGAGAAAGCATAAAACTTTAAGCAATTTTCCATTCAATAAGCACTTCCCATTAAGAGAAGCTCAAATATTTGGTGGCATAAATTCAGGCAAGGGGAAAATGAATGGGTCTCAGAATAGAGTCTGGAAAGGGTATGTAGAATCTCTCTCTTATAAAATCTCTGCCTGTCTACTCTAGGAACATGCACTAATATAACATTTTGATGTCTATAGTTGAAACAGTTATAGTCGTCTTGTCCAATCAATGCACTGTGTCATTATGGGAAAAGGAAAGCTTCCGTCGTCTAAGCTACTTCTGAGCAAAAGACTTACAGATATTAAGGGTTAAACAAAACATTTTTATTAACATTGTACAAGTCGAGGTTTAGTTCCCCCTATTCAACTCTCTACAAAACAAAATAGTTCATGCTTAGATTTCTACATTACACAAATGAAATCATGTCATTCTCACACATTCTAACTTGTGAATTTTATTCATGAAGAAACAATTGAATAGAAATTTAAACTACTTAATTTAATACATTATTGTATTCTATGAAATATCTCTATCAGAAGGTCGACATCTAACATTTTCTATTAGGTCATGTTCAGTTCAGCACATTTGTATCGTTGAGCTCTTCACATTACTAACATTACTGTCCCTAGGTCTGTGAAAAAAGAGAAAAATGCATTCAGAAGCATTTCTAACTTAAAACATGCAACTATGGAAGCCTAGTGCTCCCATTTGCTTTTCAAATGTGTCTTTTCATTTCAGGCCAACAGGTTAATTGCATTAATTTTAATTTATGAAAAATGGTCTAACAACCTCCCAAAACTCATCATCAACTATTTACATTATAGCCTGTCTTTACAATAGACTATTCCCAGGGCACTGGTTGAGGGTACAAGCGGGTAGACGGCATCTACTTACTCTTTTCACAGGGTGGACGTATTTGCAGACATGGGGACGCATTCAACAGCGCCTGCACATTGTCCGCTTTTGTTCGGAGCAGCAACGTGCAGGCAGCGAGGGGGGCTTATCAAATTTCAGTTGGGCCCATAACAAAGGCCAAAGTTAAGGGGCCATCAGGCCTCATTTTGTTGGAGTATCCTGTCTAGGAGCTATCGGGAGCCTCACACCTAAATGCAAAGGAGGGGAAACAAAGGCACACTGCTTATCACTTCACAGGTACTTAATAAAGGCATGCTTTTTACTTTGTTCAGTCCCTGTATATAACATATGCATGCACTATTACAATGTCAGGTGTGTTAGTCTGTCCCAGTGTTTACATAAATAGCAATTTAAATACCACTATTTTGTTTTATTTCTTTTATAGCGATACAGTACTACTCATCCCATTGCAGGGTGTCAGAGCGCGTTACATCACATATACACATTATACATTGACAATAAATCATATGTGTGTATATCAATGTACAGGGTGTGTTACATAAGACAGTGAGGGTTACAAGGTATAGGAGCCACATGTCCTTGATAGCTTACTGTGCTGTATTAGAAAGGTTACAATTTATGAAATTCAAGTAACAAAAGGATCTCTGTATTAAAAGCAGTAACCGACTTATCCATTTACATAAAATAAAAATCTGTCATCTGCGTGTTGCATAATGTGCTTTGCCGGAGACATATTAACCCTCTATGCTACTTTGATTCAAAATTGACAAAACACAGACCTCTCAGCAAATGGTTATTTTACCATTTTTATTATTCCCTGAGATTTACTGGGCACGAAAGAACTCTGCAACAAGTGCCTTAACCCCATAAGATATTTTAAAATACAGACTTTGCAACCAATTAAGCAGAACAGATTTACTAACACATTTCTTCTTGTTGCCAATTTCTTTGTGGCAGGGTTTTAAAAATAAATGTAGAAGTTGAAGCCCAGATTGAGATTCTGCTTCAGGGTTGTGCCAAAAAAAGTGATGCAACCCGTTGCAAAATGTAGATTTTTCACAGCCTGGTGGGCAAAAAATCTGGATTTTATTAAAGACAATTAAAGAGATTATGCAATCTCCTTTTATTGCCCGCTCACAGCAGCAACAATGGAAAGAATTTAGAACTTTGTAATACATTCCAATCAAGTATATAGTACAGCAACCAGCAGCCATCTTCATTCTTTTGCTGCTGCTGCTCACAAGATAAGTACCCTATTTTTACTTCTGCTTAAACTCATGTTTTTTTAATCTTTTATATATCTAACACCTTTAAGACATTTCTAACCTAGTTAGATTCATAGATTACCTGCTCTTTGCCATTTTATATGCCTTGTTTTCCATGTCTTTTGACCCATTACTAGTACTGCATATTTTAGACTTCTTGATTTCCGTTTAAATACACCCCTTATTGTGGCACTTTATTCCCTCCCTCATCGAGACTTAAAAACGAGACTTACTTCGCGCGTTGGTTAACCCCGTTCTTGAAAAATGCGGGTCGCGCGGGTCCTTGCGCGACCCGCAGGCTCCTAGCTTCTTGAAAAATGCAGTGCGTCCCTGCGCACAAACAAGCTCTTTCAGTAGGCCTCGCGCTGGTCCTTGTGCGACCCGCAGGCTCCTAGCTACGGCCGCGCGGTCCGTCTCGGCAGACTCGCCCGGCCTCCGACGCTGGCTCTGTCCCCCTCCTCCAAAATCTACTCAGTGTGGCCTGGTTGCACATGTGAAAGCGACCGGCACAAACAAACGAAACTAATCAAGTATCCATCCGATTACTTTCCCTTGAATAAACATCCAGTTAATGTCGGTAGGGCGCGATCATTTTAACGCTGTATCGAAGACCTTTAGTGGAAAATACCTCAGCACACATCACGCACGGATTGCATACACGTCTGGCACCATTCTAACATCCCTGAAAACGATGGGTGGGAAGATTTATCGATCCTAAAACGAGACTGCATCCCCTGTCACCTGAATGGACACCATTACAACAGGTTGCTGATTATATCATCTTCTGGCTAAGAAGGGAAATGCCTAAGGAAGTAAGATCTCGCTTAAGATCTGAATGCCCTCGACCATCTCTACCCGATAAGATAACTGTCACCCCAGAGTTAGATCCCAAAGTAGTAGCATTTATCAACAAAGGGGGCATTGATCCAAGAAAAGGATTAGACAGGGGACTAAGATCATGTCAAGACCGACTACTAGACAGTATGGGACCCCTGACCAAAATATTTGACATGGCAGAGACCGCCTACCTAAATGAAACTCAGGTTGATCCCAAAGAATTACGAGAATGGGCACAAAGAGCCTTTTGCCTCCTAGGTAACGCAAACACAGCCCTTTCCAATGAAAGGAGGAAGAGCATCCTGCTCAAACTAGACCCCAAGCTTATGGAATTAGCAAACAAGGAAGGAGGCCCCTCTAGTCAAGGGCAGCTCTTTGGGGATGACTTTATAAAAGAGATGGCTAAATATGTAGTGATTTTTAGTTCCATTCAAAAATCTCAACAGGAAATGAGAAAAGTCTTTCAAGATAGAGTTTTTGCTAGGGCTGGGAGAACGAGGGTTCGGTTCCCCGGCCGAGGCCAAACCTCCTCCAGACCCTTTATGGGACGTGGCAGCAGATTTTACCAACAATCTGGCTACAGTTCCTATCAAGGCTTCTACCCCCAACAACAAAGGCCCCGCAACAGATCATCAAGAGGAGATCGAAGGCAGAGGGGATTTTCAACCGGTAAGTACTATGAGAGACCTTTTAGATACCCCTATAAGGGTGGGGGCAGACTGGCCCACTTCTCTGGGAACTGGACGTTAGTAACACGAGACCCTTGGGTAATAGAAACTGTCATGGGATACAAACTGGAATTCTTAGATACCCCATTCCAGAGGAAAATTCCCAGGGAAATAACCTTTTCACAAGAGCATTCAGAATTAGTAACAAAAGAGGTGGAGGCCCTACTACTGAAAGGGGCCATACAGGAAGCATTCAACCCTGGGATAGGTTTTATCAGCAACATTTTCCTAGTGGAAAAGAAAGACAAAGTTATGAGACCCATTATAAATCTCAAAGAATTAAACAAATGGGTGGTCTATCGCCATTTCAAAATGGAGGGGATTTACCTCTTAAGAGACATTCTGAGAAGAGGCGATTTGTTAACAAGACCAGACCTGAAAGATGCTCACTTAACTATTCCAATTTGGCCTCCACATCGAAAATACCTCTGCTTCACCTGGAAAGGCAAACTCTGGGAGTTCTCGAGTCTCCCTTTTAGACTGTCTTCGGCACCTTGGTGCTTCACAAAAGTACTGCGCCCGGTAGCAGCTTGGCCATGAGCTTGGGGAGTAAGATTCATTATTTACCTGGACGACATCCTAATAATGGGCCAATCCAAGGATCTCGTATCGCAACACACAGACTAGACAATTCAATTGCGAGAAAAACTAGGATTCATTAAAAAAAATCATGCTTAACACCATCACAGAACACCCAGTTCCTGGGATTCATTGTAGACACAGTTCAAACAGAACTACGATTACCAAGGGAAAAACTAAAAAAAACTACGCAAGGAACTGAGAAAGAGATATCATTGAAAACATTAGCAAGGAATCTAGGCTTGTTATCTTCATCGATTCAGGCAATATTTCCAGGACCTCTATATTATCGAGCCCTCCAAAGACTCAAAACAAGGTGCTTGCGAAAGAACCCTTCATACTCTCAAATGTTATGTCTGGATCTCGAATCAAAAGAATATTTACTATGGTAGCTGAAAAATGCAGGAGGCATGGAACGGAAGGGCAATTTTCGGGGAAGAACCCGAACTGATAATAGATTTGGATGCGAGTTTGGAAGGATGGGGGGGCGAGATGTGGGAATCCTTCCACTGGGGGTCGCTGGTCAACCCAGGAGAAGAAGTTACACATAAATTGCTTAGAATTGCTAGCAGGTTCCTTTGCCGTACGCAGTTTCACACAAGGAATGATGAAATGCTGTGTGATGCTTTGCATGGACAATGTTTCAGCCGTGAGGTATGTCAGCAAGATGGGGGACCACATTCCAAGGACCTAGCAGATTTAGCTAAAGACTTTTTGGGATATTGTCTGAGCAAAGGGATTTCCATTGTAGCAGAACACATTCCTGGGTTGAGCAATGGTGTAGCGGATTGGTTCGCTCTGAACTTCAGGGACTCCAGCAATTGGAGACTGAACAGGGGGATCTTTCTCAATATCCAACAGAAATGGGGCCAATTCGGGGTGGATCTCTTTGTAGACAGATTGAACATACAATTAACACACTTCTTCAGTTGGAAACCAGACCCACAAGCCTCTGGGGTGGATGCTTTCCTACAGAACTGGAAAGGCCTGACAACATATGCCTTCCCGCCGTTTGCCATGCCACCAAGAGTTCTATTGCAAACACGCAGATACAAGGAAACCTTAGTAGTGATAACCCCACTATGGAGATCACACGCCTGGTTCCCGATAATACTAGAGATGACAATAGACTTCCCATTACTAATACCGAATTTCAAAACAGTACTCCTAGGTCCAGAGGGAGAAACTCACCCCCTAATGGAAGAAGGCTCCCTCACACTGATGGCATGGAGGATTTCAGGAGACAGTGGGAAATCCCTGGGCTTTCGGCAGATGCTTTCAGACTCATATCAAAGTCGTGGGCATCTGGGACAAGAAAAGCATATCGACTGGCTTGGAACAAATGGGTTTGCTGGTATCTTCAACGGGGTTCCAATACAGTTTCAAATGATGTAGTACACATAATTAATTACCTAACAGAGTTTTTCGGATCAGGTTTGTCCTACAGAACAATAAATCTCTATAGATTAGCCATCTCAGCTGGACACTGTTTGATAGATAACATGCCTGTAGGCCAAAACATATTAACAAGAAAAATAATGTGAAGCATGAGAGTTCTAAAACCACCCATAGCGAAATATACCTCACTGTGGGATGTTAAAATGGTTTTACAAGTACTTGAGAACTGGGGTGATAATGCCTCTCTATCCCTAAAAGAACTTTCCTACAAACTGACAACTCTGCTATGTCTAGTATCCTTTAGACGCACCTCTGATGTAAGGGCCTTAGATATTACCAGTAAAGCATACCAACCGGAAGGGATCTGTTTCTATATTAAAAGAAGAACGAAGACCCTGTCCTTTATTTTTTATTTTTTTAAACAAATTTTATTGAGTTTTACATATCTGCACAGGCACATTTTATGACACGAGCTGCGCTAAGGTACACATAGGTCAATTAACGAGAGCATCATTGCATATGATATAAGTATAGTAACTCAGCTGCATACTAAATCCCCATCTTCCCACCCACAATGTAGGAATAATGCGTACAGGAATAATCATGTGGTGTACAGTTTGTCAGCATCCTGTATCCCAAAATAGTCCTACACTTTTAAAGCTACTAAGACCCCACCCCACCCAACCCACCCACCAGGCGAGTCGCACACAACCAGCAGTTGATCTACAGCCTAGGGGTACTGCAGGTTAGTTTCACAAATGTAACTAAAGAGATGCTTAGGGAAAAACAACCCGTAACAGGTGCAGGGGGCGGCTTGTGTTCAGCGTCTAGTTCTGCCTTGTCATACAGTGCGCAGGGGTGAATTAACTAATCCAGCTCATCAGGAGCGTCAGCTGTGGGATCCTCGTTGCTATCATTGTCCGGGATCTTTAGAATCACCACCAATGTTTCCCATGCCCTCGCTTCCTCTAATGCCCTCTCACTCCCCGCTCGCTTTGCTAACTGCATTCGAACCATACCTTCACACTCCGCCCATTTGATTAATTCCGTCTTCCATCTTTTTACGTTTGGGCCCCTCTTTGCCTTCCAATGCATAGTGATATCCCGTTTAGCTAATAATAGGCCCAGATCCAGAAATTTGCTTGTAACCTTATTTTTGGCCGTGTGAGGGAACCAATGTAAGAGGCAGGGTCCCTTAGCCGGCTCCAGTTCCCTGTCGGTGATCTCGGTCAACAGTGTGACCACGTCTACCCAATAGCTCTCCAGATGTGGGCAATCCCAAAACATATGTCGAAAGTCTGCCCCCTCCCTATGACAGCGTGGGCATGCTGCTGTTCTAGTGTCAAAATATTTGTTAATCTTCGCCGGGGTGAGATATGCTCTGTGTAATACATAAAAATGCACCAGTTGAAATCGGGCATTCCTAGTACTCTTCCACGCCCGTTCCACAAGATCAGCCCAGTCCTTTTCCGGAATTTCATCCCCCAGGTCCTCTTCCCATTTTAACCTCAACGCAGTCAAAGGAACTAGCATTTCTTGTGTCATGCGCTTATAGAGACAGGTGCCCGCTTTAAAGGTTCCTGCCGCCATCACTATGTATTGGCACCCCATCGATGTCTGCGGTTCATTTAAGCCCTCCCTCCAATGCTTCCGGATAGCCGCAGCAAGCGCAGAGTGTAACAAAAAATCCCCTCTGGGCAGGTCATATCGTTCCTGTAAGTCATTGAAGGGAATCATAGTATTGCCCTCATATAAGTCTCCTATAGTGGACAGTCCCTGCTCTTTCCAGGTTACCAGTGCTTGCCAGTTACCCCCATGCGGCAATGCATCACACATGGATAGGGGGATTTCAGGCGCATAGGGATATATAATCCGTGCTCGCTTCAGGCTCCTATTCCAGCATTGCCGTGCTGTTCGTAGTTCACCCGGTATAGTATGGAGTCGGATGGGTAACTTCAAAACAATTTGGGACAGTACTCGCAGTGACGGAGCCCCGCCTCCATGCTCTCCCACTCCTCGAAACCCAGACGCAATCTCCTGCGTGAGCCATTGTAGCTGAGCAGCCAGGTAATAAGCCTCAAAGTCCCACCACGTATACCCACCCGGGTCAATTAATTTTGTGTCTTTTAATTTTCTTTTAGACTAATAAGGATTGGATTCCTTTTCACAATGTATCTTTCAAGAACCATTCGATTTTGGAATTTAATTTGTCATTGGAGTTTATCTTGTTTGCAGTGCAGAAAGAAGGAAGATGGCTGCTGGTTGCTGTACTATATACTTAATTGGAATGCATTACAAAGTTTTAAATTCTTTCCATTGTTGCTGCTGTGAGTGGGCAATAAAAGGAGATTGCATAATCTTAACCTCCGTGTCTTTAATAAAATCCATATTTTTGCCCACCAGGCTGTGAAAAATCTACATTTTGCATCGGGTTGCATCACTTTTTAGCACAACCCTGACGCAGAATCTCAATTGTTAAATATTGTAATGCACTCAGATGTACTCATGATAGACCTGGTAAGCATATGTGTGACGTCTTAAGATCTGATGTCACTTCTTGTGAGTTCATGGGTAGTGATTCCACTTCCTGTGATACCTCATGCGATGTCACGTGCCGTGATGTCATGCACTGTGCTGTCACGCGCCATAATGTCATTTGCATCCTGCCTAACTTGGTTAGTCCCCCCACTTATTTTTTTTAGGACTTGTGCCCTGAGTACCCCTATTTTTAAGGTACCTAAATCATGTGGCATGGCACTAACTTCACTAAACTGTGGAATGGCCAGGTTTCTTTGTCCCTACCACCACCCAAGTAGGAAGGAATGCTGGCCACTTTTATTTGAGGACGAGAGAAAGAAACGGGCCTACATAAGAAATTGAATTAACATTAAGAGTAGAATCCCTTGGTATTTTAAGAAGACTATGATAGCGTTCAGGCGCTGATAAGGCGACTGCCACCATAAATGTAGATGTAGTCCCTAGCACTGATCTCGGAGTAGGCACGAACTACCGCGAGAAGAACAAACCAATTGGTGTAGAGAAATTCAACCCAGCTTCCGCTGGGACTGTGCTGCTTGCACAACATCAGCCCCTATTATGGCGTTCAGAAAATTCCTTTGAAGACCCTTTATCTCATACTCCAATATGGTTCGGATTTCCCAATGCGTTATTATTTAGGAGCAGGGCCAACTGAATTGCGCAATTCTGCTTTGTTTTTAGCTTAAATATACATTTGATATATTTGCTGCATAATCCCTCATCTTGCAAAAAAAGCTTCTACCTCAACCTGATCCAGTTATTAAAAATGATGCATAAGAAATGCTGCTGTGCAAGCCATTTGGCAAAGGTTAGGTTAAATAGTGACCTTTCAGATGTTGATTGCTACATTTAGGAATTTTTCAAGAGGTAACAATTTTCTTCTAAGGATGTTAATATCCACAAGTGACAGACTCAGGGAAGAAAATTTGGTCTACAGAAGGAATCAAAAGTATCACATACTTAAATGCAATTAAATGGTATAGCAAGAGTTAACCTGCCTTTGTCAAAAACATGTTTAGTTTCAATATTCTCTCAAATTCACATATAATTCGCAGTGCTGTTCTCAGAGGAGCAGTTATTTCAAAATGGCACTCAGTCTGTAACATAAAAGGGTGACACAGAATAAATGAGGCATACTGTAAACGTAGGTTTATCTTCTTCTTTTGGGTGCAAAACTGTATATGTTTTACACAAGCTATTTTACTCTGGGAGGAAGAGATGGTAGTGTTAATAACTAGTTGAATAGTTAGGAAATAAGGTTTTTAAAAGGATCTGCTAAAAGTGTATAGTTTCCATTCTTAAGAAACCTAAAATTTTCTGTAACTATCTGGTAACTTTTTGATAATAATGCCAGCAAGTGCTGAACATAATTTTTTCTTAAATCATATAAACATACATTTGCTCTTCTGTACAATTCAGTAAACCCTAAAGCATTTTATGGGCTTCCCTTGCCACATAATTCCAATGGCCCCGTCCGATGGAAGCATTAGAAGCACTACCTGCCTCGTGGTCGAAATACTTATTTGAGGCTAATATACAAGCAGACCAATTATGGTTTGATAGGAGATCCAGTGCTATTTGTGGGGCAAACTTACACAATGTGGCAATGACTAACTCAATCCACCCCAACATTTCAGAACCCATCTATTTGCACAAGCATTTGCTATTGACTCATTAATCCAATGAACAGGCCCCATCCTTTATTACTAATTCCTTCTTTCTCTCCATCATTTCTGCTCTGAACCACATCGAAACTGCCACAATGGAATATGAGCGCTACGAAAAAACAAATCTTACAAACAAAAAAAAAGAACAATAAGTAATTCAGATGTTCAGTGCAGTGACTGAGGCACATACGGTAAACAGTGACCTGAACAAGAACGTACGAAAATCTTGGCTCACACCCAGGATTCTGGTCAGATGGTTTTAACTAACAAACCACACCCGACACATATATAATCAGTCACCACAATAGCTCATTCCAGGACTTAAAATAGTCCCTTTTGCTTCTTTTTAGGTGGGCATCGCCCACCAGCATCGGACTTAAACAACTCGTCAACACACCGACCCACAGAGCAGGACACACCCTCGACCCCATCTTCGCGGCAGGAAACAGCGTCCAATTCAGCCACACAACGCAGCCACCATGGACCGGCGACCACTGCGTACACTTCGCCATCAACAAACCCAAGGCACCCAAACCAGCCCCACGCCCACCTCGAAGGAACTGGAGCAAGGTTACCGACGAGCAACTTAACTCCACCCTCACCCGAGACAACCACACCTGGGCACCCGACGCAAACAACGCAGCCAGAGAACTCCACACCTGGATCTTCAACTGCGCAGACGAGCTCGCCCCGCTACGCAACCCCGACAGACAACGCCCCAGGAAAGCCGCCTGGTTCACCACCGCTCTCCAAGAAGCCAGACGCACCTGCAGACGCCTGGAGAAGAACTGGAGAAACACCAAGACAACCGAAAACCACACCACCTACAAGGACGCCTTGACGGACTACCATAACCAGATCAGAGCCACCAAGAGGAACTTCATCCACAACAAAATCCTGGCCAACTCCACCAACTTCAGGGAACTTTTCAGTGTCATTCAGGAATTCACCAACCCACGCAGCGAAGCCACAGACATCACACCATCCCAAGACCTCTGTGACAAGCTTGGAACCTATTTCCACCTCAAGATCAAAAACCTCTATGACAACTTCATCGACCATCCACCAGGTGCCACAGACGGCCCCCCAGAAACACCAGCCAGCCCACCATCTCCAACTGGACACCGATCACAGCCGAAGACACCGCCTCGACCATGAAAAGCATCCACTCGGGGGCCCCCACCAACCCCTGCCCCCCTCACATCTACCACAGAGCTGCAGCCGCCATCGCACCCGAACTACAACGCACCATCAACACCACCTTCAAAACAGGCACCTTCCCAGACGACTGGAAGCGCGCAGAAGTCAGACCGCTGCTCAAGAAGCCCACAGCTGACCCCACCGACCTCAAGAACTATCAGCCCATCTCACTCCTCCCCTTCACAGCCAAAGTTGCAGAGAAAACAGTCAACAGGAAACTGACACGATTCATTGAAGAGAACGCCGTCCCAATCCGGATTCCGAAGCAACCACAGCACAGAGACCGCCCTACTCGCCGCCACAGACAACATCCGCACCCTCCTGGACCAAGGCCACTCCGCAGCCCTCATCCTACTCGACCTATCAGCGGCCTTCGACACCGTCTCCCACCGCAAACTAGTCGCCAGACTACACGACGCAGGCATACAAGGAACAGCCCTGGACTGGATCCGATCATCCCTCACCGGAAGAAGCCAAAGGATCAGACTCCCACCCTTCCTCTCCGACCCCACGAAAATCACCTGCGGAGTCCCACAGGGTTCATCACTGGGCCCCACCCTCTTCAACATCTACATGGCCCCCCTCGCAGCCATCGTCCGACAACACGGCCTCAACATCGCATCCTACACCGACGACACCCAGCTCATCTTCTCCCTCACCAAAGACCCCACCACTGCCAAACTCAACTTCCAGAAAGGAATGCAAGACGTCGCAGTCTGGATGACCAACAGCTGCCTGAAGCTCAATGCCGAGAAGACAGAAGTCCTCATCCTCGGTACCACCCCTTCTGCATGGGACAGCACCTGGTGGCCGACCGCCCTTGGAAGCCCACCTACCCCCTCAGACCATGCCAAGAACCTCGGCATCGTACTCGACTCATCACTCACCATGAACCGACATGTCAACGCCGTCACCTCCAGCTGCTTCAACACCCTCCGCATCCTCCGCAAGACCTTCAAGTGGATCCCCCCTGAGTCAAGGAAGACAGTCACCCACGCACTCATCACCAGCAGACTGGACTATGGAAATGCACTCTACGTCGGCATCAACAAGTCCCTACTCCGCAAACTCCAAACAATACAGAACACCGCCGCCAGACTCGTCCTCGGCATCCCCCGACACGAACACAACAGCCAACACCTACGAAGTCTCCACTGGCTCCCCGTGGAGAAAAGAGTCACTTTCAAAATCCTCACTCACGCCTACAAATGCCTACACAACAACTGACCCAAATACCTCAACGACAGAATCAACTTCCACGTACCCAAAAGAAACCTCCGATCTTCCAACCTCGCACTGGCCGAAACCCCGCGCATCCACAGAGTCAGAGCAGGCGGAAGATCCTTCTCTCACATTGCAGCCAAGACCTGGAACGAGCTACCGGAAGACATCAGACGCGCCCTCTCCCTGAACACCTTCAGGAAGACCCTTAAGACCTGGCTCTTCGGCTAAACAGATCTGCGGACCCCCCCCCTCAGCGCCTTGAGACCCTCACGGGTGAGTAGCGCGCTTACAATTCCCTGATTGATTACCTGATTGATTTGGTGATTAGTTCAACATAACAAATAAACCGACATGTAAGTTACATTGTGCACCAGAATGTACAAACTCGTGAAGACAACATATGTGCTCTCTAAATTTAAAAAAAAAAAAAAACCTGAAAAAAAGAGAGAGCAGATATTTTTCCTCCTCAAGGATTGTGTTTGCTGCTGAATCAAGAGAAACTATACATTCTGACAAGATAAGCACTCGAACGCCTCGTCAGGGGTAGTAAGCGCTATATTTAAATAAATACAGTGTGCTGACTCAGGGCTTACAGAGGATGACACTGGAAACCCACCAGCAATGGATCTGGAGCCGAGGTTTGTAATGGGGGTTCTTGTCTGTTGAGTCCAACATCAGGTTACACAGATTTTAAAGGCCCTGGCTTTAGACAGCAGAGCTGTCTCTCAAGTACAGAAATCGAACATGATCAGGTCCCAGAGAGCAGAGCTACCAAACCTTTTCTTACAGTTGTCCCATTTCTTCCAGCTGGATCATGCACTCTCAATGTATCATTCCCTCTCTCAAGCGCGTCACTTGCCTAGTCAAATTGGCGCACCCGCTCTCACACACCGTCTCAATGGATTCGGACATATTGCCATAGATGGGCTTGCTCACACTCTCACCACACCCACATAGTGTTGTTACTCTGTCACACATGCTCACACACTGTCACACTTTTTTAAACAGCACTTCATACTGCTGTTCTGCTCTTTCTAAGCACTTTACAAAAGGTGTGACTTTTAGCCAGTGGTACTGTATTCAGTTTACCTAGTATAGAAATAAACTTGCCTTATCAAAAATGGTTGCCACTTCTGGCTTCAGTCATTTGTCACTGCAGCCCAAGAAGGTGACCAGAGGATTGTTTAGTTTTTCGACCGTGACCTGTCCCTGTGCACTGAAATAGCCAATCATTTTGCAAGTTTTCTTTATTCAATTTTCATATCAACCTTTCATAGTATAGTAAATGGTACCTAACAGGAACCTTTTCACATGGGTGGTTTCTATTAGAACAGTAATTGCATACACTATCAGGAAATAACAAATTTAAGGAACCAGTATACTTTTAGATAGTGGTATACATCACATTGAGTATTTGTCCAGTGTAATATCTTCAACCAATGAACGTGAACAAGAATTTCGTATGATCGGATGGGAAATGGGGAAGGCAGAATAGACTAGGTTAATGCCCTCTTCGGGCAAAGAAGTAAAATCAAGGTCGATAATATAGATTAGAAATCTAGTCTGTAAATAAAACAATACCAACAAAGAGCATGCAAAAAGCTATGCTGGTTTTTTGTAAATGGTCCTGAATTCACCCTCTCCTAAATAATGCAATTGCCTCCAATGTATGCGTGCTTTGGAGGGGGTGGTTGTCCCTTAGGGTTTGTGTAAAAATGAACATTCAATTCTAGTTCTTCCAGAAAAGGTAGAGAATGCGCAAGAGAGTGTTGCCTCAGTGTGAGGTCTCTAAGCATGGTCAACTGCAACTTCGGAATCAGGATCAATAGTATTCCAGGGACGTTAATCAAATTGACTGTTAAATTCTTGTCTGTGGGTAGATTGCAAGGGGGAAGGGCGAGTGTGCCACATAGTGCTCATCAGGTTAATTGCATCTAGTCATACTGTGATAGTGATCCTCCATCGGCCCCAATGGTTGTGCCTTCTGTGTCAGTTGTTGTGTTTGCAAGGAAAGGCTCCCAGGCATGAGTAAAGACATCCAGTTGGTTCTGCACTTTGTGCATTATTTGTTCTCAAAGAGCAACCCATGAAAGCTCTGTTAGACAGTTTTCACAGAAGGCAACAGGACTTTGGATCCAGTGTCGAAATAGACAAATCTTGGCCGCACCCAAGGATGTTTGTACCCATTTGTGGCTAGATATAATCAGAGTGGTAAGGTAAGTTGTATCACGCAGCTCTGTACCATTCTGGCCCTGGTTATCTTAGGAAGCGATTTAAGTTCTACGTGCCCTCCAGACACCTGCGTTCTATGGCAGTCTTTGGCAGTGATTCCACGCATCCGCCGTGCGAGAATGGGTGGCAGCTCTTTGGCCTATAAGGCTGCTGTGGCCTGGAATGCACTTCCTCTTGAACTCCGCTGTATTCAAGATGCTAAGCTGTTCAGGAAACGGCTGAAAACACTGCTTTTTGTATAATCTCCTCAGTCCGACCCCCAACTCACTAGCAAGGTACCGCGCCGGGACACTCCTGAGTATCCGCGTGCGATATAAATGCTTATAACATAACATAACATGATAGATGGCCAGGTGTGCTGACGGGGATGTTCACATCACTAACATTTGATCAATTGGTGTCCAGTAATGCTCTTTTTAACCACTTTAAAGGGGAATAGTCAATCCTGATTCTGCCCCAAGCCTGAATAATATGTTGTGCCTGCCATTACAGGACTCAGGGATATGGTCCCCGCTTCCTGAAAATGAGTTAAAATATATATAAGGGGGCAGGGTGAGCAAAGGTGCTGCTCATTTATTATTCACTGCTCTGTGCACCATAATGACCTGTGAGGACTTTTTAATAATATTTTTGGATCTTGGTGGTGACCCTAGAAGGGCAGGGGCACCATCGAGGAATTTTGTTTTATGTTGTGAGGGGGCTGCTGGGAGTGCAACAGCCCTCCTGGTACATAAAAAAAAACACAGTAAGCTGTATGCTCTTCAGCTAAAGTGCAGGGACCTCTCGTGGTTGGTTCTATGGTTGCACTTTGTGGCCTGAAAATGTTAAAAAGAGACTCAAAGATATCTTAAATGTTTGTTTAAAGCCTTAGTTAAAATTACACCCTTTATATTGTTACTTGATGTCGCCCAGCCGTGTCCAGCAGAGGGGTGGAGAAAAATGTTGTGGAGTGGCATGGGGGTTGCGTGGAGTGTCGTAGAGTGAAGTACAGTGTGATAGAGTGGAATAGAGTGTTGTACAGTGAAGTGCCGTGCAGTAGAGTGTAGTAGAGTGGGGGAGCATAGAGTGTCGTAGAGTGGAGTGCTATAGAGTGGAGTAGCGTAGAGTGGAGTGTCATACAGTATTGTGTCGTAGAGTGTCGTATCGTAGAGTATCGTGGCATACAGTGTCATGGCGTAGGGTTGTGTCATGGAGTGAGGTGGTGTACAATGTTGTGGTGTAGAGTACCGTAGCATACATTGTTGTGGCGTACAGTACCATGGCATGGAGTAGAATGGCATAGAGTGTTGCAGCATAGAGTGTTGTGATGTACAGTGTTGTGGCATACAGGGGAGTGGTGTACAGTGAAGTGGTGTAGACTGGAGTGGTGTATTGTGGAATAGCATAGAGTGTATAGAGTGAAGTAGAGCAGAGTGGAGTAGAGCAGAGTGGAGAGACGTAGAGTAGAATAGCGTGGATTGGCAGAGAGTGAAGTGGTGTGTGGTAGAGGACAGTAGATTGGAGTGGAGTGGTCTAGAGAGGAATGGAATAGATTGGAGTGGCGTACAGTGAAGTGCCTTAGAGTGGAGTGACATACAGTGAATGGTGTGTCATAGAGTAGAGTGGAGTGGGGTAGACTCGAGTGGGGTAGAGCAGAGTAGCATAGAGTGGAGTACAGTGTTGCAGAGTGGCATAGACTGTAGTAGAGTGTCCTTGAGTGGACAAGCATAGAATGTCCTAGAGTGGAGCATCATAGAGTGGCGTACAGTAGAGTGGCATGTCGCACAGTGGAGTGGCGTCTAGTAGCGCAGAGTGGCATGTCATACAGTGGAGTGGTGTCACGCAGAGTATTGTAAAGTGTAGTATAGTGGCAGACAGTGGAGGGGCATAGAGTAGGGTAGAGTGTTGCGGTGTGGTGAAGAGTGTAGTGACGTGTCGTACAGTAGAGTACAGTTGCATGCCATAGACTGGCATTTCAGACAGTGTATTAGAGTGAAGAGGCGTAGATTGGAGTGACGTGTCATAGAGTGGAGTGGCATGTCGTGTCATAAAGTGTCATTTTAACAGACATAACGTGAAAATGGCTGAACTGATTTAGATTAAATTTCACAAAATTACAGATTATGGGTTGGAAAGAGTCCTTTTTAGTAGTACTTCTAAGTTGGTTCAGTAGTTTTAAAGTTATAAGGCACAAAAACGTACTGATATATTGTACTGTAGTACACCGCTGTAATTTAGTGGTATACCGCGGTACATTGTGATAAGAAAACATATGTTTGGGTAATGACAGCCCTTACATAATTAAAAGACAGCCATGTTATTTAGACCACACTTGGTCAGTGTTCTGGGTTTGAAGTGGAAACATAGTGTAGTACTGTTTTGGAGGTGCATAGGAAGGAATAAAGCAGTTTAGCTAAGTCTGTAAAGGTAGGGAAAACTAGTTTTATTACTTTATATATTTTTAAAAAGTTTGCATAGGATCATGGTTGTATCTAGAAAGTACTGCAGTACTTACAGGAATAAAAAAAAATTAAAGATGTACCAAATTTAAAAAATACAGTACTACACTATATTTCCCCTTAAAACCCAGAACCCAGATTAAATGTGGTCGAAACAACATTTCACCTTTACAAAATTAAAAGGAAGCCATAGTGGTTAGACTTCACTTAGTCCGCGTTCTGGGTTTGAAGGGGAAATATAGTGTAGTGCAGTATCTTCTAAATTTTGTATATATTTTTAATTTTTTTATTTCTGTAAGTAGCGCAGTACTTTCCAGGTCACCTTTTCTAAAATATATAAATTAATAAAATTACTTTTCCCTATCTTTACAGACTTAGCTAAAGTGACACAGTGGCTCAAATGACATATACTACCAAAAAGGACCATTTTACACACTATAATTCATATTCTGGCCAAATTTAATTAAAATCCGTTCAGCCTTTTTCCTGCTACGTTTGAATACAAACTCTATGGAAAATGAATTTGTGGAAAAATGTGTTTTGGGACCCCCTTTCTTCTTTGCCACCCTCCCCCTTAATGAATCACCATGAAAGTTTTCCATTGTCAGCCAATGTACAAAAATGAATTGTTCTGTAACGTTTCGTGGAGATTCGTAAAATGGTGCTGAAGTTATGACCAAAAATCCTAGGAATTCCTATCTCTGGCAATCCTAACTATAACTACAGAGTGGCTAATATCTATCTATCTATCTATCTATCTATCTATCTATCTATCTATCTAGCTCAGTGGCGGCCAGTAATTTTGGCATGGAGAGGGTTGGGCAGGCCACACACACTCACTCACTCACACCCATGCATGCACCCAACCCATTCACAACACTCACTCACAACAAATTCATGCATTTATACACACACACATCAAACATTCAAAAAAATAAAACGTACCTGTCCTACAGCTCCCAGAGAGGAAAGCCTCAGAGGTCCCAGGAGGTTTGGGATTGCTACCTTCTCTCATTGGCTGACTTTAGGTCAGCCAGTGAACGTGGACAGCAGTCCCTCACTTGTCACAGCGTAGGGTGGGTTCAGCAAGACTTGCTGACCCCACCCCACTCTGTGATGAGGTATCACTGATTGACACTCAGCCCTGAGCACTTCAGGGCTTAAAACAGAAGCTTCCAGGTCTGAGTCAATCAGAGACACTCCCCCTCATCATGAGAGGGATAGCCTCGAGGCACCTTTGCCAAGCTGAGGAGGGCATGACCACAGGGCTGTGAAATCCTCAGCCTGGCAAAGTTCAGCTCAGGCATCCAGAAGCCTGTGCATTTAGTGCATGTCTAGCTCCTGGCTGCCTGACCTGAACAAAAAGAGTTTCTGTCAGGCCGACCTTTCCTCAGCATGACAGACACTCTTCTTCTCTGGAAAAAGATGAGGGTGCTTGGCACCTTCGTCCATATGGGCGGGCCGCAGCGGATATATACAGTTGACATCCTCCTGTGACGTTCCTTTCCCCTTACTGTCTCCGGTGTAACGCTAGACCCACAGGGCCGCTTTCTTGCCTTGACAGTAACCTTGGAAGGTCAGGTGACTACCTTAATATGTGTCTACTCACCACCTGCAGACCTTAATGTTTGCCTCCAGGACCTTTCTAAGCTCCTCCTGAACCTACCACAGAGTCTTACATTACTAGGGGGTGACTTCAATGCCGTGCCCAACCCAGAGATTGACATCACTAGGCCTCTCGCCAACTCTAGGTGTACTGGGGCGCGGCACACCGCCTAGTGGACTGGACCACTGCTCTCGGCCTTTGTGATGCCTGGAGAGTATTGCACCAGACACTTCGCCAATTTACACATACCTCCATTGCTTATCACACTCAATCACGAATAGACTTGATCTTCTAACCCGCCACCGACTGCCAAGCAATCTCACATATTCAAATATTACCCGAGGTATATCTGACCATTCCCCATTCCTTCTTCGGCGTGGCTGTTCCAAACCTGGCCTGCTTCCAATATGGCATCTTAATGCTTGGTATCTTCAAGATAAAACCTTTGTCTTTGCCCTTAGAAATGAACTCCAAGCTTACTTCAGTAATAACGTGGGATCTGTGGCGAAGGTGGGCACCTTGTGGGCCACAAACAAGGTGACTATACGGGGCTTTGTCAGGGGACGTATTAGGGCACAGAGGCGTGTTCACTACTCTCATGTCACTCAGTTGGAGGCCTGTGCCCATCTTCTGGAGAAGCGTCTAACATCTGATCCCCAGGAGAATATCTCCCGTTAGCTGGGTCTCCTCCATGAGAAAATTCGTCAATACTCCCTTGAGGCTGCCAAACACCTCTGATGGGCCACAACCACCCTGATTTATGGCTGGGGGGCCAAAAATGGGAAACCGCTGTACTGGCTGGCCTCCCACCAACAGGTGAATAGAATTATACCTGAAATTATGGACGTCAGTGGTCACTCATGTCGTGCTGTCTGGGAGATCGCGCAGACTTTCGCTTATCATTATAAACATTTGTACAACGGCACCCCAGGGAAGGACCAGGGTTTTTTGGATCACTTGCTTGCTGCAACACCTCTCCCTCGCTTGTCTCCTGCTGAAACTCGAATGCTGGATGAACCCTTTACAGTCGAGGAGGTTGGTGCGGCCCTGTCTGGGTTGGCATTGGGGAAAACCCCTGGCCCAGATGGTTTCCCCACAGAATACTATACCTGTTTCATGAAACGCTTACTCCCCACCTGCTGGAGGTGTGCCTCATGGGCGCATTCCCTCCAGAACTGGACGCGGCCACTATCGTGGTGATCCCCAAGTCGCAGCCCCCGTCCACGCCATGTATGGACTACCGTCCAATATCACTCCTTAATGGCAAAGTAAAACTTTTTGCCACCAGGCTGACCAATCAGCTTAAACTCATCCTTAACATGTTGATACACCCAGATCAATGTGGCTTTATGAAGACCTGTGGCACAAGGCACTGCCTCTGTCGCCTTCGTGCTGATGCCCAGATTCAGGGATGGAGTTGGAGTGCTGACAAGGAGGACCTTATAGCTCTATATGCTGATGATATCCTATTATTTCTAGCGGACCCCGCTACGAGTGGTCCCAGATGTCTTCATCTGTTGCGATGTTTCGAGTCAGCCTCAGGTCTCAAGATGAATCCCTCTAAATCTTTGTATGTTCCATTCACCTCAACTAGAGACTGTTTTGACTGGCAGATGAATATTCCTCTTCATCGGCTCAGCTTTAAATATCTAGGTCACTTTACACCCGGAGCTCACCAGGGCCCTTAACTTCCAGCCCTTGGTTCAGAGGGTCAAATCTGACCTGAATAAATGGCAAACACTTCCCCTGAATGTTATGGGGTGCACAGCTCTATATTAAATGATGATTCTTCCAAGGTTTCTGTACCTCTTTCAAAACTTACTATTCCACCTACCGTAGACTTGGTTTCCAGCTCAAGATGGGATGGTCACAATGTTTTTGTGGCATGGGTCTCGACCCCGTCTTGCTTTCACGCATTGTCAGCGGGGTCCCTATGAAGGTGGTTTGGGGATGACCGATCTGCATCTTTTTATTTGGCCTCCCACCTACTTGTTATTCATGATTGGTTCAATGGGGGTTGGTCGGACCCTGCTTATCGACCAGAATTATCCCTGTTGGGTTTTCTGCACCTGCTTTATGGCTTTCCACCCCCTTCGACCATACCTCAAGTAACTAAAATGGTGTTCCTTGCCTGGAGAGCTGCACTTAGACATGTGCAATGGGATGGCAATCTTATGCAGCAGACACCTCTCTGGCAGGGCCCCTGGCTGGGGGAGGCAGCAACACTTAAGGGCTTTAAAACCTGGGATATCATTTGATATCACTCAATTGAGAGATGTCTGGTCCGGGGCCCACATACGCTCCTTTCAGCACCTTCAGGCTACATATACCCTGGCAAATACACAATTTTACAAATATCTTCAACTCTGACATGCCCTTTACGCCCAAGACTTGGGTTCTGACTCCTTGCCTCAATTTAACCCTCTTGAAGCCAAACGTCTTATGGGTAACCTACGTTGTGGTGGAATTTCCCAAATCTATCGTACCCTGATAATCAACTCCTCTGGTTGCTGCAGCACTTTAGACTCCGATAGGAGGGTTGATTGGGTCCTATTGAGAATGAGGATTGGCGAGACACCCTGATGGCCCGAGGGACCTCACTATTTCCACCTGATTGATTGGTTCAAATATATTACCTTTACTACGCTTACCTTTCTGTGACCCGAATGTACCGAGCGGGACTCCGCCCTAGCTACTCCTGCCCCTGCTGTGGTGTAGATCCAGCTGATTTTTATCACATGGTATGGTTCTGCTCTGTGATTACAAACTACTGGACCAGGGTCACCAGAGATTTATCAGACGTCCTTGGGTGGGAGGTTCCCCTTTCACCCCTGATGTTGCTGCTAGGTGTGTTTGATGGCTCTGGAGGCACAAGAGCTGAGCAAATCATTCCCGTGTATGGCTCTCCTGCTTGCCAAGTGCGATATTGCTGCTCAATGGATGTCCACTGCTCCTCCCACCTTGACAGGCTGGCAGTGAGGACTGGATTGGTGCGCACAGCAGGAACTTGTGGTCTATGAGGTAAGGGGCTGCCCCACAAGTATGGACGGGTGTGGGAGAAATAGTTGTGTCAATCCATTTGAAATTGTCAGTGGGGCAGTAAACTATATGGTGCTTTCTTCAACTGTGACCGATGACCTGAGAGCCGCTGTCATGTGTAAATTCCGTCTCCTCTCCTGTACTGTGATTAATGTGTGTCAACTGTGTTGCCTTTGCCACTCATGGCGGTTTGAAACCAATAAAAATGTGTTAATCAAAAAAAGATCAAAAGGTTCACCAAAAGTGAGGGTTAGCAGATATTAGCAAAAAACTTGTATTTAACATGGAATACTCCAATGACAAATGTGTGCACTTGGAAGCAGAATCAGAATAACTTTCTCAACACCACAGGGACTTGTTAACACATACAAATCAAAATAAAAGGTTCAATCTCATATACCAACTGAATTGAATTTGAGAGAGCGGTTTTGTTTAACCCACGGCATCTACCTTACACCAATGCCACAGCCTCACTTCTCTCTGAGACAGCCATTCATCATTCTACATTCCAAACCGCAGAATCTTTCATTTCTTCTCCTTTTACCTCTT
This sequence comes from Calotriton arnoldi, assembly GCA_963921515.1. NCBI lineage: Eukaryota > Metazoa > Chordata > Amphibia > Caudata > Salamandridae > Calotriton > Calotriton arnoldi. The sequence goes on from CAWUFW010000811.1 coordinate 729,455, forward strand.
AGTTCTTCTCATTAGTCTTTGGGTGACAAGAGTATCACACGGTCAACCCACACTGAACAACATACTGCGTTCTTCCTAGTCTCCATCGGCATACTGCAGCAGCCCAGGAGTAGCTTTAGAGTTATAATAAGCGAAACATGATCGCACATGCTGCACCTTACTTCCCTCCTATTCCCTCCATCGACACCTCCTGCCCCATCAACAGCGCTTTGAAGCCCCATCAGCAGTATACTGCCTACACCAGTGTCACATCTTTCTCCTACCTTTCCTCGTGTGTTTCTTTCCTGTTCGCCCTCTGTAGTGCTCTGAAGTTGCATCGGGGGGCACATGCAGTACACAAATAACCTATTGCATAACACCAAGGAAGAATACTCAACACAAACTCCACCAAATTAGAATCGACAGAGTGCAATGTATCCCCTCTTAAAATGGGCATAAATATTCAAGGGCATGGCACGATTCAGAAAGTTTACTTCAACTATTTGTATTTTGCAGTTGCTGTATCACAGTAGGAGCGCTCACCTTACCAGGCATTGAAGCATGGAAATCGCAGCTATAGCCAGGAAGCACTGCTAGTCTGGTCCCCTGTAGGGACTGCTTGGCGAAGAGTGTGGTGGTGGTGGCGTTATCTTGCTGTAGTGAATGGCTGGCACATTCGCACATCCTGCTACATTTCAATCAATCAATCAATCAATTCATCTTTATTCGATCAAGTTAAAAATGATCATAAAAGCACACATAAATACATCATCATAAAATTATTACAGAATTCTATTTAAAATTACAAATATTTCAGCACAATTCTAGAATAAAGACAAAAATGCATTAAAAAACGTTAAAAATCATTTCATATGCTAAGTCTAAGTACTTGTGTTGTTATTTAGCGGTCTCAATGGTCTATACGCCACCCCCTTCCTCTTCCTCATGCAGGCCCATAAGAATGACGCAACTGAATAACAAACCAAAGGGTCAGGTAGTGTTTTTAGAAAATATAGTGCTACCCGGCACTGCTTAAAATTCGTTTTCTTTAAAATTGGTTTGAGGTAGACATTCCTTTCATTCTCATATAGCCTGCAGAATAGAACTAGGTGCAATTCAGTTTGTAGTGATAAATTATCACATGGGCATGCACTTAAATCAGAATGATTGTATGTTTTTTTCAGGATAACCTAACATGAGGGGAATCAGGTTGGTGCGAAACCTCAGTAATATGAATCTATGTTGCAACCTATTTACATTCACTAAGTAAGAGAACCCCCCCTCTGTTAATGGTGGGTTGCCCGGGCAGCGTGTTTCTCTTTATAGTGTTCCTTACGCTTGTACTCAGACATCAGCATGAACATGTCACTAACCTTCTGTTTAGAGACCTTCTTACAGACCAGAGGATCTTTAAAAAGTTTGTGGAGACCAATCTCCCTTAATGCTGACTCTACATAACTAAGCCACCTAGACCTCTTCCACTTATCCATAGCTAGGCAACTCCTTATTATTGAATGAGTGAGTGGCACTGTATCTCTCCTCCAGATTGAATGCCAGAGGAGAAGTGGGGCTAGTTGTGTATAATCTGAGATATAGGGCAAGCCCAATTCCATATGTAAGATACTGTTTGTAAAAGAGGGAGGGAGACCCACTACAGATTTAAAAAATGTATTCTCAATAATTTGCAGTGGTGTCGGTGCTACCATACCCCAGACCCCAGCGCCATAGGTCGCTGCTGCTTTTACTCTGGCCTGATAGATGTTTTTTATCGGTAATAAGGGTTTAGCACCCAATTTTCTAGCAAAGGATTTTACAGCGATAATACCCCTCTCCATCACCATCTTTTTTCCTTCCATCAATTTCGCCCATGACAGGTCTTTATCAAAAAGGATGCACTACCTCAATTCTTTCCGCATCCGCATGGAAGTACGGCACTTTTTCTTTTTTTGTAGCCCCAGCTACTATTACAAAGGACTTGGTTTGGTTCACTTTCATTTGTAGTGAATCCATAAAAGAAACATACGCGGTTATCAACCTTTGTAACCCAGTCCCCGTTCTGGCAATTAGCACCGCGTCGTCTGCATAAGCCAATATTGGTAGCATTTGATTTTCAAAGAGGGGGACGTCCCGAGTGGCCACTGTGAGTGCTTTTTCAACTCCATTTGTGTATAAGGAAAAGAGAAAAGGGGCCAATACACAGCCCTGCCTTACTCCCCTGGAGATTTTAAAAGAACGTGTACAATCTTCAGTTTAATCTGCTACATTTAAAAATATGCTGCACGGTGTGCTTAGGGCATGCAGAGAGGCACTAGAGTAGCACAGAAGCAGCAAAAAATGCTTGACCCAGTTTTGCAAACTACTGTACTTCAACTCATGTGCATGTGTAAGAAAAGCATTGTTTAGTCAACCCTTTTACACAGAAATAATTCCCCTAACAACAGGCACTTTAAGACAGTGTTTTCAAAGGGCGGATATGGTCAGGCACCTGCACTGCTTTAATTGGAAAGAGAATGTACCTGCACTGCTCAGCACTGGTGCAATAATTTTAATTGGAGAGTACCAGCACTTCTTAGTAGTAACAAGTACTCTGGGATAGTGAGTACAAGCACATCAGCATTTCCATTTAAGGTACGGCTTTAAAAGACCCAGGGCCTCATTTACAAGACCATTGTGCCGCCGGTGCGTCACTTTTTTTGATGCACCAGCAGCGCAGTGTGCCAGCCCATATTTACAAGGCCACGTATTCACCCTGCGTGACTGGCCTTGTACATATGGGTCTCTTTCACGCATTACTCTGCATGAAAGGGGCATTCCATGGGTGTTGCCATGGGTGTTCCCACACAACATCCATGGAACCTGACACATTCCCAGATTTACAACGTTTTGTAAAGCTGAAAATGCGTCAGAATCCTACGTCTCCCCAGGGGAGGTGTAGGAGTTGCGCAACGAGGAGAAATATTTGTTTTTTCCTCTTTCTATGCCGCACAGAAACAGGAAAATGCCATCAATTATTGTTTTTGGCAAGAAAGGTATTCTTTTCTGCACAAAAACAATCATCCCTGCAACGCAGGCCTTGCAACATGGCGCAAGGGTGTCTGCTGCATTGCCACACGGCTGCTGTCTGCGCGCAGGGGATAAGGACAGGAATACGCCGTATCTTGAAGATAGACGCATTTCTGCCCTTTTATTTTGAAGCATGGCAGCGCATGCTTCAAAATATAGTAAATGAGGCCCCTAGTGTATTACTTTGGAAATTAGTGCTTCTAAAATATAGATGCATCGATGCAGTACTTCTTCTAAAATTCACCCACCTCCACTGTCTAAAGCCCATTTCACCATGCCATGCCCAACAAACCAACCGATTCACCACCATCTCCGAGGTTTGAATGAAGCAAAGTAGGTGCTTGTGAGCGCCATGCAGACTTACGTCACTCACTCCCCTCCTTTGCCTGCAGCTCTGCAGTGTTTTGCAAGACATGTGCCATGAGAAGGCTAAGGCTTATGCTGGCGATGGGCAGCAGCACGGACACTGTACCTGTTGTATACTGTAGTCAGCCTCAGCCTCGTCCTCGTTTTGAGCTCCAGATATGTTGTTAGTGTTTTGCCAACAACCTCCAGTGGCTGAACACAGCCCTTTGTCACCTTTCCTCTCAGGCTGCCCTTCAAGAAAGACCTGTGAGATATGAGCAAGGAAGTGGAGATTTTTCTTTCAGATTTGGTCACAGAGTTACTGCCAAGCTTGAATCTCGATTCTCCTCCAGAGAACCAGTCTCCAAACTCACTAGAGGACTGGACACACACTGGGCATGGGCAGGACATGGCGATTTTCTTCAATTCAAACAGGGCCGTCGCTGAATTAGATTGACGTGCCTCAAACATACACCACTGGCTGGGCAGTGTACATAATGATAAAAGTTGTTAAATTAACCCACACCTGTCATCGCGCCTTTAATGTAACTACTTGTAGCACTGTGTGAACGTGTGACTGACTGCTGCCTCAGAGCTGGGGTTGAGGGCGTTATATTCTCTTCTGCCCCACGGAATCCCCTTAGACCCTACGGATATCCAGTCCCTCTCCACTATGTGCTGGGCTTGGCGGGAACTCCTTAAACTCCTCGGCGGGAATCTACTATACTCACCTTCACTGCCCCTTGCAGACAACCAATGGCTGCCCCCAACATTTGAGGCCATTGTCAATAAAACATTGAAGAAGTATGCACTATATACATTCAGGGATCTCTTCCCAGATGGACATATCCTTTCCTGCTCTGACGATGTTTGCTTTGCCACAGCGACCCCCATGGACCACTTTGTTCTGCGTCGCAAAAAAAAAAAAAGAACAACAGCCAAAGAGGGCTGGACAAAGGGTCAGGGGTATGGACTTGGACAATGGAGGGCAAGGAGTAGGGGGTCAGGGGCAGCAAACTTGGACGGGGCAGCACAATGGACAATGCCAGGCCAGACCTGGCATTCAGCCCCCCACCATGCATTATGATGAACATCTTACGTTACGTAAAAAAAAAAAAAAATAGAAATTCACTGAAAAAAATAAAGGTTGAAGTCATGTTATAGTTAGGAATTGTAAGAATATCGAACTTTACATAAAAAAAAACTTTGAAATTCACTGAAAAAAACAAAGGTTAAAGGGATGTTTTAGTTAGGTCAAAATGTCACAAAAAGATACCATTTGAAGCTAACAAAACCACTGTAATTCACCAGTTATAGTTATCTCAAGTAAATATAACTCGTCCCCAAAAGTAACTATAACTTGCACCCTCGCCATGCACTGCTTTTACCCTTCCATATTAAATCACTCATGACATATGCATTGACTACGTTTATAACATCCCTAATCACATTTGAAAAGTCATTGTTGATCATACAGTTGTCCCTTTTAATTTCTGCTGAGTAGGCAAAGGCGACAAATCACTTACAAGCTCTGCCCATTTGGCCCCACCCCTTCCTCGTTAGTAGTATACCACAGTGCTAGCTCTGAGTGGGTTGGCAATAGAGCTGACCACAGGCCAGGCCCTGTTGCCAACCCCCTGCTGTGCACTGCCAAAGGCCATGCGCATTGTGGGGTTGGGTGTCTGTGGGGGGTTAACCGCAGGGCTGGACAAGCCCCTGCTGCAAACGGAAGAAGGGGGTTGGCTTTAGTTTGGTAATTAAATATTACTTCATGTAAAAAAAACTAGAAATTCACTGAAAAAACAAAGGTAATGTAATGTTATAGTTAGGTGTGATAAAAAGATCTGTTTTTGTTTAAAAAAAAATAATTCCTTAGAACCTCACTGAAAAAAAAGGTCAAAGTAACATTATAGTTAGATGAATGTCTGTGCCAACATTAACATTTTGAACAAAAAAACAAATATTCACCAGCTATAGTTAGAAAAGCTAACTATAATCTGCTCCCTCATCATGCATTGCTTATGATCTCACACAAGACACCATTCATCACATGTTCTATTACATCATTTATGACATCACTGATGACATCTCAAATGACATCATTGATGATAGTACTCATGACATCATCCAATGAGTGTTCTAGGTGGTTTTATAGTTCACATAATAACGGGTAACTACCATATTACTTTTTGACCTAATTTTGTACAGCCTCTGACCAGCTAATGGGTGTAAGTGGTTACAAAATGCATGTGCTTCAAATGCATCATTGGTGTGTATAGGTATTGAACACATTATAAATCTTTGAATTGAAGAGTAGCTCTGTGTGCAGATGACAGTAGATGACTTGTGCCCAGTATTTTCCACACAAGTTTTTTGGTTCTGCAGAAAAGGTTTACAAGAGGGCAAAGATTCTACATAGTGGATACTGAGTATTGAAAGCAGCGTTGAATTATTAGACAGAATTGTCATAGCATGACAATTTCTACATAACATAGAAGACTGTGTGCACAAGGTAGTAACCTATGTAAATTTGCTTCTTTTGTTTCAGAAGATGGGCTATCTGTAAAGTTTCAGCACATTATGAAGGCTTCAAGTAATATAGTCTTTAGAGCACTCAGATCTTGGTTATTTTAAGTTAACAGTGTCTTTTTTGATAAGTGCTGCATAGATTGTGCACTGTTCTTAGTAGATACTTTTTAATACTATGTGGTGTATTTCACTGTCTGCAAACAGTGTAGTACAGAGTAAACTCTCTCCATAGAGTAAACACTGTTTACAGTAGTCACTTTTCTACTCATAGCAACTTAATTTCTCAATGTAGGTTCAGTGACTGTGAGGGGTTTGATACAGATAAAAGCTGTCGGTGGCATGACATTCATTTTGGAACAGATGTTGAGTATCTTGAGAAACTTGGCTTTCTCTGAACAGTTGTACATAGATTGTAAACCGTGTGCAAAGAGAGTTTCCCATATATCTGTGGTTGATTGTTAATGTGAATTAGGCTACCCGTGAAGTGTATGGTATAGAGTCAATGAAGCAAATAACCTGTGCTTGCTACACTGAGGGGAGTTGTATATCTGATGACTGTTGTAATTATATTGTTATATCTTGGCATTCCATCCCCCCCTTTTACTTTCCCTATTAGTTTAACCCTAGCCTATTGACAGTTTAGAATCCTCAGTTGGAGGATGACTTGAAATGTTGGCGCTGATTAAGCATTCAACTCAGGAACTGTTTGGAGGCATTCTACTTAAGAGAAATAAATCTTCTTCAGATTTACCAGTGGGGACTCTTTACTACAATTATTTGGCACAAGGATGGGATGTTGTGTTAGGGGACAGCCTGGCACCTCAACCCTATTCCTGCTGGATCCTGCCCTCAGTTTTCTTTGTGACGGTTTTTGGACTGCTAGCCTGTGTAGTTGACTTCTTCTGAGGAGAAACCTTGCTTGGGCTGTTGTACCATTTTATCTTTGGAGATTTCATTTCTTTAGGAAATCATTGTGATAGTCTTCTATTATTCCTGTTATTCTGCACGTGCGAAAGGACGGGCTGTATTCTTCAAGAAATCCATTTCCAATACTGGTGAAAGGAACTTCCGCAAGATAGTGCCTGTCTGATCTGTGGTGATTAAATCTGCACATTTGGTTTGGTGCGTATTCATCATTTAGGCCTGGGAAACCTGTTTTCCATTCAGGTAACTGGTACTCATGCACGCCGTATGTGCGTGACTTCTAAACTCAGAGGCCTTTCTGTGAAGTAAGTCCGCATTAATTCAGCTCCAGATCTTATCTGTCATCTGTGTGGAGGTTTTGAGCGGTGCTTACTCTATTGCTCTCCTGCTGTGTTAAACTAAACGCTTTATTAATTGCTGAGCACAGATTTCCTTGGACTCTGCTTGGTACACTTAATTACGTCAAGTGGATAGCTTTGTTTTGAGTCTTTGGCTTCTGCCAGTTTGATTTTTCACGCCTTATTTGCTACCCCATTATACATGCTTTATTCCTTTTATTCACTTCCTCAGCCATTTCAGGGAGAGAATTTTTGACTTGCAGCACAGTTTATGGTATAAGTGAGGCGTGTGAATTTCTTTTTAGCTGCCTGCCATCTCAGCCCCTGGAAATTAAGTGATTGCTCGGAGTGCGTCACACCACGTTTTCACCTCAGCTTCTAATACATTTAGGTTCTTGCTCACATCATTAGGTACTTGCACCATCAAGACAGTGAGGCAAAATATCCGTAGAAAACTGGATGAAGATCCTACAGGAGCGCCCACCCAACCACACCGGAAACCTCAATGTCAACACCATTGAGTTGGCTCGCCAACTGCAACAACCGCACAGCTCCCACTAGAAGCAAGACCTACAAAAACAGCAAACAACTCAGCTGGTACACGAACGACCTCAGAGAGTCCAATCGCCACTGCAAACAACTTGAGAGAAAATGGAGACTCGACAAAAACACCACCGCAAGATCCACAAAGTCGCCCTCAACCTCTACTACCAACAACTACGAGGTGCAAAGAAAAAGGCACTAAATCTAAGATTCGATGCCAGCTCTAACAACATCAAAGAACTCTTCACCATCTTCAAGGAGTTCTCCAATCCCGCAGCTGCCAACAACGACATCATCCCATCCCAAGCACTCTGCAACAACCTCTTAAACTTCTTTGAACTCAAGATTGCCAGGCTCTACAACACATTCAACCCACAGCATACCGATATGAACTCCCTCGACCAGCCAGGCACCTCCTTCATTGCCAAACAGCAGCTAAGCAACTGGAAGCTCTTCTCAAATTAAGAAACCACACCCTGATTAATACAATCCACTCAGGAGCCCCCACAGACCCATGCCCCCACTTCATAAACAACCTTGGAAGAACCACATCTCCCCCATGCTCACCGCTATCATCAGCACCTCCATAACCACTGCTACCTTCCCGGCTTGCTGGAAAAATGAAGAAGTCAATGCCCTATGGAAGAAACTAACAGAGGACCCCAACACCCTCAACAGCTACAGACCCATCTTGCTCATGACTTTCCCAGCTAAAGTCATGGAGAAAGCAATCAATACCTAACTTGCAGACCACCTACAACTCTATCAACTCCTAGACAGCTCTCAATCAGGTTTTCACAACAACCATAGCACACAGAACGCCCTAATTGGGGCCACTGATAACATCAAAAGCATCTTCGACAGAGGAGAAACGGCCACACTCATCCTCCTCGACCTCTCCGCAGCTTTCGATACGGTCTTTCACAAGTCACTCATCAGAAAGCTTCTGTGCTTGGGTTTCTGCAAACTGGCCCTCAAGTGGATATCCTCCTTCCTGATTGACGGAACTCAATGAGTTAGACTTCCTCCCTACATCTCAGAACCCAAGAAACTCTTCAGCAGGGACTCTCAAGGATCACTGCTCAGCCAAACACTCTTCAACGTCTACATGACGCCCCTTGCGGACATGGTCAGAGACCACAGCATCAACATAGTATCCTACACCAATGACACACAGCTCACCTTCTCCCTTACCGACTCAACCAGCACCACCAAAGCAAACTTCACCAACTGCATGAGAAACGTTGCTGCTTGGATGAAAAGCAAATGCCTCCAGCTCATGATGTGGTCAGTGACATCACTGATGACATCTCAAATAACATGACTGATGACATCATCCAATAAGTGTGTTTTCTAAAAATGTATGAGTGTTAAACAAATATGCTAAGCATACTACGAAAGTTAAATTTGTATACTTTGCATACTACTGAGTGATATTATTTCTAACATATATTATGTGAGTGGCTGTGTGACTATCTGTGTGTGAGTGTGAATTACTGGGAGTGTAAATGGTTGTGTAAGTGGTTGTATGGGTGAATAAGTGGGTGTGTAAGTTGCTGTGTGGGTGAATAAGTGGGTGTGTGAGTAGTTGTATGGGTGAGTAAGTGGGTGTGTGAGTAGTTGTATGGGTGAGTAAGTGGGTGTGTTAGTGGCTGTATGGGTAGGTGAGTGGGTGTGTGAGTGGCTGTATCAGTGTCTGAGTGGATGTGTGAGTGACTGTATGGGTCTGTGAGTGGGTGCAAGAGTGTCTGAGTGGGTCTGTGAGTGGCTCTATGCACCCCTTCTGGAGCCTTAATTGCCCGGAGGACTACCACTACCCCAAAGCCAGCTCCTGCTATGTCCCGGGGTGCCCAACCCTGGGACATAGCAGTTTGCTTTTGCTTGGTGGGAGCTCACAGCTCCCGCCAAGCGAGAGCAAACACTACCTCTGCTCCCAGCAAGTGGAAGCTGTCAAGCTTCTCCCGCTTGCTGGGAGAGGAGTTTTCATCTGATGAAAGATTGCTCCTGCATGCAGGCAGCTCCCTGCGTGCAGGAGCAATGCTGGCTCCCACTGGGGTCATTCAGGCTCCCCCGCGGTCCCCAGCAAAGCACCCTGGGTGGAGCCAGGGCACCCGGGTCGATGTTGCCGGGCCCTGGGGGATTGGGTCCCCAGGGCCGAAATCAACCCAGTGAGGGGGGCCGCGTGGCCCCTTTCCCCTTGGAAAAAAATAAAAGCAGAGACAATGGGTCTCACTTTTAATTACCCTGAGTATGCAAATGCACAAAATTATTTGCAAGCTCTGCCCGTTTGGTCACGCCCCGTTTTCCTTAGTAGTATGTGAAGGTCTTCCCGTCTTTTCCCAGGTTGATGGAAAGCATTATTGATGCCGAGGAATACGAGGACATCTCCCCCAAACAAAGAAGCACTTACTTTGTTTAGCTTGGTGGAGATTCACCTCTTTGTAGTCTCATTGTCTTCTCTTGACGAGAAATCACGTCATCACAGATTTGTGAATGAAGATGCGGAGTAGGCCGGAACTGGCAGCATGGGTCACCAGGTGTTTCCCCAGGAGGCTGGAAGGTTGGGGGCCAGTTTTGTTAGTTAGTGGTGGCCGGTTTTGCTACTTGTGGCCAGTTTCAAAGGCCACCATTCACTTTAAACCGGCCCACTTTCATCCTCCCGGGGGTATTTTGCATCAATGCACTCCAGCCAAGCTGCAGGTCAGCCGCAGTGCCATCTGAGTCCAGGTCGGATTGAAGAAAGTTCAGTTCTTGGTCTTTTTCTCCACGTCAGTAGTCATGAAAATATAGACAGACAACTGTGCTCTGCGGCGCTCACTGGTTACAGATGGCATAAAATTGTAGCCGGAGTGAAGGTGACGGTAGAACCCACACAAGCAGAGCATCCCACAGAGAGCATGTCCGGACCTCCTGGTAAGCATAATTGGGTGCTAATAAATAATCCACCTGGCCCAGACTGCAGTGCATAAAGCGGCTGTCCTTTCACCAGAGCTGGATAGGGTTCATTCGTTCTAGATGATCAAATCGTGATAAAAAAGCATGCATTTATATAGAGACTGCTTCCATACAGCACAAACCATATGAAGCCCAAATTCAGGGCATCATTAATGTGTTGAAAACCGATTGGGAAAACAGCGAATATTTTCAACATTTACCTCTTGTGCATGCCAATTTGGGAACAAAAATTACTCACAGAGAGAAGTTGATCTGGTGCCCGCAAATTGAGACAGGAGGCCATTGTGGGTACCTGGTGTACATCGAACAACAAGCAAACGCACTCGGCAGCAGCCTTAGAACCACAGGTGGTGGCCTGTCCTCAAAACTAGAATTTCCTTTTAAACTGTGATAGAGCAGAGATTTCATCTAACAAATTTTATGCCAAAAGAAATTATTATGACAACAATTTACACTAATGATGACCAACGTGTGTTAAGGTCCACGCTTTTGAAAATGACACAACTTTGATTCAGACACTGCATCGTAAAAGCATGCAGATGGGAAGATAGTTTGAGATATATTATGTGCTTAATTTCAATAGATGTGGTTATTAAACAAGTACTAATGGGTTTGATTCTCATGATTATGAACGTGATATTAATGAAACTAAAGAAAATAAATATGTACTAGATCGATTTTCATGTAAAAAGTATGAAATCAATATTTCATGTTAAAGACGGAGAACATGGCGGCCGGCTAGAGGCGGGTCGCGGGAGCTCCACCAAGTGTGCGCGCGAAAAAGAGATGCAGGAGGTGTGGCGGAGTACGGGAAAACGGGTTTCCTTTTGGTAGATAGACAGAAAAAAAAAAACTGATATAGTGAAACAATGGATTATAGGGAGTAGCACGGAAGAATTGTTACTTTGGGTCATACTTTGAGACGGGACGCGGGCTTGAACGGCGTCTTTTCCGGCGAGGCAGAGGAGTTGATTGATTTCAGCTCCGGGCTCGAGTGCCGAGGTGCCGCAGCCGCAGGGCGGGTTTGGGAAGGGTGCTGTAGACCCGGAAGTTTGTGGCAGTGTTGCGAGGTTCCAGACTTCGAGTGCTGAGGTGCCATAGCCGCAGTGCTGGTTTGGGGAGAGTGCTGTGGTCCCAGAAGCTTCTGGCAGCGTTGTGAGGCGGCCGGCAAGAAAGTGGTGCAGTAAGTGGTGGAGAGGCAGCTACGGCGGGCGAGGAGGGCAGCGAGCAGCGCTGGTCTAGAGCCGCGCTGGAAGTGAGTAGAGGGAGGAAGGCTGCAGCAAGGATTTCCTTCCGAGGAGGAGGTCTCAGAGGATCACCAAGGACTAAAGCGGGGGACTTAGAAGATACGGGGACAACCACAGTAAGACGCCAGAAATCACAGCAGGGTGTTAAGTTGAGAGGAGAAGGGGAAAAGTTTAAAGAGGGGCAGGAAGATCTTAAAGGGTCAAAAAGCAGTAATGTAAATAAGAGCACAAGTGAGTCCAAACAGCAGGGAGATATGTGGCTGTCCGCGGCCCCCGCAGGGGGCCACCTAAGCAGGGCGGCCCTTTAGTGCCATCTTGGCACCACCCACCCGCTCTAGTGTCCAGAGGGGTCTGCGATCCCTCAGCTGGGCGCCTCCGTGACGTCCTTCCTGTGCGCCGGGGAGGGTGGGAGGGCTTATATGCCTCCCCTGCCCCTCCTGGCGGTCTCTTTGCCCAGCCACGCCGTCTGGTCTTGCGTCGGTCGGCGTTGTTGCGGTCTCCTTTGCCCCCGCTGGACACGCTGGGTCTGCGGCGCGCCTCGGGTGTCGTGTCCCCGGGATCAGGTGGTGGTCGTCATGCGCGGTGAGTTTGGGGGGCAGGGAGGACCGTTGGGGCCTTTCTTGCCAATTGGGAGTGGTTATGGAGAGGTGGTGCCCGCAATTGGGAGCGCCCAAGCCGCTGTGGTGCGGAGTGGGTGCTTGCGCCTGGGGATTCTCCTCCGTTACATGGGACGCAGGTAATTTGCCTTGACTGCCCCGTTGGAAGGGGCTCATTCAGTGGTCTTTTCCCCGGGCTGGAGGTTGTGACTTTCCGGCCCCGATTTGAGTGCAGGGGCTCAGAGGCTGCGTCTTTTCCCCGCGGGGGACAGGTGGACTTCCGCGGGGGTGGTGCGGAGGGCAGCGTTGGGGTTCCTGTGGTGAGCGGGTGCGTGGTTGGCACGCATAAGTGTTGTGGGGGTCAAGTCCGGGTTTCGCTGGTCGTGGTCCCTGAGTTACGGATTGCAGCCGCTGTTACGGGGTGGAGGGCTTCTCCACCCGCTTTGTCGACGTTGAGGCGGCCTGGGTTCCCGTGTTCGTGTGCACGGAGGGGGAGCCGGCGGCCACTGGAGTGCCGCCTGTCTTTCCCTGCTTGCCAGGGGCAGGAGAGCGGTGTGTTGCAGGAGGCCGCGGGCAGCCTCGGAGTGCCCTGTGGGCCAGTCCAGCCGGCATGGATTTGCAGGTTTTCGGTGTTATGAGTGGCATTTCACTGCCTTGTGTGGAAACTTTGGGCGAGGTCGGGAGAGCAGTTGTTGCATTGGATAGGGTGATGTTTGTATGCAATTTTGTGAGGTGTGACGAACTTCACTCGCATTAAAGGCAGATGCCATGCCCATGAGCTTTGTGATCATTGACTATGCCTGTCCTTGCTGGGCGTGGGGCGCTTGGTGCCTGTGCTGCACGGATGTTCTTTTCACGCTGTGGGTTCGTGCCCGGTGCCGTTGAAAGATTTATTGGACCGTAACTGATGATTAGCAATGCTATGTCGGCGGTGGATACACACAGCAGCCGTTGATGGCGGCCTGCAGAGACAGGCCTCAACATTTGGAGATGTGAATAGTTTTGCGTGTACTTTGGATGCCTCCTTGTTTTGGCATCTCAGGCGCCTTGGGTGTTTCATCCTTGCAGATGTGAGCCAAGTAGGTGTGGGGCCTTTTTGTTGTGGCTGTGACAGGCCTAGGGCTTCATTTCAGGTTGGGCGCTGATAGAAAATCATGGGAAATCTTTTTTCAGGCAAGTTTCTTTTCCATGACTGCTTCTTTCAATAATTGTTTTGCAAGGGGCGAAGAGTGTGCCTCGGAGCAAATGCACAGCGCTGCTCTTTGGCACATGATTCAACTTTGCAGACCTCTTTATTGTAGCGGCTCCAATTTTTTGGGAGCTTCTTGTTGTTCTAGTGGGTGTAATTTCTGATGTTGCGATTCCCTCGTCTTTATTGCTTGATTTTCTTTGCGAGGGACGGTTGCTCCTGGCCGTTAAATGCCACTCATGGTTGCACTGAAGTTATGGAGGTGTCACACGTGGGCAGTCCACCCTGAGATCGGGGCAGTCCGATGTGTTTCACTATGGCTGTCCTCCCAGGGCGGTACCCACGGTCCATGGGACGCGTAGTGGGCAAGCGGTTTAAATGGCAGTGCCCTCATGGTCTTAGGGGGCGGTGCGTGCTTACCATGCAAATCAGGGGTGCACTGGGCGCCCGCGTTAACAAGGGCCCGAGGCCTGGGTGTCCGGCAAGTGAATAGTGCATCCCTGCTGCACTTTCCATTATAGGATGCAGTGTTTCTGCAGGGCGCGGTGATGATTCATTGTCACAGCAGGTAGCGCTGCTCGATCCCCTGCGTGGAGCTCTTTGCCCACGCTCCAGTGTGTCCTCTGCGTCCGGTACTGGTGCGGCTCCCCAGCTGCATGCAAAGTTTTCCTTGTGCAGCTCCCTTCCTAGGAATTGTTTATGAAGGGATTTGTGAGGGCTATTTGTGTTTCCTTCGTCGATTTGGGTGCGGTGGCTGCGGCCTCCGGAGTGCCGCCGACCCGCCTACCTGCTGATGTACCCAACATACATCTGAACCCTTCCACGCCTTGAGTAGGGTGCATGGGAGCAGAGGCGCGCATGCAACCAGGTTGATCCCATCGCGTCATGGTTCGTTCGGACGGGTATCTCCCATTCCTCTCAGCGGGGACTTGAGCAGTTTAGCATGTTTTCTTGTTTCGCTGCCTACTTGTTCCCGATGCCCGATACTTTTTGCGGGGTTGGTGGGGGCGTTTTGTTTCGTTGCTCGTGGTTGCGGGTGAGAACGTAGCCCCACGGTGAGAGCTGCTGACTCTGGGGAACGAGGTTTATGCCTCGTGTAACGCATATGTGCTCGGGAAGCGCTCCGATAACCTTGGTTTTTGCGCAACTTAAGTCGACTAAATTGGACTATAATGCTTCCTCGGCCACCCCGCTATTCCTGGCCGCAATGTGGGTTTGTGCTTTGAAGGTTGTGTTTGGGGTGGGCCTAAGAGTCCCGGCCCGGTAGGGCTTGGGGAGAGTCGCGCCCTGGCCTGGGCATGCGGGGATGGTTGTGGGTTCTGGGGGCAGGACTGGTGATTTCAACAAGCGGTCCTCAGCGCCGGTACGGGGGTTGAGTGCGCTGCGGGTATCTGCTCACCGGCCCGCATGTCTTCCAGGATTAGGCTCGGCCAATACGCGTTGCGGGAGGATGCAGCGATGTGGGCGGGGAGGCGGCTGATGCGCAGCCGAATTGCCGGACATTCCGCGGGACGGGTCCCGGTGGCCGCCCTGGTGCCTCCCCACTGAGCGTGACGGTGGCCTAGCGGTAACGGTACGAGCAGCGCCATGCGTGGGAGGGTTGGGTCTTGGCTTGTGGCTGAGCCCGCGGCCTACCTCGCTGGGAACGCTATGTCCCGTGGGCCAACGTCGTTGTGGGAGCATCGTCTCCAAAATGGGGCTCATTGGTGGTGATGGAGCACCGCGGGCTGGACTATTGGCGCGTCCTTGAAAGTCAGCCGCCCCAATTAGCACGGGCGCTGTATTAGCTTAGGCAGAACGTGTAGCCCCCACCTCCCCCTTTTATGCCAGACTTTTCAAGCAGAGCCTAGTGCCGCCTGCACGAGAGAGCTTTAGGGTGGGGATGGATGCACGGTACACCGTCTCGGAGGCGCTACACACCTAGCACAACCTCTCTCCGGTATCCATGTCTGCGCCAACCACCGCGAGAATTCCAGCCCACTGCCTGCGGTCACGTTGCTGTGCATTAGTGAGGGGCCTTCGGCCAGGGGTAGATCTGGAGGCCTGTTTGCTACGCACCTAGGATGGGGCAGGCAGGTTGTTGGGTGGCTGTTTGGGGAAGCTGGTGCTTGACGCTGTGTGTATAGCAGCGCCCCTTTCTGCGTGGGAGTTGCAACTCCGAGGCGGTGTTGTGGGGCAGTGGTCTGGTGGTGTCGCGTTCATGTTTGAACAAGCAGCGAATACCGCTCAGAAACGTAGTACCCATTTTGGAGCGGGGGAAAAGCAAGTTAGGAGTCTCGGCATTTGGCTCACCATTCCGTGATGCGGGGCGAGTCACAAAAGCCTGGGTCTATCTAAACTGATGTGACCAATGCCGTGGTGTGTTGTAACAGTTGCCCATGTAGAGCGCTCCAATACCTGCTGGTGGAGGCTGCGCAAGATAGAACGGCAGTATAACGGCATGATTTCGAGCGAGCGCCTAGTTCAGGATTGAACGGGCACGGCGGAAGTGCTATATTCATTCATGCCCAAAAATTCAGGCGCTGCTGAGGGTGAGATCTTTTGTCGATGCGGGGATGTTTTGAAATCGAGTTTCCTAGCCGAGAGTGCGTGATTATTGCTGGGTGAAAACTTTAGCGGTCTGTGTGTGAGACCTAGTAGCCCGCGTGGCTCCTGCCTCCAGGTACCGTGGGGGTGTGCCTCACCATGCGCTAAGGGGATGGAAGGTGAGGCGCACCTCAGCCGCAGTAATTTTAAGCATAGTGAATGCGGGCCAGGAGGGGCCTTTGCTTGGGCCGACTAGCCGCCTGGAGAGTGGGTCGGGTGTTGAGGCTGCCTGGGTTTTTTGACTCGTTTGTGTAGTGTTGGGCCGGGTCGGCGGCTGCGGTATCAGGGGCCCGGGTTCAGTTCCCAGCATCTACATAAGTTGTGCCATGTTACCTAGTGAATCATATGCCTGTGGTTGATTTGGTGACGGCAGTCATGATTGGAGTAGTTTGTGTAACTGCAAATGTCTCACCCTCCAGGGTGGCAGCGCGATCAGCCTAAAGCACCGCGGAAGGTGCTGGATCGCAGATGGCCCTGTTCGGGTGGGAGGTAGCGGCTTGCGCGTCCTTCGCCGGCCGGGCTGGGAGGGGCTAGTCAGTTAATTAATTGCGGCACACTAGCGCGCGGTACCGACACTAACTGAGGCGTCGTCACTCCGAGGGCTGCAGGTCCAGACTGAGCCTCCTCCGGGCCCTGGTCAGGTGTGTGCTCGCCTCATAGACGGGTGGCTACGCTGGGGCAGCGCTGTAGAAGCGGGTGAATTTGCGCATCCTGCATGACCGGGCGGTTGGTCAGGTCAGGGCCCGCTTGCATGTAGGCACGACGGGGCACTGTGGGCCATTATTATTGTATCTGGGAAATGTGCAAGATGAGCTCGGGCGCGGTGGGGGAGACCGGAGTGCGTGGAGCAAGGGTGCGATTCTTGGACTGGGGAAGTACCAGCATTTGTGAGTATTGAACTGGTATGTACCGCCGTCGGGAGTCGCATCTGGAGCTGCGCCGGGCATATGTAACATTGGGGAGGTGAGCCTGCCTGTGCAGCGTCCACCCCCTGAACCGCTTCACGTCCCCTGCCTGGGGCATTAGACGGATCCTCTGCAACAACTTTGCAGCAGTTGTGGGCGCTGGGGCTGCGTAGAAGTGGCATCGCCAGCCTAAGTATGTCAGCCGGTATAATCCCAAACCCTACCCTCCGCATACCCGCTTGGTCCCATGTCTGGGGTACGCAGTATGTGTCCCCGCTACAGCTCTGCAGCTGTCGCGTGCGGAGGGGCCGCGAGAAAGTGGCCTTGCGGCCCAGGGCAGGAGATGCGGGGGGAGGGTTCGCATTCGAGGCTGATTAGCTCTGTTGGCGGGAGCGTGGTGCTGGTTACACCCAGGTCTCGGGTGCGATCCCCGTATGGGCCAATGTTAACTTATCTGGGCTTTTAGGCAGGCCCCCGTAATTGAATCATTTGATTTTAAAATTAACACAGTTGCGCGACGATCGTCATGGTGACTCGCACTAGATTGGCGAGGTCCCAAGCGCTGCGCCGGTCCCCTGTTGGACCTGTCCCCTGACCTGCGAGGTCCCATGCGGCATGCCCTACTCTCGGCATTGAGGCGAGAATAGCCATTGTTGGTGCCCATGATCGCGTTTCACGACGCCTGCCGTCTCGCTGAAGTTGTGAGTGACAGTGATGGGTTTTGCCCGGGGGCTTGGGCTGCGTCGGGTGGATTACCGGATCACTCAATCCTGAGCATGGGACATGCAGGCTAAGTAGCGGACACGTGCTGTACCATGGCAAATACGCAGACAGGTCTTTAAGGTTAAGAAAGGCCACACCACACAGGAAGGAACAAGTTAACCATGCTAACTTGCCAGGGCAGAGACTTATTATTCCGCACGATTGAGCGTGGACTTAATGCCATGTTAGTCTCAGCTCTGTAGGTATGTCCCCATAAAACCTGGGGGGCATGGTGCCCGACCACTGAAGGTGTACTGCAGCCAAAATGAAACTGGGAATCTGGGATTCCGACACTTGCGGGTTTAAGCATCCAGGGTCGGAGATGGTTAGCAGGTACTGGCATCTGGGATCCGACGGCAGTTAAGCAGGCGGGGTGCGTGCGTAGGCGTCAGTACACGAAAGGGTGAGGCGTCGCCAATAGTGGGCACAATACATATATTGTTTCAAACCAGATCTGACGCCAATAAGTGTTCACCAGGGTTTAGCAATCAAAGGGGCTTGTGCAAATTGTCTTGTCAACGGGGCGAAGTAAGTGAACCCCCGTACCTAGGAAGGTGACATGTTGCTGCAGTTAAGCTCGAATGCTGCGCCCGGTTAGCTATCCTAGCAACGCTGGGTGGGGACGCTGTCAGCCAACATAGGTGCTCCTGTCCCGATAACAGGGTGTCAAGCACAAAAGGCGACTAGGTCAAAGAACTTTTGGGAAGGGAAGGGGGCTGAGGTTGTCCTGGAACAACTAGGAGACCACAGGTACTGCCCTGTGGCAAGGTTGAGGGATTACATGTCCGTGCGCCCAGCGACTCAGGGTTACTTCCTAATTCATGCAGACTCTGGTCCCCTGACCAAATTTCAGATGGACAGGGTCATGGGCGCTTGTCTGGCCCGGACGGGCCTTGCCCGCCCCGACAAAACATATTCCAGCCATTCATTTCGAATAGGGGCAGCCACAGCGGCATTCAGGGCGGGCATGGTGCCAGCAGGCATAAAGAGTGTTGGGCGCTGGCAATCACGCTGCTACGAGCGCTACATCCGCCCCTGAAGGCCCAGAATGTAACATTACAATTGTTTGCCGTGATGTAGTAAGCGTGACAATGTGTGACTTTAGAGATAATAAACACGTTTTTGAAAATGGTGTCCGTTTTATTCACCAGGTTCCCGAGTATGGGTGATCGGCCATTCATTTGTTGCCAGGCTGGCTCAGTGGGCGGGACGCAGGAACTGGATGCGGGGTTTACGCAAACACAGTTGGTCTGGATGGGCTTCCCAGGAATGAGATGGAGCAGCATCACCTCCAGACTAGAGCAGAGGCTGGCCCTAGGGGGCCCTCTCCCCAGCATCCTCGTGATCCACCTAGGGGGCAACGACCTTATTCCGATGGGAAGGAGGGCTCTTCTACAATTAATGAAGTCCGACCTGGGTGAATTCAGCAAACGCTTGGGGCAATGTGAACTTTGGTGGTCAGAAATAATCTCTCGCAGGAAGTGGCACGGGGCAAGGTCCAGCGAGGCGGTGGAGCATTCTCGCAAGAGGGTCAATGGTGCCATGCGTAAGTTCACTGATCAAAGGGGCTGGGTTTCATCAGGCACGAACTGATCCAGTCCTCAGTCGAGGGCTACTTTGAGAAGGATGGGGTCCACCTGTCCCCGGTGGGGATGGACCTGTTCCTGCTTGACCTGCAGGAGGCGCTGCAGATCGCGGGTTGCAAGTGACTTTACTGCCTGTGTGTGGGGGGCTCTGGCGGCGACGGTGGCCGCCTCCAGAGCTGTGGCGGAGTTACAGGGCGATCTGGAAGCAGACTGGTACAGTAAGGGTACCTCTGCGGCAGACCGGTACAGTAAGGGTACCTCTGCACGGCACAGTAGGGGTGCCAGGGCCAAAGACCGGGAGCCTCAGGGCAGGTTCCGGGAAAACCGCGACGGCGCCCCGTTAGTCCTTCGGGCGGTTGGGGGCCTGACCAACCGGGGGTTTGCCCTGCTACGCTCCGCCCTGAAAAGGGCGTGAGTAGAACAGACCAACGTGTCACGTGATCCGGAAGAGGATCGTCTAAGGTAGCACTGACGGCGTGCCCCACAGTGCTGGCTCACCAGGCGGGCGGGGGCAGCATAGGTTGGCACAGCTGCCCCGCCCTTGGATCGCCCGTAAGATAACCCACATATTGCATACTCCTGTATGGAATAAACCTGCAGCAATATTTTCCCACTACAAAGTTGTCTTGTGTATTTATTTATTGCATGCTCAGACAAGGGGGAGATGTTGCCAATGATGGCACTATGTGGCTGTCCGCGGCCCCCGCAGGGGGCCACCTCAGCAGGGCGGCCCTTTAGTGCCATCTTGGCACCACCCACCCGCTCTAGTGTCCAGAGGGGTCTGCGATCCCTCAGCTGGGCGCCTCCGTGACGTCCTTCCTGTGCGCCGGGGAGGGTGGGAGGGCTTATATGCCTCCCCTGCCCCTCCTGGCGGTCTCTTTGCCCAGCCACGCCGTCTCCCGCCCCTCCTCTTACCCGGCGTCCTGGCTGGGGGTCAGGGTATCGTGAATGTTTAATGTTTTGCTTTTGTGTTGCAGGCGGAGTTACAGGGCAATCTGGAAGCAGACTGGTACAGTAAGGGTACCTCTGCGGCAGACCGGTACAGTAAGGGTACCTCTGCACGGCACAGTAGGGGTGCCAGGGCCAAAGACCGGGAGCCTCAGGGCAGGTTCCGGGAAAACCGCGACGGCGCCCCGTTAGTCCTTCGGGCGGTTGGGGGCCTGACCAACCGGGGGTTTGCCCTGCTACGCTCCGCCCTGAAAAGGGCGTGAGTAGAACAGACCAACGTGTCACGTGATCCGGAAGAGGATCGTCTAAGGTAGCACTGACGGCGTGCCCCACAGTGCTGGCTCACCAGGCGGGCGGGGGCAGCATAGGTTGGCACAGCTGCCCCGCCCTTGGATCGCCCGTAAGATAACCCACATATTGCATACTCCTGTATGGAATAAACCTGCAGCAATATTTTCCCACTACAAAGTTGTCTTGTGTAATTATTTATTGCATGCTCAGACAAGGGGGGGAGATGTTGCCAATGATGGCACTATACGCTAAGGAGTGCTAAGAGGGGAAAAGTCTTTTTTGAACAGTGCGTAGTGGGAGGACCCTATTTGGGTGGAGGAGCAAAAGGAGGAAGTAAAGGAGAGAGAACCCCAGTAGTTAGAGTCCCCGTAGTCAGGAAACCTGTTGCGAAAAAACAGAGAACGGACAAACAGGAGGGGTTGGTGAAGAAACGTATAAATAAAGATCGGAAGGTGAAGGTTACCCCCTCTCTGAGGACTTTTTTCAAAGTACTTCCGAAGACTCTAATACTAGGTGACATAGGGATGGCAAATAAGGAGGAGCAAAAAGGCAAAGCTACGAAGGGAGAGTTGGAGCACTTGGTTGGTGAAGTACCGGCAGAATGGGGGAGTGTATGTAGCCCAAATAGGTTTGCACCACTACAGGTAGAGGACATAGATGGTTTGGCGTGTACGGAAAATCTAAAAGAGTTAAATGACGGAGGTGTCACCCATTTAGACCCAGAGGTGGGAGAGGCTAGACGGAATAAGGCAGCAGAAGAGCTTGGCCCGGAACACAGCTGGAGCACTGAGGGGAGGAAGGACATGATGCAGGGGGAGCAGGCAGTAGTAAATACAGGGGGAGCAGTTTTGGGGGAATTGATAGCAGCACTCACGTCAGAGATAAGGAGTAGATTCAAAATGTCGGAGGAGAATCAGAAAGAGATAAAGTTGGCTTGTGAGGCTTTAGAGAAAAAGATCGATGATCTGGCGGGGAGAACAACAGTCCTAGTGGCGACAGTTGAAGAGCTTAAGGGCAAGGTACAAGCAAATAGGGATGATATAAAAGTCCTAAAACTGAAAGAACATGGGCGCCAGGATTGGGAGGAAAGGATGGAAAATAATCAAAGGAGAAACAATTTATGGATCCTAAATGTGCCAGAAGGGGTGGCAGGAGATGATTTGTAAAGTTTCGTAGTCGGGCTGATCAAAACAGGGTTACAGCTGGAAGAATCTGATCAGGAAATCAACAGGGATATACAGAGAGTTCATAGGGACCCCTTCAGGCTTAACCCCAACAGAAGTAAACCTAGGAGGATCCTGGTGAATTTCCTCACTTACTCCTTGAAAGCGAAGGCTTTATCTCGAGCTTTGAAAATAAAACTAGTTAAGATGGAGGGGCTCTCCTGTGAAACTAGGTCTGGCATTTCTTACATCACTTCCAATAGGCAATGGGAGCTGGGGAAGAGAATGGACCAACTGAAGGAGTTAGGGGCCTCGGTGCAAATGAAATTCCCGGCTGTGTTAAAAGTAATGATGAATAATAAGATGCATAACTTCAGAGTAGTGAGTGAAGTAGATGACTTTATAGCGTCGTGTAAATAGGCAAATAGGTAAAATGAATAAGGAAAATCAGTTACTAGGTTTTTAAGAAATAGGCCACCTGTAGTGGATTCACTGTTTGTTGGGGTAAGGCACACTTGGGGGTTAACCCATAGGCCAAGGCCATCATTAAGGGGGTAGGGGTCACTGGGTGGGGAGTATTTAGGGAGAAAAGCAAGAAAAAATCCTCAGAAGTCGATGATTTACCAATAGAGAAGGGTAGTAAGAAAGGGGCATGGGAGAGGGACAGAAGCTGGATTTGAAGATATTATCTTGGAATGTTAATGGGTTAAGGGTGAGGTCTAGGAGAAAGCGGATTTTGCAATATATTAAAGATTGTACTGCCCAGATCTGTATACTACAGGAGACATATCTGACAGAGAAGGAATGTAAAGAGGTTTTTAAGTCTCGAAAGTGGGTGCAGCAGTTGGTGTGTACTAAACAAACATTTGTAACCAAAGGGGTGGCGATATTGGTAAAACGAGACCCAAAAGTTGCTATCATAGAAAGTATTTCAGATAGTAGAGGCAGATGGATCGTAGCAAAATTAAAAGCAGGGGGCCACGGTTATACATTGGTAGGGTATTATGGGCCAAACTCGGACGATATAGCACCTTTGCAAGAATTGTTGGTGGAGGTAGCTTGTTTTTCTGATCCAATAATTTGGGCACAGGACTTTAATGTAGTTCTAGATAGTACTTTGGACAGATCGACTAGTAGTAGAGGGATTGTAAACCACAAAATGAGGGTGCAGATAAAATTAATGATGAACCAACTGGGGCTGTGTGATATTTGGAGATGGAGAATGGGGGACAAAAGAGGGTATACGTATTCCAACAGGAAGTACCGTCATCAGTCCAGGATAGATTATTTTTGTTGGATTTTGGATCTAGGAAACAAGTCAAAAATATCGAACACATTGGGATTCATTTGTCAGATCACTCTGCAGTAGTATTGGAAGTTTTCCTTACGGAGGATAGCATACCTACTAGGTGGACTATGGATCGCACTTTGATGCTGGATCAGGCAGTAGTGGGGAGACTGAAAGAGGAGACTGTCAATTTTTTTTAGTTTAGTTGGGGCTCGGCCCCCGCTGGAGTGGTGTGGGACTCTTACAAAGCTTATTTAAGGGGGAAATTGATAAGCTGTGCAGCAGTTAAGAGGAGAGTCTTTCGGGAAGAAATTAGAGAGTTGGAGGAGAAGATAAGAGCAGTCGAAGAAGACCTGGTTAGCAGTAATCAGATAGAATCTAGACAGCCCGAATTATTGCATTTGAAACTTAAGCTCGCTTCCATCCTCGACAAGAGGGTAAGGGAGAGATGGGAAACAAGCAAATTAAGGCATTTTGAGTATGGGGAAAATTGTGGGAAGTTACTAGCCTGGCAAATTAAGAAGGATCAGGTAAAGAACCTAATACAGGAAATAAAGTGCCAGAGTACGGGGAGGGTCCTAACAAATAGAAAAGAGGTCGAGGGGGCCTTTTATAGTCATTCAGAAAATTGTATGAAGAGGATCTAGTGACATCAGAAGAAGAGAGGGACAATTGGTTGAGTCGGGGTTTGGTAGACGCTTTGGAGGAGGAAAAATGCTGAAATCCAGGAAGGGGAAGTGGAGCAGGCATTGAAAAAGGGTAAACGGGGGAAAGCTCCCGGTCCAGATAGTCTACCACTAGAACTGTATAGTGCATTAGCAGACACATTGACCCCGATCTTGACTAAGCTGTTCAACGAGATTTTTATGGAGGTGGCGCCTCAACCAGAGTCATGGTCAAAAGCCACAATTTCCCTAATTTTGAAACCTGGTAAGAGCAAACACAGCTGTGATTCATACAGGCCGGTGTCACTTTTGAATAGTGATTATAAGATTTTTTCAAAACTTTTAGCGGAAAGGCTTAATGGAGTTATGGGGGACCTGGTGCATGACGACCAGAAGGGTTTTATGCAAGGAAGGACACTACATGAGCTCACTTATTCCCTTTTAGGGGCAATAGATCTGGCTATAGTAAACAAGGCTCCCTTAGCAGTTATAGCGCTAGACGCAACCAAAGCATTTGATCAGGTTAATTGGGATTTTTTACAATCAGTTTTGAAAGTTGCTAAGTTGGGGGATAGATTTTGCAGAACAATAGCAGGATTTTATAAGACACCAAGGGCTAAAGTCTTAGTGAATGGGATATTAACGCCGGCTTTCAACATCATGAGAGGGACAAGACAAGGATGCCCTTTATCCCCACTATTGTTCAATCTGTATATGGAGCCGTTAGCGAGAAAACTTAGGGCAGAGAAGAGGATTGTTCCGTTTCAATGTAAAGGTTGGGAAAAGAAACTGGCATTGTATGCCAACGACCTGCTGATATATACGGCGGATTTGCAAAATACAATAACGCAGGCAGTAAGAATAGCTGAGGATTTTGGAAGAGTCTCCGGGTACGAGATAAACAGGGGAAAGACGGAGATTATGATTTGGAATTTGGATAGAGGGGTAGAAAGACCCACAACTGAGATGAGATATCTGGGAGTTAGAGTGACTCATGACATTAATAAAATGGCGGAAACAAATTTTAATAGAGTGAAGAAAGAGGTATGTGATTTGATGGCAGGTTGGGCTCACCTCCCCCTAACAATATTTGGGAGAGTGAATTTAGTAAAAATGATTATTCTTCTGAAGCTCACTTTTCTTTTTAATGCTATACCCCTGCCTTTTAAAGAATGATGGCTTATGAAATTACAGGGCAAGATTGGTTCATTCATATGGGCAGCAAAAGGTTCACGTATTTCGTGGAAGAAACTACGGAGGAGGAGAGAAAAGGGGGGGGTTGGCTCTCCCGGACTTGCAATTATACGCATGGGCCTTTCAACTTAAAAATGGTAGGATGCTTTTGGACAGACCCTCAGACTCAGAAATTGGGAGGCTGTTTTCTGGATTGTTAAATGGAGTAGAAGGAGGTGATTCGGGCTTTATGATGAAATTTTCAGATACAAAATATTTCAAAAAGGTTAGGCTAAAAATTCTTAAAGGTTTGGCGGAAACCTGGTATAAGATTAGAAGGAGACTAAAATTGCCGTACTACAGTAACATGGCCCCTATCTGGGACTCACCAGGATCGCCTGACCGGACGAAGGATAATTTGGCAGGGGCACTAAGGAAAGCTGGTATAGAGAGATGGGAAGACCTATCTATTAGAGGGAGAGCAACTGATTTCATGGGAAGGTCTTGAATGTAAAATGAACCACCAAGTTTCACGAATCAAATATTTACAAATTCGGAGTTGGTTTCAGTCATCGGACAATAGGGTAGGTGGTTCGAGTGAGGTTGTAGAAACTTAGATTTTTGACGGACCTAAGAAGAAGGAAACATCACATTGGTACTGGCGGTTGATGGAGGAAGTTGATGGGGAGTTTACGTTGCCTCAAGAGCTGTGGGGGAGATGCTTGCCGGAACCAACTTTGGAGAAGTTATGGCAAGTATCCTTTTCTATACTATACCAAGTGATCAAACCCGCCTATTTAAGGAGAAACCATCTCTTTTCTATCTACAGGGTGTATTGGACGCCACATACGCTGTCAAAATTTGGAAATAGAGGAGAAGTGGCGTGCCCCAAATGTAGTCAGAGGATGGCAGACAATTTGCATATGTTCTTGAGGTGTTCAAGGATTCAGGTATTTTGGGGTGAGGTGAATAAGGCATTGACCGACATCTTGAAGATAAAGTTTCAGGTAAGCCCTCTCCTTGTTTTCTTTGGTGTGGCTCAGGAAGTGAGCGAATATGATAAAGGTAAGCAAAAATTAATCTTCTATGCAGTGATGCTGGCACGTAGAGAGTTATTCAAGAAGTGGACTAGCCCGGATCCCCCTACGTATATGGAGTGGAGGGCATCCTTGGAATACATATTTAGGTTGGATGCAGTTTCCTTAGAAAGGAAGAGATATGCTTTCTGGCTCCCGATGGTGGAATGGTTGGAGAGGTAGGGATAGGGAGAAGGACAGGAAGGGACTGTCCAATGATTAAGCCTAACCAGACCTCAGTATAAGCACATGCCACTCCCACTCGTTCGTCCTCCCTTTTTCGGTCTTGTTTCTTTTGGGTGTTTAGCAGGGAGAGTCAAATGTAAGGGAAAATGCTTTGAAGTGCAACTGGCAGGTTTTTGGTCAAGTGGGACAGTATCAGAAGCTCCTGTCCCGGCATAAGGGAATGGTTTTCGGATGGAGGTGCTGTGGACGGTGAATCTGAGGCTAATGAGGACAAAAAAAACATAACAAATATTTCATGTTATAACGTGTGCACCAAAAAGGACAAAAGAAAAGTAGGTGCTACACGAGTTTGCTTAAGGGTGTCTTCATGAAACTTCTTCTAACTTACATTTTATATATGTAATTTTTGAATAACACTCACACGAGGAGATTAATATGCATATTCCTATAAGTGCAACATTGACACTTACAAAATTTTATGAGTATCCTATACTTACATGAACTGATTATAATCCTATTGAAAACGTTTCTTTTGGAATTAATATGTCAGTCTCCCTATTAATATGTGATTCACAATTCAACATCTTATCGTATATATTTGCCATATTTCATGTAGGCCTCATTTTTACTCTCCTTTTCTACTGAAGTCTTAGACTGAATATTTCGAAGCGCATGGTAATATTCTCTAAACTTGCAAATCGTATTTGAAATAATAACTGCTTCTTTTGACATTCTTGGGACTGACCAGTGTGATTGTAACAAATATTGCAGCATTCTAGAACAGCTGCTTGGGAAAATGTACTGCTGAACTTTAACGTTTTCTTTCTAAAATGTCCCATTGTTTGACGTATCCTATGCCTACATGACTTAAGGAAGCTGTGTAATCGATTTACTTAATTTCTCTGGATTGTATCTCCTTTCCTGCTACATTCCTCTCATCTCATTTTGGACTGACAAATGGAACTGAGTGGTCTGACATTTTTGGTGATGCCAGGGGGTGTCACCCCAGAAACTTATGGAGTATAATTGCTCAAATTTTGAGAGAACCAAAGACGGCTTGAGTTTGGACATCTAAGGACAGAAGCAACTTATGATGTGACACTAGAGAGGATGGGCAATTATCCAGAGAGGAGAAGGAATAGGATAATTGCAATCATCAATTTACACTTCTTTACAGTCTCCAAATACCCAGTCTCTTTCAACACAGAACAAGATCCATCAGAGGACCTAGTAAGTGTAATAGTCAGCAAGAGGTTGAAGATATAAATAGATGAATCATTAGTTCATGATAAGTTGAACCCAGCAGATGCTACAACAGTTTTTCAAGTAGTGTGTCGGGTGGTTTACTGTCTGACAAAACTAGGATATAAGGGGATATATATTGAGGTCACTATAGATTTACCCAAAACCCAAGTTCAGTCAAAATTGACCAAGTGCCAGTTCTGGAGAAAACGACAAAACAGTGGTGTGAGTATTAATAAGGTTTGCGCTGTGCTGTTGCTTAAAATGTAATTTGCAGAAATTGTTTGAACGGTGTTACTAAGTGCTTATGCTTGAATAAAAGTTTTCTTTGTTGCTGAGTTGAACTTATTATCAGGTCCAAAGTGGCCTAAGATCCCGGGATATACACCCAAGGGTGGTCTCATTGTGGCATATGCTGAGTAAGTTTGTCTGCTGTGGTTCGAAGGTGCTGTATGTGAGACGTCGGCGGCAGTGCCACCAGAGAAGGGAACTTTGTGAGACTGAGAAGTTGCAATCGTTAGGATTTTTCTCAATGCATGGAAATAATCATAAGCATTTAAGTTGAGATCGCGCTGGTCGATTAAATGATATTCTTGAGTGAGTTAAAGTCTATATTTTCTTTTAGAGGAGATGACGAGTTTATTTGAAGAGATTTCCTTATGCTGCTTTGTAACATTTTGTGGTAACATTTTTCTTCGATAACATTTATTGGAGAAGAGCGAGGCGAATTGTAAAGGAGGGGCAGCTGCTGTGAGGAGTCAAATCATATCATAGACTTCATATACTTGGATATGAAGATGGTACCCCGGTCGGACACCACCTCTCTGGGGAACCCCACATGGGAGAAAATCCCCATCAATGCATGACCCACCACGGGGGCCATCCCAGTCTGGAGAGGGATGACTTCCGGGTACCGGGTGGCATGGTCTACCAAGACCAGGATGAACCTGTTGCCCATGGCTGTCTTGGGATCCAGAGGCCTCACAATGTCAATACCCACCCTCTCAAAGGGGGTGCTGACCACAGGAAAAGGTTGGAGAGGAGCCTTACATTTCCTCCCACTCTTACTACTTGCCTGGCAAGTCTGGCATGACCTACAGTGAGCATCAGAATGCTTGCGCATTTCGGGCCAGTAAAAGTGGGTGACAAGCCTTTCAAAGGTCTTGTCTTGCCCCAAGTGCCCTGCCAAAGGCACATCGTGAGCAAGACCCAGTAGGAAGGCTCTGAAGCGCTGGGGTACCACCAGCACACGGGCTGACCCAGGCTCAGCAACCTTAGGCTCGCTATACAGGAGACCATTCTCCCAGTAAATCCAATGTGATCCGGACTGATCACCTGCTGCCTGGTTTGCAGCCTGTTGCCGCAACCCAATGAGAGAAGGGCACGTCTGCTGCTCCTGGCAGAACTCCTCCCTGGTGAGCCCTCCTTCTTGCTACCAATGGTTCAGCTCAGGCAGGTCCCCCAGTTCAGCCACTTGTTCCCCTGTTGGCTCCAGAGCATCCCCCTCAGGGTCTACCTCCTCCTGGACCGTGGGAACTTCGGGGGCCGGTTTCCCGTGCCCCTGCCTCTTCTCTTCCCGGCAGGCACCTGGGCCACTCTTTCAGGCTCCAGGTCCTCTTGAATGCCCCTACCGGCTGCCATCGACCGAGTGGTCACACATGTCCACTCAGGCAGACCCAACATATCTAAATGAGACCTCCGCTCCACCTTCGCCCAAGGGGAGCTCTCCAAATCATTGCCTAGCAGACAGTCAACAGGCATGGCTGGCCTCACAGCTACTCTCAAGGTACCTGAGACCCCCCCCTCCACTCAAAGGGAACCTGTGCCACTTTGAATTGTCAGCGGCAACTACTGGGTAGAATGTGTTGGGGACCACCTGCTCTTCAGACACCAGCCGACAACTGACAGCTGTCACACTGGCTCCGGTGTCTCTCAGAGCCTCCACACTATGGCCATTGATGGTCACCCACTGCCTGTACTTTTTAGTGTTATCAGGTAGATGAGTCCTTGGGACCATCTCACTGTCTCTGAAAGAGACCAGGGACATCTCTGCGGGACCCCACCCACCTTGGGCACCCGACTCCTCCCCCAAGGCTACACTAGCAAGTTCCCGGGGTGGTGCACCAGTGGGTGCAGTGGTAACCGGTTTAGGACACTTAGGATCCCCCCGGAAGTGGCCCACCTGACCACAACTAAAACAGTTCTTGGGACCCCTCTGAACCAGCTTACCTGTCGGGACCCATGGTCTCTTCTAAGTGGGAGGCTGGGAACCCTTACCTTGGTTCCCTTGGGGATTACTTTGGGGCCCTTTTTGGAACTCCTTTTGTTTACCCTTTCCCCCCCACTCTTCTGCTGAGGACCCTGTCCACCCTTGGCGGAGTCTCTCACAAGACCTTTGTGGACCCTGGTACTGACTCAGCGGTCCGCCTCCACTTCAAGCTTCCTGGGGTCAGTCAGCTTACTTTCAATCAGGTGCTGGCGTAGCTCTGGAAAACAACTACTGGACAAGTGCTCCCATGCAACCAAATCATAGAGCCCCTGTAAATCAGTTACCTTGCTACTCTTCACCCATCCATCCAGTCCTCTGCAAAAATAAGATGCATACTCCACCCAAGTACTTGACTCCAGCTTCTTGCAGTTCCTAAATTTCTGCCTATAAAGCTCTGGGGTCAACCCATACCTGGCTATCAAGGCTTCCTTCAGGGGGGCATAGGACATCTGATTATCATTGGGCAAAGCTAGTAGGGTATCTCTCCCTTCACCTATGAAGCGGCCCCACATCCCCACTCCCCAATCTCTCCCGGGGACCAGGTGGGACTTCATTGCTATTTCATAGGCCTTAAACCACTGCCCAATGTCCTCATGCTTCATGAAATCTTTGATAACATCTTTGGGAATGTATACTTTTCCTTCCCCAGGCACTGATGGTGTGCTGCCACCAGAGGGAGTGATCTCTAGGCTCTTCGCTTTCAACTCCAACTCCCTCAACACTCTCTCATGCTCTAAAAGCATCTTCTTCTCCTCCATGGCCGATTTCTTGCTTCCCAACTCCAACCTCTTATTCTCGAAGTCACCCTGGCTCCCCAGCTTGAGCTTAGCAAGCTCCAATTCATGCACTCTGCTTCTCTCCCTGTCCTCCAACTTCTCTGGAGACAGACCCTTTGAAGATACACTGCTGCCCCCCCTGGAAGGCACCCTCCCTCCAGGTGGGCCCACTAGCCCATCCTGCTGCCCTTCTAAATTCTCCCCCTCCACCATAGGCTCCTCGGTCTGCCCACTGGCATTCCTTGCTTCCAACCAGGCCCTCAACGCCTTTTGGAATTCCTCCTTTCTGGTGAGGCCTCCCACAGAGATTTTACATTTTTTGCAGACAGCTGTCAGCTGTGGTACAGTGTAGGTATCAACCCTCTCTTCTTCAAATTCAATACCCACAGATGCAAGTGATGCTGCTTTACTCATGGTGAAAATTGGCAGTTCTCCAGATGCAAAAAAATTCCAAAGAAAAACTCTACAAAAATGTATGTGGTTGCGTAATGGTCTGCACTCACTAGTAGTGTACACCAATCACTGTGTGTAAGTCACAAATGCAAGTCCAGATCCTCACCGCTGACCACCAATGTTAGAAATGGGGGTCTCTAGTTGACAGAGGTAGGTACCTTTGTCCAAATAGGGACCCTTGCTTCTAGTCAGGGTAAGGGGGATACACTCCTAAAATAACCCCTGCTCACCCCCTTGGTAGCTTGGCACGAGCAGGTAGGCTTATCCCAAACGCAGTGTGTAAAGCATTTGTGAACACATACAGTAATACAGTGAAAACACTACAAATGGACACCACACCAGTTTAGAAAAATAAGTAATCTTTATCTAAACCAAAACAAGACCAAACAACAAAAATCCACAATACAGTATCAAAAATATCCTTAAAAATAGGTTATTCACTCAAATCAGGCTTCTGGCAACAAATAACTCCACCTGGAGTCATTACGACGTCGTGACAGATATAAATCCCAAAGAACGGCGCAGACCGCGAGGTGCGCGGCGTCGGGCCCGGAGTCCAGCAGACCCACAAAGAACAGTACCTTAGAATTGATGAAAGCAACGGCGGTGCACGGCGTCGTGGAGGTGATGCTTCGTTGGCGCCTGCGGCGTCTGTTCCTTACGATCCCAGGGGAGGTGAAGCCTCTGTTCCTTACTGCGGTGCAGGGGAGGTGACACGTCTGTTCCTTACTGTGTCGGGGAGGTGATGTCACGATGGAGGCGAGGCGGCGGTTCCTTATGATGGTGCGATGTCGATGAATTCAGGAGTCACCCACGTCGAGGATCGGCTCTGCGCTGATGAAGCACCGGCGTCAGTGCTGCGGTGCGAGTCGGGATGTTTCGTCGTGGACGTCATGAGCTGTGTGCTCGGCTCTGGTGCAGGCAGCGGCCTCGCTGATGGCTTTGGAGTCGATGCGGAACAGCGTCAGCAGGCGTCGGGCCTACGGTGCAAGTCGGGGCGGTGCGTCATGCTCTTCACAAGCGGTGCCCACGGCTTCGGTGCAGGTTACGGCGTCGCTCACTGGCGTCAGTGTTGCAATTTCTTTCTGTGGCTGCTGAAACAGCAGTTCCAGATGCAGAGAGACAGAAGGGAGGAAGTCTTTGTGTCCCTGAGACTTCAGAACAGGAGGCAAGCTCAGTTTCAAGCCCTTGGAGATCTTTTCTTCAAGCAGGTGACAAAACAAACAGCAAAGTCCTTTCTCTCCTTTCCTTGGCAGCAAGCAGCCACTGCAGGCCAACCCCAGACAGCAAAACAGCACATGGGCAGTATTCCTCCTCAGTTTATCCGGCTCTTCTCCTTGGCAAAGGTTCCTTTTGATTTCCCAGAAGTGATCTAGAGTTCAGGGGTCTGGACCCCAATATTATACTACAAAATCCTTTGTTCTCTGAAGGCAGAGAGTGTCTGTACCCAGCCAAAATCAGTTCTGTCCTCACTGGTGCAGCTTCCTGGCAGGAGGTGGCGACAGCTTTGTTGAAGGCAGACCAGGCCCATGCAGGTGAAAGGAAATCTCCTCCCCCCTACTCTAAATGCAGCCCAGGTCTATTCAGCGCAGCCCTGACTCATCAGACTTCTGGAGCCACTGCCCCTCTCCAGCCCCTATCATCCAAAAGCCAGACATGCAATACACAAACCTAGCAGAGTCACACTGGATGGTTAGGCAAGAAAATACCTACTTTCTAAAAGTGGTATTTTCAAACACAGAATGTAAAAATCACCTTCACTAAAAGCTGTATTTTAACATTCTGAGTTCAGGTGTACTAAACTTTACTTTTCTACCTTGTTCCCAGGGTCAGTTATGTAGAAAAGGGAAGGTTTAGGGACTGGCAAGTGTGTGCACTTGCCAAGTTGACATGGCAGTCCCAGACTACCCACAGGCTCTGCAATGGCAGGCCAGAGTCACATTTTACAGGCTGCTTCTGTGGGTGGCACAACCAGTGCTGCAGCCCACTAGCAGCATTTGATTTACAGGCCCTGGGCACACGCAGTGCACTGTACTAGGGTCTGACAAATAAACCAAATATGCCAATCATGGAATCACTAATCCATAAGAACAATTTATAAGGAGCACTTGCACTTTGGCATTGAACAGCAGTGGCAAAGTGCCGAAAGCATCAAGACCAGCAAAAATGGAGTCCAACACACAGCAAAACACAGGAGGTAAAGGCAAAAAATGGAAGGGAGACCCACGCCAATGGTGTCGGGTCTAACACAGATCATGATTGCTTGGATGTGACTGAACTGTGTACAAAGCCTCGACCGGACATTCTGGATGTTCCATTACCTGAATCAGATCATCTGCTGTTTGTAGATGGATCAGGTGTGCGAGATGCTGGAGGAAACTTAAGAGCTGTGTATGCCATTTGTACTGTTGTGGGATTTGTAGAAGCTTCTTGGTTGCAAGGAGTGTATTCTGCGCAGGTTGTAGAGTTGATAGCCTTGATGCTCGTAGGCTTGCAGCATTACTGAACAGTTGAGTCACCATTTTTACCAATAGTCAGTATGGCTTTGGGGTTGTACATGACTTTGGGCAGTTTTGGTCGCAGCGTGGATTCATGACCTCTGTGGGTTAACCTATATGAAAGGGAGAGAGCGTGAGAAATCTACTGCAGTCATTACAACTGCCCGCCCAAATTTTGTGGGGGTCAAGTGTCCTGCCCACCGGGAATGATTGTTACAGTTGGCAACCACTATGCGGATGAGACTGCACGCTATTGCCCTCTAAATTCATATATCTTCAATGGAGATCCCTTGAAAGAGAAAAGTGATGTCACGTATTGTAGGCTGAAGTTATCAACTGTAGAAACATAGGAATAAATAAAGCATTGCAAGATGAGGTACCAGACACTAAAAGACAGGGGTGGATCAAAGCAGGGTGTACACAGAGACAGTAAGATGAGGTCTGGGTATACACAGATAGAAGACCAGTTTAGCCAGATAGCTTGTTTTCACCTATGGCAATACATTATCACGGTTCTGCACACATTGGAAGAGATGCCATGATGTGTCTCTTTCATCAAACATGGTTTAATCCCTGATTTAAAGCAATAGAAGTGCTGTGTCAAAGATGTATGGTGTGTCAGCAATAAAATGTGGGAAAGAAATCATTGGTTACCATAAGTCACGTAGGAAGATCTGGAGGACCCTTTTATAGAATGCAGCTCGATTTTATTGAAATGCCTCCTTGTAATGGTTTGAAGTACTTTTTGGTAATTGTGTGTTTGTTTTCTCGTTGGGTAGAAGCATACCCAACTAGGCGAAATGACAGTTTAACTGTAGCAAAGCTACTTTTTTGAGAACTTGTACCGCGTTTTGAATTCCTGACTTCTTTGGAATTGGTTAGAGGGACTCATTTTAATAATGAGGTCTTGAAGATGTTGTGCGCAGTATTACAAATTGAGCAAAAGCTACACTAGGCTTATCGACCAGAAGCATCTGGAGTGGTTGAATAGGTTAACGGAATGTTAAAATCCAGATTGACGAAAGTGTATGCGTCCACGTCTCTAAAATGGCCTGATGCTTTGCCTCTGTTATTGATGAGTTTGAGAAGTGCCCCAGATCGAAGAACTGGACTGTCCCCACATGAAATTATTATGGGGAGCGCTATGAGACTGCCTGAAGGTCCTGCAAATCAATAGGTGAATATTACTGATGATTTGGTACTAGATTACTGTAAAGGATTGGCTGCTGTTCTGTGTCTCAGCAGATTGGGGAAGCTGCAACTTTTCCTCAACAGGAGCAGTGCCACGACCTTAGTCCTGGTGACTGGGTCCTGGTGAAAAAACATGTACGCAAGTCGTGTTTGGAACCTCGTTGGCGTGGGCCATACCAAGTGATACTGGTAACCACAACTGCTGTCAAACGTGGTGATCTCCCTAATTGGGTACATGCTGCCCATACTGGCCGAGTCCCACGTTCCCTTGAAGATGCAGTACCTGTAGCGGATGTGCAGGTGGTTACAGTGAGATACCCGACTCAGTCAGTCAGACAGTTGAGGGAGCTCCAGCTACTGGGTCGCAAAGCACTGGTTCAAGCAAAGGTCTGAGAGAGTCAGCTCTGTATGTATTGAGGGTCACACAGAGGAAGAGCTGACTAGGTGAGTTATTGACCCAGTCAATGCAAACAGTGCAACTGAAACGCAAGCAGTAAATGGAGATCGTTGGCCCAAAAGAACAGACAGACTGAGACAAATTCTGACCGAAGGCAGAGTACCCCCAGCTGTTATGAAAATCTCAAGTCAGTCTGAAAAGAGCAACACTGAAGATGATGGACCATCAGTAAGGAGGTCAAAAAGAGCCAAGGTACCAAATCGGAAATATGCTGCACCCGAATGGACTTACTTGGCAGCAACCAGTGATTGGGAGAAAGAATATCACACTTTTTACTTCCAAGATACAAGCTCACATAAACCATCTTGAGGAACTGTTATAACCAATTGAAGACATCAAAGCAAAAGAAACACGAAAAAATCTGCAAAATTTGAAAGAGATGAAAACTACACTAAGCTATGCCTAGTGCGGCTGATAGACTTTGAAAGGGGTCAGGCGTCAAGTGAAACCATGTGTGTATCTGAGCGAGAACAGGGAGCGAACATGACTGTGCTAAGACTGTGCCAGAAGGTTAAGGAAAGATGTTCTCCCCCTAGGAATTTTATTTTAACAAAGGGCTGAACTGGTGCATTTTCCAGCATAATTTCTTTAATAAAAATGACCAAGAACTTGTGGGCCGGGCATATGACTCATGTAGACGGGCTGTAACCTGTCTAGCACTTGGTAGCAGACTATAATGCTGTGATAATGTAAGGGAATTTATTTTAAGACCAGGAATATTGCCAGAGTGAAGATAGTGAGTTATAAATGTATGCTATAATGTTTAAGCTTATAGTGTTCTGAAGTGTTTTATGATGCGTTCATAACATGAACTTGGTTTTCAAGACGATATCCCAGCTGCTAATGATAATGAGTATATTTAAAAGAGGAAATGGGCGCTCAGATATTACATCTTAGGAAACAGTTGAATACATTGCAGTGGACAGCAAACCCTTTCCATAAAGTGCAAGCATCAACATAGTACAGTCTTGAGTATGAGCAAAGGACACAAGCATATGCTCTTATTTGGGCATGAATTGCTTGTGGTACACATAAAAATATAACAATCTTTTGTCTTTCTATTAAAGAGCCATCACCCTTTGAAGGAGGCCCAATGTAGGGAAACATGACAACAAAGATAACTTTATCATTTACAGTTCTTGGCAGAAAAAACTGCTGTGAAATGTCGTAAACTCCGTGGAGAGAATATCCGTTCACCTTTAACTGTATGCCTGTAGTGTGATGGAACATGAGTATTTAAGCATCATTGTGCTCGGTCAAATCCTGCTCATTGCGTGTGAATTACTAAAACATACTTAAAAAACATGACTAACATTGTGTCTCGTTGTACACTGAGAGTTTTTAAAACGGCATCGTAAAAGCATGCAGAAGGGTCGCAAACTGGTGAAAGAGAGATTTACGGCAGAGAGAGAAAAACTACTAATGTGTTATGATAATAATGTAAAAAGTAATAATACAGTTGGTGGATTTCTAGCAAGGTATTATTTGAAAGGATTGCTCTAGTGAAATGAGTTTTACTATGTTTTCTCAAAACGTGAATCTGAAACTGCAAAGAGAAACTGTCTGTTTATTAATGAAATATGATTAGACTATGTTTATGAAAATAGTGTAATGGTAGATATATTATATTCTTATGCATTTATGTTTTCTTCAAATGTTTTAAAGTTAGCACGTTTTTGGTTTTCCATGTAGGCCTCAAAAAATGTATTATGTCTTTCCATTGTAGGCCTTAGAGAAATGTTTTTTGTCCTTCATTATTTCCTTCGAAATAGAATAAAATGCTGATTTGATTGCTCTAGTTAAAAGTATTATCACTGAAGTTTCTTTCTTACAGTCTGAATATCCTTTCTCTATGAATAAATGTGTCAACTTTGTTGCAAGCTAACTCGGACGCGAGCACGTGGACATGTTGAGTTGCAAGTGTGCTTCCTATTTCCGAGGTGAAATTAAAAATTGTTCATTCTTAGAAAACTGTAGACAGGGAACAAAGGTATTAGGTGTAGGTTCTGGACGATTTGGGGCTGAAGAATGATCATTCCACGATCACACCATGGATCCCAACCAATAGAATCATGCAAAACTGTGAAGAAGCTACTTTGTGGGCTGGAATTGTGAAATATTTCGAGGTATAAAAACTTCATGGGAAAATGATGTGTGCAGCTATTTTCCTTGCAATTCTTGGGCGTGACATGCTGTAGGTCTAAACTCTGACTATTCTGAACTGAACTCTCCTGATTTCCCCTGCACTTCCTCGGTTGGTGAAGTTGAGCAGGCTAAACCTTTCGGCTGAAGGGTTATTTATTCTAGACTATTGCAAGCTGTGTATTAGTCCACCTTGTGTCTCAGTCCTGATAATCTTCGACTGAATTTTGGTTCGTATTAGTTCTGAAACTGCATACTGAATTTGCAATGCATGTTTATTCTTTCTCTCCTCATGCCAGTTATTTGACTTATGATGAATTTTGCTTTAAACTGTGATTGAATTGGGATTTTACCTGTATTCAATTGAAAAACCATGTAATAAAAATTCTAATGTGTTTGTGTGTATTGACCATTCATCTTGAAGATTAGATAAAAGTGCCATGATAACTATACTGAGTTTGTTTTACTTACTGATGAATATTATTGACAAATTACGTTTTTTGATTATTGCATTTAGATAGGCATTTCTTCATTACAGGTCCTCATGAAGGAATGGCTTCCATCTCTAATTATCTGAGTCCCTATTAGCTCTTACAAAGATCTATCGGAGGACCTAATGATTTGTAAGTGGATGTAGAGTTTCTATGGGCCCAAACTCTGTGTTTTAGTGAATTATATTACTGGAATTTGAGTTTAT
The DNA here is from genome assembly GCA_963921515.1 of Calotriton arnoldi. Lineage (NCBI taxonomy): Eukaryota > Metazoa > Chordata > Amphibia > Caudata > Salamandridae > Calotriton > Calotriton arnoldi. The sequence continues at coordinate 767,517 of CAWUFW010000811.1, forward strand.
GGTGTGGTGGGTAAATTGTGTTTGTGCCCACAAAATTTTACACTGCTTCCGCTGGATCAGTTTTCTGGTAGCGTAATCAGATGGTTATTTTGACTAAATTATACTAGGTAATGAAGAGACGGAGTTAAAGACATTGACAGATTATAGAAATCGTACCTTTATGTTCTATGTTGGGGTCCGTCGTTGACCTTAATGGAAGTAATGGGTCTGTCGTTGGCCTAAGATCCTGGGATAAAGACTAAGCGTGTTGTCTGCTGTGGAAGTGGTGCTGTGCAAAAGGTTTTGTCAGCGCTAATATAGGGAATCTTGAAGTATGACAAGTGAGAATTTTTGAGGTTGCTTCAGCAAGCGCATCTGGAGAACTTTTGAAGATTTTCATTTAAGTGAGGGCGAATTCACGCTGGTAGAGATTTTGCTGGAAGCAAAAGAAATTCTCAGATTATTGTGTTCTATCGTTTTTTTCTTTTAGTTGAGCAGATAAGTTGTTTTATGTTGTTTGTTTTGTTAAAGACTATGTAAAAACGCAGACGCTGACTTTGTAAAGGGAGGGTCAGTCGCAGGAGCTAAGCTGATATCTTTAGGTGCTGCGCTGGTATTGGATGGTTGGTGTGAATTCTTTACAAGGTGCAGCCCTGGTCTAGGTTCGTTGGTGTGAGTCGCGCTGGTATTAGACAGCGAGACTGCTTTTGATTGGTGGCAAGGAATCATAACACGGAAAAGAAGTTGTTGAAAACGTTCTCGTAAAGGTTTGAAATTTTAGCATAGAAGATCATGAAGTTTTCTAAATTGTTGAAAACCTTGTTTAGTAAAGATGAGCCCATACCTATTAGAGGAGGAGTTTCTGTGGCTGCTGAAGGAACCCCTGCTTCATACATGTCATTAGAAAGGGGTTATCACACATGTACGTGGTTGGAGAATTGGATGAAATACATTGAGCAAGATGGTAATTTAGCGTTTCCAGAGAATGGGACTTTTAACAGTAGAATTTAAAAAAAATTAGGAATCAAATGAATATTTGAGACCAGATCCTAGACCTATGCAGTATGAAGCTCGTGAAGAATGGGAACATGAGGCATACAATAAAGAAAGAGAAAAGTTTCAGACTAAGTACAAGAATACTGTGAGTAGATATTCAGAGGCAAAGTGGGATGACCAGAAGAAAATGTGGAGAAGAGATATAGCTGAAGGAACGCAAATGTTTCCAATCATGGTAGCTGAGTTCGGTGAGGGAGAGAAATGCAAAGAGAAAAAGAGGAATGTTGAGGAGTCAAAGTCTAAAAATAATGTCGAGGGAGCTGCTGATATAGATGATTTATTTTTTGAATGAGTTACTGATGAATAGACCTCCACCTTATCATGAAGAACAGAATAGTGTGGAGTCAGTATCCCTTCCAAATGTCCCAATAGTGCATGCAGAATTAGCATATGAGAAAACATCACAAGAGCAGAATCAGATTCCAGTTAGAGAAGAATTGACAAGAATAATGACACCAATGAACCCAGATGCTTTGTCAGTTCCAGTAACTATTGGTCCTATTGTTCCATTATACAATAATGGACAAGGAGTTTCACAAGTACATAATTTAACAAAACCCAATAGAGATATGAGTGTGGGAAGTCAAAGGTTGGATGAGAATAGTGGAGCAAATGTAAGTGTTGTTACAAAAGAAGGGTTAGAACCATTAATTCGTATTTCAGAAAATTCAGCAGAAACACCAAAAAGAGGTGTACATATATATCCAAAAAGGATTTTGCGGATGGACAGATGGATGACTCCATCATCAGGAGGGACAAAGACTTGTGGAATTAGTGAAGAGAATCAAAGATCTGGTACATCTTTAGGTCCTTCTCCAGAAGAAATAGATGAGTGGATAACAGAAATAGCACCTGCTTGTAGTATACAGAATAATTGTTCAAGTATAGATGTGAGCAGATAAAAAGCGCAATTAGAAGAAATGATTCTGGGAGCAATTAGTCCAGAGAGATTAGGTAAATATCGGGATGAAGAATTGCTTTTATGTGTAAAGACATTACACGGAAAGCGAGAAACACACATGAGAAATTTGCTGAGATTGCACAAACCTATGGAGTTGACATAGAGAAGTCTAAGGCTTTACAGAAGACATATCGATTAGATTTCAGTGATTAAGGTTTTGAGAGTTTGAATGTTTTAGGAAAATGGTTGCAGATCAAAGAGTTAATTAACACTCTAAAGCGTCGGGGTGAAGTAGATCGATGGGAAGGCAGATGGGGAAAAAAGAAAAGAGGATACAACAGTAACTTTAGTGGCTTTACCACTGTATCCTGTGAGGGAGACAGAAACCGATGTAGTAAATGCGACGGTATATCCTATGAGAGAGGTACCAGGAGGTGGGTTTGTTCACATCCCATGGTCAAGGCAGGATATATTATCATTTAAGAATGATTTCCCAGGTTGAGAGAGAAGCCAGTGGAATGGTATAAACAGGTAGAAAGGTTTGTCAAAGTTTCAAAAGTTTTATGGAAAGATTTGGATGGCTTGTTTGATATTGTAGTTCCGACTGATTTATAGGTCGAATGCAAAATTGCTGTAGATTGGCCAAAAGAAGAATATCCAAGAAAGCCAAAGACAGGAGCTTCATCAGAAGAGGTTATGAAAAAATCTAATCAGGTTATTACGTATTTGAAAGGGAAAATGTCACCAAAAGAAACAGATTGGGTGAAAATAGACAGGACTACTCAAGAGTTGAAAGAGTCAGTTCATGCGTATTATGAGAGGCTTTTGCAGGAGTTTAAACAATACAGTGGTATTGAGAATGTCTCTGAGAAAGATGTGGGACATTTTGTATATTGGTTTGTGTATGGATTAAGGCCAGAAATAAGTGCCATAATTCAGCAGCATTTGATTTGTTGGCAAAGCAAATCGATTGATGAAATTCATCATTATGCAAAATACTGTGGTGATGATATTGATTCACACGTCATAAAAGTTGAAAGAGAAATTGATGTTGGCTCAAATGAAAGCAGCGAAGAAAGAAGGATTTATGAATATAAATACGGATTTTGCAGGAGTTTATCAGGGAAATGGTCAGACTACTATTGATATGAGTGGTGTAGTGGCAAATGGAAATACTGTGACGAATATGATACCATTGCCGCAAGCGAAAGTTCGAGGTGGTAATATAGAAGAAATGAAGAGGAAGTTTCCATGTCACGGGTGTGGCAAGTTTGGGCTTTGGAAGCGCGAGTGTAAAAATATTCAGACAAATACCGGTGATGTACAATTGATAGACACAGGAGTAGATGGAATGAGTCAGACGCAAATGAATCAACATAATCAGAATCAGCAGATGTCGTTTAGTAGAGGACAGAATCAGCGAATGCCGCAAGCTCCTATGCTAAATGTGAATGGTCAAGTGCAAAGATACAATGCAAATATGGGTTTCAACACAAATGATCAATTGAAATCAAATGTGCAGGTGTCTTCACAATACTTGACGCAGTTGGATGGAAGTAATTCAGATACATCTCAATGACGGTGCCTGAGGGGGGAGGAGGAGTGCGTGCTTGGCCCATCCTTAGAGGTAGATCAGAGCGGTCCCTATGTGGATGGCGAGGTTTACAGAAACACTGTTATGTTCCTCGTAGATACTGGTGCTACCCGTTCCACTGTGAGAACTGGAAATTCCAAACCTACCCCTCTCGGGAGAAAGTATCAAAGTTGTAGGAGTTTCAAATCAATTGATTAAGACCCCAGTGACCAGACTCATGAAAGTACAGTTTGGAGGATTTCAGGATTTACACATATTTGAGGTGTGCGACACCAGTCCAATAAATCTGTTAGGTAGGGATTTATTGTGCAAAATGAATTGTTCCATTTATTGTACACCAGATGGAATAGCATTTCATACAAAAGATGAGGATGTAGTATTTAAAATGGCACGAAAAAGAACAGAAGTGAATGACTTATATCCTCTATTTACAGCGAATGATTTACCAGTAGAGCTGAGAGATAAAGTGCTGTCTGATGTGTGGTATTTTTCGGGAAAAGACATTGGCCTGATGAAAGGAGTAGCTCCAATCCAGATGACTGTAAAACCAAATGCAGAGTTTCCGAGAACACCCACTTATAAAATGAGTCCTGAGACAGTTGCAGGAGTAACACCTGTGATTGAGATATTAATTGAACAAGGTATTCTAAAAGAGATTTTAGGTAGTCCTTGTAATTAGCCTATAATGGGAATTCGCAAACCTAATGGAAAGTACAGAATAGTTCAAGACCTTGCAGAAAATCAATCACATAGTGACACCTTGTTGTCCGATAGTGCCAAACCCAGCAGTAATTCTGTACCAAATTCCATGTGAAGCAGAATGGTTTTCGGTGATTGACTTGTGTCAAGCCTTTTTCTCGATACCTTTGCATCCGGATAGTCAATATTTATTTGCGTTCCGATTCGGAAACCGTGTATTGGCATGGTGCTGAGTTCCTCAAGGGTATACAGAGAGCCCCTCAATCTTCAATCAGATATTGAAGAAATGTCTGGAGACATTAATAATGCCTAATAACTCAGTTTTACTGCAATATATTGATGACTTGCTGGTTGCGTCGGGAACAAAAGAAGCTTTTGTGGCTGATACAATTGCTCTACTGAACCATTTGGCAGTAGGTGGGCATAAAGTGTCACCAGCGAAATTACAATTGTGTCAAAAAGAAGTTCTTTATTTAGGACATAATATTGAGAAAGGAGTCCGAAAAGTGTCTCAAGATCGGATCAATGCCATTTTGCAAATGAATTCGCCAAGTACATAAAAGGAGTTCCTGGGAATGGTTGGATATTGCAGGAAGTGGATACCAAGTTTTTCACTGAAAGCCAAGCCATTACAAAGACTGACACACAAAGACGTGTCAGATCCTGTACATCTTGATGATGAATGCATGAAAGCATTTCTTGAACTACGAGACAGTTTGTGTCGGGCACCAGCATTGGGAATGCCAGATTTTAATAAGAGTTTTGCACTGTTTTGCAGTGAACGCGATGGTTGTGCACTTTCAGATCTGACGCAAATGCATGAAACAGCACGCCGTCCAGTGGCATATTTTTCTGCTACATTGGATCCAGTGGCTGCTGCCTTACCTGGTTGTTTGAAAGCAGTTGCAGGTACTTGTATGAGTTTGAAACAGAGTGAGGCGATTGTGATGGAACATCCGTTGAATGTGTAAGTGCCACATCCAGTTGAGATTCTGTTAACGCGAACTCGCACACAGCACCTTACAAGAAGTCACTTAACAAAATACGAAAAGGTGATTTTGGGTGCAGAGAATGTGTCTGTGACAAGATGCACGAGTCTGAATCCAGCTACCTTGTTACCGCTTCCTAGTTGCGAAGTGGTGGTGGATGAAGCAGATCATGATTGTCTGGATATGACTGAACTGTGTACAAAGCCGAGACCTGACATACAGGATACTCCATTACCTGAATCTGATCATGTTTTGTTTGTGGATGGATCATGCTTGAGAGATTCTGAGGGTATGCCTCCTTGCAATGGATTAAAATATGTCTTGGTGATTGTATGTCTGTTTTCACGTTGGGTTGAGGCATACCCGACAAGACGTAATGACAGCCTAATGGTTGCTAAATTGCTACTTGGAGAGTTGATACAGAGATTCGGATTTCCAGTTTCGTTAGAATCAGATAGAGGAACGCACATTAATAATGAAGTAGTGGGTATGCTTTGTGCTGCCTTACAAATTGAACAAAAATTGCATTGTGGTTATCAACCTGAGGCGTCAGGTGTGGTTGAACAATTAAACGGCACAATAAAATCACGATTGGCTAAGGTTTGTGCGTCTACAACACTGAAATGGCCTGATGCATTACCATTGGTGTTGATGAGTTTGAGAAGTATCCCAGACAGAAGAACAGGACTGTCCTCACATTAAATTATTATGGGGAGGGCTATAAGACAGCCAACAGTCCCAGCAAATCAGCTTGTGAACATATCTGATGATTTAGTGCTTGATTACTGTAAAGGATTGGCTGACGTAGTGCGTTCTGTGTCTCACCAGGTTGGAGAAGTCGCAACTACTGTTCAACAAGAACAAGCACACGATTTGTGCCCAGGTGACTGGGTACTTGTGAAAAAACACGTGAGGAAGTCTTGTTTGGAACCTAGTTGGCGTGGGCCATACCAAGTGATTCTTGTGACAACAACAGCAGTTAAATGTGGTGGTCTGCCAAATTGGGTGCATGCAGCGCACACTCGTCGAGTCCCATGCCCACTTGAAAGTACATAGTCAGTTGAAGGTGAACAAAGAGAAGAAAGAGAGCCTGATCACACTGAGAATCAAGTAGAGTGGGCACAAGCTACTGGGTCTCGTAACACTGTCAATGTTGAAACTGATAGAGAGTTGGTCCTTGAAAGTGACGGAGGAAGAGAAAAAAGGGAATCAACTAAGCGAAGTCTCAAGACAAATGGACTAAACAGTGTACCAGAAAAACATGTGCGAAAAGGTGATAAATGGCCTGGAGGAACTGAGCAGTTGAAAGATACTTTGGGCAAAAGATTCCAACAACTGTAGTATAAGTTTCTAGCTAATCTGACTAAAGAGATACAGATGGAGAAGAAAACACAGTACGCAGAACAAAGAGAGAACGAGTTCCAAGTCAAAGATACGCAGCACCTGAATAGACATATTTGGCTGCCACAAGTGATTGGGAAAAGGAATTCATTGCGTTTTGTTCAAGAAACAACTCATCATATGAGCAACCCTAAACGAACTGTGTCTGAGAAAAAAGGGTGCTGAAAAGAAGAAAAAAAAGAGAAGAAATTTGAAAAATAAGGCTGTGATCTGAATCCGAATCTGAAGCTCAAAGTGTGAGATACACAAACTTTTGCCAGTTTAGGTGATTGAATATTTTTCTTTGAATATATTATTTTTTACTTTTCTCTTTAAAATGGATAGTTTTGAGACTGGAAATCGAAGTTCAAATAGATGAACGTGTTTTAACACTTGTTTTATATGTGTTTTTGTATTATTACATGTCTTGTTGGTGTTAATACTAATAGTGCCTTATTTCATGTTTACCGTTACACCTACTAACGAATACGTGGATGCCCAGTCACAACATCCAGGGGGAGGACTACACCTCCCAGAAGCGGTAGCAGCTGACGCCGCCAACGACGCCCTGACCGCGCACGGAGGCGCAAAATAAATCAGCGGAGGGCTCCCACTATGCAGGAAGTCTGGTCACAACATCCAGGGGGAGGACTACACTTCCCAGAAGCGGCAGCAGCTGATGCCGCCAACGACGCCCTGACCGCGCAAAATAAATCAGCGGAGGGATCCCGCTCTGCGGAATGCCCGGTCACAACATCTAGGGGGAGGACTACACCTCCCAGAAGCGGCAGCAGCTGACACCGCCTACGACGCCCTGACCACGCACGGAGGCGTGAAATAAATCAGCGGAGGGCTCCCGCTCCGTGGGACGTGCCCGGGCGAAGACCAGACCGAGACGGGCCCGTCTTAGCCCGTCATAGACCGACAGAGGCTGGGCTGGGGCATCCCCCTTTCTTCTGGAAGATGGACCTTTGAGCTCCCTAAGATGGTGAGTGGACCCTCCTGTTATTTATAGTTCTGTGGGATATTTTATTCTGGACTCTCTCTTGCTCAGGCCATTTGGATAGAAGTACACCTACTTCTAGTGAGAGGTGGTTACGGCACAGCTTGTGGAACGTATTGAATCTTGTGTCAGGTACTCTGTGGCAAGAGGAGCACACAGTATCACCAGGAGGAAGGCTGTATGGATCTGTTTGCTGCTTTTGGTCCCCCGCCCCACCTTCACTCACCAGACATTATTGTGGAATATAAGGGGTTCAAAGGACTATTGGTGGGATCTGCCATTGTGTGGAGTGATTTATATGGTTAAGGTCCTGTTTGTACCATCAACATCGACTGTCATAACGACGCTGCCATCTCTTGCAGTTGGGGGTGTGGTTAAAAACCTGAGGAGGGGGCCGGGAGTGGGAGCTGTTGCTTAACTCCAGTGAATTCTTTCACTGGAATTCGCTGTTACATCCTCTCAGACTGTGATCTTGGGACTTCATGTTAAATCCCGGATAACCCTTACCTTTGCTGAACTATAAAAGATAAAAGCTTATTATATCAGTGTATTTTCTTCTTGCTGCTTGATTGGCAACATTACTTCAGCAAGTCGAGCTGACTGAACCATGGGCAAACGGAAAGCTACACCTGCTTCAAAACGAACTGGTACCACACTGGACGGCTTTCTTCAAAAAGCTGTGGGGGCAATTACCAAGGAAATTGAGCAAGCAGGACGTAGACTCTCGCTAGCCCCTACCGTTACTGCTGCCCTACCTCTAATAGCCTATGTAGACGCTAATATGGACTAATATGTGCCTGTTTTTAACAAAATTTTGGTGGAGAACAAATCCACTCAAGTTTTAGGGGGGAAACGTAAGAGAATTGAGGGGGAGGTTTAGCACTGAAACAAAAGGGCGCCTCACCCGTGACTAAAAGAACAAGGCAGGATCCTGTAATAGGTAACAAGACTAAAAGGGGCATGGGTAAGGGCAGAGGGTCCACAAAAGAGGGGGTAGATGTCCCCCTTTGTAAAGTCAGTGATTTATTATCAGAGGCATTGGCCCCCATTCGGGAGCGTCTAGATCGTATTGAAGAACAGCTTTCTCTTATGGTACGGGAGCTAACTAAGTTACCAGCTCATGCTACTCAAATGGATAAGGCTAACGAAACAAATAGCACAGTTGCCCCAACCAATGATGAGAAGGTCCATAGAGCTATTACTTCCATTACTTCCATGGAAGAAGCCACTAGGGAGGATCGATCCGCAGATCACTCCTCAAAACCCCTCAGATCGTCCTCCTTGGGAAATAGTACCATCTAGGAACAGTCAAAAGGGGGGGCAAGTGGCCATGAACTCCTTTAGACAAAATCTCCCAACTGGGGTCAGCCGCCATCACCTGAATCCAAATTTAAAACATGTAGTAAACACATCACTTGGCGGAGGGGGGTGCAAAGGACATGCTTAACTTGCCACCAGATTGCACCCCCTATACCCTGGTACTTACTGGAGTTGCCCATCTTCCCATTGGCTGCCAAGAACATTGTCAAAGCCTTATTAACAAATCAGCCCACTGGCGTAGTAGTAAAATATCTCCACAGGCAAATTTGTTAGATAATATTATTATGGATAGGCGGGTGAGTTGGCTGGGCCACACGGCTAAATCTGTTGAGGGGGATTGTGTGGTTCTCAATTCCTCCTGACGCGCCTCAAGGATACACTTGGGGAGAATGATCCATAAGGGCCTATCCGCTGGGTTTTTTCTATCCACCTCATAGGGGTAGTTGCTTGAGCACAGGGTTCCCCTCTACAGGTGTAAGAACTCTCCTTCGTTCACAGCCAATGTTGTTCACTCACCCGAATCGCTTTGAAACTCTCTCAGGCCTCAATAATAATTATTGACTGCAGGTTCACCTTAGAGATGTAACGGAGGTGGGAGGTGAGGAACAGGCATGTAACAGCAGAGGGAAGGCCCCTGATGATGTTGACCCCGTAGCGGAAGGGCCCGCACTTTCAGCACCCACTATACCCTATGCACCCACTAATACACTTGGGGGACCATCAAATCAGGGAAACGTTACCCCTCTTAAAATCATCTCTTGGAATATTGCAGGCATTCGCTCTAAAATAACGAACGAGGACTGGCTAGGATTCATTAGAGGCTTTGACATCATTTGCCTTCAAGAAACCTGGTCTAGAGCTGATATTACTATAGATGGGTATCGTTCTTTCTCTGTTCCTGCTCTGCCCTCGGCTGCAGGAAGGGCGAAGGGAGGGATTGCGGTACTCATAGCGGTAAAATATGGATCCATAAAGGTCAATTGTTTAAGTTCGTCATCTTGGTACCAATTGATCATGATCTCCAACTTAATTAAGGTAAAAGTCCTATTAGTAAATTGGTACCATAATATTTTTTACCAAAATAACTTCCAGGTGATTAAATCCTTACAAAATGAGATTACACAAGTCACTGGGAAGTGGCAACCGTTATGCATCGTTTGGGTGGGGGATTTTAATTGTACAATTTGCAAACATAGTTCCCATTGTTTGTGTGGGCTGATAGATACTGAGGGTCAACCCCAGCCCCATTTTGTTCATTCGCATCAGGGTGAAGCCCTAAATTCTATTCTCATAGGGAACAACTTGGATTTTATGAATAGCATGGTCACTGATTCTTTACCGCAGTGTCCCACTTATACTGGCTGTGGCAGGGCCAGTTTTATTGATTTTATGCTGATATCTAGGAATTTTATTTCATTTGTTCGTGATTACACAGTGGAACCCAATTGTGCGAGCGACCATAATCCCCTCATTGCCTCCCTTAATGTACAGATCCAGGCTAGAGAGGGCAATTAATGCCAGATTTACCATCATACTAACAAGGGCATCAGAATAAATTGGGGTAAGATTAACCCACAGAAGTTTGAGGAAGATACCATCAGAGGAAATTACCACTCAATAATGGGGTGTCTGCGATTAGATTCTTCCCCAGAGGATGTTGTCAGAGAGTTTGGCACAATATGCAATGATGTAGCTAAACGACTGACCAGGAGAGCACAGCATAGTGAACCTCAGGAGGCCCGATGGTTTAATTCCGAATGTACCAGAGCCCATAAAGAATTAAAAAGGGCACTCCATGCTACTCCGCGCAATAGTGATTTGATTAAAGCTGCAATGCACAAATATAAACTCGTGATTGAGGAAAGAAAAGCTGAGACGAGAAGCTCTGCATGGGGAGATCTAGAGAGAGCAGGAGCCTTAAAAGACACAAAAAAAATTTGGGAAGTCATTAACCGCCCGTTTCTTACTGAAGAAGTGAGGCGGATAGACTCACTTATTTTGTCAGATGCTTGGATAGCTCATTTTTCTGGTATCTTTAATCCGCTAGGTAAGAAGGTAGAGCCTTTCTCAAGGGATTGGCCCGAAGATCTATCTGTAGTCACCCAACTTAGTCTATCCATCACAGTATCTGATGTGGAGGAGGCAATAGTACAGGGGATTTGCTTGAAAGCACCAGGCCCAGATGGGGTGCCCCTTGATCTTTTCAAAAGCAATCCTAAATTGTGGGCACCACTGTTGATTAATGTTTTTATGTAAGCTACCATTGGTCCCATGCCTGTGTCCTGGAAAGGTCAATACTAGTGACCCGGCATGCTACAGGCCAATTTCACTCTTTGACGCCATGGTTAAGGTGCTGGGCAGAGTCCTCGTTGCCCGTTTGAAGACTTGGGCATCCAATATAGGGGTCATGTCTAAAACACAATATGGCTTTAGGAGGGGATTAGGCACGACCGAGCAATGCCTTAATCTCTCCTTAATTATTAACAAATATGTGAAGGCCAGGAAGGGTTCAATCCACTTGGCCTTCATGGATTTGTCCAGGGCCTTTGACACAGTTAATAGGGACAAATTGTGGGCCATGATGAAAGGTATGGGCGTAGAAGAAGCACTGGTATCCCTTCTCCAGAGGTTACACCTTAACACCACGTCGCCATAAGATACGGCACCCAAGGGGAAAAAACTGAGTCGATTGCATCAACAGAGGGGGTTTGTCAAGGGTGTATCCTAGCCCCCTTCTTGTTTTTAATATATACTAATGGCTTGGAGGCCATTTTATTAAGCACAGAGCTTGATTTCCCTAAAATTGGCAGCAAATATGTTCTTCTATTAGCTTATGAAGATGACACAGTGTTAATGGCAACAACAGCTAATCGCCTTCCGAAATCCCTCGATATTTTTACAGATTTTATGTCTTCATTCGACCTAAAAGTTAACTTCACTAAATCATATATAATGGTATGTGGTCCTAAGTCTACAAGAACCAGGAACTTTGTCATGCAGGGCAAGAAACTAGGAAAAGTAGAACATTTCATGTATTTGGGGAATTTATATAACTATCAGTTGAATTGGGATCCACTTGTTACAGCAAGAGCCCATCTTACAAACAGGGCCGTGGATGGGCTATTTCATTTTGCATGCAGATTAGGCCACAAGCCAGTGAGGGAATTAATTACTGTTTATAAAGCAAAATGTCTTTCCATTGCAACATATGAGGCAGGGGTGTGGGGACACCACTGAAGCCACCAGCTACAAACACTGGAAAACAATTTTACCAAAAGGTTATTGATGACCCCGAATAGTGCTTCCAACCGCCTATGTCATCAGGAACTGGGTCTAGAGTTTGTAGAGGATCGCATATCTAGTGCTCCCTTGTTTCTATGGGCAAAACTTTGGCTCTCAGAAGAGTTAACGTTCTCTCGTGAAGTAATCACAGATTGCCAAAATTTGGCTTATGCCCAAAAGATACTATGGGTTCGCTTTGTGAAAAGCGCTTATCATGAGATAGGACTGGGGCATTAACCCAGGAAACATTCCATTAAATGCTAAAGCCATTATTAAAGAGACGCTCTTTTCTAGGGCCAATTCGCGCCATCTTGTACAAGACAACATGGGCCCACTACAGTTGTCCCTTGAACGACTGCAATACTATTTAACTTTTACTACCGATTTACAAACTAGATTTTATTTAACTAGATTTCCTTTACGCACTGTGCACTTTTTATTGACATTTCCACGCCATAGTGGGTGGGCTGATAAGCTTCCACCTTTTCCGTGTGACAATTTAACGAGCCAAAGCACTATGCACTTTATCCTATTCTGCACTTTATTTGAAACGGCGAGGAGAACATTTTTATTCCCATTATTAAGGAAAATCCACCCCTGCACATATGTTGATGGTTTTAATTTTTTGCACTCACTGGCTGCCCCTGACATTTGTAATATGGTAGCCAATTATATAAAAGTTTCTTTGGATTTCCGAAAACGCTACGAAGGAAGTGCCCCTGCATGATGAATGGTTCTTATAGTACGCTGCCTTAAAATGACTATTATAGATCAAGAACTTTTATGAATTTGTATGATCCATATACTACTACGTTGTTTTAATGTAATTATTGTATGTAAAGAATTGTAATTTTTGGGGTATTTTATGAATTATTATTCTTTTAATTTATTGTTTCAATTGTTAAATACATTGTGATAATCTTATATTAAACTTTTATGGTTCAGATGAACCGAATAAAGTTGTTCTTGACTTGACTTGAATACGTGGGTACAACCACAGAAGTAACAAAAGTCCTAAAAGAAGATACAGAGATGTATATTAAGAAACTAACAGGAAATGACTTACACCAAGATAAATCTATTAATGATTTCTCGTTAAATGTTTTTACTAAACTTTTGTATGAATGTGTTGATACTATCGATGCAAGAGATTGTTATGCATGCATGCAATTACCTTCGTCTTTGTTGGAAGGGGTGACTTATCATCTTCCTTTAACATATGGAATTTTATGTAGTGTACTAACAAGTTTGTTCTATGGCAAGGAGCAGTTTCAATATTTTTATTCTAATTATGATTTAGTTTTTTCGGAAGTTCATGTTAAAAAGAAAATGAATATAGTGGCTACTTCAAAGAATGCTGAATATATGGGTGAATTTTTTCATACCACTAAGCCTATTGACACTGTATACGGGCATAGAAATAATTTAACCGGTTGTCTACGTAGTGTAGAAATAGAGTTTATAAATACTGTAGAGGATAGACAGCATGAGTTTATGAGAAAATCTGTAGAGCAGAAATCTAGAAAACCTCCATGGGCTAATAGGGAGTGTGATTACAAGAAAGGTGAGACTTATGCTGCAATGACTCTGAATTGGCATCACAAGGGAAAGCTTTGTTTACTAAGACAAAAGACTGAATATAATAATTATTTCATTGGTTCCAGTGAATGTGAACATACCTTCCTAATTACGGGGGGGGATTAAGAGGTGGTAATGATCTAGTTTTCCCTGGAATATATTTTGTGTGTGGTAAAAATGCTTATTATAGATTGCCTCACCATTGGTATGGGTGTTATGTGGGAATTGTTTTTCCAAAGATCTATCACGTGGGTAATCATGGAACCAATGAAAAGAAATTAACACAGAGTAAAAGGAAAATAAGTGCTGCAGAAATTGTGGGTGATATTTTTGGTGCATTGATACCTTCAGTGGGAGTGATTTTGAACTCACATAAAATTAGAAAATTTTCTACAGTGGTTAATCGTTTATCAACAGAAACCACTGGTGGGTTCTTAGTGATTGATACTTAAATGTTTGCTATTAGATTGATGGTTTTACAAAACCGTATCACGCTTGACGCATTATTGGCAAAAGAGGGCGGAGTCTGTAGCATGCTGAAAATTCTACAATGTTGCACTTATATCCCTGAAAAAAGCAGAGACTTGCGGGGATATATCAATAACATTACTAATTTGCGTGGTGATTTAACAGAACTAAAAGTTGACGGTGCATGGGAGAAACTTGGTAAGGAAATTGGTTTGCAGCACTGGGTAACAACTTAGTAGGGCAAATACTAACACCAATAATTGCTTTTGCTGTTGGCATAATAATTATAGTACTGATATATAGATGTTGTAAACGCAAAGTAGAAGAGACAAAACGAAGAAGTAGAAAAAGAAAAAGGGACGAAATAGTTAGAAGACAGAAAGGGTGCTCATTATGAAGTGTTAAGGGATGTAGAAGGTGTTAGACTAAAACAGATGAAAACAAGTGCACTCTAAGATAATCAGATTGTAATCAGATTAATGGAGATTGTGTGATGGCTTGATTCGCCATCAGAGGAGGGATTGATGGAGCATGAGTATTTAAGTATAATTTTGCTCGGTCAAATCCTGCTCATTGCGTGTGAATTTCTAAAACATTCTTAAAAACATGACTAACATTGTGTCTCGTTGAACACTGAGAGTTTTTAAAACTGCATCGTAAAAGCATGCAGAAGGGTCCCAAACTGGTGAAACTGAGAGATTTACGACAGAGAGAGAAAAACTACTAATGTGTTATGATGATAATGTGAAAAGTAATAATACAGTTGGTGGATTTCTAGCAAAATATGATTTGAAAGGATTTCTCTATTGAAATGTGGTTTGCTATGTTTTCTCAAAACGTAAATCTGAAACTGCAAAGAGAAACTGTCTGTTTGTTAATGAAATATGATTAGACTATGCTTATGAAAATAGTGAAATGGTAGATATATTAGATTCTTATGTGTTTATGTTTTCCTCAAGTGTTTTAAAGTTAGCACGTTTTTGGTTTTCCATGTAGGCCTCAAAAAATGTATTATGTCTTTCCATTGTAGGCCCGGGAGAAATGTATTTTGTCCTTCAATATTTCCTTCGAAATAGAATAAAATGCTGATTTGATTGCTCTAGTTACTGAAGTTTCTTTCTTACAGTCTGATTATCCTTTCTCCATGAATAAATGTGTCAACTTTGTTACAAGCTAACTCGGAAGAGTGCACGTGGACATGTTGAGTTGCAAGTGTGCTTCCTATTTCCGAGGTGAAATTAAATATTGTTCATTCTTAGAAAACTGTAGACAGGGAGCAAAAGTATTACATGTAGGTTCTGGACGATTTGGGGTTGAAGAATGATCATTCCACGATTACACCATGGATCCCAACCAATAGAATCATGCAAAACTGTGTAGAAGCTACTTTGTGGGCTGAAATTGTGAAATATTTTGAGGTATAAAAACTTTGTGGGATAAGGACGTGTGCGGCTATTTTCCTGGCAATTCTTGGGCGTGACATGCTGTCGGTCCAAACTCTGACTATTCTGAACTGAACTCTGCATTCTGATTTCCCCTGCACTTCCTCAGTTGGCGAAGTTGAGCAGGCTAAACCTTTCGGCTGAAGAGTTAATTATTGCACGCTGTGCATTAGTCCACCTTGCATCTCAGTCCTGATAATCTTCGACTGAATTTTGGTTTTTATTAGTTCTGAAATTGCATACTGAATTTGCAATGCATGTTTATTCTTTCTCATTCTCTCTTGCCTCACGCCAGTTATTTGATTTATGATGAATTTTGCTTTAAACTGTGATTGAATTGTGATTTTACCTGTATTCAATTGAAAAACCATGTACTAAAAATTCTAATGTGTTTTTGTGTATTGACAATTCCTCTTGAAGATTAGATAAAAGTGCCTTGATAACTATACTGAGTTTGTTTTACTTATTGATGAATATTATTGACAAGTTACGGGTATTGATTAATGTTGTTAGATAGGCATTTCGTAATTACAGGTTCTCATGAAGGAATGGCTTCCGTCTCTAATTATATGAGTCCCTATTAGCTCTTACAAAGATCTATCGGAGGACCTCATGATTTGTAAGTGGATGTAGAGTTTCTATGGGCCCAACTTGTGTTGTTGTGAATTATATTACTGGAATTTGAGTTTATGGTGTGGTGGGTAAATTGTGTTTGTGCCCAAAAACTTTTACACTGCTTCCGCTGGATCAAGTGCTACCAGCCTTACTGCCGAGATTCAGCACTACAAAGCATTAAGACCATGGTTACAGGTTAACAAATAAAATAACTTTCAGTAAAGCATCTTGACCCGTCATTGAAAGTGTGCCTCCATGATTAGCAGGAAAAACATAACATGTGCAAAGCAGAAAATAAACAGAGATGTGGAAGGATTGTTGCTTTTTGTTCTTGGCATTGAACACCTAAAAAAACAATTATATTGGAAGATGTGTGGGGGGCGCTAGAGGGCGCACAGCAAGATGGCCGCGCGATAGTGCAGCTCCGCAGGACCGGAACAAAAATCAGCCGAAAATGACCGCAGGCGGCATCTACAAACATGCCATTTGCACTTAATGAGGCATCGGAATGTTGGTGCACCCGAAAAATGCTGCAGTGAGCGGTGTCCAACGCTGAAATCGCCCAAAAACAACTTT
Organism: Calotriton arnoldi; assembly: GCA_963921515.1. Taxonomy (NCBI): domain Eukaryota; kingdom Metazoa; phylum Chordata; class Amphibia; order Caudata; family Salamandridae; genus Calotriton; species Calotriton arnoldi. The sequence goes on from CAWUFW010000811.1 coordinate 784,399, forward strand.
GAGACTGACGGACGCGGAGTTCGATATGTAAATCAAGATGGCGGCTACACATATCCCCTGATCGAGCGTCGGAGTCATTGCTCGCAGACCGGAGATCCGATCGCTGCCTGGACAGGGGGTGAGTGCGACTATGCAGTACAGAGCGTAGCGGTAACGACACTTACTGATGAAAGCCCCTGGATTTGCCCCGTATAAGCTGCTTGGCTGTGATTTCGTTGAGTGATCCCGCGTCTCCGGCCGACAGTAAATGGCGGCGCTGAGGGGGGAAAAACTTTATTGAGACACTTTTTAACATCGCTGAGCTGTGACCCCTGAGCCCCTGGAACATCGCGCATGTACTGAGGCGAATAAGCACCAACATTTATATCCTGCCCTGCATAGTGCACATCGGGAGGGCTGGGACTGCAGCGCCCTACTACAAATATTAGGGTAATTGTGCGGCCGCGCGCACAGAATAATCGCGATGCCGCAGTACTTGCCTGAAATGGCGCCAAAACTGGGTGGTACCGGCCTGAGCTCCCAGCACTAATCCTTTACTACACCGTTGGGCAAATCGCACACACGCAGCCTCAGATGCCTGCCTCAATAACCAAACTACGATTACACATAATGTGGGGGACTATCAAGGTATTGTGCTGCTGTGAAGGGGTGCTGTACTTACAGGGATACGGATGCAAGGTACCCAACCGCCAACATCGCCAGGAACGACTGACCCACGGCAGCTTCCCAATTGTTGTGCAGGTCGCATGGCAGCTTCAGATTTGTCATTCTAGCGCCAGCAGGACAGCCGGTCTGGGAGAAAAGCGTGAGGTACCGGACTGATGCACACAGGAATCTACCTCTAACCCCATATACAGAGGCTGACACACGCACATCCCCTTCTCACGGCACGATATATCGTCGCACACCGCAACATAGGCAAACCAGACAAGCAGCAGCCTAAAATATCATTTGATACACGTCACATGCCCAGGAGCACACAGGCACTGTCAGATACCGAGCTTGATTCAGAACGTAACCGAGAATCTAATATGGAGGCCACTCTCAACGCCATCCAGCAAAGTTTGCAAGCAATCAATGGCAAAATCGACACCCTCACGCTGCGAGTAGCGAAACTCGACAAACAAGGCGAGCGCCTTGACGCAGCAGAATTGCGCATCTCAGCGGTGGAGGACGAATCAGGCGCCACAGCAACAAAATGTGCCTCAATGGAAAAACTTTTGGAAGTGATAAAGAATAAAAATGAAGATTTAGAAGCAAGATCGCGACGGAACAACGCACGCATAATGGGTATACCGGAGAGCGCCAATACTGGACGTCTAGAAGCGTACATAGAGGATATGCTGAAAGACTGTTTTGGCACAGAAAACTTCTCCCCACTGCTCATTATTGAACGGGCGCACCGATCCTTGGCACCACCACCACCACCTCCAGGAGCCCCATCACGACCAATAATCGCCCGGGTGCTAAACTACAGGGACAGAGACACCATACTCCGCCTTGCCCGCGAAAAGCAGCGAATCACGTATCATAACTATGATGTCTCCTTCTATACGGATTTTACTCAAACAGTACAAGCGGCGCGCAGGGAATTTACAGCAGTCAAAAAGAAACTCAGAGACTTGGAACTACCCTACGCAATGCTCTATCCCGCGAAACTGCGAGTCACCCACGACGGGAGATCGAGAATATTGCCTACACCGAAAGCTGTCCAAGACTTCATAAAGCATATTTCCACTAAACGGAAACCCAAGGAACATTCTCCTTCCACTTCGCAAGCTGAAGGTGGCGATGGCGAACTATAAACAGGACATACATTTATTTATGTATTTATTTAAGCAATTTGTAGAGCGCGCAAATACCCTTGGGTGTCTCGGCGCTACGGACGGCTGGGCGGAGGAAGGACTGGGAGCGGGTAATTTATTGGTTAAAAAGCCATCTTTCTAATTGTTTCCGGAAGGAAAACTGCGTGGGAATGGTCTTGATGTGTGAAGGGGGAGTGTGTTCCATAGTCTGGCAGTGGCGACAGTGAATCTTCTGTCGCCCCAAGAAGCTTTTTTGGTTCTGGGGATAGTCAGCAGGTTTGCTGCTGATGAGCGCAAGGGTCTACTTGGCATGTAGGAACAGAGGGTTTTCTTCAGGAACTCAGGTCCTGTGTTGTGGATTGCCTTGTAGGCAATGCATAGGGCCTTGAACTTTATTCTGATCCTGATAGGTATCCAGTGAAACTGTCGTACCACCTTGGATATTGGTTTGGACTTGGGGGTGCCTGACAGAATCCTTGCCGCTGCGTTTTGCACCATTTGTAACTTGTTTAGGACTCTTTCCTGGGCATTGATGAGTAGACCATTGCAGTAGTCTACCTTTGACATAACCAGCGTGCTGATAAGAGTCCTGCCGGCGCTAGATGGTAGAAAAGGTAGAAGTTTTTTTATCATCCTGATGGTATAGAAGGATGAAGAGACAACTGCGTTTGCATGGTGTATAAATGACAACTTGTCGTCGAACATAACGCCTAGGTTCCTGACCTTTGTGACGGGGGACGGAGGTGAGCCTAACTCTGCTGGCAACCAAGTGGGGGACCAGCTAGGGGAGAGATTACCAAAGATCATCACCTCCGTCTTGTCTGAATTTAATTTGAGGCAGTTGTTTGCCATCCAGGTGCTTATTGCAAGCATTCCCTCTTGGAAGTTTGCCGCGACTGTCCCTCCATCATTATGAACCGCTAGCACCAGTTGTGCATCATCGGCGAATGAGGTTAGTCGCATGTCGTAGGACTTGATGATCCTCGCCAAGTCCGACACGTATATATTAAACAAGGTCGGACTCAGCGATGATCCTTGTGGCACACCGCACGGGAGTGCAAATGATGGAGATTTGAAGTCGTCAAGGGTTACTAGTTGGGTGCGGTTAGATAGAAAGGAGGCCAGGAGGGCCTTGGCTCTGTCTCTGATGCCTATGGCTGAGACCCGGTCGACCAGGGTTGCGTGGCCGACCGTGTCGAATGCTGCTGAAAGATCCAGCAGCACCAGGACCGCGGCACCCCCATGGTCAAGTATCATCCTAATTTCATCGGATGCCTTAATGAGGGCTGTTTCAGTGCCGTGGCCTTTTCTAAATCCAAATTGGGTGTCATCTAGAAGGTTCTTTTCATCAATAAAATGGGCCAGCTGAGTGTTCATCACTTTTTCAAAGATTTTTGCGGGGAAAGGGAGACATGCAATTGGTCTGTAGTTTTTGGTCTCTGTGGGGTCGAGGTTGTTCTTCTTTAGTAGCAGCTTGATGACAGCTTTTTCCAGGTGGAAGGGTAAATTCCTGTCCTGAACATCGAGTTACAGATGTTTGCTAGGTTGGGGCCTATGATATCGGGAATCAGTTTCAACGTGGTAGGGGGGGCATGGATCATTAGGGGATCCAGATTTGATAGCGGAAATAAGGTCGATGATCTGATCTGCGGAGACCTGGCTGAATTCCGAAAGAATAGGGGTAGAGTTATCATCAATTCGGCTGAGTTCAGGGGGGTTGGGAGAGTTTTTATCGTCGCTAGAGGCGTTGATCAGATTATTGGTCATGGAGTGGGCTGAGGAGTTAGCGTAGATGTGGCTGACTTTTTCTTGAAAGAAAGTGGCCAGAGAGTTACAGAGAGTTTGCGTGGGAATTATGGGAGAGTTGGTCCCTGGCCCTGACAGCTTGGTCACGACCTGGAACAGCTGTTTAACAGAGTCTTGTGCTGTTTCGATTTGGTTGAGGTAGTACTTGCTTTTTTCTGTGATTAAAAGGAGTTTGTATTTAGTCATTGCCTCCTTGTAGCGTGTTTTTTCTGCGCTGTCGTAGTCTCGACGCCAGCGTCTTTCTAAGTTCCTGCATCTTTGTTTCTCCAGTCTTAATGCCTTGGAGAACCAAGGAGCGGATGGTGTTTTTCTGTTTTTAGAGACATTTTTTTATGGAACTATGGTGTTGAAGGCAGTGTGGAGCCATAGTGTGTGCAAGTCTTGCTGAGTGGATAGCAGGTACGATTTGAGGACGTGAGGGGAAATGCTACCCCAGGCCTTGAGCTGTTTGGGGGGAAGAGAGCTGGCATGGCTGGGGGTGTTGCTTTCTATCTGAATGTTAAAAAGAACAGCACAATGGTCCGTCCAGGGTAGAGGGAGGACGTTCTCTAAAGAGATTTGCTGGTTGTTAGAGAACAGCCCATCGAGCGTGTGGCCGGCAGTGTGTGTGGGTCTTGTTACTAGTTGGGGGAGTCCTACCGCCTCAAGTTCTGCTAAGAGAGCTGAGGTATCCTGGTCGTTGTGGGCTTCAAGGTGAAAATTGAAGTCTCCCAAGATGGTGAAGTTAGATTCTGCTGCTAATGGTTCTAGTAGATGCCCCATGGCTGAGAGAAATTCAGCTCGTGATCCCGGTGGGCGGTACAGAAGGATGCCTTTAAAGGAGTCGGAATGAGTGAGTGTTAGCGTGAAGATAAAGGCTTCACAGCTCTTAGTGGGGATTAGCTCTGTCCTAACTGAGTATTTGTCACGGTAAATGAGTGCCAGTCCCCCACCTTTTTTTCTAGTTCTGTCGAATCTACAGACACAGAAGCCGTCAGGGGTTGCGGTGGAGAAGTCTGGTCCGGAAGACGGATCACCCCAGGTTTCTGTTATGAATAAGAGGTCTAGTTTATAGTCATTTAAGAGATCCAGTATTTCGTATTTATGTTTGGGGAGGGACCGAGCATTTATAAGTGCTGAGTGAATTGTTCCGTGCTTTGTGGACAGCGGGAGGGTGCAGGTAGGTAATGGCCTTTCACTGATGTCTAATGTGAATGGGCAATTCAGGCAACAGGCGGTGGACTGGGTGAATAGAGTCTCCAAGTTGAAACGGGGGCAGGTCTCTTTATCGTTACTGGCGCATAGTATGTTTTTTAGTTGCCTGCTGGTGTAGGTTAGTGCCTTGCTGTGTGAGACTGGTTTGGGAATGCCAGGGGGCATGGCCCTGGGCCCGGTCCAGGCGCAGACGGGCTTGCCTTTGGCGCGCCGGCGGCACACCCGCTGCGCGTAGAGAGAGGCATCCTAGTTTTAAGGGGGAAAGATCAGCTGCTGGTCAGCTGACTTGCCTGACTCTACCGGAAGTAGTGAATCACTTCTATGTGCGCTTTGAATTCCCTCCACTCAAACCGAAGAATCGGCGGTGGACCGGGGAAATGCGCAGGATAAAAACAAAGTGAGTGCTAGCAATTATATGCAGGTTATATGCAAAATACAAGTCACAGTAAATACAGTTTGTTTTTAAAAACGAGTCAGTTTTAAAAGAGCACAGGTGCTAGGTTAGGGAGCCCTTTACCAGGCGCTCCTGGTACCATTGCATGGTAAGACTGCATAACGTTAGACGTACTGCTACTTGATGTCTGGTGGTGTCTACTATCAGACGACTTTGGAAGGGAGGTAAGCTCTGTAAATTGGAAAGACTATATTACACATATACATGGAACCTGGACGATATATACACCTCCATGTAATGACTGAATAAGTAAAAGACATCTATAAACGCAAATGTCAGATAATGCTGTTGCTCATCTGATGTGTGGTCCAAAATGGCTAGTAACAGCCCATAGACATGCTTGACTATAGCCCCATTGACAGGACATGGATGGTATTGAAATGGCTGCCACCTATTATCATACTCTACTATTGGCAATGTTTACTTGGGCACTGGACACATCTAGTAGGGTAGATTAGATTTCAATAGTATATGATAACCTAATGTTAATGATCAGGATTTTTCTTTTCCTAACCGACCCGATCCTGTTGGGAAACCTGGCCTACGAACTGTAACGACTGCATCGCAGATATATGCGAGCACTGGGTCAATATATCAACCTCCATGTATAGACCGAGTAACGAATGCACCTAAATACAGTCATGTGCACTTACATTCATGTGGAAGGAAGGCTGCACGAAAACAAGGCGCCTTCAGACTGATGCTAAAAAAAAAAAAGGATAGATATATATAGGATATCTGTTATGGCACGACAAATGACACAATGCTAACTTTTGAAATACTGCTCTTCGGATAGCCAACTACTCTATCTATGTTCCGGCCGCATCCGATATGCGGGTGTTAACGTACGCACTTAGCGGCCCCCCAATGGGTGATCCCGGACAAAGTTGGATGTTAACTTTTTGGTTTATGGGGCTATGTCTTTGGCATGATTGGGATGCTAAAGTGGGAGGGGGGTTAATAGGTATACTTGGTTTCCCAGATACAGATATAGCAACTACAAGATATTGTTCGTGCATGCATGGAGTTGCATGCTGCAAAGTCAACCGTCGGAACGCATCATTATGTACGGGTACTGCCTTTCACATGACATACTGCGCCACACTTCGATACTCACTCCAAAATGGAATATAGGAAAGTCGCCTCTGCGCTATGCATATTAACATGGAATGTCCGTGGACTTAATAATCCACGGAAGGTAAGACAAGTCCTTGCGTATTTAGATAGGCACCACGTAGACATTGCACTGCTACAAGAAACCCATTTGGCGAACAATACTAAATGTTTACTGGGTAGTAGATGGGCTGAGACCACACTGACATCCTCCTACTCATCTTACGCAAGAGGTGTTCTCATACTTGTAAAAAAAAGGGACACACTTTATTATAGATCAAACACTTTTGGACGAGCAAGGTAGATATATTATAATTACTGGACATTTGCGAGGTACCCGAATAGGCCTGGTTAATACATACGGCCCCAACGTAGATGATCCTGCCTTCTTCAGCACCATCTGGGGCAAGTTAAGAACTTTGCCGCAAATGGAACTCCTATGGGGAGGTGATCTCAATTTATCGCTCAATGAGGAGCTGGACAGGTCAGGCACTACAAAAGAACCCCATAAACAGGCAGTCAGAGTAATGAAGGAAGGTATGTCCGAATTCAGGATGCTGGATATCTGGAGATTACACAACCCACACAAACTAGAAGGCACACATGCATCTATGTATCACAATAGCTGGGCGCGTATAGATTATTGTCTGGCAATGGAAATGGCCAGCACATGGATAAGGGATATACAGCACCTCCCCAAGACGTTGTCAGACCACAAACCTATAATGATCTCTCTAGATCTCCCGCACTATACCCCCCCGCCCTTCATCTGGCGCTTCAATGCTAGGGCACTGCTGGACCCCATTTATAACTTGACCATACACCACGCGTAGAAGAGTACTTTCACATCAATAAAACCTCAGTGACAGATGCTGGCATGTAATGGGAGGCTTTTAAAGCCACTATACGTGGCGTTTGCATTAGTACCAATGCTGGTATCCTGCGCGATATTCGAACCCAATTGCAAAAATGTGAAGATAAAATAAGACAGCTGGAAACAGACTTTGAACGCACACAAAATGCTGCCACACTAGGGGACATAAAAGAGCTTCTGGCGGAATATCAAGAATTAGCAGACAGTGAAATACGGTATCTATCATACCGCCAGACGGCTAGAACATACGGGGAAGGGGGCAGACCAGGCCGTATCTTAGCACAGAAAATCTGTAATCCACGTAACACGCATGTGGTTACCAATATTAAAGATACACATGGAGTACAGCAATATGCCACAGCAGACATACTAAAAGCTTTCATGGCAACATATAGTGACCTATACGCGACACGTAACACTGCCAACGGTCGAGAAATTCTCGACTATCTTGAGGATATAGCCATCGCTTGGTTGTCTGACAATCAGAGAGAATATTTAGCACAACCGATTACTGTAGAGAAAGTCACAGATGCCATAAAAGCACTCCCAAACGGTAAGGTCCCGGGCCCTGATGGGTTTACAGGAGAGTTTTATAAAGCCTATGTAGATCTAATATGCCCATATCTTGTAGAAATGTACGGGGACGCACAAGAAAAACAAATCTTACCGCCCACGTTACGAGAAGCCCTCATTGTAGCGTTATTGAAGCCTGATCAAGACCCCACCAGTTGTGACTCATACCGTCCGCTGTCGTTAATAAATACAGACACCAAAATTTTAGCGGAAATAATTGCTACTAGGCTACAACCGCTAATGCAAAACATAGTCTTGCCCGACCAATCTGGATTTATTCCCCATCACTCTACATCTCATAACATACGCACACTATTTGCACTATCACACCAACTCAACCCAGAGCTGGAGGCGGCGGCAGTATTGCTTGATGCTGCCAAAGCATTTGATTCGGTGGAGTGGGAGTATCTCTTTACGGTCATGCAGAAAATGGGCCTACCCCCTAGCTTAATGACATGGATCCGAATCTTATACAACAAACCAGTGGCGAGAATAAAAGTAAATCTGCATATCTCAGACATCATCCAAATACAGCGCGGCACGAGACAGGGATGTCCCCTTTCGCCGTTGTTGTTTGCCATAGCGCTAGAGCCGTTAGCATGTAAGATACGCCAAAAACACGCGGCCACAGCCTTGCAATTCCCTCAACGCCCAATAAGCATATCAATGTACGCAGACGATATGGTGCTATATGTAGGAGAACCCCGTATCCATTTAGCCCCATTATTATGTGAATATATTAGATTTGGCAGACAATCAGGACTCCAAATAAATTGGAGTAAATCCACAATCATCCCTCTTACGGACATTACTAAACCGACCCCTGTAGAATTCTCGCTAGAATGGCAGACAGATTCTGTTAAATATTTAGGAATCTGGTATCATAGAATACCTGACGTAGTGATTAGAGAAAATTATGGTACGGCAATCTCTAAAATTGAAGAAAAAATAGATGGATGGATTCGCCTTTTGTTATCGTTAGCAGATGGAATGGCCATTGTGAAAATGGTCGTCCTACCAAAAATATTATATCTCTTCAATAACATCCCAATAACTCCACCTAAAACAGTATTTCAGAGACTAACCACAAGTATAACTCGACTTATATGGGCCGGGAAATTAGCACGTATAGAACTACGCACTTTGACATTACCATACCCCAAATGTGGATTTGTTGTCCCGGATTTGTTACTGTACTATTTATGCGCGCAAGCGCAATACGCTCATTACTGGTTCTTCCCGATACGATATCTACCACACACAGCTGTGGAAGATGGGGATGCCAATCCGATCCCACTACGTTGTATTCTGCCGCATTCACGTCCCCATATCAACAGAACTGAAATAAACACAATAAAAACTACAATCTCAGCATGGAAACGCATGAGGAAACTGACGCAGAAACTGCCACTATATGCACCGGCTTTGCCACTTCAGCATCACCCCGCATTAACAGTGACACGCTGGCAACAGCATGTCAATGTTCCAACAGGTGGGTATAACTACTATGGGGGACCTATACATAGAGGGTAGGTTCATTGATGATGCTGATCTCAATTACATTCATACTCAAACACTCCTTTTCAAATTCACCTTTCACAGACTTAGGGGGGCTATTAAAGATCTATACACTACATTCCCCGCTGAGCCACCGACGCTGGCAGCGCTGCAAATGATCATCACCAACCCGAGCAATGCGCATATGGTATCCAAATTATACAAATTACTACAAGACGATATTGCAGGAGACGCCAATAAAGCCAGGGACCGATGGAACTCCCAATTAGAGACACCACTACGGGAGGAAGAATGGCACAATAGCTGTGCGCTAACAACACTACTTACACCAAATGGCAACCTGCGCATTATTCATTATAAGTATATACATCAAATATACCACACCCCACTCAAATTATTTAAATGCGGATTGAGGGCAGATGCTAGATGCGCCCGATGTGGAGAGGATAATGCAGACTTCATGTACCTGGCATGGAGGTGTACAACAATCAATAAGTATTGGGAAGATGTTACGATGACATTAGGTCAAATATTGGAAACAACGATAGACTGTACAGCGAAAGTGTGCCTGCTGGGCATAGTAGAAAAGTTAAAAGCAGCCAAACGCAAACTCTGCATTATAGCATTATTGATGGCTAAAAGGCGTGTATCCATGTATTGGGGAGGTAGAAGATCACCTAGCAAGAAACAATGGTTAACTGACCTTGTATATTGTAAAGACACCCTAAAAACGTATGAAGAAGAACTACCAATGGGTGCCAGACCAAAAGAATACTGGCTGCCTTTATCAGAATATTTGAGATCAAACCCGGATTTGATGACTACTCCGGCTGAATAACTGTATATATTACTCTGAAATGTACTTGTGTAAGGTATTACGAAACATCTGCATTATAAGTATGCTTTCTGTATATGCTATTCATATTGCATTACTGTGATCTGGGATGTTTTCTTTGTGTTGTTCTTTTATTATAACACTGATATCATTTGTATGCATATATTTAAACTTTAATAAAAAAAAATATTGGAAGACGTGTACAGGCTGACCTTTGAATGATAAGTGTGTAAAACAATGAGGGGGGCTCTCAACAGGTTGCGGTGATCAGTGCTGTTTTATGGCACTCAAAATGATTCTTTGCATTCTGTCATTTCAAACATTATTTTTTTGCTCCTGAAAAACAGCAAGCCACAAAAACAAAACCGTGTTAAATCACATCTCTGTGCCATTTTACTCAGCTTCTTTCTTACAGGGATTTGTGCTGCTTTCATTTTTCAGCAGGAAAAAGAAAATCAACGTCCCTAATTTTGTCTCTAAAGACAAAATGGACATTGATTTTCCTTTCATGAAACACCACTTGCTGATGGCAAAAGTAGTAAACATGTACAATCAATGTGAATTGGTTTTTAATTGCACGAACTGGACTGTTATTCGAGCCGGTATTTTTAATCAATCAATCAATCAATCAGGGATTTGTTAAGCACACTACTCACCCGTGAGGGTCTCAAGGCGCTGGGGGGTAGGGGGGTGAGGGTGAGCAGCTCCGGTCAGTCGAAGAGCCAGGTTTTGAGGATCTTCCTGAAGATGTGCAGAGAGGGGGCGTGTCTGATGTCGACCGGGAGCTCGTTCCAGGTCTTGGCCGCGATGTAGGAGAAGGCTCTTCCACCCGTACTGGCTCTGTGGATGCGCAGGGTTTCGGCGAGGGCGAGGTCGGCAGATCGGAGGTTTCTCTTAGGTACGTGGAAGGATATTCTTTCCTTGAGGTAATGGGGTCTGGTGTTGTGGAGGCATTTGTAGGCGTGGGTGAGTATCTTGAAGGTTACTCTCTTCTCGATGGGGAGCCAGTGGAGGTCTCACAGGTGTTGGGAGATGTATTCTTGTCGAGTGAGGCCGAGGACGAGTCTGGCTGCGGTGTTCTGTATGGTCTGGAGTTTGTGGAGCAGAGACTTGTTGATTCTGGTGTAGAGGGCGTTTCCGTAGTCCAGTCTGCTGGTTATGAGAGCGTGGGTGACGGTCCTTCTTGATTGGGGGGGGATCAATTTGAAGGTCTTGCGAAGGATGCGGAGGGTGTTGAAGCAGGTGGAGGCGACGGCGTTGACCTGTCGGGTCGTCGAGATGGAGGAGTCGAGTACGATGCAGAGGTTCCAGGCGTGGTCGGTGGGGGTGGGCGGGCTGCTGAGGGCGGTGGACCACCAGGTGTTGTTTCATGCGGTGGGAGAGGGTCCGAGGACCTCTGTCTTCTCCGAGTTGAGCTTCAGGCAGCTGCTGCTCATCCAGGATGCGACGTCTTTCATTCCTTCCTGGAAGCTGAGTCGGGTAGTGACGTGGTACTTAGTGAGGGAGAGGATGAGCTGGGTGTCATCGGCGTAGGAGACTATGTTGAGTCCGTGCTGTCTGACGATGGCGGCTAGGGGGGCCATATAGATGTTGAAGAGCGTCGGGCTGAGAGATGATCCTTGGGGTACTCCGCAGTTGATCTCTGTGTGTTCGGAGAGGAAGGGTGGCAGCCTGATTCTTTGTGTTCTGCTGGTGAGGAAGGACCGGAGTCATTTGAGGGCGGTTCCCTGTATGCCGGCGTCGGGGAGTCTGTGCGGTGGGAGACGGTGTCGAAAGCTGCGGAGAGGTCGAGTAGGATCAGGGCCGCGGTGTGGCCTTGATCGAGGAGGGTGCGGATGTCATCTGTGGTGGCGGGTAGGGCGGTCTCGTTGCTGTGGTTGCTGCTGAATCCGGATTGGGAGGGGTCGAGGATGGAGTTCTCTTCGAGTTCTCTTCGATGAATTTCGTTAGTTGGGCGTTGACGGTCTTGTCGGTGACTTTGGCCGCGAAGGGGAGGAGGGAGATGGGTCGGTAGTTCTTGAGGTCCGAAGGCTCTGCCGAGGGTTTCTTGAGAAGGGGCTTGACTTCTGTGTGTTTCCAGTCATCGGGAAAGATGCCGGTTTTGAAGGAGGTGTTGATGGTGCGTCGTAGTTCTGGTGCGATGGCGGCAGCGGCTCTGTGGAAGATGTGTGGAGGGCAGGGGTCCGTGGGTGCTCCTGAGTGGATGCCTTTCATGGTTGATTCGGTGTCTTCTGTGGTGGCTGGGGTCCAGGCGGAGATGGTGGGTTGACTGGCATAGATGGGGGGGTGCGTGGTTTGCCGTCTGGTGTTAGTTCATTGAAGTTGTCGTAGAGGGACTTGATTTTCAGATGGAAGTAGGCGCTGAGCTTGTTGCAAGGACCTGGGAGGGGGTGACGTCCGTGACTTCGCTGGGGGGTTTGGTGAATTCTTGGATCATGCTGAAGAGTTACTTCGAGTTGCTGGAGTTGGCGATGATCTTGTTCCGGATGAAGGTCCTTTTGGTTGATCTGATGAGTTGGTGGTATTCTGTCATGGCGTTCTTGTATGTAGTGCGGTCCTTCGAAGATTTGCTGTTCCTCCACTTCTTCTCGAGATGTCTGCAGGTGCGTCTGGATTCTTGGAGGTCAGTGGTGAACCAGGTGGCCTTCCTAGGGCGCTGCCTGTCGGGTTTGCGAAGGGGTGCGAGTTCGTCTGCGCAGTTGGTGATCCATCTGTGTAGTTCTTTGGCGGCGAGGTTGGCATCGGTCGGGGTGGAGGGGGCATCGCGGTTGAGGGTGGAATAGAAGTGCTCCTCTGTGACCTTGCTCCAGTTCATTCGTGGTGGGCGGGGTGGAGGTTTGGGGGCGGCGGGTTTGTTGACGTGGAAGTGGACGCAGTGGTGGTCAGTCCAGAGGGGCTGCGAGGTGTGGCTGAAGTGGACATTGTTGCCTTCTACGAAGATAGGGTCGAGGGTGTGTCCTGCCTTGTGGGTGGGGGTGGTGACGAGCTGTTGTAGTCAGAGGTTGTCCAGGAGGGTGGAGGAGTTGGGGTCGTTGAGGTTGTCGAGGTGGAAGTTGAGGTCTCCGATGAGTATGTAGTCCGTGGAGGCGATGGCGTGGGGTGCAACGAGGTCAGCGATGGTAGTGGTGAATGCTGTTCGAGGTCCGGGGGGCCTGTAGGCGATGGTGCCACGTAGGGTGGTTCTAGGGCTGGTCCGGATCAGGAAGTGAAGGTTTTCGGTGGTGATGGAGGACTATAACTTTTAGAACATGCATGTTGTTAGATAGGAGTGTTTTTTTTCTGTTACCCACATCTGTCCTCTTTTAAGTTTCTTTTATTTAAGTGGTGCCTGTTCCGAAAGCGGGGCATTCTCATTACACAGCAAGAAATCCAATGCACTCCGAGGCCTGAAAGATAGCAGCTGTGCAAAAATAAAGGCAGCACACTCTAGAGATCACTGCTTGAATTTTACACAATAGTAAATAAAATATTTGAGTGCCTGGCCTCAGAATGCACATAGTGCGAAGCTCACCTACTTTGCTTAACTTCGCAGTGCGCACTCATCTATAGCATCGATTGACCCAATGTGGAAATTGGTCGTCCCTGGAAATGGCAGCGTACTTGTAGCACAGAGCAGGAAGCTCGGCACTGGAGTGTGCTCAGTGTGCCATCAAAACCTGTGCAGGTACACTACCCACAGACTTCAGTGCTCAACTTACTGCCTTCACCTTCAAACCCCACCCCTTCACAATTCATCACAGGTCAGGGTGGGGCCAGTGCAGGGAGGCTAGCTAACCCCACTCCACCCTGTAAGGTGCTGTGAAAGGGTGGCGTGGCTGAAATTCCATTGCCTGATTGACGCAAAGCCCCTGGCTCTGCAGGGCTTCTGGCTGAAGTGCCCGGGGCTAACTTCATTGGAAACACCTCAGGGGGTTGAGTTCAGCCCACGAGGCAAAGGCTTTGCCGGGCTGATGACATCACAGGCCTGAGGGCTGCGTGAATCCTCAGCCCAGCAATTGTATTGCAGCTGGGTTAATACACATGCACTTCTGCGCATAACAGAGCCCCATGTTCACACGAAAGTAAGCATGGTTAAGGGCGAGGGTAGCTCTTAGTCAGGGCGTGTGAACTTGTATGTTTTTTTTTTTTCTTCTTTCTAAATATGATTTTCAATTGTGTGGAAAAATGAGGGGGGTGGAGCCCAGATGCTCGTGTAGGGGAGCCGCCCCTGTCTATGCCATAATTGGATAAAGTCTGAAGCTGTGAAACCTGTGAAATGTGATAATGAAAGAAACAAAGAACCACTTAATAGCTCAATATTAAATATTTGCTGCAATACGCTATATTAACATCTTCTACAAATGTTAAGAGTCATGAAGTCTAGTTGTGGAGAAGTCGAGAATTTAAATCCGGTATCAGTAAAGCGCAAACGTATATGTGCATGTTTATTTGCTGTTTTTTTCTATAGTCATTGTTGTATTTCTCATTATCTTAAATCTTCCTCATCATGTTTATGTAGAAAATATTAAACCTACATCTGTTACTAAGTCATTGGAAGGGAAAAATAAATAAGTTGAATCAAACCTACTAACTGACAAAACTCTACATGTAGATCAATCCATTAGTGATTTTTCTTTAAATGTATTTACTAAATTGCTCTATGAATATGTGGATACTATGGATGCTCGAAACTGCTATGTATGCATGCATTTACCTACTTCAGTCTCAGAGGGTGTGACTTACCATCACTTACCTGTTACCTATGGAATTTCTTGCAGTGTAATAACAAGTTTGTTTTATTGCAAAGGACAATTTCAATATTATTATTCTAATTATGATTTAGTTTTTTAGGAAAAATATGAATATTGTGCCAGACACACAAACTGCGGAAATGATGGGTGAATTTTTCCAACCTACACATAGTATAGACACTGTTTATGCACATCAACAAAATTTAACCTGCCTCTTATATATTTTTTTTTGTAAACCTTTTTTTTAGATTTTCCATATACGTACTGGGTATACACCTTATAACTTCAATAATAGTTATTTAGCGTTCAGTGCATTACATTGCCATTACAGAATATTAACATCAAAGCGAATGTTTGTCCAGGTGTGCATAATATTCATAAAAATGTATGTATGCTTAGTGAGGATGGGTCTCATTCTGGATTACTTGATTCCTGGGTCTGTTTGGTGCACCTTACTGTACTTATGTTTAGCTGGAAGAAATCCATCTGTTTAAACCAACTGGGGTAAATAACTCGGGGGGGGGGGGGGAAGGGGGCTGGGAATAAGGGCATTATCCTATGCTGGTCTAACGGCACCAGGTGTTGCTCTCTCACCGGGACATGTATGGAGTTCCATTGGGGATAGGGGGGGTAGGACCCGCTCGGGAGGTTCCTGGGTGGCACGGGGCGCTACGGGACCAAGCTCCGCCTGAGTGGCAGTTGGGGTATTCGCGGGGGTATCTAGTACCTGCTTGAAGCTGTGTAAGAGCATCGACCACTCCATGGATATGGGGCGCCGTCGCATTCCGCGCGCCTCCTCCAGCCTAATTGCATCTTCTTCAGCGGCTCCCCATTTCTTGACTGCCCCCCTCCATGCTGCTATCGGGGGACCGCTCGAAGAGCGCCAATGTAGTGTGATGCTTCGCTTAGCTAGGAGTAGGCCCAGTATCGCGAAACGAGTCTCCACCTTTTTCTGCTTTTTCCGTTTAAATATCCCCAGGGTGCTGGCCTCCCATGTGGAGAGGCCCGTCAGACCTATGACCGTCAGTATCATGGCGTGCACTCCTGCCCAGTAGGGCTGCAGTGTGGGGCATGACCATAACATATCGACAAATGTGGCGTCAGGTATCTGGCAGCGCAGGCATTCAAACTGCGTCGCAGGGAAGAAGCGCTTGAGCCATTCCGGTGTGAGGTACGCACGATGCAGTTGTGGAGAGGTGTGGTGCAGCGGCCAGGGCAGCTGACTTCGGAGCACAGGGTTCACGGTTCGATCCCCGGCTCCAGCGGCAGCTCAGCTCAGCACCATGTGACTCTGGGCAATAGCTCACTTAATTTCCACTACGGCCCCCAGCGCCTTGAGACCCGTAAGGGTGAGTAGCTGCGCTATATAAAAACGGACTTACTTACTTACATGTTGAACTGGATATTTTTTAAGCGTTTGTTACGCGACACTTTTTATAGTGCTCCATTGCAGCGAGCCATTCATTATCATGCAGCGCTCGACCGAATTCCTCCTCCCATTTTAGTCGAAGTCACGTTAGCGGCACACGTGAGGTCTAGGATTGATTTATATATCCAAGTAATGAGGTGTCTCCCTGCTCCCATATTTAATATCGCATGCAGTGTGGGGTGTGTTTTGGGTTCTCCCTCAGTCAGGTCCCACGTCCTCCTACAGTCCGCTATGAGCTGTCTGTGAAATAGGAACTGTCCTGCGGGGAGCCTGCTCTCTTCCGCTAGGTCCTCGAAAGAGGACAACTGGCCCTCGGTGAGTGCATATTCTGTCCAGGTTTGTAATTCTCTAGATGTGTAGTAACCATGTCCCCTAGGGAGACCCGCTAGTGGTAATAGTGGGGAGTATATTGGTGTCGCTCGAGAAAGGTGATGGATCCTTAACATACAGGATCTGGCCACCTTCACCAAAATGGAGTGGGATGAATTAGGTTTGGTCCCCGGGAGGAGCATTCGAGTGATCTCTGGAGTCGACAGTATCCCCACTTGTGTTTCCGTTTCCTCTAGGTGACGCCCAGCAGTCCAGCGCGAGAGCCACTGCAGCTGCGCTGCGAGGAAGTAGGCCTCAAAGGAAGGGGCACCCAGCCCGCCACGGTCTTGCGGCAGCTGCAGTGTCATCATAGCTACTCTGCGGTGGCCCCCACCTCAAATTAGCGATATCAGTAAGTAGTTTAGATCTCGAAAAAGGGCCCGCGGGGGGATCACTGGGACATTTACAAAATAGTAAAGGAGACGGGGTACCATTATCATCTTTGATAAAGCCACCATCCCTATGGGGGCCAAGGGAAGCGTTTGCCAGAAGTTGACCTGGGCTTTAATCCCTCGTAGGGCCCTATAGTGGTTGCCCTCGAGGAGATCTCTCAGAGTGGGGTATAGTCTGATTCCCAGATACCTAGGGGCATCCCCATTCCATGCCAGCTTGGCCTCTCCCGCGCCTATCTCCCAATGGGGAGCGTCTGGGTGAAGGGGGTAGATAGTGGACTTGGCCCAATTCACTTTTAAACCTGCTGCCCTCCTGAAATCGTCGAGCGTGGCCCAGAGAGGTGTGAGGTCTGCTGTGACGTATATTAGGAGATCATCTGCGTATAGAGACACACTATGAGTTCGTCCCTCGAGTGGTATACCCCAAAGTTCGCCCCCCTCTCTAAGTCTTATCGCCAACGGTTCCATTGCAAGGGCAAACAGCAACAGGGAAAGAGGACATCCCTGACGCGTTCCACGGGACACCTGGATAGGGGAAGAGATATGTTGGATTATTTGGACCCGGGTGGTGAGGTCGGTGTATAACAATTTAATATATGCCATGAGTTGAGGACCCATCCCCACCCGTCGCAGAACCGCAAATAAATACTGCCACGCTAAGGTGTCAAAGGCCTTTTCTAGGTCTAGTACGAGGCAGTCGGCATGCGGGAACCGGCCCCGCACACTGTCTTGGACATGGAATAACCTACGTATATTCTGGGAGGTGGTCCTCCCAGGCACGAACCCACACAGGTCAGGGTGTACCAGGCATGGGAGCACCCCTGTAACTCGATCTGCTAAGATCTTCCCTAATATTTTGCAATCTGCAGTTAGCAGGGTAATGGGCCGATACGATGACCTAAGCAAAGGATCCCTATCTGGTTTAGGGAAAGTCACGAGTATTGAGTCCCGCATACACTTAGAGAGTGTTTTTGCCTCTAGCGCTGCCCGATAGACTATGTCCAACTGTGGAGCTAGTTGCTGGGAGAATGTGTTGTAATATTCTATGGGGAAGCCGTTGTGGCCTGGGGCTTTGTTTTCGGCTAGATGATGGATCGCATGTTTGATCTCTGCTGTTGTGAGTTGTTCGTCTAGGGAGGTCTGGTCCTCTTCCGTCATCTGTGTCATAGTAATGGACTGTAAACATTTTTGAATGTGTTCTTCCCTGTCAGGGATCGGTTCTCTGTACAGGTCCCTATAGTACTCATGGAAAGTCAGCATGATGTCCGCTTGCGTGTAAGTGATCTCACCTGCCGCGTTTCTGATGCTGGTAATGGGCTGTGTACCTAGGTCCTCCCGGACAAGCCATGCAAGCAGGGTTCCAGCTCGGTTCCCCTCTCTGTGAGTTCTGGCGGCATATGCGCGGAAATTGTATCTGCGCATATCTGCGCAGGCCTCTGCGTATTTAGTCTTAGCTTCCGCTGTTTGTGTAGGGAGAATCACCTGCTTATCTGCCTCTTTAGATAGCTGGTCTAAGCATTGCTCCGTTGCTTTTACCGCCTTCTCTAATGTTTTCCGTACCCCCACAATTTGTCTGATGCATGCTCCCCTCATGACCACCTTGAAGGTGTCCCATTTGAGTGCTCTAGAACCTGTGGAGTGTGCGTTTTCGGAAAAGTAGTTCTGTATGTTCTCCCTCTGTTCATGTTGGAACACCGGATCCTCTAAGCAGTCTCGTGGGAGCCGCCAGGTGGGGACCGGTGGTGAGGGTGGGCGCCATATGAGAGTCATAACATGTGCATCGTGATCTGATATCACCCTGCCTAGATAGTCCGCGTGTTGAGCTAGGGGGAGGATCGTGCGTGTGCACATGAACCGGTCCAACCGCACTCGTAAGTCGTGGGGGATAGAATGGAAGGAATATAGTTTAGTTGTCGGATGTGCATGTCGCCATGCGTCCGTCAACGACCAGTGGCTTGACCAGGCCCGGAACAGTGCTGTTTGCGCGTGGGCTTGTGACGCTGGGGCGGGTGGGTAAAATTTATCTAGGTTGAGATCCAACGTGCAGTTGTAATCTCCTCCCAAAACCCATGGTGAAGACGTGAATTGAGCCAAGCCGCGCGATAGGGTCTCCCAGAATATTGTTTGTTAGGTGTTGGGGGCATATATGCTACCTATTAGTATTGGCTGTCCATCCAGTAACCCCTCTAGCAGAGCATATCTCCCTTCGGGATCTATCTTTCTACTGGTCTCCAAGAAGGGGACCCCCGGTCTGAGCCAGATGAAGGCTCCCTGCGCATCTGCTGAGTACGTCGTGGCACAGAAGGTTCCCCGCCATCTCTTTTGAAGTTTGTCCAGTTCCCCCTTTGTTAGATGAGTTTCCTGTAATAATATAACCTGCGCTTGCTGGCGTTTAATATAAGTGCAAATGGCGTAGCGCTTCCGAGCTGTGTGTATGCCCCGTGCGTTTAGAGTGAGAAGTTTAATGTCTGACGACGGGCTCACGGTGGCTTATAGGTCGCGCAATGAGGGAAGGAGGTCCCCGGGGGTCCCACTAAATGCCCCATGGATAGGTTGATGGTGTCCGGTGTGAAGTGTTAGTGTACCTGCGAGTGTTTGAGCCCTTTGTGAAGGGATAGGTGTGAGGTCAGGGTATGGCGAGGGGTTGAACTAGAACTCTTTGGGGTTGAAGACCCAATACAGGGGATCTGCTGCAACGGACAGCACATCCAAACCGGTACAACCACGTACCCACTAACGTTCCGTATGGGGGCGTCCGTCTGACTCGCGCACGCTTCTGAGACTATCGCACCAGGTGGGTCCCATATAATTCTGTGTATGGCTAGTGGGGGCCCCCTGCATTAGTGGGCTGGAGGCTTGCACTATCATGGCACTTGATATGCGATGTGGAATTGAGGAGCAGGGCTTATCTAGCGCCTAGGGGCAATGTATCTACCACTGCTAGTGGGCCTTATATAAGTGCATCGGCTGTCTGTGGCGTGACGGTTGGTAGGGTCCCAGAGTTTTCGTCAGAGTCACTAGAGTCGTTGGGGTCCTCTTCGGGCATAAAAATGTGCGGAGTGTCTTCATGGTCCGAGGTTGAGAGGTTCGCCCCCATTTCCGCCGCTGCTTGTATAGCCTTTCGGCGCTCCTCTATAATCTGCTCCAGATCCGGTAGTGCCAGTGTTTTATGGAGTGGTTGCTTTTCTGATTGGTTCCGGGTACTCCTTACTCTGCGCCTTGGAGGCCTGGGCGTCTTGGGCCTCGATGCTCTAGTGCTCCTCTGATCTGGACCAATCTGCAAATTCAGTTCCATCCAGTTTGTTACTTCCTGCGGATCTGTGAAGAATATTGTAGTGTCGTTATTAATTATTTTAAGTTGTGCTGGAAACAACAGAGAGTATTGGATGTTTTGACTCCGTAGTAGCCTTTTTATCTCGAGAAATGACGCTTGCTTCCGCTGCACAGCTCTAGAGTAATCTGGAAAGAGCATGACGTGTTTATCTTCCACCGTGATGGGATAGTTTTGTCTGGCCGCTGGTAATATGGCATCCCTATCCCGAAAGTGAAGCAGCTTTACTAGCAAGGGACGAGGAAGCGAGCCCGGGGGTACTCTGTGCGCCCTCTCAATCGAGAAGTAAGGGGTGAGTTCCTCCCACGGTGGAAAGGACCGGAGCCAGGCCTCTGTATACTCAATGGGGTCCCTTCCCTCCACTCCCTCCGGCAAGTTCAAGATATGCAAATTGCTCCTTCTGGAGCGCCCTACCAGATCGTCCGTTCTTTCCTCCAGAATCGCAACTCGGGCCTGCAAGTCTTTTATGGAGTCTTGTTGTGCCTTGGTTTGAGGCTGCATCGCAGATAGCGTTTTTTCCACGTCTGCCACCTTGTCCGCCAATTTCCTATGGTCGTCTCGCAACAGGTTGAGGTCCGTGGCCAAGGTGCCAAAGCGCTCTTCCATGGTGACGCGTGAGTGCTCTATGGCTGCTAGAACCTTGTCTAGTTTTTCTGACATGATAGCGTTAGAGTTTGTGCCTGTCTTTTGACCTGTTGGAGCTGGGGACCTCGATCTTGTCTGGCTAGGGGCCTGGGTCCCCCGGCCGTCTTGGGGCATCCTATAACTGCAGCTGGCGATGTGAGCGCCTGGCCACCCTGTTTGTTCTGTAAGCCAGGGGGTGCCTGCGACACTCAGGCTTTGGGTCAGTCCGGCCCAGACCCCCAGCCGAGCCCTGACGTTTTCACAACACTCTCCTGGACAGGTGGTGGGCCTTTGGGTAGTTCGCTGCGATGGTCCTTGGCAGGGCAGGCCCCCTTTTCCCAGTGTTTCTGTGGGTGCACCAACCAGGTCTTCTCTGGTTCCGCTTGTCTCTTTTCGACTGATTCCGGGCAGATTCAGGCCTTGTTTGTTAAGGCCCCCTCTTCGATTCTCCGGGCTGGGACTATGGTCCAGCTTGTGACCAACTCCGAGGGATGTGCGGGGCGTCTATTGCTGCAGGGCTACTTAATGGGCTGCCCGGAGGGACGTCGTGGTGCACCCACCGTTTATGGTCCGGGAGGGGGGGAGGAGGCCTTTCTCTTTCAGCAAATAACCCTGACTTAGCTCTCAGGCCATCCGCCCCATTGGGAGCTCTTCTCGCCACTGACCTGTCTCTTAGACCACCTCTGTGGGATTACGCTTCTTGGCCGGGTTAGCAAACCACAGCCAGGGAGGAGCGTCTTCTGTCTCTAAACGACCGCAGCCTTATCTCTTCGGGCCACCTGCCGGCCTCGGGTGTAAGGTGGCGCGGATCCCCTCATGCTCACTCCTCTCCCCAGCTCGTGCGTCCGCTTGATGGTGCCCCACTTGGGGGAGCTCTCCTCCCAGTCTATTGCAGCCAAGGCCCCAGGATTTCTACAGGCCTTAAGAGTCTTCAGGGGGAGTTGAGAGGAGCCTCCCCATTTGGCAGAGTTCATCAGGTAATGGTGGCAAGGGGAGTGGGCTCAGTCATTTCTTCTTTGGCCCGTAGGCCTGATCCCTTCCCTGCCTCTTGGTTTTGGCTTCGAGCCTCCGCCCGCACTCGCCCGCGTAATCCTTGCGGGCTCCTCTTTGCCTCCCGGTGGGCCGCAACCCCTCCTCTGGTAGCCCCCAAGGTCCACGACAGGGTGTAGGCCCCACCCAAGGCATCGGTGATTGCCAGGCCTCGTCCCAGGGCCCAGGAGCTCGTCTGGCAGTATCCAGGGCCCGCTGCGAGTGCGCGATGGTTGCCGGTTTCAATGGTGCCTGCCGCAGGGTCCCTCCCGGTGCGCGGCGCGGTGTTCGTGGTCAGGCACCTACCGGCACTTCTTTGCGGCGCTGCTTACTCCCATATCGGAGCCCTCCTTCCAAGTCTGAAAAGGCACTCCGGTGCCCCCGCTCACCTCCGGGGGCTGATCCCGCCCGTGCAGTTGCCGGAGTCCTGGTCCTTCAGGGTCTCCCCGCCAAACTCGGGAGTCCTCGGGCGGCTGCCATTTTGAGGTCAGGTGGCCCCTGCCGCATGGTCCGCCAGGAACCTTCCGTCCTCTCCCTTTTCTTTGCGCCGCCTCCGCTGACGCCCCTTTTGTTTAGGAGCTCAGCGCAAGCCCTCCCGTTCGGTTTGGGGCCCCCACTGCGGCCAATGGATGCCACTTGTCAGGCACCCGGTGCGGAGCTCTAATGAGTCGCGTCCGCCATCGTGGCTAGCGAAGCCACGCCTTAACCTGCCTCTTATATAATGTAGAAAATAATTTTATTAATTCAGTTGAAGACGAAAGACAAGGAAAAATAAAGAAAAAGGCTCAAGGTCTTCAAAAATTCCACCTTGGGCCCACAGGGAAATTGAACTTAAAAAGGGTGATGCACAAGCCGAAATGGCTCTAGATTGGCAACATAGAGGAAAGCTTTGTATATTGTGATGCAAAATTGAATTTAATAACAAATTTGTTGGTTCTAGTGAATGTGACCACACTTTCCAAATTGCGGGAGGATGGGGATTGTAACTCGGGGGATTGGATCCTGTATTTCCTGGGATCTACTATATCTGTGGGAAAAATGCCTATTATAGGTTACCAAAACACTGGTATGGATGCTGCTATATGGGGGATAGTATTTCCAAAAATGTATCATGTGGGACAAACAGATGGAACCAATGAATTTAAACACACACACTTAAGAAGAGGTGCTTATGGCGCTGAAGTAATTGGGTACATATTTGGTGCAATAATTCCATCAGTTGGGGTGATTCTAAATTTTCACAAAATTCGAAAACTTTCCACAGTAGTTTAAAGATTATTAACTGATACAGCTGGAGGATTTCTTGCCATAGATACTGAAATGGTTGCTATCACATCTATGGTGTTACTAAACCGTCTTACATTAGATGTCCTTCTTGCAAAAGAAGGCGGGTCTGCCGAATGCTGAAAGTTCAACAATGTTGCACGTATGTCCCTGACAAAAGTAAAGATTTGCAGGGGTATATTACCAACATTACACACCTAGGAAAAGATTTAGGTGAACTTAAAGCTGATGGTGCATGGGAATCAATTTGGAAGGGGTTAACTTCTGTGTGAAAATAGTTCACAAATCTGGGAGGTAGTTTAGTGGGGAAAATATTAACTGCATACTAATATTAATACTTTTTATTACATTTTATAAACGCATAAAAGCAAAGAAAGAAACAAGAGGATTGAAAAGAAAGAAAACAGAAATAGAACAAGAGGAAAGACAATGTACTAATGATAACCAACGTGTGTTAAGTTCCACATTTTTGAAGATGACATACAATTTTGATTCAGACACTGCATCGTAAAAGCATGCAGATGGGAAGATAGTTTAAGATATATTATGTGCTTAATTTCAATAGATGTGGTTATTAAACAAGTACTAATGGGTTTGATTCTTATGATTATGAATGTGATATTAATGAAACTAAAGAAAATAAATGTGTAGTAGATCGATTTTCATGTGAAAAGTATGAAATCATTATTTCATGTTATAACGTGTGCACCGAAAATGACAAAAGAAAAGTAGGTGCTACATGAGTTTGCTTAAGGGTGTCTTTGTGAAGCTTCTTCTAATGTACATTTTATATATGTAATTTTTGAATATCAGTCACATGAGAAGATTAATATGCATTTTCCTATATATGTAACATTGACACTTACAAAATTTTATGAGTACCCTATACTTACATGATTAATTATATTCAGATTGAAAACGTTTATTAATTAATGTCAGTCTCCCTATTAATGTGTGACTCCCAATTCAACATAATCTTGTCGTATAGTTGCCATATTTCATGTAGGCCTCATTTTTTCTCTCCCTTCTCTAATGAAGTCATAGACTGAATATTTCGAAGCGCATGGGAATTGTCACTAAACTTGCAAATAAGTATTTGAAATAATAACTGTTTCTTTAGACATCCTTTGGACTGAACAGTGTGATTGTAACAAATATTGCAATATTCTAGAACAGCTGCTTGGGAAAACATACTGCTGAATGTTAATGTTTTCTTTCTAAAATGTCCCATTGTTTGACGTATCCTATGCCTACATGACTTTAGATAGCGGCGTAATCAATTTCCTTAATTTTTCCGGATTGTATCTTCTTTCCTGCTGCACCACCCTCATCTCGTTTTGGACTAACCAATGGAACTGAGTGGCCTGACATTTTTGGTGATGCCAGGGGGTGTCACCCCAGAAGCTTATGGAGTATAATTGCTCATATTTTTGGGGCGCTAGAGATGGCTCGAGTTTGGACATCTGAGGACACTGCGAATGGCTGACGATCGGTGTGCTAGCGCAGATTGAACCTCTTTGGCAGAAGGTTTCACGTCATGCTGCTGTAACTTTGCTTTTGCAGTCTTGACGAACTGGAGCTGGTTTCCTGGAACTTTGCTGAACTTTCCTGAGGGTCTGTATAAGGTTCACCTGAGTTTCCTATCTCCTATTGACACATAGGCTGTATGAGTCCAAATCTGCTTCGGCTGAGGAAGATATTCCCCTGATTATCCATTATATTCTCCTTGAATCACAGAGGCTTGGTATTATCTCATTAAATCCTTTACTAATTTGATATTAGAGCTGTGTGCTATCTTATTTTAATGCTAATGTTCCTTGCCTATAAATGAACAACTAAACTTTGAAAATGTAAACTGAATTCTTCTGATTTTGTCTCGTCATTCATTGTGGGTAAATCATTGGGTTTTGAGTCACTTATAAATTATTATAGAGTATTCCTGACTGTAAAGAAGTGTAAATTCTTGATAGCAATTATCCTATTCCTGGTATTCACTGGATAATTGCCCATCCTCCGAATATCCAGTCCTTTTCAGCACAGAACAAGATCCATCAGAGGACCTGTAATGGGGAGCAATAAGTTAAAGATATAAATAGATGAAACATTAGTTCATGATAAGTTGAACCCAGCAGACGCTACAACAACTGCATTCTTGACGTTTGCAGGTGAGTTTTGGCTTATCCTGCTCTGCTCTTATCAGTTCAATATGAACTAAAAAAAGTTGTAATGGTTCTGCCAGGCTAACCCAAGAAACGGGAGCTTTGCTTTCTATAAATTATATGCTCTCACCAACGCTGGCATTCTGCACTGTATGCCTGTTAGACCCGACGCCCTGCCTGGAAAACTTGCACGAGAGAACACACTGTGCTGAATGACACAGATACGTTCCTGACGGTATGTTCAGCCTGAGCTGTAGATTGGCAGTACCTTCCACCTTATACTTTCTTGGTACAGAGTGTACTCGTGGCCTCCACCCTTCCATTTGCACTAGCGGCACAAAAACCACTTGTGGGCTTTCACCAAGACAGGCTTGGCAGATGTGAGTCGGCAAATGTGCCAAGCTTTGGAATGCCTCACTTTTGGAATGCCAGCAGCATCCGGATTTCCCCTCCATCTCAATGGTAGCCTCTTGTGTGGCTTCGTATTTGACAACAATCTGCCTTGGGCATAGAACATGGACACCACCCTGTTACCTGTGTTTAATGTTTCTTGCCTGTGAGTACACAATGTGCCCTGAACCATTGTTCGCCATCTACTTATGGAAAATGACACTTTGAAGGTGTAAGACAGGGGATGATATAGTTGATACAGTTTACTTGTGATTTTATTGCAACAGTTCAATTGAAAAATATCAAATTGTGGGAAGCCCTCACCTCTCAATAGTATTTAATGTCTAGCAAAAATGTATCACACTACAGCTAAAATAAAATAATGTATTTATTTACCAGTTTCTTTATTGTGCAAATTTGATCTGGTTATATGTAACAATATTAAAGAGCAAATGTATTGCATGAAAGAAATATCCTGACCTAATATCATTTACTAAAATATTGTCCCAATGGGTGTAGATTTTCTTTTCTTAACTCCAATGGGGTAATAATTACATTATTATAACAGTATTTGTGTCAGAAGATATTTTGCTTACAATAGTCTTGGATCCTGAACTCTGCAACGAAGACTCTACTTTAGTTAGTTTTGGGGTAAACTATTGTTCTTCAGTTGTCAAAAAAGGTTTGGGTTCAGAGAAAATGGTACTTCAACAAAGCTAGTTTTCCGAATTCATGTGGTTGCCACTGTCTGGCCTACAAACCCACAGAAAACAAATACAAAGACTCCCATATTGAAAAATGTCTGAGTTACATAATCTCTGTAAGGGAATATGTAGAGGTTTTCACTAGGCCAGAGCAATGTTTGATTATTAATTCACTAAAATTCTGCTTGGCTTGAGAGATTTCACTGCTACTGGTGGTTGTGAACAGTCAGGGTGAGCGTAAAGGAGAAAAATGACTACTTTTCTAAAGTGTGTGCCCACATAGGGCACGTGTTGTGTTCTCTGTAAGAATATCTGGTGGTATCACTAGGTATCCTGGTGCACTGTAAGGGCATCATTTACTATGTTTTAAAAGTTAATACAACTGAATATATAATAAACAATGTGTTGTAAAATGCACTATTTTTGAATTTTTTCCCCACATTTTACATTCCTTTACTATGCTTTAAAAGTGAATACATTTGAATATATCACAAAAAATATGCTGTTGAATACACCACTTTTGCCATTTTTCCCCAAATATTCTTGGGAACCCCCCCCCCAACCCCAACCCCCCCCAAACCTCCTGTGCAGTGTACAGACATGTTCGCTATGCTCCATATGGGGGCTGGTCTGAAAAAATCTGCCTCGGCTCCTTTGAGTTACCAGTCCGGCCCTGCGCTTGAGGAACAATCACACTGCTGAAATTACATACACACCTCGTCGTCCTTCACGCAGGTGTAGTGTAGAATATGCATAAAAGACATTTTACCCAACGAGATATCACTTACTAATTAACCAAATGATAGTACTCCAGTTGGGTAGACATTTTCAGCAAAACTGGGGACTCTTCTTTGAAAAAATGAGGTTTGATTCTGGCCCTGGTGCCGATTTCCCAGAAATTAAACCTCAACAGAAAACACTTAAACAAATATAAACATAGCAGGTGTCCATGTTGAAGTTACACTTCAATAAAGCACAAACTATTCCAACTTCTTGGGCTTGGCTAAATCAAAGCAAGTGTGTTTTCTCTTGTATTCCATGTTGAAAAACTATATGAAATTCTTAATGGAGGTGAATTCACTGTTGATCTTTTGGAGCACAATCTAATGGTGACTGTGATGAAGGGTCTCTTTCTTGTTGTCTCCTGGTGAGAGCAGAGTCCATGGTTATCCCTTTTAAATACGCTAAGTATGCAAATGCCCAAAATATAACACCATCACACACCCACTCAAAGACATACACAGGCATTTGCACACCCACTCTCAGACCCACACAGGCACTCACAGACCCACACAGGCACTCACTCACACAGGCACTCACAGACCCACACAGGCACTCACTGACCAACTCACAAATACACACATGCACTCACACAGGTACTCACACACCCACTCACACACAGGCACTCAGAGGCCCACTCACACACCCACTCTCAAAAGTGACAGGTTACAGTTAGGATCAAAAAGTTTTTAAAAAGTAGAAATTCACTGAAAAAACAAAGGTTACAGGGACGTTATAGTTACAAATACAGGGACGGTAAAGTAAGTTCAGATTTCACTCATTCAAAACCATTGAAATTCAGCAGTTATAGTTACCTGAGCTAACTATAACTTACACCCCCACAATGCACTGCTTATGACCTCACATATTACATCACTCAGGACATGGTCAGTGACATCACTGATAACATCTCAAACCTGTGTTTTTTCCAGTGAATAAATATATATAAATATAATTATATATATATATCTCACAAGATGATTATCGAATTGAGCTCAACTCAAAACAGAAGAACACAAAGAGTTGCCTACATCCTTCCTATTGGTAATGGGAAATGTGAAGGTATTGCGGGAAGCCCAAGTGGCAGCAGCACAAATGTCCCTAATGGAGGCATCCTTGAAAGTTGTAACGGAAGCATATATGATTCTTGTTGATTGACCGTGAACAAGAAGATTCACTCCTGCTTTCTGGTAAGTCATGGTAATAGTCCATTTTATCCACTCGCTCGGAAGGTGTAGAGAGACGATGGCCTTTATTTTATAACGCAAAAATAACAAAAAGCCAATCCACTTAAATAAAAAAGTGGAAGTTCTATACAAATAGACAGATAGGACTGTATTCAAATCTAGGGAGTGCCAATGGGCCTCATATGAGGAAGTATTTTCAAAAACAGATAGAACCAAATCCTGGGATAAATAACAACAGGGATCAGGCCTAATAATATTCTTGTCAGCAAAAAATGTAATAAACTGAAGTGCATGGCAAGGTTCCCATTTTTCCAAGTCTATGCCTAGAGGAAAAAAGCTAACAAGAATAAAACCTTTCAAGGTAAAAACTCCAAAGTAACAGTATTGAAGGGTTCAAAAGGATCGTCTTCGAGTTTCTGTAGAACAGAGGTAAATCCCAAGATCAAACATGAGAATGAATCACTGGACTGCTTGAGGCAAAACTCTTCAGCAGTCGAGCAGCTAGCTAATCAAACTGCAATAGAGCTAAACATCTTATAACTCTAATGGCAGCCCACTGACTTCAAAGATGCTTGTTTCCAGTCCAGGGAGGACCTGGCTTGGCAGTTCGGGCTGGACTGTTCCCATAAGGAACAGGGTCAAGACTGATTTGCATATGGCTGGGTCCAAACTGGGGTGGTGTGGTGAGTAAAAGAATGATGGATTAAACCCAGATCCTTGGGACTGGGGGTGAATGTTTGCATTGTCCAGCATTCCATCCATCAATTGTTTCTTTTGCATTTGTCGCCCTAAGTGGGAAGGATCTGCCCAGACATGGGTCCTGTGCTCACTGCACCACTGGATTCAAGCTAGCCTGGTTGATGAGGGGTGATGCCCTGAAACCAGTCCCACAATGCTTGTTTCCGGTCCATGGAGGACCTGGCTTGGCATTTCGGGCTGGACTGTTCCTATAAGGAACAGGGTCAAAACTGATTTGCATATGGCTGGGTCCAAACTGGGGTGGTGTGGTGAGCAAAAGAAAGATGGATTAAACCCAGATCCTTGTGACTGGGGGTGAATGTTTGCATTGTCCAGCATTCCATCCATCAATTGTTTCTTTTGCATTCAAAGGTAAGAGGCAGCAAAACGCAGATGAAAGCTATCCATAGGAAAGTCTAGAATCCTAGCTAATCACAAGGTAAAGGCTGAAGATTTTTAGTAGTACACCAAGTACTAATATTTTTACAGTAACTACAGTAAACTGTTAGTGTATTCCACCATCTAGATTGCTTGATAGACAAAGGTACCGCTGGGCAACAACCCTAAGAAATTAACCTCAGTCTATCAATTTCCGGACCCCCAGGGATGGCTGTCGAAAAGTCCTAATCTGCGCATCTGGAAACCTGGTAGGAGATGGCTGGCATAGGAACATCCAAGGGGGTTGAACGCCCATCTGCTGCAAAAAGGAAAACCAAGGTCTCCAGGGCCAACCAAGTGCTATGAGGAGAACATCCCTGCCCAATCCTCCCAGATCTTCAGCAGGGAAGGCATTTAGGAGGCCTCTGGGCTAGTAGAAAGATGCAGCATTTATTGCCCATGCTTCCAGGAATTGAGGAAGGGAGCAGAACTTTGAAATGAAACAAACAGCTACAAAGGATTCTGCTCAACTGATCTGTACACCCATTTTCTGTCCTCAGAAGATAAACTGCAGAGAGACAGGAGACTGGTCTCTGCCCAACGACCTATCCACTGTGACAATAGGTTGCCAATATTAACTCGGATTGCCCTAAACGATTCACATAAGCTTGAGTCACCTGGTTATCTATCCAAACAAGGACAGCCAGTCTGGAAATCCGAGGCGCAAGGGACATCAGGGTTATGAAGACTACTGCTATTTCCTTCCAATTGGATGAGCTCTCCAACTCCCCTACTGTATAAAGACGCTGAACAGAAAGAGCTCCCAATTTATTTTTATTTTATTTATTTTTATTTGAAAGGTTTTATATAGCGCTGGCTACACCCGGGGGTATCAGAGCGCTTTACATGAGAAAAAGGAGTCAAGAAAAGCAGTTGTTCAAGGTAAAAACAGAACAAGCAAGTACATCTCTCAATAAGTTAATAAAGGGGGCAAAAAGTACTTTACATGAGAAGAAGCAGTCAAGGGGAGCAATTTTTCAGGGTAAACCAAACAAGCAGGTACATCTCACATTAAGTTATGGGGGCAGAATTCTGGGTGGTTAGCGGGTAAAACACATCTAAATAATATAAATGGGTGAACAACTTAGGGCAGAGAAGAGAGTATCAGCAGGGAAGAATAAAAGGTAGAGGAGGGGGGTAATGGTAGGAGAAGGGGGGTGGTGCTCAGGAGAGGGTAAGGTCACAGTAGACAGGATGAGATGTAAAAAGGGAGAACGAAGTGAGAGCCAGGAGAAGCAGAAAGATAACCAATGCAGGGAAAACATAAAGCAAGGTCATAGGAGTGATTATGGACCCCAAAATTTGTTGAGAAGATGAAGTTTTAGGTCTTTTTTTAAAGCTGAGGTAGGAGGGGTTACAGAGCAGGTCTCTCGGGAGGGAATTCCAGATGTACGGAGCATTTCCGGAGAAGGAGCGAGATTGAGTGGTTTTCTTTTTTTAAAGCGGGGGAACGAGGAGGAGCGCCGTGGTGCTTCTCATCCGTCTAGAGCAGCCTGCTTTATTGAGTTTGTTAGTTAGGTACAACGGCGATTGTTGGTGAAGAGCTTTGTGCATGATGCACGCGGTCTTATAAAAGCATCTTCCTTCAATGGGCAGCCAATTTAAGGATTTAAGGGCCGGTGAGATGTGGTCGAATCGTTTACAGTCAGTGATGAGCCTAGCCGCCAAGTTCAGCACAGCTCTAAGGGGGGCTAAGTGTACTTTAGGGGTTCCGGTGAGGATAGCGTTGCCGTAGTCGAGTTTAGAGAGGACTAGTGATTGGACAACCCATTTGAAGTCATCTAGAGGAATGAAGGGTTTGATTTTCTTGAGGTGTCGGAGTGTGAAAAGTGCTCCTTTCGCTGAGTTTTTTATGTGGTCATTAAGAGCCAATGTGCTCTGTGTGGTCACCCAACCTGACCCACTGGCATCTGCTGTTACTACTAGTGGGAGAGGTGGAGCCATGGAAATTCCTTTTGCTAGATGGGAAAGATCTAACCACCTCTGGAGCTTCCTGTAAATGAGGCGAGAGACTGGTACTGTTAGCTCGTAATCCTTTAACGTGGGAATCCAGCACGTCAGGAGATGGTTGACAATGGGAAGAAGATGAAGACAAGCCTAAGGTACCAGCAAAAAGGCAGCAGCCATGACCCCAGGCACTTTTAACCAGTCCCTGGCAAATGCCTTTGAGTAAGTCGAGTTTTCCTAGGCAAGACATTACTTTTTTTGTCTTTGAAAAGGAAGAAAGACCAATCTCGTCTGTTCTGAATGCTGCTCAGATGTATTGAAGATTCTGGATTGAGACCATTTGAGACCTGATAAGGCTTAGGCGGAATTCGCTGGACGTCAGAATTTCATTTACCCATGGGACTGCTTCTGATGTATTAAAAACAGAAGATGCACGAATTAGCCAGTCATCCGGGTTGTGGAACACTAACAATCCCTTGTGTGAAAAATATCCACCTGCGTAGCCAGAACTGTTGTGAAGACCTTTGGGGCAGTAGCTAGCCCAGATAGTAGGACCTGGAATTGGTAGTGTCCCCCCACTACACAAAAGCATAGAAACTTCGGTCATAGGGGATGAGTAGCAAAATGCAGATTGGCATTCAGCAGATCGAGAGATGCTAAGACGCTGCCTGCGGATAGCAAAGTAAGCATTGTCTGAAGGGAAGGATTGCCATCTTGAAAGACTACTGAAGAAGGTAGGCGTTCACTCCTTTCACGTTTGAAATCCGCCAAAAATTTCAGGTGGCTTTTGCACTAGAAACATGATTGAGTAGCATCCAAACACTACGACTTCCTTTGAGACTCTCCTGTTTGACCCCTTGCCAATCAAGCCCTGCACTCGTTTGAGAAGCCCCTGATGATGAACCAGAGATAGAGGTGTTGGAGTCTTTTGGAACAAAGGCTGGTGAAGGCCTTAAAAATGAGCCACACCAGATGATCTGGAGGACCCAAGCGTCTGTCATGGTCATTTCCTAAATGTTGAAGAACAGCAGGAATCTTTCTGTTCTCTACATTATCAGGACTAGGGAGCAGGCTGTTTTGCTGGAGCGTTGGCTGACTGAGACCGGGACTTGTCAGTATTGGGGTCTCCCTGGCCAGGAAGGACCCCTACCATCAATGGGCTGAGAAGTGTTACCCTATGAAGGAGGCCAACTCTTTGCTGCCACACCAGACGCAAAAGCAGCAGCTGCTGCACAAAGGTGTAACAAAGCTACGTCAGATGAAAATCTGACTTGTTGTTCCATAATAGTCAAACGAGGAGGGATAGATTTCCAACCCTGGGCTTAATTCCTCCGCTAAGGATTTAAAATCACAAAAGAATGATTTAACTGCAAAAGTAGCATATGATCCATCTCTCATAGGGCAATTAACCTTCAAAGTCAAAGTAAAGTTTATTTCAGTTAATAAAAACCATATGTTACAAAACATGATCAGAAAAATCACAGAATCACTAGGTACTGAGAAAATACTTCTTTTTGACAATAAAAGGTATAATTTTAAACAAATTTCTGTTTAGAATACAGAGGCTAAAAATTGTATATAAATACAAATACCAGCATGAGTGCCAACCTGTCCTTTCTTTAAAATTAAAAGTGTAGATTGGTGTTCTAATGGCCCCATAAAAATGATAACAGAATTCCTATCGAAATACAGTAGCATTAAGTGCAAACTAAAATCTTCAAGCTCACATTTGCTTTTTCTAGTGCTCCTCAGCAATTCACAGTATGGCAGATAAAGTCTACAGAGTTTTGGGAATGTGTATAGAGCAATTAACCTTTTGTAGGGGTGATCTGCCAGGCATGACGATAGAAACAAAAGAAGCATTTGCAATGCAATAGGTCTTGCATTTACGCGAGTTTGAGCTATTGGCATTGTAAATGACAATGCCTTTTATTTATGTTTTCGTTTTTAAAACATAAAGAAAAGGCATTTTTCATTTACAATGCTAATAGCTTATACTCTTGCAAATGCGAGACCTATTACGTTCCAAATTCTTGTTTGTAAATGTGCCCTATGCCGCAAAAAGAAAAGTGCGCGGCCGCTATTAAAGTGAAAGCACGATATGGGGCGCTTTTAAAAATAAAAAGCATTTGTTAAGCAGCATAGCTCGTGCAGAAGTGCCGCGCTGTGCAGGGAGCATTTTTGAAAGATAAAGCTCAGCGTCCATGATTGGGCGCCGCGCTGTCATGAAAACAGGGTGAGTTAGGGAGAGCTTGTCGTGCCTGTAAAAGCAGCTAGATTAAAGACATTAAAGAAAATAGTGCTCACAGACTGTAGCTAAAACAGACTGTGTAACAACACAAGTAAAAAGTCCAATTCTCATGGGAGGTTACAAATGCACACAAGGCGTTACTAAGGCGGGACTAACAATCCTATTAATGAATCATAAGCAACCATTTAGAAAGGACAGTAGCAGGAGCCAATTGAAAAGATGGGTGGAGAGTGGGCTGAGCTTCAAGTCCATACCTGAATACAGCATACCTTGCAGAGCAGCGCATGCGCTGCCCAGGCTCGACCTAAACAGGAAGAGAGGTGGCTTAGCCCTTCCTTATCTCTACAGGATAGAGAGAGGTTAAACAGCAGGGCTCGAGTCGGGGTACCCCGCGGGTGGTCGGCGTCCCCCCACTTATTTTACCGGGTTTTTACCGGGTGGACGCCGTCCCCCCTGCCCAAAAGCTGGACTTTCAATTATGGCGTTACTTGCCCGCACGGCCGCCCCGTCGATCTCCCTTTACCCAGTGACTCGAGAGATCCGTGCGATTGGAATTTTACCTGCATTATTACTATTATAATATTATGCATAACGCAAAGCAAGGAGAGTTGTAAAACCAGGACTGGCTGACATCGCCCACATCACATTGGAAAACTTGAGAGCTCGATAACTGGAGCAAATGGAGCCACACATTCACTCTTTGGCCTCTCTGGGGCGAGATCGGAGCTCATTCAGAATGCTGCTCACGCGCTGGCTTCTCTGATGCAATCGCATCTAAGGGGTGAGCAATGAGTCTGATGGTGCAAGCCACCTTTCGTGACGTCACTTCCTGTCGTGACGTCACTTCCGGTAACACCACCTAACTTGGAGCGTCCCCCCACTTCTTTTTTTAGGACTTGTGCCCTGTTAAACAGGATTCCTTGTCCTTGTCCTGCGTGTGGTGTGTAGGATACACTTTTTTAATTGATTAGTATGATTGAATGCTATAGATGTATGAGGCAAGCCTCATGAAGTAAGGACTAAGGAGATAAGTACTCAGTTCAGACTCTGCTGGTGCCTGCAAAGCCAGTGTTCTGTGCGCATGGAGAACACAAAGTGGAGAGAGGCAAAGCCATGTTTCTGTGTTCATGGATCTCATATGCTTGCCGTTAGTTGGCACCCAGTCAACAACGAATAACCACAGTTTAACACTTTTTGACTACGTGTTTAACCAGGCGTGGGACCCGGAAAGGCGTAGGGGGCATGAGAGGAGCTTTCCAGTTCATGCTTGACAACGCAAACTGGTAAAAATGTAATACGGCTCGTGCTTTATATTGAAGATTTTCTTTTTAAAGTATATTTCTTGGCGTGTTATAACAATATTTACTTTGCTATAGGAAGGACTGAGCCGTGCTTCAGAACAGAAGCGTTGTTTACAGGCGGAGGCGGTGGGGGGAGCGGGTACCAGAGGGCGACAGGAAACTGAGTCATCTAGAAATTCAAACTCGGGGGCGCGGTGACCAATTACAGTCTCTGCTGCAGTCAGCAGAACTCGCAACAGCATTAGTCATGATTTCCTGTGCCATGAGATAATATCTTTCTTTAGAAGACTGAACATGCTCGTGGGTGCTTAAAGGGTGAGCCCTGCGAACTCATCTCAGCCCGCTTAGGGAGCGTGGCTGCTTCCTACTGGAGTGGAAATAAAATGAGGCCCTTTGGATAAGAATACAATGCAGACCCTAGCTGGAACTTCCATAACTGCAGCAGATGATGATATACACCCCAGCCGAGTGCAGCTGTGTCGTTTGAGCTCATTCAATCTATGGTTTGTGCTTTGCATTCTGGGAATTGTAGTCTAGTTGATCCATTATAAAATCATGACTAATCCCCAGGATGCACAGAATAAACCTGGCCTGGATAAACTACTCGCGCCTGGATCCGGGAAGCTGGAGAGAAAGGGAATGTCATGTGTGACACCTTTGGTCGTCTTGTTTAAACCACCCACACTTTGCATTCTGGAACTTGCAATGTTGCGTTTACTGTGCTAAACATGGGCTTGCGAGTCCTGTAATCTTGCAGAATTCAAAGTGCCAATTTCTGGAAAGAACGACTGGGTGAGCTTCTCACACATTACATAGGAAATATGGATTAAATATTGGACCGAATGCTCGCATAAATGCAGTGCTTGAAATATTACCGAGGATGGCGGATCCTGGAAACAAAACTGTAAATGTTGTTTGTACTGCTGCCGCCTGGTGGCCCCATGTCATCTGTGACACTTCAGCCTTCCCATGCTTTTTAGCGGGCAGTGATTTGCGGGCTGGGGTTTTGAGCTGTCACTAACAGTGCTAAAATTAAAAACTCAAAAACCAACATGCGACAATCCCGCGACTTCCTCAATGTGCTAAACTTGCCGTGGGGCAACTTGGTAACGCTGTTATTTTGTGGCATCATTTGCCACTAGCAACAGTGGACGCCTGAACTGCAGACTGCCTACCACCTGAAATAACATTATTTGTGAAGTTTATACCTTTTAAGAAGAAATGTCACATGGATTGGGATATTTCTGGACTCAGCTTTCCTTCCACTTAACCAGTTCATTCTAAAACAGCCTGAACGCCCTTTGCCAACTAGTGAAAGTGGTACAGCCCGTGTTTTCTTTACTACTCTAGCTGACGCAGACTGTGGCCTCAGGCCTATATTCAAGAACACAAAAATAGCCACGCACGGCATGTACTATATTTATAACAGGAATTTATATTGCTACTGGTTTCTCTGCCTTTCACTTTTCATGCACTGTCCCCTGTAATCTGCCAGTCTAGATTGCACTGCACTTTCATCATTTAATTATAGATTCAGTCTATCATGCTTTCAAGACCCCTAAAAACAGAGCTCTCAGGTTTCCCAGGGTTAAACGTGAGTATGCAACCAGTCCAGGTTTAATCATTGCGTTCTGGGACTTGTAGTCCTGTTCATCCAATTTTAAAACCAAGATTACAAAGGCCATAACGTAAAGCAAAAGAATGGGATGTAGTAAAACTCAGTGGCGGCTGGCATGTCCCGAGGGTGGTGAGGAGGGATAAATAAAAATAAATAAAAGGCACTTACCTTTTCTAGCAGCACAACGTTCTTCTTGATCCTTCTCTCGTCGAGGCAGGCAGGCTCCTGACTCCCAAGCCAATCCTGTGGGAGCGGCCTCTATCAGTGCTCACAAGAGCACTGGAGGCGGGTAGAGAGGTTTAAAACCTGCATGCCTTACTGGTCATCGCAGGACGACCGGCCAAAGAGACATGCGCATTTTAAACTCGAGAGAACTAAGCTCCCTGCTGCCATTCAGCAGCAATGGCCCTGCCACGTCCTGACGCTCAGTTCGGGACGGGTTGGTTGCTGAAAAATAAAATGGTAATAAATACATTTTATTGCCATTTTATTTTTCAGCTCTGGCCTTGGTTATTTGTTTGTAGGGCGACACTCCTTCACTCATACGGAGAAGCCGCCCCTGGTAAAACCCAGCCGTCACTGATGGCCCCATGGAATGTGGCTGGTTTGGCAAGCAAGCGGGGCAGCCATGA
Source organism: Calotriton arnoldi (assembly GCA_963921515.1). Taxonomy (NCBI): domain Eukaryota; kingdom Metazoa; phylum Chordata; class Amphibia; order Caudata; family Salamandridae; genus Calotriton; species Calotriton arnoldi. The sequence goes on from CAWUFW010000811.1 coordinate 821,904, forward strand.
CTGGCATAAGTTTATCGATCGCTATGCTGTTACCTGCTTACATGGCTCCCCGACTCTGTATTTATGGATGGGTATGCTACCTATTTCACACCAGCTATCCTTAGCACTATGGGCAGGGCCAAGGGTGGCCTCATCACCTTTATCTCTCTTACATGCGCTGCCTGAGTCCCATGATCAAGCTGCTGTTCTGCATACTATCAGCTTATCTTGCTGCAGTGTTCAACAACCCGAATGCCACTAATAAACGTTTATAATAATGTTTTCAATACAACCAGGGTGGATTTGGCTAGCTCACTGCTTAAGGAAATTTATAACTGTACTGGAAACATACAAGGTAGTTATGTTGTGGTACTTTTGGGGGATTTCAATTTGAGACCTTGCCAGTTCTCTTCAGTTACTGCTTGTGGGCTGGTGGATGATACTGGGGATGCTATCACCCATTTTGCTCATTGTCCACTTTAAATTCAACTTTCTCCTAGCAAAATACAACCTAATCTTCTCTGATGATTCCCTAACTCCGGCACTGTTCACCGCACCCACCTTTGTCGGGAGGGTCACTCCTAGCCACATTGATTTCATTCTTTTTTCACAGACACTGAGGGACTGGGTGTTGGACTATTGATAAAGACTGGACCCTCTTACTCAGTAACACTCATCCGACGGTTTTTTTGTGCAACTTGAGGGGTGAAGAGGGAAACATCTTAAGGCAACACCCAAATACAGTGTAGCCAATATGGTTACACAATAACCCAGTTTGAAATCAAGTCTCAAGTTAGTAAGTTTTATTCTAGATTCAAATTCAAAAACAAATTAATGTAAACTATTCTAAGCATTAAAGTATAAAAGTACAATGCGAACAAGATGAAGCCAAATCTTCAAAAACGGTTCATTCTATATAACAAAAAGAAAACCACTAGTTCAATAATTGCAATGTAAGTAATAAGGAAACAGAATTTCGCATCAGATTGCATTAATTTGTCGTTATAGATAAGCATGGACTCCCTGACTGTCCCAACTCTACCCTACCCAAAGTGGCAACCTTAAACTAAAGCAAGATTTAGGTAAGAAGAAATACGAAAAAGGAAAAGGTGTCAGTCGTCAAAGCCTTCTGTAAAGAAGCTCCAACATGGGTCAAGTAGCATAATGCCACCAAAGTCAAAGAGGTCTGTACTCCAAAGCGCCCTAAGCCAGAATGCTAGCTATCCTTCACTACATTGCATCATAATATCAGTTGCATCCACAATATGTCCCACAAATCCATTTGGTAATTTTCCATTCCACCAAAACACATTTGTTTCTTCACACCATCTTGTTATTCTCATGAATCGTTATCCTGGCTGTCCTTGGTCCCATCTCCTCCCATGAGAACTCTCCCCCCCATTTTGTTATTGCTCTCCTTGTACCAGTTGTCGCTTCACATGCCTCACTATCTACTGAGAACAAAGACCTTCTTATTTCTGCTAACAAAGCCTTATTCGCCTGCAACATTTCTACTGCAAAGAATTAGAATGTTAAACTTAAAATGTGAGCTTGAATCCAAACGCTTCTCTGGCCCACAAGTTAGGCTAAGTTAACAAGTGCACAGGTTAAATTTATGTGCACTCTTTTACACCCAAATGAATCTAAACGTCTACATGTACCTTTAAAGTTAATACAGGAATAACATGATTCATTAATTAAGTTTCTAGGCACATGTATCCATTTAGTAAACACAACACTATTTCTCTTGTCTATAAACATGTGTACAGACATTTGTACGAAAAATCACGATTCTGTTGTTAGGGTTCTAAACACTCATAAGTTGTATTAGATTGCAGAGATATCTTTATATATGCTATACTCCCATTTCTATTACTGACATAAGTCACACAGAATATATGCGGGTGCAGACTGCATTGCGTTATAATACACCCCTAACACGTCTTTCAGGGTGGAGTCAATTTCACACTCCTCCACAATAACTTGTTGATTCACCCCTTAACGACCGTAGGATCTTGGCTCTCTCAATTCATGCCTCTTTCTTTGTCAAGAAAGCAAAAGACACACAATTGATGGACGGAATGCAGAACAAATCAAAACATTCACCCCCAGTCAAGAGATCTGGGTTAAATCCATCATTCTTTTGCTCACCATGCAACCCCAGTTTAGACCTGGCCATATGCAAATCAGTCTTGACCCTGTGCCTCATGGGAACAGTCCAGCCCAAACTGCCAAGACAGGTCCTCCCTGGACCGGAAACAAGCATCCTAGGACCGGTTTCGGGGTTTCACCCCTCTTCAGCCAGGATAGCTTGAATCCAGTGGCACAGTGAACTGGGGTGGCATGGTGAGCAAAAGAATGATGGATTTAACCCAGATCTCTTGACTGGGGGTGAATGTTTTGATTTGTTCTGCATTCCGACCATCAATTGTGTGTCTTTGCTTTGTACGCCTAAGTGCGCCAGGTATGCCCAGACGTGGGTCCTGGGCTCACTGTGCCACTGGAATCAAGCTATCCTGGCTGAAGAGGGGTGAAGTCCAGCCCCAACTGCCAAGCCAGGTCCTCCCTGGACCGGAAACAAGCATCCTAGGACCGGTTTCGGGTTTCACCCCTCTTCAGCCAGGATAGCATGAGTCCAGTGGCACAGTGAGCCCAGGACCCACGTCTGGGCATACCTGGCGCACTTAGAGCAGAAAGCAAAGACACACAATTGATGGACGGAATGCAGAACAAATCAAAACATTCACCCCCAGTCAAGAGATCTGGGTTAAATCCATCATTCTTTTGCTCACCATGCAACCCCAGTTTAGACCTGGCCATATGCAAATCAGTCTTGACCCTGTGCCTCATGGGAACAGTCCAGCCCAAACTGCCAAGACAGGTCCTCCCTGGACCGGAAACAAGCATCCTAGGACCGGTTTCGGGGTCTCACCCCTCTTCAGCCAGGATAGCTTGAATCCAGTGGCACAGTGAACTGGGGTGGCATGGTGAGCAAAAGAATGATGGATTTAACCCAGATCTCTTGACTGGGGGTGAATGTTTTGATTTGTTCTGCATTCCGACCATCAATTGTGTGTCTTTTGCTTTGTCGCCCTAAGTGCGCCAGGTATGCCCAGACGTGGGTCCTGGGCTCACTGTGCCACTGGAATCAAGCTATCCTGGCTGAAGAGGGGTGAAGTCCAGCCCCAACTGCCAAGCCAGGTCCTCCCTGGACCGGAAACAAGCATCCTAGGACCGGTTTCGGGGTTTCACCCCTCTTCAGCCAGGATAGCATGAGTCCAGTGGCACAGTGAGCCCAGGACCCACGTCTGGGCATACCTGGCGCACTTAGGGCGAGAAAGCAAAAGACACACAATTGATGGACGGAATGCAGAACAAATCAAAACATTCACCCCCAGTCAAGAGATCTGGGTTAAATCCATCATTCTTTTGCTCACCATGCAACCCCAGTTTAGACCTGGCCATATGCAAATCAGTCTTGACCCTGTGCCTCATGGGAACAGTCCAGCCCGAACTGCCAAGCCAGGTCCTCCCTGGACCAGAAATAAGCATCCTAGGACCGGTTTCGGGGTTTCACCCCTCTTCAGCCAGGATAGCTTGATTCCAGTGGCACAGTGAGCCCAGGACCCACGTCTGGGCATACCTGGCGCACTTAGGGTGAGAAAGCAAAGACACACAATTGATGGACGGAATGCAGAACAAATCAAAACATTCACCCCCAGTCAAGAGATCTGGGTTAAATCCATCATTCTTTTGCTCACCATGCCACCCCAGTTCACTGTGCCACTGGATTCAAGCTATCCTGGCTGAAGAGGGGTGAAACCCCGAAACCGGTCCTAGGATGCTTGTTTCCGGTCCAGGGAGGATCTGCCTTGGCAGTTCGGGCTGGACTGTTCCCATGAGGCACAGGGTCAAGACTGATTTGCATATGGCCAGGTCTAAACTGGGGTGGCATGGTGAGCAAAAGAATGATGGATTTAACCCAGATCTCTTGACTGAGGGTGAATGTTTTGAATTGTTCTGCATTCCGTCCATCAATTGTGTGTCTTTGCTTTCTCGCCATAAGTGCGCCGGGTATGCCCAGACGTGGGTCCCGGGCTCACTGTGCCACTGGATTCAAGCTATCCTGGCTGAAGAGGGTGAAACCCGAAACCGGTCCTAGGATGCTTGTTTCCAGTCCAGGGAGGATCTGGCTTGGCAGTTCGGGCTGGACTGTTCCCATGAGGCACAGGGTCAAGACTGATTTGCATATGGCCAGGTCTAAACTGGGGTGGCATGGTGAGCAAAAGAATGATGGATTTAACCCAGATCTCTTGACTGGGGGTGAATGTTTTGAACTGTTCTGCATTCTGTCCATCAATTGTGTGTCTTTTGCTTTCTCGCCATAAGTGCGCCGGGTATGCCCAGACGTGGGTCCCGGGCTCACTGTGCCACTGGATTCAAGCTCTCCTTGCTGAAGAGAGGTGAAACCCCGAAACCGGTCCTAGGATGCTTGTTTCCGGTCCAGAGAGGATCTGGCTTGACAGTTCGGGCTGGACTGTTCCCATGAGGCACAGGGTCAAGACTGATTTGCATATGGCCAGGTCTAAACTGGGGTGGCATGGTGAGCAAAAGAATGATGGATTTAACCCAGATCTCTTGACTGGGGGTGAATGTTATGAATTGTTCTGCATTCCGTCCGTCAATTGTGTGTCTTTTGCTTTCTCGCCATAAGTGCGCCGGGTATGCCCAGACGTGGGTCCCGGGCTCACTGTGCCACTGGATTCAAGCTCTCCTGGCTGAAGAGGGGTGAAACCCCGAAACCGGTCCTAGGATGCTTGTTTCCGGTCCAGGGAGGATCTGGCTTGGCAGTTCGGGCTGGACTGTTCCCATGAGGCACAGGGTCAAGACTGATTTGCATATGGCCAGGTCTAAACTGGGGTGGCATTGTGAGCAAAAGAATGATGGATTTAACCCAGATCTCTTGACTGGGGGTGAATGTTTTGAATTGTTCTGCATTCCGTCCATCAATTGTGTGTCTTTTTCTTTCTTTGTCAAGGCACATATTGCGAGAACCCTCCCCCCCTTTATCGTTTTCTAGGTTAGAGGGGTGATCAAGAGTTGGTCCAAGGTAGACAAAGCCTCTTTCCTAACAAATCTCGGTGGCCCCCTCACTCCCCGATTTTTTTAGGTGTTTAGTTGAGGATCACAAACGGGGATGGACATAAGCTACTTAATAGCTTTGACAGGATCTGCAGCACGGCAGCTGACTTGCTTCTGGTCACAATCAAATCAGGTAACAGGAAGGCTGCTAAGTGGTTTGATACAAATTGCACCAAGCCCACAACCAGCTGCTGGCGGGCCTTAGGAAAACCCCCAAAGACCAGGAAATGATGGGAACCTGCAGGGCTCTGTACAGAAATACCCTCAGAGTTAGGAAGAACACTATAAGAGAGGAAACTTACTCTTTATTAAAGACCAGCGATAGCGATAGAGATAGCAAAGCCTTTTGGGTGACAGTTAATCGCAACTACTTTGAGAACACTAAAGATCCTGGAATCGACACTGTGATTCCCTCTGATGTTTGGGTCACACATTTCTAGAACCTTCATGCTGCCCTGTTGCCGGAGATATTTCCCCCCCTAGGCAAGACTTCTACCAACATAGCCCAGTTGCTGCCAGGCTGTCCTACGCCCTTCCAGTCTTTGGTTACATCCTCTGTAGCTTTGGAGATCGAGCTGAGTGAGATTATGCTGGCAGTGGCCAGTTGCCCAGCCGGGAGAGCCCCTGGCCCAGATGGGATCCATTCTGACTTGTTTAAGGCCAATACCTCACTGTGGGCCCCATTCCTAACCAATATTCTCAATGCTCTTCTAGCAACAGGCCCAACGAAGACTTGGTTTCAAGCCAGTATTATCTCTATTTTCAAAAAGGACTATAAAGGAGATCCATAATGCTATCACTCCATCTCATTGATTAATTCCACTGCCCAAATTATGAGGCGTATTTTGCTGGAATGCTTACAGACATGGGCTAGTGAAGACAATGTGCCCTCTGAACTTCAATTTGACTTCCGTCCTGCCTGGGAACAGTTGAGCAGACTCTTAATCTGTACCTTTTAATAAATTAATACACTGTGGCCAAAAAGGGTAAACAGTACCAGGCATTTATGGACATGAGCTCTGCTTTCGATTCTGTTAATAGAACCAAACTGTGGAGCATTATGTCAGATATGGGCATAGACCAAGATATTATTTATTTCCTGAGGGAACTCCATAATGAAGTTACTGCTGGTGTGAGATATAGCGCTGAAGGGGGGAGATACAACAGCAGCTTTTAATCACGCTAGGAGAGTACGCCAGGGTTGTGTACTGAACCCGTTCCTTTTCTCATTATATGTTAATGGCCTGGAGGAACAGCTCTTAGAGCTCAGGGTGGACTGTCCCTGCATAGGAGATGGCAACATTCCTACTTTAATCTACGCTGACAATGCTGTCCTTATAGCCTGGACTGCCATCGGTCTGCAGCGTTTGCTGGACCATTTCTGTACGTTTATGGCAAGTCTGGACCTGAAGGTAAGTCAGGCCAAAGCACGTTATGGTCTTCAGTGCCAGGAAGAAGGAAAGCACTGTCTTTACAGTTAACAGTAATAAAGTCAGTACTGTCTCCATGTTTTCCTACTTAGGAATTCCTTTTGATAAGCATCTTACATGGGGTACACTGAAGACCTGTAGAGATGCTACTTTCTCTAAAGCCGTGGAGGCGGTTCTTAACTTTGACAACAGACTAGGCAAGAAGCCCATTAGGAAACTCATGGCCATTTAAAAAAAGCCAAATGCTGTGCAGTTGCCGCTTATGGGGCAGAGGTGTGTGGCATTCGTGATTGGGGGGGCTAGAAAGAATCGTAAATAGTTATATTAAAATGTTAGTAGCTGTCCCTAAAAGCACCAGCTCCTTCATATGCTACTCTGAGGTTGGGATAGGGTACATCAACAACTTCATAAAAATGCAACCTCTACTTTTGTGGCTCAGGATCTGGACTAGTAGTCAACCTCCTTCAATCAGGGCTTGCTTGCTTATTGCCTGAAACTTGATCGATGATTAAACATCCCTTGGATAAGATATATTCACAACACTTGCCTCAGACTGGACCGGGAAGCCTTCTTTAGCTCCCCCGACAGCCTAAAAGCTAGCTCCCTGAAAAATTAGTCACACAGTATATATGCGGGTGCAGACTACATTGAATTATAATGCACCCCTAACACGTCTTTCAGGGTGGAGTCAATTTCACACTCCTCCACTATAACCTTGCTGATTCGCCCCTTAGTGACCATAGGCTCTCGGCTTTCTCAATTCATGCCTCTTTCTTTGTCAAGGCGCATATTGCGAGAAACTACCCCCCCTTTATCATTTTCTAGGAATAGAGGGGCGATCAAGAGTTGGTCCAAGGTAGAGGAAGCCTCTTTCCTAACAAATCTGGATGGCCTCCTCACTCCCTGATTTTTTGAGGTGTTTAGTTGATGATCACAAACAGGAGGATGGACTTGAGCTACTTAACAGCTTTGACAGGATCTGCAGCACGGCACCTGACTTGCTTCTGGTCCCAATCAAATCAGGTAGCAGGAAGGCAGCAAAGTGGATTGATGCAAATTGTACCAAGGCCCACAACCAGCTGCTGGCGACCCTTAAGAAACACCCCAAAGACCAGGAAATGGTGAGAACCTGCAGGACTCTGTACAGATATACCCTCAGAGTTAGGAAGAACACTATAAGAGAGGAAGCTTACTCTTTATTGTAGGCCAGCGAGCTTAGAGATATCAAAGCCTTCTGGTTGAAAGTTAATCGTAACTACTTTGAGAACACCAAAGATCCTGGAATCGAGACAGTGATTCACTCTGATGTTTGGGTCACACATTTCTAGAACCTTTATGCTGACCCTGTTGCCAGGGGTAATCCGCCCCCCCCCCAGGCAAGACTTCTACAATGTGCCCTGGTTGCTGCCAGGCTGCCCTACGTCCTTCTAATCTTTGGTTAAATCCTCAGTTGCTTCGGAGATCGAGCTGAGTGAGGTTATGCTGCCAGTGGCCAGTTGCCCGGTCGGGAGAGCCCCTGGCCCAGATGGGATCCATTCTGATTTGTTTAAGGCCAATAGCTCACTGTGGGCCCCACTCCTAACCAATGTTCTCAATACACTTCTAGCAACAGGCCCACCGAAGACTTGGTTTCATGCCACTATTATCTGAAGACCTGTGGAGCTGCTACTTTCTCTAAAGTTGTGGAGGCGGTTCTTAACTTTGCCAACAGACTAGGCAAGAAGCCCATTAGGGAAATCATGGCCATTTTTTAAAGCCAAATGCTGTGCAGTTGTATCTTATGGGGCAGGGGTTTGGGGCATTAGTGATCGGGGGGGGGGGGGGCTAGAAAGAATTGAAAATGGTTTTTATTAAAATGTCACTAGCGGTCCCGAAAAGCACCAGCTCCTTCATATGCCAAATTGAGGTCGAGTTAGGGTAAATCAACAACTTCATAAAAATGCAACCTCTACTTTTGTGGCTCTGGATTGGGACTAGTAGTCAAACCTCCTTCAATTGGGCCGTGCTTGCTTATTGCCTGAAACTTGATCGATGATTAAACATCCCTTGGATAAGGTACATTTACAACACTTGCGTCCGTCTGGGCCGGGAAGCCCTCTTTAGCTCCCCCAGCAGCCTAAAAGCTAGCTCCCTGAGTTCCCTGAAAAATGTTTTTTAGCTGGCTGTCTGGATGACACAGTGCGAAGGGAGGCAGACAAGCCAACTGTGCAGGCATACAAGGGGATTTGCACACATAACGGTATTGAACCATACTTATTATGGGTGTGTAGCCAGTACCACAGGTTTCTGCTAGTAAGATCCAGAGTAAGCACAGTGCACTTTCTAGCTGCCTTTCCCCTCCAGGCCTCTTATTTTACGAACTTACCTGTTTGCCCATGCGATGACTGTTCTGCACAAAGCACATTACACTTTATGTTCTTCTGCAAATTTTATTAGACACTGAGAAAACGCTACCTTTTACCTTTCTTAAAACAGGCTAACATACGATACTGCAGAGCTGCTTTTACTTACTAGCAAACATTGGCAACTGTGAAGATCTGCTTTTTAACTGCTGTTTATATTCAATGTGCCATAAAGCCGAGGGCCACTGTAGTCATATAATGAGTTTTAACCTTTTTAATTTCTACTTTGTCTGTCTGTTTTTACGGTATCACGACATTTTAATGAGCAAATCTTTTATGTCAATGAGAATTACTGATTGACTGTTGTATGTATTGATGTTTTATATACTTTTTAAGGTATATCTATACCGAATAAAGTTATTCTGATTGTCTGACTGACTGGAGTAATAATTTATGCATGAACCAGTGACAATTGAGAGCTCTGGTAAAAATGAGGTGTAATGAGAGCCGGTACATCTAATTAGAGTAACACACATTGTTTGCAGTGTTGTCAGACAGACTGCACCATCAATTGAGGTACAGCAAAAATGTATCACAATTATTTTAATATTTGAATATAACATTATAAGAAAAGGTAAAACAGAATACCTGCCGTGAATATTTGAATATGTGAATGAAATCCCAAACAAGCAAAGCTTTAAACTCCATATCCCTTCTCATTCTCTTCTCGATTTTGGTTGTTTGTATTTCGCTCCACATCTATGCAGAGATCTTTGATCACTGTCATTTTACTGGAATGCCGTCCTTAATAGATTTGTGTTTTTTTGTTCTTAGTACTTTTCACCCCTCATTTAATCTTTTGATGTTCTTCTCACTTAGTATTTGCACCTCATTTCTGTTCATACAATGCGTTTATGTAAAGCTTGCTGGCCCCATAGGCACTATGCAAAATCTCAAATAAATATTCTATTGCTTCTCAACTATTTATAAAACCTACTTTCCAGCTCTGGCGTGCATTCTGGCAGTAGTAGCACTGATGGTCTTATTCATAACGTTTTTTAAGCCCTTAGACCACAATATTCCTAATCTCTCTATCCCTCTAAAATGTAGGCACCCAGTTTACAAAGATTTTTCTGAGTAGGAGTGATTTACATCTGTCTTAAATGTGATTTATTCCAAAATTTCCAGGAATATTTTGTTCTTGGTAAAGAAGTCGTTCCGTCTGCATGCCAAGCATTTTGATCTATTTATGTACAATAGCTGTCTGTCATACCTGCGTCTTTGCTTTGAAATTCCTTTTAGGTCTGGCTTGATAGCGCAGCTGTCACTAGTCCTTATGAGATCACCAGAAAAAGACCTTTAAAAAGCACTACTGAGAGAGGGGTGTTGATTCCACCTAAATATTGATTTTCTTGAGTACCGAGTATCTTTGTGCAAATGTTTTGTACCTCTGCTGAAAAAGAGGACTTGTATTACACATTTTGTCTTGTGGGAGCATTTATGCTCAGTACAGCAGAACTGATTAGCTATGATGACAGGCCTTGATCAAGGTTTAAGGCTTGAACTGTTTATTAAGAAAATTTATGACAAAGGCATTGAATATTCATTATGAATGCACGTGGTAAAGTCAACAGGCCTATAAGGGTTGATTGTTATTACACTGTGTTAAAGCCTGTAGAGATACTTCATTACGTGGATTCTCACAGATCACAGTAGTAGTCAATGGTTTTAGCGTTGGTTTCCCTCTCTAACAGACCCTGTTGGTCGAGTATTTGCACTTTGATAATCTTTGTTAATCCTTTTAGGAGGGGTGTGCCAGAGGGTTGCCTTGTGGAAAAGATTATGCAGAATTCGGCAGGCCCGAGCTGGGTAGGGTGACTTCTATTTTAAATCTATTAGAAAAATGTGTTGGAGGTTCTGACTGTGTTTTGGATATGGTGATATAAATATTAAAGAGGTTGATAAGAAATAAAAAGGGAAAGGAAATAGGTCGCACTGAACCAGTAGAAATTGAGGGGTTATAACATCCTGTGAAGGGAATGTTGAGATTGATGTTGGTTGTCAAATTGACGTTTGCGCTCAGGCTTATAACCCACAATGTAAAAAGCTGGTTAAAAAAAATGTAAAATCCAGAGAGCTTATTTGAATCCACACTTCTTCCTATACAATCTATTTTTAATACTACTACTACTTCTAATAGAAAGAATCTGGATGGTACATCTAAAAGGGTTAAACAGGAAGTATTTCCAATCTTTAAAACCCAGCTCAGTCATGAAATGTTATGGTGGCATATCAATGTTAAAGGGGTTGTATATTGTTTGCCAAAGGTAATTTTGTATATATTTGTAATTTTATGATTGTGATGATTGCCAGGTTGTAGGCAACACAGGAGGCCTCAGTTGGTTATGGCGTGAAGCCAAGGATGAAGGGTCTAAGCCTGATTGGTTCATCGTAGAATGTTCTGTCAGGTGCCAAAGGTCTGATCTTTTTAATATGAAAACATACAGCAACGGTAGTAGGCTGACTTACATGTTGTGAAAAATATTTATTAAAGTCAATAAGCGTTTAGCAGTGGGTTGTTATTACACTGTGTTTAAAGTTGTAAACTGGTATTTTGTTATATGGAATCTCAAAGATTAGCTTGGTAACAAGTGTTTTGGTGTGGTTTATCCCATTGGATAAACCCTTGAGATAGAAGATTTGCACTATGATAATCATTATTAGACATTCTCAAGATGGGTTGTATATTGCTTTTCCAACTAAAATTTTATACATATTTGTAATTTTGTTGACTGTCTGTGTAGTGGCTTGCCTTGTAAGGAAGCTTAAGCTCAAAAACAGTAGGCCTGAGTTGGTGATGGTGACAAGGCAACAATAAAGGTTATGGGCCTGATTGCTTCATTTAGGAAAGGTATGTCAGATGTTATAGTACTGAACTGTGTATTATGAAAAGTTATCACAAAGGCAGCAGGTTAACACAGTAGGTATTTAAGGGTGTATTGTCATTATATGGAGTTAAAGACTATAGCAAGGTATTTTATTACATGGAATCTCAGAGGTTACCATAGTAGTAGGCCAGGCCTTTGGCCTTGGGTACCCCTGTGACAAACATGAGCTTTGAAAATCCTTTCCGTTTATGAGGAGTTCTATATTGTTTTGTCAGCTGTAATTTGGGCACATAGATTTTTGCCAGTGCTTGCTTTTATGTTTGGGTCTTTGGCCTAATTGGCTGTGATATTGTTTGTCTGATCCACGTGCTCCTTCTGAATTGTGGTGGCTTTCAGTACTGCTCCCATGCAGTGGCATATTAAGGATGCCATGGGCCCTAATGCAAGCAAGGAATATGGGCCCTCCACTCCCTGGTCTTGTAGTGAAAAACAGCTACAACTGGGGGTGCAGTGGAGCCCTCAGACACTGGCCCATGGTGCAACTGCACCTGCTGCACTACTGCAATATATATAGCTACGCCCTGATCTCATGTGAATTTCCTGGGTCCTAAAAAGCTCAGGTTAGTGACATAGCTGATTTTCTAAGGATTTGTTGCTAAGGCGTGATAGATCTGCATATCTTCTTGATCTGTGCTCTGATTTCTTTCTCTGGTTTGCCGCTGTACATGTAAGTCCCTCATCCAAGATACCTAAAAGTCAATCGATTCCTTATTTTTGCTTGTTATTGGAATTGATGTCGGGGGCAAAATGTAGGTTCATTGTCACTGATGCCCCATTTCCGCCATTGATACCGGTAAAGATTACAGTAAGTAATATCATGTGGTTCTCATCTCCCACTTAGAGTAGCTCTGTCACCTTCATTGCAGCTAGGAGGTTAGCAATATGTGTCATCCACAGAGTTCCACTGTGGCTCCTTGGATGCAGGGAGGTAAAGGTGTTAGGGTGTGAGCACATCTGGTGTTGGTGTGTGAGGGTTCCTTGGCATTATAAATGTCTTTACGAGTATTGTTTTCAAATGCCAGGCCGGTGTCCACAGTGAGTCAGGCACATACCAAATTAACCTGGGCAAAATGAAAGAAATAATACATTTGAACCTATCTTAATGCTCTTGTGGGAAGGAAGCAAAAGATTTGTTCCAGCAGAAACAGATCAAACAAAAGGTGCACATAAAAGTAGGGTAAAAGGGGACAAAGTAATTCATAATCAAAGAGAATTAATAAAATATAGGACTAGGAAAGGGGTCAGCAACAAAGACAACCACTGACAACATGGCCATCACATGGGTAGACAAGTGTCAAATAACAATAATGAGAATTAACAGGAAAAGTGAAAGAGAACAAGTATATAAAGGACGGAGAAATATAGACAAAGTGGAGCATTTTCAAATGAACTTGATAGAGTGATAGGAAAGGGCAGATCACACCAGGCCCAGACAAAATACAGTGGGCAATGAGGCTATAGTGAAAGAGAGAAGCATGGGAGAGCGCAAAACTTGTCAGTGAGTGGGTAGTAGCACTCAAGGTTTCAAGTTGCATATCATTTATTTATTTTATAGATTTGGTATAGCACACAACTCACTCCTGAAGGAGTATCTCAGCGATGTAGACAAGGGCAGGTGCATTCAGAACAACCATGTTTTCAGCACCTACTTGACGTCCGGAAAATCGGAGTAGGTGCGGATATAGAAAGGCAATTTGTTTCAGTGAAATGTGGGTAAATAGGAAAATGACCTGCCCTCAAATTTGGCCGTGCAAATGTGTGGAATCTGTGGCAAATCTTGTCAGAAAACCTTAGCTGCCTAAACGGCTGGTAGTGTCTGAGTCTTGAAGAAAGTAGGGGAGGTCAGAATTTGTAAAAAAAAAAACCTATGCGTCAGACAGCACAATTTTAAGATGGTTTGGTACGATAATGGTCACCCCTTCTGCTGCAAGGAAGGAAAGCATTTGCAGGAAAATATAAGACCTTATCATCAGCATAAAGGTTCATTTTGTTTCCTGCAGGAAAACAGCTTCGCATTAATTAATTATATGTATCTATACAACCAAAGAAATGTACAGTCTACCAGACAGAATGCCTTTCAAGATCCAGAAAGGCAATTAGCCCCTCTATCCTGTGATCTCCTTGTCTTCTCAGATCAATAGACCACTTATTGCCAAGAATTTCACAATGGCTACAAGTCTTTCCATCACATCCTGCTACTCCTGCTGCCAGCTCTAACAGTTGACATTTGCTTCTGAATTGCCAGATTCATTAGGAAGAGCCTTTGATGCTCAGAACCACATTCAAGTTGATGCTTGATTCTACCGCTCATTTGACTACATTTTACTGAATGAATAATGTACTGTGAACAATAACAGGCAAACAATGCAAAAATAAAAAATGGCAAACATTCCCAACTTACATGAATGGTCATGAGAGGTTATGTCATCATGCTTTAGGTCATGTTTTAAACATGTTTTTGTGTTTTCTGACCAGATTGGGGACTTGAGAAGATTTACAAAACTCATTGCTCTCCTTTTGATCAACTGAGTATCCTCTTTATTTAAACATATTTTTATTAAAGCCAAAGAACAATGAGTATAACCATCCACTGTCTTGTACATCATACATAGTATCTGTAACATAATTGTTCATCCCGTTGATGCTGACCCTCTACAGGCATTTTTATAAATGAGTTTCCTTCTGTTTATATTCTAGGTAAAGTCTCAATTGTAGACAGGGAGATGACATAATATCATATGGACACAAACCCATTATTATTTTGTCGATTGCCTAATCTGTGCTCTCATCTCTTTATCAAAGGTGCATTTTGACATCAAGTACTACACTCTGATGCCTTCAGCTTTGCAATCAGCTAGGAGAACTCCCTACTCTAGCCATCAAGAGAACAGCTATTTTCATCCAGATTCTTGAGTGACCTGTGTAAAGTGTGCTTCCTATAAGAAAGGGTGTACACGTGCAACCTTCATTTGATAGCTCTCCTAGACGAGAAGGAAGCACCAACAATAGACTGGTTAGATGAGCCAGGCTATCTAATGGTCCAAATTGCACTGGTTCCCTGAGCTAACCTTTTTTGAGAACCTTCATGTGACATTTCCTGTCCCAGTGGGATAACTGGCAGGTCGGGATTTTGGGGCATACATTCCAGTGACACCAGGGATAAAGTCACTCTTGTCTTAGTAGCTCCATGAATCCCATGTACTACCTAGGGTGCCCATGTCACCCGCTCTCAGTTGTTATCATTACTGGTGGGAGACTGATAAGATGGCTGTCACTCTGGTGAGCAGATCGCAGCAGGGAAAATGATCCTGAGTGAATGTGTCTGCCTCCTAATTGGAAGGAGTTGTCCCTGGTGGGCCAAGTGACAGAGGTAGCCCATTTGCTATCACACTTGCTGTGGGCATGGTGTGTGCAGATTTCTTTGTCTTTAGCCAAGGGTGAGTTGGTGGATGGCCAGATGTCGTGGAAGGAGTCCCTAAACCCAAACTATTCCTAACACTAATCAGATACTTCTGTACAGGTGCAAAATACCTGGGCCAGCTGCCTAAGAAGCCTAACTACCAGCAACCTGGGATAGTGCTAATTTCAGAGGATTATAACAGGTAAGCCCTGCTGCTATTCAGTGCTCCAAAACCTCACCTGCTGGATTGTGATGCAAATCTTGGTTCCTGACACCTGTTCTTCCCCTGACCTACTCTGCCTAAGACCTGTCTCTGCTGATTTGGACTTTGGCATTTCTCTGTGTTTTCCGACTTGACCCCTTATTGACCTCCCTCTGCCTTCTGCCTTCTAGTTTCTCTGTTGATTTTGACATGCTCTGCTCTGACTAGCTTTCTCTGAACTGAATTTTGCATTGACAGGATGGGTTTCTACTGACTTTGTCTGCTGGCTGGGTTTGGTTGCTACTTCTGACTCCAATTTCCTTGTTCTGCTTACCATCTATTACCAGAAGAATCTGCCTGCATCATCTTTCTCCTACAGTTTCAGAGGACCTTCTTCACTTCATGTTGTGCATAAATCTACAAAGACTGTGGCTACAATGTGAACTAGGTGTGCAAATATTTTCCTCTTACATGTGGACTTGTATTTGACTGTCCCTCATTTGCCCTTCCTTGAAGACTTTTTGGGAGTTGGTTACTTCACAGGTTCTTCCATTCCGATCACAAAGAAGGGACTCTGGGCTCTTTGGACAGGTCCAGCATACGCGCCCAAACTTGTAAAAATACAGAAAGTATGCCGTTCCTAATTGCGAGAAAAGGGAAAAGAGGGGGAACCAGTTTTGCGTGGTCATGAGGTGCAGGAGGACGGGGATTCCTCCTCTTGGAATGTAGGGCCCTCACACACCCGGCTGGGTGTCATGCTTCATCATAGGGCTGCTCCTCGTCAGGTTGGCGCTGCAATACCTGACGGGCTCTCTATGAGGCGCTCTTTGGCGGAGATCTTTTATTCCAAATTGCCGTATGGTGCCGTGGGGCCTAACCAGTGTAGATGAGTGAGTGGAAGTGTGTAACCTGAAGGAAGTTTAAAACAAGTTTGGAAGTACCAACGAAAACAATTTTAATCAATAGGTCTCCCAACCTGATTAAAAGAAACAAAGGCGCATGTCTGAGGTTATGTCTCAGGTGGGGCGCTCTATTGTATGGTCAACATGTTTCACACCTTGTAGTCAGTCAATCTAGTGGCGATTCATTAGGACCTTATAAAATCAAATCTATCTACACACGGGTAGTTGTATGGTGTAATATACCTTAATAAACCAATTTAACACATATTCTATGTGTAGTACCTGATCGAACACGAACAACCTGGTGAAGAAATAAAAACATATGTTTAGATCTGAGGCTTCAGTATAAACAAAACTCTCGTGTCCCCTGTGTGACAAGTTCACAGCACACAGTGGTGATGGCTAAAAACAAACACAACGTGAGTGCAGTGTGGGTGACTCTCACAGACCTTTTATCGTGAAAATTACACAAACAAGTATGGTGGAACACCACCATGGTTGCAGAAAGAAATGATGAACTCGCCCCAGTCGGGTTTCTCATTCTACTTCATCAATACCCGGCAGGTATAACACAAGGAAGTTCCCTATGTACTGTGTGGGTTAAAAGAAAATTAGATTATAGCACAACACGTAAGTCGTTTAAGGTACATGATTAACTGAATGGAGCAATGAAGGAGTTGTTTACAACTAGCAACAATTATAGGAAGGCAACATTCATATATATTTTAAAACGGACTCGCCGTAATCCAGATAATATGGTAGTCAATTAACCATGAGCTTAGTGTAAAACTTGTTTGGTAAAAATTACGTATGTCCTAATGTTATTTCAGGGCAGATATTTATGCAAGTGCCACATGTCAGGTTCCAATAGTGGTCTGTTAGCGACCTAGAAACATTTCGCCTGCTATATAAATCTATAGAGAGGGCACCAAAGGTTTTTTATAAAAGGCGGTACCGATTAAGGGTCCCCGCTGGGTGCTAAAAGTTCTTGCGGTGATTCGATAAGTTTGCGCATAGAAAAAATCAAATCAACGTTAGCAGAACATACTTTGGGCAGAGTGACTAAGAAAACATTAAGAAAAACATTAAGAAAAAATTGCGTAGACTCTGGGTAAAGTGTTACCCGAGCAGCACAGCGTTGTCAGACTCAAAGTACTCACGTTTGCTGAATCAGCAACAAGCCAGCTGACCTACCCACTTCTGCCGGGACCGGGAGGTGCTGGGTGAGATTGTTCTCCTGTTTAAATACTAGAAGTAAGTCCGCCAGAGTAGGCGGGAAGCTCCCAGTCGGCTCGCAGTCCGCACTAGACTGCTCAGATCGTAGGAGGAAACTCAGTATTCAGTGGGGGCCATCTTGAAAGAGGCAAAACACTATTCCAGGGAAGCCGCCATATTGGAGTGAGTTAGAGATTCCCGGGTAGTGTGGAGTTACCTTATGCTCCAACTAAAAATAGTGGCGCTAGTTGGGGTCGTGTGCACCTGCATGGCATGTCACCGGGACGTGTTGCCCAATGTGTTATCAAAAGAAGGACTGGCCCGGTAACCAAGTCCTATTTAAAGGGGTTTAAGGATATGTACCAGGACTCCAAGACTATCCATAAAGGTTACAGTATGAAAATAACGGCGTTCAAAACGTTGTGCAACCAAGGAATTAACACAGTGTCTTTAAGGGGTACTGGTGCTCTCCGTGGTTGAAGGATTATCTGGACAATGTTCAGGCATGCTAGGGTGTTGATGTGCCAGTTATAATGTGAATGAAGGTCCTACATCATTGGCCTAAGGGAGTGTCAAGTATTAAGTGTACTCCAAGGAATTTCCTCATTCAACCCTTGTGTATTGGTTGACAGACGGTGAACCCATCTCTGTTCTTTCATAAACAGGGCCCCATTGATAATCTTGGGATGTGCCTCTAGTATTAGCCAGCGTAGAGGGTCAGGTGAATGCTGCAGTTGGTTAAAATGTGGACACATTTTCGTGTTCAGTTTATGACACTTGAAATTACTACGGTGTTCCGTGATGCCCGTCTTCACAGGTCTGGTGGTCATACCTATATATCTGAGGTTACATGGGCAGGTAATCATATAGATACAATTGGATGTATTGCAATTCGTGTGAGTGCGTACTTCCCATGTGAAGGTGTCTGAAAAAGTTATTGTTTTTGTCACTTTGGTGAATCCACATACTGTGCAAGTCCCGCAAGAGAAATGGCCCTGGACTGGCGGCAAGTCCCACAGTTGCCGTTGTAAAGTCTCTTTCTGTGGCTTAGGTCTTGTATGAATTAGCATATCTTTGAGGTTTTTGGGCGCTTACATGCAAATCTGGGAATGTCTAACTCTAAGGACCCTGTTTTTAATATACCGCAATGTTTTTTGATCACGTTCCTGATTCTATTGGAATCAGGTGTATAGGTGGTTACACATGTGAGGCTGTCTGTTTGTTCTTTCTCTCTAGGTTCGAGTAGAGCTTCTCGGTTGTTATTCCTAGCTCTTTTTTTGGAGAGGGCGATGTTGCGTTGTGGGTATTCACGTCTGCTCAAATTATTAGCCAGCAGATCTGCCTCAGTTTTATAGTCCTCTTTGCTGCTACAATTTCTTCGCAGCCTCAAAAATTGATCAAAAGGCAGGTTCTCCTTTAGTGCTCGTGGGTGGTGGCTACTAAACAACAGACTGTTGCAGTCTGTAGATTTTCTGTAGACTGTTGTGCTTAGGTTGCCATCTTCGAGTTTAATGGTAAGATCTAGGAAAAGGATCTTAGTTTGGGATATAGAACTGGTGAACCTTAGGTAGGGGTTCAAGGTATTTATCCAGTTACAAAATTCTTCGCAGGTCCTCAAGTCACCTGACCAAAAGATGACGATATCGTCAATAAATCTCTTCCAAAGGAGCAGATTGGTGCGGTAGGGATTCGAGTCATTGAAGATCAAACTCTCTTCAAAAGCTGCCATGTATAAACAGGCTACACTCGGGGCAAAGGTACTCCCCATGGAAGTACCCTGGGTTTGGTGATAAAGTTGGCCCTTGAACTAAAAAAATGTTTCCGTGAGAGTGAGTGTTGCACATTCAAGGACAAAACTGCTTGGAGTGGAACAGTCCCAGTTGGTTCTGTTGAAGACCTCCTCTATCACACCCAAGGTGGCTCTTTGAGGGATGTTGGTATAGAGGGCCTCCACATCAAGGGTAACCAACAGGTTAACGTAATTAGTGTGTTGATTCTCTGAAATGAGACGCAAAGGGTCAGCCGTATCCTTTAAGAAGGAGGGGGTTTGTTTGACCAGTGGCTGTAGAAAATGGTCGCAAAATTTAGACAATGGTTTGAGTATTGAGTCAATTCCTGAGACTATAGGTCTGCCAGGGACAGGTGAGGTGCCTTTGTGTATTTTCGGCAAGATGTAAAAATTGGGCACTTTAGGATCTTTTTTAATAAGGAAGTCTGCTTCATTTTTGCTCAACCAGCCATGGCTTTCTGCTGTAAAGACCATAGCTGTGATGGTCTTGGTCAGTCGTGTCATTGTACTACTGGCGATAGGTGTATAGTATTGGCGGTTACTGAGTTGCCTCTGGCATTCCGTGTCATAGTCTAAGGTAGACATGATCACGGTTGCTCCGCCTTTGTCAGCTTGTTTGATAGTAATGGTAGTGTCATTAGAAAGGGAACTGACAGCCGTCAATTCCACTGCAGAGATATTGCAGAAATGTCTTGGGGTAGTGCTCTTTGCTAGGTCCTTAAGTACAGCCTGTTCAAAGGTGAGCACCTCATTGGGAACCATACTACTGTTGGGAGTGAAAGTCGAAGGGTTGCGTAAACCTGAGTCACTTGTCTCGGGCGTTGGCTTCTCATGGAAGAAGGCTTTCAGGCGTACCTTGCGGAAGAAGTTCTGAATTTCCAATTGTTCGCGAAATTTGTCTATTCTGGGAGTTGGTACATAACCTAGACCTTTCTATAGGACTCTTTTTTCAATGCCCGTCAATACCCTGGGAGAAAGATTGACTATAAAATTCTCCTCTTGGTGTGGCTACGAGTCTCCACTACATTCTGTTGTGGTTCTTCCCATTGTACTCTTTTTTGTTGTTGGTTGCCTCTTCTTCGCCCGTGCCCTCTGCCCCAGCCTCTGTCTAAAAAAGGTTGGCTATTGCCAGGTGGGTAGAACTGGGGGGGGCCTTGGGGGAACACTGGGTACTGCCAAAAGGCAGGTCCCTGGTATTGTGGCACCTGGAACCCTGAATACCCTTGGCGACCTCCCCTTCAGGGGTTGTTCACGTGCCCAACTCTCGGAACTTGAGTCACTATTAGTGGAAGAGCCCCTCCTTGTCGTGTATGAGCCTTCATCGGAAGAGTTGTTTGTTCCAGGGGGAACAAAGTCTGCTTTAAGGTATGGGTACACCTTCTCTTTGTCAAACTCGCGAATATCTTTTTGCAATTTCGCAATTTTTTGCTTCATCAAGTACTCCTTGTGCTCTGCAATCTCATTATTTATCTCGGTCAACTTCGATTTGAAAGCGGAGATTTGAATCGTGGTCTTAAGCGCGCCATCCGCTATTTGGATCCTTATTAGCAGGGCAATCGGCAATTACCGGAGTGATTAGTGATTTGTTATAAGCACGGGCACCCCCCGTGGGGCTTTCACCGTGTAATTGAGGGCAGGCACATTTACCTTCCTCTTACACTTCACTTGGCACTCCGGTAATTGCAGATTTTGCCCATCCTTACTGCGACTGATATTCTCCTGATCCTGGGATTCTTTACTTATATACCATGGAGCAGAACCAAGGTCTTAGCTTTGGGGATGAAATGGTGGCAGAAATTTTAAGAGCACCTTCACCTTTAGGAGCAGAAAGTGGTGTAGTGACAGGCAGTCAGTCGGAAGACTGGCAATCCCTGACATCCATGAAACGTGAATGGGTAAAAATTACACTACACAGCGCCTTGATGACAGAATATCTGAGGGCTAATATAGCCCCCAATGGCCTATTGGTAAAAAACTTCCCACGTCTATTCCTGGAGGATGACGTTTTAAAAAAAGAATGGTCCCTAGTGGCATGGAAATGCACTAGGGACTTGTTAATTCTTATAATTAACACAGCCAAAAGGATAGCCGATGCCCTGCTAATAAAGATCCAAATAGCGGATGGCGCGCTTAAGACCACGATTCAAATCTCCGCTTTCAAATTGAAGTTGACCGAGATAAATAATGAGATTGCAGAGCTACCCACCTGGCAATAGCCAACCTTTTTTAGACAGAGGCTGGGGCAGAGGGCGCGGGCGAAGAAGAGGCAACCAACAACAAAAAAGAGTACAATGGGAAGAACCACAACAGAATGTAGTGGAGACTCGTAGCCACACCAAGAGGAGAATTTGATAGTAAATCTTTCTCCCAGGGCATTGACGGGAATTGAAAAGAGAGTCCTACAGAAAGGTCTAGGTTATGTACCAACCCCCAGAATAGACAAATTTCACGAGCAATTGGAAATTCAGAACTTCTTCCACAAGGTACGCCTGAAAGCCTTCTTCCATGAGAAGCCAACACCCGAGACAAGTGACTCAGGTTTACGCAACCCTTCGACTTTCACTCCCAACAGTAGCATGGTTCCCAATGAGGTGCTCACCTTTGAACAGGTTGTACTTAAGGACCTAGCAAAGAGCACTACCCCAAGACATTTCTGCAATATCTCTGCAGTGGAATTGACGGCTGTCAGTTCCCTTACTAATGACACTACCATTATTATCAAACAAGCTGACAAAGGCGGAGCAACCGTGATCATGTCGACCTTAGACTATGATACGGAATGCCAGAGGCAACTCAGTAACCGCCAATACTATACACCTATCGCCAGTAGTCCAATGACATGACTGACCAAGACCACCACAGCTATGGTCTTTACAGCAGAAAGCCAGGGCTGGTTGAGCAAAAAGGAAGCAGACTTCCTTATTAAAAAGATCCTAAAGTGCCCTATTTTTACATTTTGCCGAAAATACACAAAGGCACCTCACCTGTCCCTGGCAGACCTATAGTCTCAGGAATTGACTCAATACTCGAACCATTGTCTAAATTTTGCGACCATTTTCTACAGCCACTGGTCAAACAAACCCCCGCCTTCTTAAAGGATACAGCTGACGTTTTGCATCTCATTTCAGAGAATCAACACACTAATGACGTTAACCTGTTGGTTACCCTTGATGTGGAGGCCCTCTATACCAACATCCCCCAAAGAGCCACCTTGGGTGTGATAGAGGAGGTCTTCAACAGAACCAACTGGGACTCTTCCACTCCAAGCAGTTTTGTCCTTGAATGTGCAACACTCGCTGTCACAGAATTTTTTTTTGAGTTCAAGGGCCAACTTTACCACCAAACCCAGGGTGCTTCCATGGGGAGTATCTTTGCCCCGAGTGTAGCCTGTTTATACATGGCAGCTTTTGAAGAGAGTTTGATCTTCAATGACTCGAATCCCTACCGCACCAATTTGCTCCTTTGGAAGAGATTTATTGACGATATCGTCATCTTTTGGTCAGGTGACTTGAGGATCTGCGAAGAATTTTGTAACTGGATAAATACCTTGAACCCCTACTTAAGGTTCACCATTTCTATATCC
Source organism: Calotriton arnoldi (assembly GCA_963921515.1). Taxonomy (NCBI): domain Eukaryota; kingdom Metazoa; phylum Chordata; class Amphibia; order Caudata; family Salamandridae; genus Calotriton; species Calotriton arnoldi. The sequence continues at coordinate 844,836 of CAWUFW010000811.1, forward strand.
CAAACTAAGATCCCTTTCCTAGATCTTACCATTAAACTCGAAGATGGCAACCTAAGCACAACAGTCTACAGAAAATCTACAGACTGCAACAGTCTGTTGTTTAGTAGCCACCACCAACGAGCACTAAAGGAGAACCTGCCTTTTGATCAATTTTTGAGGCTGCGAAGAAATTGTAGCAGCAAAGAGGACTATAAAACTGAGGCAGATCTGCTGGCTAATAATTTGAGCAGACGTGAATACCCACAACGCAACATCGCCCTCTCCAAAAAAAGAGCTAGGAATAACAACCGAGAAGCTCTACTCGAACCTAGAGAGAAAGAACAAACAGACAGCCTCACATGTGTAACCACCTATACACCTGATTCCAATAGAATCAGGAACGTGATCAAAAAACATTGGGGTATATTAAAAACAGGGTCCTTAGAGTTAGACATTCCCAGAATTGCATTTAAGCGCACAAAAAATCTCAAAGATATGCTAATTCATACAAGACCTAAGCCACAGAAAGAGACTTTACAATGGCAACTGTGGGACTTGCCGCCAGTCCAGGGCCATTTCCCTTGCGGGACTTGCACAGTATGTGCATTCACCAAAGTGACAAAAACAATAACTTTTTCAGACTCCTTCACATGGGAAGTACGCACTCACACAAATTGCAATACATCCAATTGTATCTATATGATTACCTGCCCATGTAACTTAAGATATATAGGTATGACCACCAGACCTGTGAAGACGCACATCACGGAACACCGTAGTAATTTCAGGTGTCATACACTGAACACGAAAATGTGTACACATTTTAACCAACTGCAGCATTCACCTGACTCTCTACGCTGGCTAATAATAGAGGCACATCTCAAGATTAGCAAGGGGGCCCTGTTTATGAAAGAACAGAGATGGGTTCACCGTCTGTCAACCAATACACAAGGGTTGAAAGAGGAAATTCCTTGGAGTACACTTAATACTTGACACTCCCTTAGGCCAATGATGTAGGACCTTTATTCACTTTAGAACATGCACATCAACACCCTAGCATGCCTGAACATTGTCCAGATAACCCTTCCACCACGGAGAGCACCAGTACCCCTTGAAGACACTGTGTTAATTCCTTGGTTGCACAACGTTTTGAACGTCGTTATTTTCATACTGTAACCTTTATGGATAGTCTTGGAGTCCTGGTACATATCCTTAAACCCCTTTAAGTATGACTTGGTTACCGGGTCAGTCCTTCTTTTGATAACACATTCGGCAACACGGCCCGGTGACCCGCCATGCAGGTGCACACGACCCCAATTATCGCCACTATTTTTAGTTGGAGCATAAGGCAACTCCACACTACCCGGGAATCTCTAATCCACTCCAATATGGCAGCTTCCCCGGAATAGTGTTTTGCCTCTTTCAAGATGGCCCCCACTGAATACAGAGTTTCCTCCTATGATCTGAGCAGTCTAGTGTGGACTGCGAGCTGACTGGGAGCTGCCCGCCTACCGTTTTTCTTAATGTTTTCTTAGTCACTCTGCCCAAAGTATGTTCTGCTAACGTTGATTTGATTTTTTCTATGCGCAAACTTATTGAATCACCGCAAGAACTTTTAGCACCCAGCGGGGACCCATAATCGGTACCGCCTTTTTAAAAAAAAACCTTTGGTACCCTCGCTATAGATTTATATAGCAGGCAAAATGTTTCTAGGTCGCTAACAGACCACTATTGAAACCTGACATGTGGCACTTGCATAAATATCTGCCCTGAAATTACATAAGGACATACGTAATTTTTACCAAACAAGTTTTACACTAAGCTCATGGCTAATTGACTACCATATTATCTGGATTACGGCGAGTCCGTTTTAAAATATATATGAATGTTGCCTTCCTATAATTGTTGCTAGTTGTAAACAACTCCTTCATTGCTCCATTCAGTTAATCACGTACCTTAAACGACTTATGTGTTGTGCTATAATCTCCTTTTCTTTTAACCCACAACCCACACAGTACATAGGGAACTTCCTTGTGTTATACCTGCCGGGTATTGATGAAGTAGAATGAGAAACCCGACTGGGGTGAGTTCATCATTTCTTTCTGTAACCATGGTGGTGTTCCACCATACGTGTTTGTGTAATTTTCACGATAAAAGGTCTGTGAGAGTCACCCCCATGGCACTCACGTTGTGTTTGTTTTTAGCCATCACCACTGTGTGGTGTGAGCTTTTCACACAGGGGACACGAGAGTTTTGTTTATACTGAAGCCTCAGATCTAAACATATGTTTTTATTTCTTCACCAGGTTGGTCATGTTCGATCAGGTACTACACATAGAATATGTGTTAAATTGGTTTATTAAGGCATATTACACCATACAACTACCCGTGTGTAGATAGATTTGATTTTATAAGGTCCTGATGAATCGCCACTAGATTGACTGACTACAAGGCGTGAAACATGTTGACCATACAATAGAGCGCCCCACCTGAGACATAACCTCAGACATGCGCCTTTGTTTCTTTTAATCAGGTTGGGAGACCTATTGATTAAAATTGTTTTCGTTGGTACTTTCAAACTTGTTTTAAACTTCCTTCAGGTTACACACCTCCACTCACTCATCTGCACTGGCTAGGCCCCTCACCCCCACGGCACCATACGGCAATTTGGAATAAAAGATCTCCGCCAAAGAGCCCCTCATAGGGAGCCCGTCAGGTATAGCAGCGCCGACCTGACGAGGAGCAGCCCTATGATGAAGCATGACACCCAGCCGGGTGTCTGAGGGCCCTACATTCCAAGAGGAGGAATCCCCGTCCTCCTGCACCTCATGACCACGCAAAACTGGTTCCCCCTCTTTTACGAATGCCTTTTCTTTTGCAGTTTCAGGGTAGACTTGATCCTGACTTTCTCCCCTTTTCAATTGGGCATTTTGCTAGCCGTACTCTGTCTGAGATCTCCTCTGTGGTAGGGTCTGTACATAAGTGGAGACTGCAAAGGTGACACTTTGGAAGTTGTTCCTTTTGACGTATTTTTTGTGCAAGCGGGAATTCCGACAAACAATATGTGGACCACCGAGTTAGGCTAACAAAGAGCATGGCTGGGCAATCTTTGAATGCCATCTTTGTATTTAGCCTTTGGAATAGAGTGAACCTTATTAGTGTTGCTAGATTAGTATTTCTGCCTTGAAAAATATCCATCTTGGCGAGGCATTTAGAAAATTGAGAATCTCTTTAGCATCTTGAAAGATTTAGGGCCAGATGTACGACGGCCAAAATAGCGCCTTGCAAATAGCAAGTCTTTTGCGACTCGCAATTTGCGAGGCGCTATTTTGGATGTACAACAGTGTGTAACACACTGTTAGCGATTCCCAATGGGGTCGCAAATAGAGAGGCTCATGAATATTAATGAGCCTCTCGCAATTTGCGACCCCATTGGGAATGGCAGGCCCTCCCAGGTATGGGGCCTGCTGGGCTCAGCAGACCACCATGTCTGGGACTGCTTTTAAATAAAGCAGTTTTTTTGTAAATGCAGCCCGTTTTCCTTAAAGGAAAACGGGTTGCTTTAAAAAAAAGAAAATGAACCGTTTTCGTTTAATTTTTTAAGGGCAGGCAGTGCTCCCTGGGACCACTGCCTGCCCTTAAAAAATATTTTCCCCTGCGTTTGCAAAGGGGAAGGGACCCCTTCCCTTTTGCGACCCCATTACCACCCTCTTGCGTGAGTTTTGCGACCGCAATTGCGGTCACAAAACATTTGTACATAGAGTTGCGCTTGCTATTAGGAAGGGAACGCCCCTTCCTAATAGCGAGTCGCAAAACCCTATTTTGCGAGTCGCAAAAAATTGCGACTCGCAAAATAGGGTTTGTACATACCCCATGCCATTTTTGCATGCGCAAACGGGTCCGCAAACCCGTTTGCGCATGCAAAAATGGTCGTACATCTGGCCCTTAATGTAGTAATTTTCAACTAAATATGGATCTTAGGGGGCGTGGCCAAGATGGCGACCGGGTAAGATGTGCCTTGATCGTCTCCCCGGTCCCGTCCGCCCGCCGCGACACCGGCCACAGCTAAAGCGGCAAAAATTGCCCCACAGCGAAAGGCGGTCCCCTGCGAGACTAACCAGAGGCCCCAAGGAGAGGGGCCAACCTAGGCCGCTCGGAAGCCGGAGAGGTGGAGAGGCAAGATGGCGGCGACGACCTGAGCTGGTGCTGAGACGCCAGGTCGGCGGTGGAGAGAGCCGCAAGAATCGACGCAGAGACGCCGGGAAGTGAAGGAGCTGGCTAAAAGAGCGGATCGGCAGCCAGGAGCCCCCGAAGGCCCGAGAGCCACAAGTAAGGAGTGGAACGGGAAGGCGAGAGCCGAGGCCAGACGGGAGCCCTAGAGTGAGGGCTCGGAGTCGGAGGAGGATCTTAGGCCACGCGTCGGCCGTCTAGGTGCTGGTATGTGGCAGCGGCGAACCCAGGGGCCGGAGCGGTCACATCGAGGGCCCAGGACAAGCAAAAGGAAAGGGGCGGCCACAGAAGAGGGACTGCTCCGGGGCCCGACATAGCGGAGAAGAGGCGAAGGTCGTTGGTTTAGACGTGAGTACAAGGAGGTGGGCTGAAGAGCGGCGCAAGGGCCGGTGAGCTCCCGAGAGCAGCTCAAACGCGGGAAGGTGGCGAGAGAGAAGCCCTGCCTGTAGGCCCCGGGACGTACCCAACACAGACGCTGGTCTCGCTGGGCGAGAAAGCAAAACCCGGCCCTAGCCAGGAGACCGGAGCCAGAGGTGGGGCCCCAGAAGAGGCGACTAGAACGGGGCAGGCCGAGAAATCACCCATGCTAGCCCAGAGGGGGTAGAGCTCAATAAAGGGGGTGAATAGAGTGAAGGGCTCCCCGGCAAGTGGCACTACAAGACACACCAGCACTGGAGCGGAGACCAGAACGAAATCACGAGCCCTGCAAGGCCAATATTTGGAGTGGCTCCTGGGGGCTTGGCCGGGGCATACCCTTGGCGTGGGGGTGAACACCGTGGAACACTTGCGTGGAGACCGGAGAGCTGGCTGGAGAGCGAACATGGAATGAGGCCTGGTAACAGCAACAGCTGCAGGAATACGAAGCCAGGGTAGCCGGGGGTGCACTGGGCCTGGGGCCCTTGCACCCAGCGACCCCACTTAAGGCAGCAGAGAAATGGGACGCGAATACACCGAGGACGATGGAGCAGTCTGGGGTCTGAGCCTAGGGACTGAGACAAGTCTGTAGTGGAGGAGTCCGACTACCTATTGGCTTTCACTAGTAAGCATGTCAATCTTGGGCCAGAATTTGGAAGCTCCCAGGCAGCAAGAGGGACGACACACGGGTCGGGGGAAGACATGGCTTCGGCAAAGGTGAAGAAAGACAGGACCCTAAAAGACATGCTGAGCAAGCTCCCGACGCCAAGCGTCGGCGAAGAACGGGTATCGCCAACTATACCGGCGGGACAAGACTCAGACAGCGCTGAAGAGCCGGTTACTCACTCCTTCCTGGAAACGTTGTTTAACACATTGGGTGACGACCTCCAGTCTCTCAAGGGGGAGTTCGCGAGAGAGTTGAAAGAGGTTCGAAGGGATGTGGACGCAGTGGGGGAAAGAGTGGCAAGCATTAAGGAACATGAGATGTCCCGAGATGAGGAGGTGGAGCAGTTACAGCAAGAAGTAATCCGGCTGAGGGCCCAGCAAATTGATCTCCAAGCACATACTGAAGATTTGGAGAACCGCTCTCGACGAAATAACAGAGTGAAAGGGGTTCCGTCCAAAGCAGAAGGCACAGACATTATGCTTTACCTACAGGATTTACTTAGGGATATATTAGAGGAACCACCGGACTTTGAAATTAAAATAGAGCGAGCATACAGGGTAGGCTTACAACGTCGGGCTCCGGCCCCACCGCCGGATATACTAGCCTACTTGCCGGACTTTCAGTTGAAAGAGCTCATCCTAAAAAAAAGCCAGTTAAACAACCACTTAAATACCAGGGTGTAATGTTGGTAATAATGCCTAATTCTATGTTTGATGCTTATGTATCGCGCGGCCAGCGCGAGATCATCCCACTGCGCTCTACCAGGATTTGGCAATGATAATGCTACAAAAGAGAAGAGACTTTCGGCCAGCAGCGACACACCTGCGCAACCTGGGAATCGCATACTTTTGGGGCCACCCCTTCAGGTTGAGTTTCCGGTGGGAGGGCAAATTGCACCAACTCAGGTCACTACAGGAAACATGCCGGGTCCTGGGCATCGTCCACCCACAACAAGAAGAATCCGAGAAAGGAGGGGCCACGGCTCCCCGAAACAGATGGCAGCGAGTTCGCAAAGGTCTCGCCGCAGAGCATGCAGTGAAACCTGATCCAGCGACAATAGCACAGGAGCGACAAGCAGTCATAGAATCATTGACTTGGAGAAGATCTCCGCAGGGGACAAATGAGCCTGAAGGGGACAGTTAAGTGCATCAAAACGGGCACGGCGGGCGGCAGGGTGGCGGGGGGAAGGTCAATTGGCCACAACATGCACCCAACTCCGTGGTATTCCTGGGACATGCGGACTAGACCTGCGGGTCAGGGACTAATATGGGGTTCTTTTCATTTTCTTGTTGGGGTTAGGGAGGGATGGGAGGGGAGGAGGTATTCACATGGAAGGTATTACGGAAGAGACACAGGTTTATTGGTGGGAAGAGCAACTTTATATGGGAAGGGGTGGATCAAGGAACCAGCGAGGCAGGCCCTGTCCGGCTTAGCACGGCCCACTTCCTCCTGCAATGTCACATAACTCGTTGAAGGTCCTCACACTCAACGTGAAAGGACTAAATAACCCCATTAAGAGGAGGGCCATTCTCTCGTACTTAGAAAACTATGAAGCAGATATTTGTCTCCTACAGGAGACTCACCTGCTATCCAAAGTTTGGCACCACCTGAGGGCACAGGCATTTCCCCAACAATTTTTCTCCTCTAACTCGGATAAGAAGGCGGGAGTAGCCATATTGATCGCCAGACGCTTCAGAGGGGAAGTTAGATAAGGTGGCAGAGATCAAAGGGAGACTACTAGCTTATTTATTCAATGTTGGGGGACATTCCATTACGATAGGCTCAATCTATGCACCTAATTCTGGTCAGGAAAGGTTTTTGAAGGCAGCAATATCGGAAGTCATGAACACCCCATCACGGATGGTATTGGCTGGGGGTGACTTGAATACAGCCATGGACGTGACCAACGACAGATCAGAGAGTCGCTTCAACCAAATGGGAGAGATGTCAGGGGAAGGGAAGGAGTGGTTAAAGTCCATGGGGTTGGCGGATCTGTGGAGGGAGGGACACTCACAGTCCTCACAATATTCATTTTACTCACAAGCACATGGGACCTATGCGCGCCTTAACTACCTATTAGGAACGAAAGAAGTTAGCAGAGCAGTTATAACGCTCCAAAATACAAACGCTAATGAGCTAATTTCTCGCTGCAATATCACCCTACCGCCGCCTGCAAACATGGCTGACGTTCACGCCCTCACTGAGCACTATAACAACTCCATGTTGTCTGCCCTGAATGCAACTGCCCCCCTTCAACTAAAAAGAAAATCCATCAAAGACTCCAAACCATGGTTCAATGACAGCCTAAATGCCGACAGACGCAGCCTGAGACTAGCAGAACGCGCTTGGAGAGCCGCTCCATCCACTGGTCTACTAAAAACTCTAAGACTAAAAAGGAGTAGATACAACAAACTCATCAGAACGGCGAAAGCCACCTTCTTCAAATCCCAACTGGACAAAGCCGAAAATCGCCCGAAAAGGCTGTTGGAGTTGATTAAGTTACAATCCAATAACACTCCTATCCAATCTGCTCTCATCTCCTGCCCTCAGCCAAACTGCGATGCAGTTGCTGAATTCTTCCTTGAAAAGGCGAGTAAGATCGAATCAGAGCTAAAGTCTGCCCTGTTCGATCTCTCACCCTCTCCTGACTCCTCCTTACCCTCACCCCTTCATACACCGCCCTGTCCCTCCCATAAAAACAATGCCTCTTGGAGACAATTCACACCCCTCAACGACACTGCCATCTTCAGCATTCTCTCAACCCTGAAACCTTCAAATCACTTCAATGATCCCCTCCCCCCCAACTTCTTTAAAGAAATGATAGGATCACTAGTCCCGCTCTGGTCCAAGATCATCAATGCTTCTCTTCTTCAAGGTGAGATCCCGGACTGCCTGAAGGCGGGCCTAGTTCTCCCTATTCTAAAAAAAACCACGGCGGACCCTGAAGACCTGAATAACTATCGTCCAATCACAAACATCCCTACCCTGGCAAAACTCCTTGAGAAATGTGTACATGAACAACTGCGCAAACAAATTGAGCAATTCCAACTTCTTGACCAATTCCAATCGGGCTTCCGTCCTGGCCACAGCACTGAAACGGCCATCACTCATATAGTGGACGACGCGCTCACTCTGCTTGACCAGAATGAATCTTGCCTACTAATACTACTCGATCTCTCATCTGCATTTGATACTGTCAAACATGACAATCTACTTAACCTCTTGGAATGTAGAATGGGGCTCTCAGGCACTGTACTAAAATGGTTTGCCTCTTTTCTCAACAACAGAACTCAGAGAGTCAAATCCAATCAAACTCTATCCAACTCCAAGGGTCCTCGCTCTCCCCCACGCTCTTCAACCTTTTCATTGAACCACTTACTGTTATCCTCAAAGCTTCTAACATCCAATATCACATGTATGCGGATGACACCCAACTGTACATGAAAATCTCTTCCCCTGAAGATATCAAGTCACTCAACGGAACCCTGCACAAAACCCTAAACTGGCTAACCTCCAACGACCTCAAACTAAACGCCCTTAAAACGGAATTCCTCCTCATTTTACCCAGTAGGCAAACCCCCATTGTTGAGAAATATCTAAAAAACCTCTCAGCTCTCAAACTGCACACCACACATAATTGATTCCATGAAATCACTAGGAGTCGTGCTAGATAAGAACCTTAACATGCAAGATCACATCAGAGCATCTACCAAAGGAGCGAACTACCAACTGAGCATCCTAAGAAAACTCAAACCCTACCTTCCCCAAGATGACTTCAAATCTGCTGTGCAAGCACTAGTCATCTCAAGACTCGAATACGGCAGTGCTACTCTATGCGGGCTTCCGAAACTCAGTTTAGCCCCCCTCAGATAGCATCTCTGAATGCTGCGACTAGACTCATCACTGGTTCAAAGAAAACCAACCACATCACTCCGGACCTGAAATCGCTCAACTGGCTTCCGTTTGAGTCAAGGATCCAGTTAAAAATTGCATGTATGACTCATAGAGCACTACACTTCAACACACCTCTTTACCTTGCAAATAAGCTCGAACTATCGGGAGGCTCCCGGCCCTCTAGGAGCACCAGCACATTGCTGCTCAAGCCGAAGAAATTTAAAAAAATGAAAACCTACAATCGTACATTCTCTGGTATTGCCCCGAGAATTTGGAACTCCCTACCTGTGGAAACAAGACTGATTCCCTCAACATTTGCCTTTAAAAGGGAAGTGAAAGCCCTACTGATGAACACTGCGCTGAACTAGAAGTTTTTCTCCTTTCGTCTCCTATCTTGCTTAGCCGACTAATCTGCTACCTGGCATTTGCTACAGCCTCAGTGTCGCCCACCAAAATGTCATTGTGTTCCTGGTGTATATTTTTCTACTTCTCTCCCACAGCTATCTATCTATGTCTTATACAACTCGTATGTAAAGCGCTCTGATACCCGCTTGGGTCATGTTCGCGCTATACAAAACTTTAAAAATAAATAAATTAAATAAAAGTTAGGGAAGTGGAAATCGAACCAGCGGCACTCTCCGACCACGATGCAGTGAGGGTCACAATACAGCTACCACCACAAAGGCAGCACATAGGGAATTGGCGCTTGAGAGACAGTATGCTCCACAAGGCTACACTAAAGAAGCAACTTACTAAATGCATGTCTGAATACTTAGAGACAAATGACTCCCCTGACATAACCATCTCCACACTATTGAAGGCCCTGAAAGCGGTAGTCCGAGGAGAGCTTATAGCCATATCAGCAGCAGAGAATAAGGAGCGCAGGTAGAAAAGGGAGCAGCTGGCAGCTCAGGTTAAGGAGCTGGAGAGGGTACACAGCCGCACAGGGGCACCAAGGGTCTGGCAGCAGCTGAAAACAGCGAGAGCACAACTGGCAGGGCTAGACTTAGATAGGGCGGAGTATGCAGCGCTGCACTTAAAACACTCTTACTACATAGGTGGGGATAGAGCAGGGCGTCTACTGGCAAGCAAACTTAGAGCTTCGTGTCAGCAGACAAAGATCCAATCACTTAAAGGGGGCGGTGGGGAGGAAATCACTGAGGATGAGGATATAGCACAAACATTTCGAGACTTTTACGCGGAATTGTATAAGGGGGACAACCTAATGGAACACCACATGACCTCATACCTGGAGAGCGTACACACGTCTAAGTTAACCACTGACCAAGCTGACTCTCTAGACGCCCCAATTCGGATCGAAGAAGTGATAGGGGCGATATCGCGCCTTAAGCCACTCAAGTCGCTAGGTCCTGATGGCTTCTCGGCGACTTTTTATAGAACATTCTGCCATCTCTTATCCCCTGTCCTGACTAGGCTATTTAATTCCTTCGGGGGTCCGGGTTCGGTTCCCGTCAACATGCTAACAGCGGCCATTGTGGTGCTACCTAAACCCTGGGAAGGACAAAACAATATGTGGGTCTTATCGCCCCATTTCCCTGCTCAATGTGGACCTAAAACTGTTCACAAGCATTTTAGCCACAAGACTGATGCCAGCCATAATTGAAACGGACCAAGCAGGATTTATCCAGCATCGCCAAAGTGGAGATAATACCAAACGGATTCTGCACTTGAATGATAAGGCCCACCAGACAAATCGAGACGCGATCTTACTAATGGTTGACGCTGAGAAGGCGTTCGACCGAGTAGACTGGGGATATCTGGCAAAAACAATGGCCCACTTTGGTTTGGGGGAACGCTTCAGATCCTGGGTGGGGAGCTGTTATAGCTCTCCTACAGCTTCGATTAGGGTGAATGGTGTCTCTTCCCGTTCTTTCTCTATTCAACGAGGGACCAGGCAGGGGTGCCTGTTGTCGCCCCTCCTGTTTGCCCTATACATTGAGCCGTTGACCCAAAGAGTAAGAGATAATCCTAACATCAAGGGCATTCCGTTCGGGGGGGAGAGACCACTCAATAAGTCTATATGCCGACAACATATTAGCATCTCTTGAGTCGCCAGAGAGATCGCTGCCAGCTTTTTTAGAAGAATTGGAGGCCTTCGGCAAGGCCTCGAGATTCCGGGTAAATGTAGGCAAATCGCAGGCACTCAGTCTATCTGGGACACCCAGGGGCTCGGCGATAGGGGGAAAGCGCTTTCCGGTGGCTCAAGCACTTGAATTAATACCATACCTGGGGATAGAGTTGGCCCCCAACATTAAGCAAACGGTCACGTTGAACTATGCCAAACTGACCGGACAAATTAGGAAGGAGCTGGATGGTTGGAGACACCATCGCCTTTCACTCCTAGGTCGTATAGCAGCCATCAAAATGTCAATCCTACCTAAAGCACTATACTTGTTCCAAACACTCCCGGTCTCTACGCCTCAAGGAACAATTGCGTCTTTCCAAAAGACATTCTCTACTTTGTCTGGGTGGGCACGCGACCGCGTATGCGCCGGTATTTGGGCTACCTGACTCCGGAAGATGGGGGGCTGGGGATCCCAAATTACATGGACTACTTTCGGGCAGCTCAGATGAGATATTTGGTAGAATGGAGCAGAGAGGAATTAGAAAAAAATAGCTGTTCCAAGATAGGGCTATAGCGGGACTCTCGCTGTGGAAGGTACCCTTTTTACAGAAAGCAGACAGGCTGCAGAGTCTACTTTGGTCACCCATCACAAAATCAGTGATGGAGGTGTGGGATAGGGTGGCCTCTAAACGAGAATTGACGACGTTCCCCTCCCTGATGACGCCACTATTTGAAAACAAGGAATTCTCCCCAGGAACTGAAAGTGAGGTGTTTGCGGTATGGCAAGCCACACCCTGCAAGGCGGCGGGACACATGTTTGACGTAGAGGGGATTATACCATTCACACAACTACGTCAGGACTACACACTGCCGGAGACGTAACGGTTCCGATATTTGCAATGCGGTACTAGTTGCTCCAACCTAGTATACACCCACAAGTCAGTAGAAAATTGACGAGATATGAAAAATGGTTAGTCACAAACAGCAATGATAAGAAATTGATCTCTGAACTCTATGCCATGCTTCACCTGCCTGCTCCTCCGCAACCCACACCTAGTCAGAAACGTTGGGCTAAGGAGATAGGGAGGGACCTATCAAGTAAGGAATGGGGAGAAATATACTACAGGGCCAGGCACACAGCGCGAAACGCATCCAGTACTGAGACCGCCACCAAAATAGTAGCGTATTGGTACCTGACGCCAATGCGCCTGATGCAGCGGTAATTTCACGGTAATTTCTCAATGCAAAACCTCATTTACCTCTATTTACCGCTGTAAAGATGTTGGGCCCTTGACACCATGTATTACCTTCAGGAGACTTTATATAAACATGAAAAATCAAAAATGCAATTAATATTTAAGCCAATAAAGAGAGTTGTGAGTATTTTAAAGGGTTTTATTTTCTAGTCAAAAGTTAAGGTTCTCTGACTCTTTATTCATTAGTCAAATATCAATCAGGTTACAGAATTGAAAAAATAGGAAAAATAGCATTAATACAGAACATATTACAGTCTGCATACGAGGCATTCCATGTAGGAAGAAAATGTGGCGCAAAATTGTCAGTCAGAAACTCTTAAAGAATTTCTAAGAAAAGAGTGAGTCTTGCACGGCTAATCAATAATTATTAATGGTAAAAATCTCCCATCAAGAGAAATAAATGCATAGGACAAATACATCTTTTCAACAGCAGTTAGTCAAAGCATGAAATTTAAAGCTTAGCACCTAAAATCTAAACTTGTTCTGATCCTCTCAGCTCTCTCTCTCTGCCTCGCTGTGCTGGTCTGTCTCTCTGTCTCAGGAGCTGCAAAATAGCCCCCACAGACGCAGCCCCTCCTTCTCTTTCCTCCCCGTCTCTGGGTCCAGCACAGAAGCTGGGCCTGGCCCTCAGGAAAAATGAGCAAAAAAGCCACCCCTCCCACTTGTAAGCCATATTTCAAGCAAAAGTCCACGTGCTTGGTCCTTGTAGCTGGTCCAATCAGAACTCCAAGACACATCGTCTCCCCATGGGCTGACTGGATACGTCATTAATCAGGCATGTTCCTCATTACATGACTTCACATCCTTTTACATTTTAAAAACAATTACATTTTTCTGTAACAAAAAGTATTAATTGTGAGTTTTTCTCTTCACTCCACTGTTTAAACAGGCTACAAAAAATAAAATAAAAATATGCAACATAGTGAAGGTCGAAGAGACGGAAACAGGAGGGCGTGATTTATTAACAAAGCCCTTTCATTGACAGTTGGTAGGGAAGAGGAGCACATTCCATTCTAATCTTCAAGGGCAAAAACTGCAGTAAGCTGAGTCTACTAAAGCAAACTGAAATCACGTGGTTTTCTACACCGCAAAAATGTGTGTTAATTCAGCACAAATATGCTAGTTCAAGATACTTTTTCTAAATTAATCTAAATTAAATATATATTTCTATAATGAGGTTAAATCTAAACTACACATTAAAACAACCATGATTAATTAAATGAGCATTGTTTTACATGATTTCATTTGCAGGCCTCTTTCATGTTTTCATTTGCATGCACCAAAATCTGCGTGCCATTTTAGAAATGCTGTCTGCAGCTTTTTGTCATATAATAATGCATACATTTTATAGGTGAAATCTGAGCTCCATCAATTCACCCTTTGATGATAACAAATCATGATACCTCAAATGATTTGTAAATTATCACACTTATTTATTTTCACAAGTGACATTTTTATTGCAAAAGCTGAGCATATAACAATTTTACTTCTATTTCTAAGGCAAACACAAGTCTGTAATCAGATCATATATAGCCAAGCTCAAAGTTTAGTGCAGAGTTTGTAAGTATCTTCTTGGAACTGTTAGTTTCTTCTAAAATAAGTAACTAAATAATAAAAAGAAAATTCAACAGAACAGTTCTCCTTTCTATTTCTTTTTTTTTTTTCCCCTCTTTTCTTCTTTTTCTTTCATCATTCAAAGATTCTTTTCTCTTCAGCTCTTTGACAGTTCTCATTTATTGTTTCAGCAATTCTTGGCTTCTTGTCACCAGCTTGTCATCAAGGTGGCTCATACAGTGTGGCATTCTGTACTTTTTCCATGCATTTTGACCACTCAGGTGCTGAGAAACTCTGACAGAGCACCATCAATTCTCTGCACTTTTCCAATCCAAGCCTTTCACTTTTATTTTCACTTTGATCAGATTCAAATGTTTCAGCTATAGGTGCAAATGATTTTTCAAGGGACCACTGCAATCTTTTTGGATACCCTTTCAGCCAGCTTTTTCCTATTTCCACTCGTAGGCCCACAGCACTAATTTCTTCTTCAGAGGCTGCACCTGACTTTTTCACCCTTTTGACACCGCTTTCATCTGAGTCAGTTTCCACTTTTTGCTTTTGCAGTGCCACTTGCTTTAGTGCTGCTTCAGACTCTGTGTGTTCCCTTACAGCTTGACTGACCCTCTTCTGTGGACTTTTGACCACTGCCGGCAATTTTTCTTGAAGAGGAGCTGTTTTATCCAAGGGACACGGGACCATACGTATGTGAGAGGCATGCACCCAATTTGGAAGGCCACCACATTTCACAACAGTCATTGCCAAGATCATTTGGAACAGGCCTTTCCATTTCACAGCATCTCTCAGATCAAAGTTGTTGCACCATCCATTATGCAGATCTTGTGTAGCAGCTGCAATCTGGTGAGAAACTGCACGCTGCACATCATCCAGACTTTCACAGCAATGGCTAGTGTTTTCATCAGTTGTTTTCACAAGTGCATTTGCATGTTCATTTTCAAGCCACTTCGGTGATGCTGAAACACAGTCTTTTGCAAAGTGTAACTCTGTGCTGTCTTTGAGTTGCTTTATTAGGCTTGAAACTTCAGGCTGATGGCTACAATCGAATCTTTGTCCAATCTGTGGTTCTACACACATCATCTTTGAGACCTCATTATGATCTGATTTCAGAGAAACTGGCAATCTATACCTGGGCATCAGTTTTTGCAATAACACATTTGAGACTAACAGGATACAATATTGTGCAACTGAATTAGCATTTCTCTTTCCCAGGACAACAGTGACTCCCAATTGAGAAATTATATTGCATGTTATGGTAAGGGCAATCAATTTCGAATTTTGGGCTGAGGTAACTACTGAAAGACATGAAGTTTTGACAACATAATGTATAGGAAGCACAGCATGTGCTGCTTTTAATGTGTCATTATTACCTTTCAAACATGGGCCATCTACAAAATGGACATTGTTGGGCTGAATCAGACGTTCATCCTTAAAGTCTGATATTGGTTTCAGGCAAAAATTCATGACATTTAAACATTTAGGTTCAGTTTGATCACAAAAATTTCATTTGCTGGCAGTAAGCTAAATACATTTGAATTTAGACATTTCTTGGTCACAGTATTTTCCCAAAACAACTCCACAAAGGAAGCAACCATTTCAATAATTGGAAATTCCATTATAAACTCACTCTTTTTATGACTGACATCTACCACAGCTACTAATTTGAGGCAGCTGGGCATTTCTGTGACGTTGGGGTCAACGGTCATTGGGAAATACGTCACAGACCTTTGAACACATTCATGTTTTTGAACAGGCACTGAGAGAGCGCAGCCCTCCCTCTCACTGCAAATTGGTGTATTTTCTTTTAAATAAACTTTCATTCCTAGTGCCGGGGCGCAACACTTTTTCTCTTTCAACTCTAGGAATGCTTTGGTGCAATTGTTGTCCAATGGAAGTGGATCAGACACATCCTTGTGTGTCAGCCTCAGTAAAGGCTTAGCCACTAGGGAAAGGTTTGGTAACCACTCTCTACAGCAGCTAATCATTCCCAAAAACATCCTGACTTCTTTCTGAATTTGAGGTGGATTCATCTGGTGAATTATTTCCACTCTTTCTGGTGACACCTTTCTAGCTCCCTTTCCAATTATGTGTCCCAGACATTCATTTTCTTTTTGACAGTACTCCTGACTATTACCATGCAATGGCACTGTGACATGAACTTGACAAAAATCAATAACAGTAAGCCATTCTTCAGCACATGGAATGTGAAAAAATATATTGGCTGGATTCGGTACCACAGGACAACATGGAAAAGTTATGCTATTAATCTCCTGCACTAATCTGTTCTTTTCATTTAGTTTCTGTGAACCTGTGATCAGAAAGTTACATAAACTTCCAATCAATTCCATGAAAAATCTTTTACTCAGTTTATCTCCAATTATGGGTAAAATTTCTGCAACTGATGGTGTTCTTGAATACATGTCATCTGGTTCTAATTTCAATAAGACATGTTCTGCACATTTTATTAATCTGACATCTTTCCCTGTGAACTCCCTTACTTCTGTGTTTATTATTTCTTTCAAATCAGAAGGTAATTTTTCAACTCTCTTTTCTGAAAACAATGCTACAGCTGTCTCTTTTTGGGCCATTTTAAAATGTGCATCCTCATCAGGAATCTGAAAATTAACATTATCTGGTGTACAGTAATCTGTGCTGTTTAGTTTGTAAAATAATTGTTTTCCTGCCAAGCCTGTATCACAAACAACAAATTGGTAATTTTCCTCAAATGGGCCTATTTTTGGTGCAAATTCTTCTAAAACTGGGTTTGTAATTTCTCCTTCTAAAATTCCTACAACTAAGGGGCCGATTCCGATCTCGGCCGGTAGTGCTCCGAATCGGATTCGGATTCACCGGATCCGATTCGGAGCCCTGTTTCCCGACCGAATCGTACGCGGGTCCGGCCGAGCGAGTACGATGCAAGCACCCGCGAAATCGCCGACCGACTCGAACGCGGCTTCAACACGCTCCGACCGACTCGCATGGACACGACTCGCACCGCGCTATGGAGACGTTTCCCGGCCGGGTAAGTACGATGCGCGCCGTGAGCAGTCCGATCGACTCGCGCCGTCCGGCTCGACAAAGCTGTCGGAGCCGGACTTTGGGGGTCCGCGTCGGACCCCCCTGTACGCGTAGGCGCGCGAGTCGCACACAGGGGTGACCCATGGGTCCCCCTACCTGTGCATGTACGCCACGATGCGCATGGACGCGTACACGCTGTAGGGGGCGCCCTTGTCCGCCTCGCACCCATTGGAGTCAATGGGAGCCCGCGTACGCGTTGTACGACAGGCTCCCATTGACTTCAATGGGAGTCCGACCGAATCGAGTCCGATTGCATGCGTGCGCATCGTACTCGTTCGGTCGGACTGCTAGGGTCCGATTCGGTCGGAATTCTCTCCGGGTCCGGCTCGGTCGGAGAGAATTCCGGCCCGAATCGGAATCGGCCCCTAAGTCTGGATCTTCCACTGCTTTCATAATGGACTTGGTAAATTCAGAATTGTTAGGGTCAAAACTCTCATTTTCAAATATAGCAACCTGTTGAACTGGGTTCTGATTTTGTTTCTGAAAATAATTCACATTTGCTCTGGACAACTTATTTAAATTAATTTTAGCATTTTCCATATTTTGTGGGACCATTTGGGCTTGAAAAACTCCTGCCATTGGTACCTGTTTCTGAACTGATATTTGCATTTGCTTGGCTGACACATCTTGCACCTGCATTTCTCTCTGTGTTTGTACATTTCCAACTGCTGCATCATGTTTAAATTTAAATTTCTTCTTCCAATGCTCAAATCTGTTATAAAGATGGCAAAAGGACACCCTTTCCAGCAGTACAACATCCATACCTGAATGTGCACAGACCAAAACACCTTTACTTCCATCCTGTGTTCTTTTAATCTGTACCCAATCAACATCCTTTGCTGGCACTCTGCCCTTCAGGAAAGTAATCACTGCTACGTTTTTCTCAATAACAACAGAAAATGATGGTGCATTCATGCAAACCCTTTTCATTGTCTCCTCACCTGGCCTTTGCACAGCAACTTTATATTTAAACCACAATTCAGTCTGCATGGCAATGTCAAAGAACATTTGCAAATTAATGCACAACTCCTTTAAAATTTCAACAAATCCATCAACTTGTGTGTACCACAGCATAAGTTTGTCTCTCAATTGTGGGAATGTGTTCAGAAATGCTGCAAGTTCACTTTTGTTCCGTGGCACAAGAACATGCACTTCTCCCACCTTTTCTCTCAATGAGTAAGCAAAAGCTTCTCCCTCATCCTGTTTATTATTTTCCCTAACAAGGTCTGGTGGTTTCTTTTTCTTCTCATGTTTTCTTGCCCACTTGTCTCCTAATTTCTCAAACCCATTGCATTAAAAAATATATTTCATTTCTGCAATGTGCAATTGCATTCCTGAAGAACACATTGTCTCATTTGCCTCATCATTCATATGTACCCTGAAACTTTTCTGAAATGGAAAACTTCCTGAAACATTAATTTTATATTTTTGAGCCAAATCGGTCAGTCTACCATGTGTAGTTACTGCACATGTATTTGTTTCCTTACTCAGGGAAATTAATTCTTTTTCCTGACACTGGTTCACATTTTCATGATTTGAACAGCAGGGACTGTTAATTTCTTCATGTTCAAATGTTGAATTGAAAACACTAAGGGGTCGATTCCGATTCGGGCCGGAAAAAGCACCGACCGACTCGGATCCGGAAAAAATACCGACCGACACGTACCCGTGGCGCACGACACGCCAAGTACGATGCAAGGCGCGAAAAATCCGACCGACACGTACCGAAACAAAGTCGACCGACCGAGCCGCACGGAAAGCAGCAATCCGGCCGGAAAAACACGCGAATCCAACCGACCGACACGCACCCGGAACAAATCCGACCGAAACGTACACGCGAACTCCAAACCGCAAAGTACGATGCAAGGCGCGAAAACCACGAGCGAGTCGGACGGAGGACAAGCCGTACGACCGACACGCATACAAAACCGAGCCGAAGCAACACAATACACCGCGACCGACGCGTACGCAGCATAGAAAACTGCACAAACACAGCGTGAACGAAACGGAGAACACCGTACGAGACCAATGCAGGGTCCGACTCGGTCACAAGAACGTTTCCAACATACACAGACAGTACAAAGGAAAATTCACCCAAAAAAAGGCCAAACAAGCAATTACCAAGCCAATAAATACTGGGGGTGGGGACAGAGAACAAAGACACACCCACAACTCCACCTATATAAAGGACACAAATCACTACCATGAGCCTTTGCAAAGGCCATTCCACTGCCAGCACCCAAGAGAAAGCAACCACACACCCACAGCTCATCCCTCACACAAGCCACACACCATCAGCACACCAACAAATACCTACCTCACATACACCCAGCAAAACACACACTCACACACCCTCACCTGCACACCAACACACACATCACCCACCATCACCACCCATCACCATGCCCCCCAAGAAGAATCCCAAGTTCCTAGATAGTGAATTGGAAGTCATGGTAGACGAGATCCTCAGGGTGGAGCCACAGCTGTTTGGCACATTGGTCCAACAGACCCCCATGTCGCAGAAAACCAAGATGTGGGAGAGGATCATCAACAGGGTGAACGCCCAATCACCATGTCGGCGCACAAAGACCGACATCCAGAACAGGTGGTATGACGTGCGCAGGAGGGTACGGAAAATGCTGAAGCAAGACTACATCAACAGCCAACACACCGGCAGTGGCCCTCCTGCCAAGCCAATATACCTCAGGCCCTGGGAGGAGAAGGTGCGGGCCATCCTTCCGCCAGTGAGTGTATATGGACTAGAGGACATCCCAGAGCCTGGTGAGTACACAACAAATGTACACAATATACTGCCACAAAACACACACACATCACTGTCAAGGGGAGAGTCAAACCATGCACTCATAGCAATTACACAGCAACCAGAACAGAATCATCCCAAAATGTGTATGTCAGTCAGATAAACACAACACATACCATCAAAAAAGTCACATCCAACTGTGCCATCACATGTACAAACAACTACAACTACAGCTAGGCAGTGGCACAAATAGAACCAACAAACACATCCAGACATGTAGCCACCACAACAACACCAACACACAGTGAAGAACACTCAAAGGAAGGAATTCTGTGTATGCTGGCCAAGTCAGTGTAGCCAATAGCATCATGGGAGTCGCAGTCACACATATTGCCCCCCCACAACTGCCCCATCAACACCACCATGAACCATGCGCACATCACAGGGAGTGGAGAAGGACTCACAAGATGGCTGACACTGGCTACTGCTGTGGGGAGCACAAGGCCCTGCTGGCAAATGTGCACCAACAAACAGCAGGACACCACTGACTGACATACTGAGAGACAACTTACACTCCCTGCAATGCAAGCACGTTCCATGGTGGGATATCTGGCTGGCTGGGTGGGAAGGGGGACTTGCAGCACTGACTATAGTCACAAGCACCTCCCCTCACACCCCCCCAACACAAACTCCACAGTACCCACCTGGTAGAATGCAATGCCCTCCATCCTAACACAAGATCCCACAAAGAACCACCACCCTGGGTTATGTTGTGTGAAGCACAGGGACACTCTTGGGACTCTTAGCCAAACAACTGCCAGGACAACACTCCCAGCCATCCTGTCAGCACAGCCAGCCCACCCCACAGGGAAGCAGAGTCAAAAGGAAGTAAGCATGGGCATGCTGGGAAGGGGGTGGAGGCAATAGCATGATGGGAGTCGTAGTCACTGATATTGGTCACCCCCACAACTGTCCCATCAACACCACCCTGAACCATGCTCACATCACAGGGAGTGGAGAAGGACTCACAAGATGGCTGACACTGGCTACTGCTGTGGGGAGCACAAGGCCCTGCTGGCAACTGTGCACCAACAAACAGCAGGACACCACTGACTGACATCCTGAGAGACAACTTACACTCCCTGCAACGCAAGCACGTTCCATGGTGGGATAACTGACTGGCTGGGTGGGTGGGAAGGAGGTCCGGCTGCCAACCAAACACAACCAATGCAGACCATGTTCACACCCCAGAAAATACATAGAAATGCCCAAATAATGCAGGACAATGTGCCACACCAATATCAACCCCTGACTGTGACGACTCAGGACAATGCAATGTACAGGCCCGCACCCAGAGGCACAGTCACAACTGTCATGTGTGTCAACCATTGATGCCTGCAGAAACATGACATACATTGTTTGTGTCTCCCAAAAACAGGTGATGATGGGGACACAGCAGCAGACGCTGAGGAGTCCCAGTCCCAGGCTCAAGAGGATGCCGAGCTCACTGGCGTCGTACAGCCTCTGTCCTCCTCGGACGATGAAGAACAACCTGGCACATCCGGTGCAAGTCAACATGCAGCACCAGCAGGACCACCAGCTGCAGCACCAGCAGGACCACCAGCTGCACCCCCTGCACCCACCCCTCCAACGACTGTCACCACGAATACCATCCCTGCCGACATGGACAGAATAAGGAGCAACACCAGCACAGTGACCCTGGACCAACCTGGGGCCATGGACACCACCACCACCACCAACCCCCAAGGTGGACCAGGGTCAACTGTGCGTGCCACTGCACGCACTGCACATGTCAGCAGGAGGGGTGGGAGACAGAGGTCGCTGCTTGCAGACGTTGCTGGTGTGCATGATGACCCACAACTGGTACGCATAGCTGATGCGTACCAGTCCAGCACCGGAGAGCTCAGCCAGGTAGTGGGGCTCCTCAGAGACATTAAACAGCAGCAGGCTGCCCATCATGCCCGCTTGGACTCCCACATGTCCCACGTGGAGTCACACATGTCCCGTGTGGACTCACACATGTCCCGCGTGGAGTCCAAGTGGGATGCACTGCATGAGATGACGGCGGTGCACAGGGACATTTTACAATGCCTCCGCCAGATGAACAGCAACCAGTCCACACCTCCCTGTGTGCCGACAACATCTGGTGCTGAACAAACTGCAACTGCCACAGGGAGGGAGGATGACTCTGGCGGAGAGTCCCCTGCACCGCAGCAGCCTGTACTTGAGGGGCCCCCCCCAAAGAAGAGGGGTCGTCCGAGGAGGGAAAAGTGAGAGGCCGATGGCCAAGCGCAACTCCCAGGAAGCCTGAACCTGTTCTGGATGTTCGCCTTTGTGCACAGACTGTTCACCCTGTTGACGGCAACACTACTCCCACACATTGCATGGGGAGTACAAGTTGGACCAATGTGTCAGACAACTGTGGCCCGATACTGGGGATCCTGTCTACCCGGACTTTCAATTCACCTAGGAACTTGGGATTGCAAGATTCATGTACAGCACAACCCATCCTATGCACTATTAACACAAAGGTATCACAATAAACACACCAATACACCATACTTGCCTCTGTCGTGATTCCAACGTGGGTGCTGTTATGGGGATGATGAACTGCAAAATTACACTGTGTATGCGAACTGCAACAGCAAGGACAACACAGGCATGTGAGTACAGGCAACGTGACACACATGAGGGAGACACACCACCAGGGCTACACGACACATACACACCTAGGCTATCTGACTCATTGCCTACACTGATGTTGCCAGGGAAGACGGTGCAATGCACAGACACCACACCCATTCCCAGTTGTAGTCAAGTAGCCCACAGGTGCAGTAAGCAAATGGCAGTCAAATGTGTGACCACAGACAACGCACATCACAAAGTGAAGCACAGGTTTATTACACAGTTGCAACATGCCGTAACCACTACAGATGCAAGGTAACCCCACCTGGCAGCGGGCACACAGTCAACAACTGTAGACGGAAGGAAGTCCATGGGTGTGGCGCACATCACCTGTAGGGACACAACAGCTACCAGCCTGGATGTGCAATCACGTCGTCGGTGGACACAGTTGACCAAACGAATCTGAAAGTACCCTGTGAAGGACAGAAATGACACAGTCAAAAGCAATGGAGTACAGGACAGAACAGCAAAACACATGCACAATACATGTTACAAGATACCCACCCAGAACCAAGTTAGCATGTCAACACTGTTGGGGAGTACAGCCCACCTGTCACCACACATCGCAACACACATCCAGTCAAGTGGCCCATGGACACACTCCCACAGCACCAGAGCACCACCCACACATCATGCCAACTCACATCATTGACATGACACCTCAGGATACTCACATTCAGCTGAAGAAGTTGGTGATGAGCTGTGTGCGGACATCACCATCACCATCATCATCATCATCGTCACTGGCATCGTGGTCCAGGCCAGGATCCTCCACAGGTGGCGGATGTTGGTCATTGTCATCCTGGATGAGAGGCAACTCCTTCCGCACTGCCAGGTTGTGGAGCATGCAGCAGACGATGATAATCTTGCACACTTTCGCAGGGGCATATGGGAGGGACCCTCCGGTCTTGTCCAGGCAGCGGAAGCGGCTCTTCAGGAGACCAAAGGTCCGCTCAATCACTCTCCTGGTCCGACCATGTGCCTCATTGTAGCGCATCTGGGTAGGTGTCACAGGGTTCCTGAGGGGTGTCAGCAACCACGGCATGTTGGGGTATCCCGAGTCACCTACGGACAGACAAGTGCACATTAGCTGACTTGGAAAAGTGGGCAGAATACTACAGATCAGATCACACACAATGGCACAAAGTCAGTACACACCGACAAGCCAGGCACGCTGGTTCTGCATCTGTGCCATCATCCTGGGGATGCGACTACTCCTCATCACAAAGGCATCGTGTGCTGAACCAGGGAAACGGGCACACACGTGTGTGATGGTCATGTCTGCAAGACACACCACCAGTGCATTGACCGAGTGGTAGTGCTTGCGGTTCCTGTAGGCCTGCTCCTGGGCCTGTGGTGGTACCAAAGCCACATGTGTCCCATCAATGGAGCCAATTACATGCGGCATCCTCCCCAGGGCATAAAAGTCACTCTTCACGTCAGTGAGTCGTCGCAGTCTAGGGAAATAGATGTACCGGTTCAGGAAGAGCAACATTGCCGCCAAAACATCGCGGAGCACACGGCTGAACATGGTCTGTGACATCCCACCAGCAGTCGCCACAGTATGTTGGAAGGTACCAGTGGCAAAGAAGTGTAGGGCTGCCATCACCTTCACCTTGGGGGTCAGCGCTGTAGGATACGGCCGGCCAGGCTGCAAATGTGGGGACAACTGCACTGCCAAATCCTCAATCAGCTGCCTGGTGAAGCGGTACCGTCGGATGCTGTCCCGTTCCACCATCGTTGCCAGGTCTGGGAATGGCCGATGGACAGCAGGAGCCCTGCAGTGCAGAGGAGAAGTAAGCAAGATTGTCAGTCACCCCACATATGCGGCATTGAACACACTCAAGATCCCAACATACATCATTATGAGGCACACCTACATGAAGTGTGCAGTACCGGAAGGACATGTATGGTACATACATGGCCAACATCTGTCAACACGGTCCAACAGGTGGCATCAATTAGTCCCAGGTTGGCCCATTGGATATCATGAGGCCGTGTCACAGTTCCCATCTCCTGCTGCCGTGTCACAATAACCCCCCCCACAGGGACATGTGAGGACAGATGTGCCCCAAGCACCACAGCTCAACGACAGGTACATTCCCAGGGACCCTGTAATGCCACATGGACACTGGCATTACATGGAGTATCATGTATACACCACAGCAAAACAACCATGACCCCCACAGGTAGTGGCCCCACTTGCCACGGCAGGACAGACATGGACGTCTGTGACACACACACACAACATCAGAGTCCATGCACACACAACGTGGATGTGGAGACTGTCTCCCATTGTGCACATGAAATCAGAGACATTGTAAACACCACATGCACAAAGACTGTGGAGGACCATCACTATTGTGCCACTGGGACACCCTGGCTCAAACATACCGTCCCACATGGGACTCACGGGGTATGTGACATGACATACACATACACCACTGTGAAATGTGACCATGGCACATGCACAGATATGAACAGTTGCACATCACAGTGGTCACGTACACGTAACACCCAGGATCCTGTACCCATGAACACGTGCACAGCCTGGGGGTGGCTGCCCACAGGTGACACCCACAGGACAACATGTACATCAACATACACACAATAGGAAATGCAGCCTTACATGCCTTATGATAAAGTTTGGACAGGCTGCCGTGATGTAGGTGTGCCCCTCACTCCCTGGGAGCTATCTGTGGCTGGCATATGTCCATCTGAGACAGGCATGCTGACATATGCCAGTCACATGTACAGTGATGCGTTGAACAGCAATGGACCGATCGGTGCCTCCGGCCGGCCCATTGCTTTCAATGTGTGCGGGTACGCGTTGTACCCCTGTGCGCGTTGAACAGCAATGGACCGATCGGTGCCTCCGGCCGGCCCATTGCTTTCAATGTGTGCGAGTACGCGTTGTACCCTGTGCACGTTGAACTGCAATGGACCGATCGGTGCCTCCGGCCGGCCCATTGCTTTCAATGTGTGCGGGTACGCGTTGTACCCCTGTGCGCGTTGAACAGCAATGGACCGATCGATGCCTCCGGCCGGCCCATTGCTTTCAATGTGTGCGGGTACGCGTTGTACCCCTGTGCGCGTTGAACAGCAATGGACCGATCGGTGCCTCCGGCCGGCCCATTGCTTTCAATGTGTGCGAGTACGCCGTTGTACCCGTGCGCGTTGAACAGCAATGGACCGATCGGTGCCTCCGGCCGGCCCATTGCTTTCAATGTGTGCGGGTACGCGTTGTACCCCTGTGCGCGTTGAACAGCAATGGACCGATCGGTGCCTCCGGCCGGCCCATTGCTTTCAATGTGTGCGGGTACGCGTTGTACCCCTGTGCGCGTTGAACAGCAATGGACCGATCGGTGCCTCCGGCCGGCCCATTGCTTTCAATGTGTGCGGGTACGCATTGTACCCCTGTGCGCGTTGAACTGCAATGGACCGATCGGTGCACACCCATTGACAATGGGCTTGCCTGGCAACGGACGCGTTTTCGGATTTCGAACGAGTCGGTTGCTGGAAATTCAGTTGGTCACCCACAACAATGTTGCAAAATCATGTATGTCATGAAGTTGAAGATTTGAAGGATGCTGTGGGCGTGTTTTGGTGCTGCTATTCCATGGATTGGCCAGATTCAGAAGATGCAAACGACTTGGACCTATCACTTTGGACACAAGGGACAGTATCTGCCTCTCCAGCACATATATATTGCTGGCTGTTCCCCTGAGAGCCCACTTGCCTGCACTACATGCTCCAAGACGACATCTGCCACTGCACTGCTGCTGTCTCTGCCCCTCTGGACCCTGCAATGGCACGTACTGTGGAGAGAGCCCCAGCCTTCAGCCTTGAAGAGAACCAGGCCCTGCTGGACAGCCTACTTCCACAGTACAGCAAGCTGTATGGGACACCAGGGGAGCAGGTGAGTGTTCTGTGCACTGCCTTTCTGAATGTGCATTTTGTCTGACTAGCAAGGCTGAGAGTCTGCACGCCACTGGCTAGCAGGCTCACTGAGTAGTTGTCACCCCCATAGTGTGTAGTGACTTGCACTGGACAGGTATGGTGCAGTGACAGTGCATTTGAACATGGTTTTACTTCCCATGCAATGATACCATGTAGTGACGTCTGGCAAACTGTCCATGGTCAGCTTTGCACTGCCTGTGTACATCATGTGCCCCTGTGATTGAGACATGTATATATAACTGTGTCATGCACGGATATGTTGCATGTGTGGTAATGGCCTTTTCACTTTGTCATCCTGACAGGTTAATGCCCATCGGAAGCAGGAAATCTGGAAGGACATCGTCCGGGCTGTCCGGTCCGTGGGGGTCTACAAGCGCCGGATCCGCAACTGCCAGAAGAGGTGGCAGGACCTTCGGGGCTGGACCCGGATGATTGCACGGGTCCAGCTGAAGCTGTCGCCTCCTCGCAGGAGGGGCGGAACACGGACCCTGACCCCCCACATGCTCCAGATCCTGGCGGTGGTCTTTCCAGACCTGGATGGGCAGCTGAAGGCCAGACAGCAGCAAGGAGGGGGTGAGTCAAAGACTGCACTGTGAACTCTGTATTACATGCTTTGTGCCCTCCTCTGGCCTGGTTCAACTGCCACAGTGCAGCAGTCATGTTGTCCAGGACCCATGTCCCTCTATTGTGCACTGCCCACTGCTCATCTGATACCCAGGTGTGGCCCTTACAGTCAGGGAATTGTGTCACTTGGGACTGTGTCCTTGCAGTTTGCTTCACTAAAGGTGGGGGACAGCATCTGTTTCCCTAACTCTGTTGTGGGCATCATGGGTGGGTCCATTGTTCACACAACGCCTGGGTTTGGACATGTGATCTGCGTGTTGCTTTGATATGCGGTCCACTTGCTGAGCCGAGCCACCACATGTGCCTGGGGTATGTGGCACACGCCCATGCAGCGGGTGGGAACAATGTTTGTGCCCCAGGAGTGTGCAGATTACGTGTGTCACACATACATAGCCAGCTATCCACTGTCCAGGGCACATCCCTCATTCATGTGGAGCAGGACAGTCATGCCTACTCCAGGCCATGCAATGCACTCTGTACTCCCACTCCCGTGTATCAGCTGACACATTGTGCACAGTGATTTGACCCCTCCGGTGTCTGCCTCTGTGTCAGTGTGCTGTGGATTAGTTGCCAGGACTGCTGGGGTGTTTCTTGGTAGGGGCTCAGCATGCCCCTGGAGATGTGACCATAGGAGACGATACTTGTGTGTCACATAGGTGTTTGATCAGCTGCCCGTGCAGACTGGGGTATGCGAATGTGATGTTCAGGCAGCTGTTCCCCATTCACAGCAAATTGTGAGGGGCTCAGGTTCAGAGGGTAGTGTCACAGGTCTCCCATATGTCCAATAGGTGTGACCTGGACAGATGAGGGTTGAGATGATGTGTTGTGTGGGGGATGTACATGTGCACTTGTGCAGCTCCAGGACTTGCATTCCCCATGACCTACTATTGTGACACAGTGCATAGTGTTGTTGTCTGGCTGCCAAGTCATACATCACTGAGACAGTGATGTATGACTTAACAGTCATGCCTCTGCCATGGCATGTGTCAACTTATTTGTGGTCCTGCAGGGGAGTGACATGTGCTACATGCACACCATAGTGGCGCTGGCTATCAGGACATGGGTGCATCATGGTGTCTGTCGCTGGTATGCATCACATGCATTTCCTATTTGACTCTGGGCATCCCTTTCATCCGGAAACCTGTACTCACTCAGTGGCAAGAGCTGTGATGTGTCCACACCGTGTCCTCTGCACTGTCCAACTACTGTGTACTTGGTGCATGTGTCCACACTGGGGTGTTGCTATCCAACAGACACCAGACATGGTTGGCCTCAGACTGACAATTGGCTTCTCCTGTTCAGTTAGGGCACTTTTAGCAGTGTACAACTAATGATGCCAGGGCTTGCTCTGTAATGTGCTGTGCTCACAGTGGTGTGTGCGTTTGGTGCAGGTGACTGATGTCTGTCTGTTTCCCCATTGTTTGCAGATACATCCACGGCCACGGAAGGGGACAGCTCCACGGACCAGGAGGAGCCGGAGAGCCAGACTGGGTCAGCAGCTGAGGAGTGGTCGGAGGGACCCAGTGGCACGGAGGGCGAGGGGAGCCACACCGAGGAGTCCTCAGCACCATCCACCTCAGCTGAGGACCAGAGCAACTCGGAGGATGACTCCCTTATGGAGGCGGGTGTCAGCAGCCACCACATCCCAGCTAGTGTTGCTGTCCCCGCCATCACCAGCACCACCACCGCCCTCCCATCGGCTCCCATTCCCCAGGTCCGTGGAGGCTCCCATGTTCGGGAGCGTGTCTCCTTTGGGCCAGGCACCGCACCCCCTGCCCCTGTGTCCCCTGCTGCCCTGAGTGAGGAGTCTGTGTACCTCCTTCGCCAGCTCCATGTAGGGCAGACAGCCATGCTGAGTGTCCTCCATGCGCACACCGCACTGTTGACTCAGCTGGTGTCGTTCATGGAGGGCATCTCATCGGGCATGTCTGACCTACAGAGGGGCAACAGGTCCATGGACTCCTCCCTGACGGCAGCAGTGTCCCTCCTCAGACAGTCCCTCACCCCTCCTGCCTCTGCTCCATCCACACTCCCCAGCACCTTGCCCGTCCGAAGCACACACACACCGGCACAGGCACACACACATCCAGCACACAGACACACACGCCACAAACTAAACGCACACGCACGCACAGTCAGGGGACTGAAACCAGACTCACAGGGGATGGGGCCCTGGTACACACACACGCATCCACGGGCACTGCGCAGTCCTCAGTTGCCTCTCCTCCAAAGCACCCTCCCTTGCCTCACCTGCAACCCCAAAGACCCAGCGCCTCTTCCTCAGTGACCTCGGCCTCTTCCCCTCCGATCCAGCTGCCCCAGCATCCAGGGGGAAGAGGAAGCCCCCCACACGGAGCAGAGTGCCCCTCGCCCCCGGACACCCTCCCACAGGCGCAGACAGACTGAGGCCCCCACCCGCAAGTCCCCCGGAGTGGTAAGAGCAAGACCCCGCCGCCGCCCTGCAGCTCAAGCACCAGGTCACCTTCCTCCATCCCTCAGGCCCCCACTCCACAGGTGCCCCCACCACACCCTGCCCCAGGTTCCCCCACCCACAGATATACCATCCCCAAGAGGCTCCGGCCTTCTCCCCTGCCACTTGCTCTCCCGGCACCACACCCCCGCTGCGCTTGTCTGTGCCACTGATGTGGTGAGGGTGTCCTCTCCCTCTGTCCAGCCCACCTTGCCTGTTCCCCATTCTCCTCCCCTGGTGGTAGGCACTGCAGTGGAGTCCACTACCACCCTGTCTGACTTGGGCACTGCAGTGGCGGACCTGTCCACTCCATCTGCAGGGTCCACTGCAGTCGTGCCGGCACCCACAACATCTGAGCCATGCCCCCAGTTGTGCCGGCACACACAATGTCAGACACCTCCACTGCAGTTGTCAGTGGCTCTCCAGCACCCACCACCCCTTCCCTGCTTCCTCCTGGTGAGCCCTGATCCTGTCCCTGCGGTGCCTGGCCTACCCCCCGGTTGCCCCTCCTAGTGGATTGTCCCTGGTTTTGTGCAGGCATGTGTAGGGTGGCATCTGCCACTGTCACCCACTTGTGACTTTGTTGATGGACTGGCCATTGGCCTTTGTTTATGTTCTACCGGACTTCTACTTTTAATGCCACATATGCTGAATAAAGCAACTTTCTGTTCTCTAGTGCTTTTGCTTCTGATGTACATGATGTTGATGATGCTAACCATGCCCTTGCTGCAGTGATGGTGATATTTGGTCTCATGATAATGAAGTGTTACTGTGCAGGAACCCATGTGGTCCAGGGGTTATGTGTCCTATCCTGTGGTGTATCCATGTCATCCATAGCAGCATCTGAGGGTGTCATGTGTTCAGTATTTGGCAATGAGATTTCCTACTTAGATTGGCAACTTCACATCTGTGGCTTCCACCCCTGCACATCTGTTGTGCCTGCCATTGTTCTATTCGTCTACTTCCCTGACCGTGTGGCCATCTCCAGTGAACATGCAGGTTTGGGCATCAATGGGGAAGGACTCATCTGTGTTGTCAGTGCAACATTGCTATACAAGTGTGTTGGATCTGTGCTGATGATTCCGTTGGCACTTCCATGACCAGGCTGATGGGACGGGAGCCCTCATTTGTTGCTAATTGTTGATTGTGTGTCCCATTGCTGCCATGGTATGGTATCTGTTCGCCTCACATCTGCAGTCTCCACAGGGTATCTGCATGTGTGTGCCCATTGGTGCAAATATGTGGGTCTGCATTCGGATGGTCACTTCTGTCATTGTGTCATTGATGATTGTTGACGGTGTCAGCCCCCATGGGTGTTGTTTGTCTGCACATGGCCAAAGTTATGTCTTATTTGCACTGCAGGATTTGGCTCCCCCAATTTATGTTGCAATGGGACACATACACTACTTTGCCACTGATGTGTTTGTTGTTCTGTGACCAGGAATCATCCATGCAGTTTGGCAGTTGCACCTCTTACTTTGTCAACACTTGCCTTTTGGTCACTGTGATGATGGGGGTTTGGACCCCATTGCCACAATGTTCGAAATGTGCTTCAGCTATGGACCCCACACTTACCTTTTGGTCACTGTGATGATGGGGGTTTGGACCCCATTGCCACAATGTTCGAAATGTGCTGCAGCTATGGACCCCACACTTACCTTTTGGTCACTGTGATGATGGGGGTTTGGACCCCATTGCCACAATGTTCGAAATGTGCTACAGCTATGGACCCCACACTTACATTTTGGTCACTGTGATGATGGGGGTTTGGACCCCATTGCCACAATGTTCGAAATGTGCTTCAGCTATGGACCCCACACTTACATTTTGGTCACTGTGATGATGGGGGTTTTGGACCCCATTGCCACAATGGTCATGGCCTGCTTGCATTGTGGGTGCCACACACATATATGTGTGGCACATGTGCTAGGGGGTCACATTGTATGTTCAAAGTCATGTTCGGTGTTGTAGGCATTTGACACAGTCTACACACGCTTGTCATGGTGTTGGGGGATGTCTTCTTCTTGCATTCCCTAGGTTGTGGTGTGCTGGTTGTGTCATGCATTGTCCATCCTATGAGTGGGGGTGGTAGTAGTGGTAGGCATCCTGCCCCCCTGGGTGAGGGTGGTAGTAGTGGTGGGCATCCTGCCCCCTGGGTGAGGGTGGTAGTAGTGGTAGGCATCCTGCCCCCTGGGTGAGGGTGGTAGTAGTGGTAGGCATCCTGCCCCCCTGGGTGAGGGTGGTAGTAGTGGTAAGCATCCTGCCCCCTGGCTAAGGGTGGTAGTAGTGGTAGGCATCCTGCCCCCCTGGGTGAGGGTGGTAGTAGTGGTAGGCATCCTGCCCCCCTGGGTGAGGGTGGTAGTAGTGGTAGGCATCCTGCCCCCTGGGTGAGGGTGGTAGTAGTGGTGGGCATCCTGCCCCCCTGGGTGAGGGTGGTAGTAGTGGTAGGTATCCTGCCCCCCCTGGGTAAGGGTGGTAGTAGTGGTAGGCATCCTGCCCACCCTGGCTGAGGGTGGTAGTAGTGGTAGGCATCCTGCCCCCCCTGGGTGAGGGTGGTAGTAGTGGTAAGCATCCTGCCCCCTGGCTAAGGCTGGTAGTAGTGGTAGGCATCCTGCCCCCCCTGGGTGAGGGTGGTAGTAGTGGTAGGCATCCTGCCCCCCTGGGTGAGGGTGGTAGTAGTGGTGGGCATCCTGCCCCCTGGGTGAGGGTGGTAGTAGTGGTAGGCATCCTGCCCCCCTGGGTGAGGGTGGTAGTAGTGGTGGGCATCCTGCCCCCTGGGTGAGGGTGGTAGTAGTGGTAGGTATCCTGCCCCCTGGGTAAGGGTGGTAGTAGTGGTGGGCATCCTGCCCCCTGGGTGAGGGTGGTAGTAGTGGTAGGTATCCTGCCCCCTGGGTAAGGGTGGTAGTAGTGGTAGGCATCCTGCCCACCCTGGGTAAGGGTGGTAGTAGTGGTAGGCATCCTGCCCCCCTGGCTGAGGGTGGTAGTAGTGGTAGGCATCCTGCCCCCTGGGTGAGGGTGGTAGTAGTGGTAGGCATCCTGCCCCCTGGGTGAGGGTGGTAGTAGTGGTGGGCATCCTGCCCCCTGGGTGAGGGTGGTAGTAGTGGTAGGCATCCTGCCCCCTGGGTGAGGGTGGTAGTAGTGGTGGGCATCCTGCCCCCTGGGTGAGGGTGGTAGTAGTGGTAGGCATCCTGCCCCCTGGGTGAGGGTGGTAGTAGTGGTAGGCATCCTGCCCCCCTGGGTGAGGGTGGTAGTAGTGGTAAGCATCCTGCCCCCTGGCTAAGGGTGGTAGTAGTGGTAGGCATCCTGCCCCCTGGGTGAGGGTGGTAGTAGTGGTAGGCATCCTGCCCCCCTGGGTGAGGGTGGTAGTAGTGGTAAGCATCCTGCCCCCTGGCTAAGGGTGGTAGTAGTGGTAGGCATCCTGCCCCCCTGGGTGAGGGTGGTAGTAGTGGTAGGCATCCTGCCCCCTGGCTAAGGGTGGTAGTAGTGGTAGGCATCCTGCCCCCCTGGGTGAGGGTGGTAGTAGTGGTAGGCATCCTGCCCCCTGGGTGAGGGTGGTAGTAGTGGTGGGCATCCTGCCCCCTGGGTGAGGGTGGTAGTGGTGGGCATCCTGCCCCCTGGGTGAGGGTGGTAGTAGTGGTAGGTATCCTGCCCCCCTGGGTAAGGGTGGTAGTAGTGGTAGGCATCCTGCCCACCCTGGGTAAGGGTGGTAGTAGTGGTAGGCATCCTGCCCCCCTGGGTGAGGGTGGTAGTAGTGGTAGGCATGCTGCCCCCTGGGTGAGGGTGGTAGTAGTGGTGGGCATCCTGCCCCCTGGGTGAGGGTGGTAGTAGTGGTAGGCATCCTGCCCCCCTGGGTGAGGGTGGTAGTAGTGGTAAGCATCCTGCCCCCTGGCTAAGGGTGGTAGTAGTGGTAGGCATCCTGCCCCCTGGGTGAGGGTGGTAGTAGTGGTAGGCATCCTGCCCCCTGGGTGAGGGTGGTAGTAGTGGTAGGCATCCTGCCCCCTGGGTAAGGGTGGTAGTAGTGGTAGGCATCATGCCACCCCTGGGTAGGGGTGGTGGTGCGCATTTAGGCCCCTGTGTGCATATGTGGCATTGGTGATGGGCATCCCGCCCCTATGGTGCTGCTGTTGCTGGTGTAAGTATATTCTGCATCCCTGTGTGTGTGTGTGATGTGTCGTGTACGTGTTGTATGTGTTTCGTGGTTGGTGTCTGGCTTACCTTCTGCGCCGTACGCGTCCGTGCCTGTTCCGGTAGTAAATGTAGAATATTGGTATGATCGGGACGAAGGGATTCATGGTTGGTTCGTGTCGTTCGTCCTTCTCGTTGCTTCGCGTCGTCCTCGCCGCTTCGCCTCGTCCTCGTCGCTTCGCCTCGTCCTCGTCGCTGCCGTGTTCGTCTCGGAGCCGTGGATCGTGTTGTGGCGCGAATCGGAGCTTATGTGCGCCTCTCCCGGATGCTTTGACGTGCCGTGCGTAGCGACGGGTTCGGCGCGTACGGAAAGCGCATCGTACTTGTCCGGCCGGACGGGGCTGCATTTTTCCTTCCGTGCGACTCGATTCGGCGTTTCCGGATTCGCCTCGGTCGGAGAACAGGACCTGGTTTGGGTGAGTACGGCTCGGCCGGATTCTTTGCTGTTGTACGCATCGTACTTGCTCGTTCGGTGTGCTGTACGGATCGGTCGGGAAACAGGCTTTCGCATGGCTTTTTTCCCGACCGAATGGTATTGGGTGCGCCTCCGACCGAGATCGGAATCGGCCCCTAAGCTGTTTCTCTTTTCCAGGGTCTGGGTTAATTTGTTCCCCCATGCTCTCTATCTTTTTAAGCACTGCTGCTTCCTCACAGCAGGTTTGAAAAATCCCATCTTCAAATATATTCTTTTTTCCCTGGGCTATTGGTGTTGTAAAGACTATTTCTCCCCCACCTTTCAGTGCTTGGACTGTCTGGGGTAATTTCTGTTCAATAATCTGTGAATTCTGAGTTTCTGAAATAAACCCTGCCATAATCACTCCTTCTGCAGCTCTTTGAACCTTTTGAGTAGGGGCCATATTAATTGGGACAGTCACAATTTTTCTAAGCATTGCCTGTGCATCTGTAGTTTGTGATATCTGGACTGAATCAGTCACATTTAAAGCAGTAACACCTGGAGGTATCACTGTCAGTGCTGAATCAACAGGTAGTGGGTCAATCTGAAATGTCTGCACAGTTCTCTCAGTCTGTGTTTCTCTCTGTTCAACAGAAGCAGTAGCCACTGTAGTACTTACTGGTACACTATTTTCAGTATTTTTAATGGGAACCACATAAAGTGGCGGACACTCAGTCAACTATGCATCCATTATTTCATCCCCTGAATCATTATTTATTTGAAGCTTTTTATCATCATTAATTCCCTTCTCCTGCATCTGGTGCTTTACCTTTTTATCCTCACTTGCTTTGTCTCTTGCTGTCTTTTCCCACATGCTTAAAGCCTCAAATTGTGCAGCTCTAGATGGTGTCTTTATTTCACATAACACTTCCCTTAATTTGTCAATAATTTGCAATTCAAAAGTACCATCTTTTGGAAACCTCAAAGGACCTTCTTTTTCAGTAATCTTGCACCATTGGTGAACCCACATACATGAATTTTGTCCCAAATTGGTAGACATAAAATGCACGGGTGTTCTTCAGGAGCATCACCAATTAAAAACGAATTTTTCACTTTACCTCCCAACAGTTTCTTTAAACCTTCAAACATTTTCATTTCTGCAATAGTTCAATGCAATTTCTTTTCTCCAATGCTGTCAGTTTCAATTTCAGTCAGTTTAACTCCTACTACTGACTCCTCCCTTACAAACTCTTACTGCAGTTTTCTTAATCAAAATTCTGTTAATAACAACATAAAAACATTCGCTACTCTGTCTGTTCCACTAAATAAAGGATAGATTTATTTTCACTGCGTGTAACACATTCCGCTTACTCTTCACAAAGTAAGAACTTCTGTTTACTCTTCAAACACTGCGAGTAAATCCCTTCCGCTTACCCTTCACTCAAGCTCCAGATAAGACCTGTTACTTGGATACCCCTTTTGGGAAGTAGAGCCAGTGACTTCGCAGGTAAAATCCTTATGCTACCATTCACACTCACTTTTATACGATATATGAATGAATGAATGAATTGACATTTATAGAGCGCATGGCTACCCGAAGGCATCCCAGCGCTAAGTAGGCGGATGAAGTCCCTACCGGTTATTTGGGGAAGAGCCAGGTTTTCAGAGCCCTACGAAAGGCAAGGTGGTTGGGTTCTTTGCGAAGCTGAAGAGGGAGAGAGTTCCAGAGCCTGGAGGCATTGTAAGAGAACAGCCGCCCCCCACTTTTAGCCCTCCTAATTCTAGGAACCACGGCCAGATGAAGCTCATCTGAACGTAGACGTCTGTTGGCTCGATAGGGCTGAACCAGGGGGGCTATGATAGCTGGTCCTTTTCCTCTAATCAGCTTGTGGGCTATACACAAAGCCTTGAAAGAAACTCTTTCCCGAACAGGAAGCCAGTGGAGCGACTTCAGAGCTGGTTTGGCCGAATGATGTCGCGGGACTCCCAGGAGAGTCCTTGCCGCACAATTCTGCACGGTCTGGAGTTTGGCCAGGACTGAACCTGGGGCGCCCAAATAGAGGGCGTTTCCGTAGTCCAGGCGTGATAAAATCAGCGCCTGGACCATGATTTTTCTGGATTGCAATGGAAGTAGCGGAAGCACTTTACGAAGAGTTCTTAACATACCGAAGCAGGAGGCCACCACCTTTCTGGCTTGGGTTTTAAAACTAAGGTCTGAATCCAGCCAGACGCCCAAGCTCTTAATCTCTGGCTTGGGAAGTGGTGGAGGGCCCATACTTACTGGCCACATGGTGTCAGCCTTGAAGAGGGAGGGGTTGCCAAGGAGCATTATTTCGGTCTTTTCCCCATTCAATTTAAGGTGAGAAAGTTTCATCCATTTTATTACCTCTTCAAGGCAGGGATAGAGACAAATAGACGCCCTATCAGCATGATTCAATGCAACCACCAATTGAGTATCGTCTGCGTATGTGATAATGTGGACCCCATAGGGGGAGACAATATTAGCAAGAGGGGCCATGTAAGCATTGAACAAAGTGGGGCTCAGAGAAGACCCCTGGGGAACCCCACAGGGTAGAGGCCAAAGGTCTGAGCTGGCTCCTCCTACAAAGACTTGAAAAATTCTGTCCTCCAGGAACGACTGTATCCAGGTCAGAGCACTTCCTGACACACCCAGGTTACTAAGTCGTTCAACCAGGATATGGTCCCTGTTGTAACACTGCCAGCCCTACGTAGCTTCTCAATATTACTTCCAACAGACGAGTAACCTCCTGCAGTGTGGCTTCCAGTTACCACCCGCTATTCCTTCCCGGGATTTCCACAGGTGTACATACCTGTTTTTCCAGACAACATAGAACAAGACACTAACTTACTTAACATGAAGAGTTAAAACATGTAATCAATAACCAATAAATCCTGTCCTATGATATTACCAATATAATCAATAAAATCATCAATACAAAATGAGCAAAATTTCACCAACAGTCAAAACCCTTACTATTTTCAACACTTCAAAAATACATCCTAGCACATTAACAACATTTCACAACCCTATTGATACTCACACCACTCCAGCAATCGCCTTCTTGCATCACCTTCCAGTACTGCTTTGCCAGTCTTCAGGTTCTGAGCACTGGAGTCAGGAATCAGGACTTGGACATTTATCTAACTTGGGCAATTATTTTCTAGAACTAATTTTCACAGATCAACTCTCCTCCTAAGGTCAATGGACCATTAGTCAAATAGTTGATGGTGATATTAATAAACCTTAATCACCAAACTAATTGATAATAACCTTCCTCTTGCTACCAGAAACTGATGCAGCGGTAATTTCACGGTAATTTCTCAATGCAAAACCTCATTTACCTCTATTTACCGCTGTAAAGATGTTGGGCCCTTGACACCATGTATTACCTTCAGGAGACTTTATATAAACATGAAAAATCAAAAATGCAATTAATATTTAAGCCAATAAAGAGAGTTGTGAGTATTTTAAAGGGTTTTATTTTCTAGTCAAAAGTTAAGGTTCTCTGACTCTTTATTCATTAGTCAAATATCAATCAGGTTACAGAATTGAAAAAATAGGAAAAATAGCATTAATACAGAACATATTACAGTCTGCATACGAGGCATTCCATGTAGGAAGAAAATGTGGCGCAAAATTGTCAGTCAGAAACTCTTAAAGAATTTCTAAGAAAAGAGTGAGTCTTGCAAGGCTAATCAATAATTAATAATGGCAAAAATCTCCCATCAAGAGAAATAAATGCATAGGACAAATACATCTTTTCAAAAGCAGTTAGTCAAAGCATGAAATTTAAAGCTTAGCACCTAAAATCTAAACCTGTTCTGATCCTCTCAGCTCTCTCTCTCTGCATCGCTGTGCTGGTCTGTCTCTCTGTCTCAGTAGCTGCAAAATAGCCCCCACAGATGCAGCCCCTCCTTCTCTCTCCTCCCCGTCTCTGTGTCCAGCACAGAAGCTGGGCCTGGCCCTCAGGAAAAATGAGCAAAAAAGCCACCCCTCCCACTTGTAAGCCATATTTCAAGCAAAAGTCCACGTGCTTGGTCCTTGTAGCTGGTCCAATCAGAACTCCAAGACACATCGTCTCCCCATGGGCTGACTGGATACGTCATTAATCAGGCGTGTTCCTCATTACATGACTTCACATCCTTTTACATTTTAAAAACAATTACATTTTTCTGTAACAAAAAGTATTAATTGTGAGTTTTTCTCTTCACTCCACTGTTTAAACAGGCTACAAAAAAAAATAAAAAAAATATGCAACATAGTGAAGGTCGAAGAGACGGAAACAGGAGGGCGTGATTTATTAACAAAGCCCTTTCATTGAAAGTTGGTAGGGAAGAGGAGCACATTCCATTCTAATCTTCAAGGGCAAAAACTGCAGTAAGCTGAGTCTACTAAAGCAAACTGAAATCACGTGGTTTTGTACACCGCAAAAATGCGTGTTAATTCAGCACAAATATGCTAGTTCAAGATACTTTTTCTAAATTAATCTAAATTAAATATATATTTCTATAATGAGGTTAAATCTAAACTACACATTAAAACAACCATGATTAATTAAATGAGCATTGTTTTACATGATTTCATTTGCAGGCCTCTTTCATGTTTTCCTTTGCATGCACCAAAATCTGCGTGCCATTTTAGAAATGCTGTCTGCAGCTTTTTGTCATATAATAATGCATACATTTTATAGGTGAAATCTGAGCTCCATCACGCCTTAACAAAGGGAACCCAGAACGAAGTCCCACATGCTGTCGGGGATGTGGGGAGGATGGTACCCTGTTACACATACTGTGGGAGTGCCGCGCACTAGCATCTTACTGGCCCAAGAAATTAGACGAGATTGACCAGCAGTTTGACACGCAAATCCCAAGATTTCGGGCTTATATAATACTAGGACTGCCCAACCCACTGACCTTTCCCTTAAAATCTCACAGGGGGAGACAGATGGGTATAGCATTGGGGGCAGCACTCCAGAACATTTTATCGCACTGGGGGACTTCTCAGACTAACGAGCACAGACTACGTCCCACAACACACACTGACACCCATCAATACATCTCTGTATACCTGGCTATAGTGATATTTGGCAATGTGATACCGGGGTGGGGGAAAGGGGGATAGGGGTGGGGGGACTGTTTAAAAGTTTGTTCTTTAGGTGGGTGTTTCATAATTACAGTATCTACAGTTTACACGGCATCACATGTTATCCGACGAACATTTTGTTATGTATCCACAGCTAAACATTGCAATAGATGATGTAATGTACAAATGCTACATTCAGCGACATGTGATGTAACTAAAGCAACTGCGAACAAAGCAATCAGAATAATAAAAAGATTTAAACCTAAATATGGATGTTAGACAACAACACTCTCCCAAATGAGGAGTACATAAGTACCCCAGCTATTCAAAGCAAGCAGGGCAGACTAGAACAGTGGTTTACCATACACCCTAAAGGAATAATTTGCATACTTGGTAATTCAACAACCATTTATCGAGCTTTGCTACTTGTGTACTGCAGTCTGGTTGTGCATTGTTGTGATGTGGGTTGAGGAGGGAAAATGTCTATGAATAATGGCCTGGTTAGGTTGGGGAAGGAAGAGAGGAAGCAGGGGTGAAATATGGGCCCATGTGTTTTTGGACATCCAGTGAATTTTGTTTAAAAAAAATGTCCAATGTTGAAGTCTAACATATATACCAAATAAAACAACACCCATACCCTACAACTAGAGCCAACAGAAACCACTCGGAACACTTAGGAATTTCTACAAGTGTTTAAAGCAACCGTTGATGTTTCAAACCATTGCTTTTAACATCGATTTCTTGGCTGTTTAACTTTTTCAGTTCCTTTAGTATGACGCAAAACCCTCCATCTTAGCATTTAAACTCTGCAGTTCATTCATTTTTTGGCCTGTACACAAGTATATAGGGCCGACACCGTAGACCATCCTCTGCTGACTAGCTATATATGTTTATGCGCCCTCTTGATTAAGGATGGCGCCTTAATCATAATCAAGGGCAATTTCATGTGTTGGCATGTGCAGTGATCCGAGACACAGCCTTTTTGTTCTTTGGAGAGACTTTAGACAGCAGCGGCATTGTACTTACAAATAAAAAAATAGGCACTTCAATTGAGTCTAAACCAGGGGAGAAATGGAAACATGCAGCAGTTAGAGAAAACATGTCTACTTTTCCATGAGGGAGGTTTCTGTCCCACTAAAGGCCTGGATTCTTGTGCACAGCTGAACTTTATATTTCTACTTTAGAGAATTGCGCTTCAGAGCAGCATAACCCCCAAATGGGAGATCTCTTTTTTTTTTAAACGTTACGTTTTACACCAAACGTGTCAAGTACACAAGAGAAGAAAAATAAAATGTCCCTCAAAATAAATAAATAAATAAAATGCAATTCTCATTCCAATGCACGCATTGCAAACCCATGCAAGCTGAAAGTGATATTTACAAACAAAGGGTATAACCCAAATAAGCCACTGGGACCTGGGTAATAGACAGTACAGTAGAAAGAACTGGTCCCAGCAGAACAACTTCTAAGAACACACACAATTAGATACCAACAAGTATTGAATTACTCACACTAGAAATTCAAGTTCAATATTATTCAATCATATCAAACATCCTAAGATGTTAGTAAGCCAGCAAAACATCTGGAAATTATGTACAACAGCAGTGCCCCATTCAAAGGATGGAGGGGGGGGTAGTTGTGTGCATCAGGTGAGGGTTGAAAGTGAGATGAGAGGTAGTGACAATTATAAGCATCACAATACTATTTACAAAAAAGTGGCTTGTCCAGCCTGACAATTAAGTGTCAACAATTTAATAGCCATTGTTTGTATTACACAGGCACAGTGAAAAAGCACTGTTGGCCAAACTGGCATCAACATGTAACAAAGTCGATGTTTCGACCCCAATAAAACGTAGGTTGCTTTGGTCCTTACACAGGGGTCTTCCTCAGGACTGTGTATGGGGCACCTGGGAATTGACAAAAGAAATTCTTAAAATCTATTATAATTTCCATTTGGAAATGTAAGGGGAGATAGACAACTGAATTACCGTGGGCCACCCTTTACTGGGTAGTCATTGCAGAGAACGGATAGATGGCACCTGAAAAACAGGGTGGACGCCATCAGACATGCATGTTAACTAAAAATACCATTTAATTTTCATGGCCACGCAAGCTGGCGCGATCCATCAAACTTACTTAGTGAGCGTTTTGAATTCTCTTATTCTGAGTTTTTTACTTCCTAGACGAAAAGAGCCGAGATTCACACCAAGGTTTCAAAGTTACTGTAAAATAAAAATGGGAACCAATAGTAAAACCACCACTCATGGACATCGAAGTTGTAATACGATGTGTTGGAAGAGTGCAAACATGATTGTTTACCTTTACATTAGATTCGCGCAGTCATGCGATTAATGAGCCCCACAGGTGCTGGATTTCTAAAAAGGGAGAGGGGAAAGAGAATGCTGGATTCAGTAAAACACCCTTAAAATATCGCTGTCTCGTGGCGTGACCGAGAGACAGAGAACCCCTTAATTACCTTCACGGCAGAGTGCATCCGTTCACGCCGATGGAAACGGAGCACTGGAAGGTTGACTTCTTAAGTAGAGGCTCGTCATGCCGTGCACGCGCGGGTCGCGTCGTGACAGCCGCTCGATGCTGGCAGTAAGGAATGCCGAGTCATCACAATGACTCAATGGTAAAAAGACTATTTTTCAAGACAGGGATGATCCTAGTGGAAGCAAATGGAAATTATAATAGATTTTAAGAATTTCTTTTGTCAATTCCCAGGTGCCCCATACACAGTCCTGAGGAAGACCCCTGTGTAAGGACCAAAGCAACCTACGTTGTATTGGGGTCGAAACGTTGACTTTGTTACATGTTGATGCCAGTTTGGCCAACAGTGCTTTTTCACTGTGCCTGTGTAATACAAACAATGGCTATTAAATTGTTGACACTTAATTGTCAGGCTGGACAAGCCCCTTTTTTGTAAATAGTATTGTGATGCTTATAATTGTCACTACCTCTCCTCTCACTTTAAACCCTCACCTGATGCACACAACACTCCCCCCCCCTCCATCCTTTGAATGGGGCACTGCTGTTGTACATTTCTAGATGTTTTGCTGGCTTGCTAACATCTTAGGGTGTTTGATATGATTAAATAATATTGAACTTGAATTTCTAGTGTGAGTAATTTAATACCTGTTGGTATCTAATTGTGTGTGTTCTTAGAATTGTTCTGCTGGGACCAATTCTTTCTACTGTACAGCTGAAAGTGGAAGGCAGCGGCAGAAAGGCGTTCCTCCCACTTCTGACTAGACTGTATTAAAGCTTTGCATCTGCTGCTGCGGTCGCAAAGCATCGACTAATTATCATTGTAGAGGGAGCGTATGACGTGGGCCTTCCCTCTGGCAAGGGCCGGATGCCTCACTATATCCTTCCCTGCCCCCACTTTGGATTGGATCTTGCCAGGTCTCTAGGTTATCGTCCTCGTTATACATCCTGCTGCAGCATGGAGACCACAACCTTGCACATCACAGATGAAGGCATCTTGACCACAGATGAAGATGAACCCTAGCTCTTGATACTGCTTGGTCTCTCAGCTGCCTTCGACACAATTGACCACCTCACCCTCATACACACCCTGGGGTCTTGAATGGAGTTCACTGGCATTGTCTTTCACTGCTACTCCTTCTACCTTTCCAACCCACACCAGTTTTCTCACATGGGCACCTCCAGGTCGTAACAGATCCCTATCATTTGTGGAGGCCCCAAAGGGTTCCATACTTTCCCCTGTCATCCTGAAACGTTGCATGGAGCTGCTTGGTTCTATATTCAGAGATAACAGCACCAGAGTGTCTAGAAAAACCCATGGAGATGAAGAAAGGTGATTATGTTACCCACAAGTCTATTCAGGGCGGACGTAGAAATAAGGCTAACAGGAGGAGCTTTTGAAAGATAACCAAAATGTGACTTAGGGAGGCGATCACAAAATGTCTTGTTGAAAAAGGACAGGGTTTTTAGGGGGAACACTGTGTTAAAAATTCTTCTAAGCCCTAGGGGACGTGCTGGGATTGCCTCAGTCCTGGAAACAAGAGGGGACACCAAAAGTGCACAAAGAAACTCCCCACGTTCAGAGTCTAAGGATATAGCTAGCATCAGGAATGAGTGTGGTCCTGTGGTGACTAAGGGTCTCCCGATACACTTTGTGAAGCAGACTAAGCAGGGAGGAGGCAAAGCATTTATAAAAGGCTGCCGTAATGTCATCTGGGCCCGGGGCTTTTGCTGGGTGTAACTTAGCAATAGCTAATAG
This sequence comes from Calotriton arnoldi, assembly GCA_963921515.1. NCBI lineage: Eukaryota > Metazoa > Chordata > Amphibia > Caudata > Salamandridae > Calotriton > Calotriton arnoldi. Next base: position 888,461 of record CAWUFW010000811.1, read on the forward strand.
CTAAGGCATACAAAAATGTTAGTGGGCTAGAATGAAAGGCACACATCTTTCCTAAAATCGAGATATGCAAAACTGTTGGAAGAGGGTGGAGAACAATAAGAAGGCATTCGAAGATCCTGAAAAATAGATAAATGATCTTGAAGGTGAAAGTTAAAATAAAATTCAGCCAAATAACAAGTCACACATATAGTATTGTGAAAGTACAGAATAGCTGCCTTCAGCCACAGGGCAAGCAGGAGCTACTGGGCCCAACATTGGGGGTTGTAGCCTTTTACTCCTGATGTCTAGCGCCTGACATACTATGGCTCCTGAGTAAATAGGCCAAATACTATCCCTTCAAGCTCTAAGTCTCAGTAATAGCATGAGTGAAGCAGTCTGGTAGCATGGAAAGAGTTCAGATTTACTCTCCAGTGCAAGTTCAGCCTTTTTAACTTACAAAAATGGACTCCAACTCCATGCTATAATTTCTTCTTCTTCGAGGCGACAGATCTTTGCCACAGTGTATGAATGGAAATCAGCTCAAATCAAATCAATCATTGGCTTACATTGCAGTTAAGTTCAGTCAATGATGAGAGTTTTAAGAACATTTTAAAACCTTTATTTCTCCTTAGGAAATTAGTGAGTTCTTTTCATTCGCCTTTTTATTCAATTAGTAAATCATTTCTTATTACAGAAATCATCAAGGAAATATGGTTAGAGTCATCAATATAGAAAAATAACAGCATGTTCTATAAAGGAATTAGTCCCTATTCTATCTAAAAGGACCCTAACCTGACAGAACCCATAAAGAGTTCCTGGAAAAGAGCAAGATTAAAAGGAGCATCAAACTTGAAGTCTATAGTAAGTCTAACTCCCAATAAAGAGTAGTTCTTGAAACTCACCCCAATCTCATCTCTCCAAACAGCATTAGTATTCCATCGTAGCAGCAACTGATCCAATAAAGCTCATCCACATAAAATGGGGAAACAGACACAGCAGTAGCTGCACCCTTCAGGGCAAAAGGACAGAATAATTGTCACCTGCAAAGTGTAAGACAACAGCAATCACCGTCAGCAGTAGCCAACAGCAAATAGGCAAGAGAAAAATGCAAGGGAGAAGTCACGAATGGGTGCTCAGGGAAAAAGGGCTGCTAACTTGCTACAAACACACACTATTATAAAAGACATAAAACACGTTATTACAATGTTACATCTCCAGACGGTATTATCCAATGAAAAGACATCCTCCATGCTAACATTTGTACAACTGGGACAAGCTAGCCTTGGTTCAAAGGAAAGAGCTTTGCAGTGTTCAGTCTATTACTTATTAAATGTTTCACTGAGGAACAATGAACTACGCTAAAGACAGAAACATTTACTTGCAGATCTCCTGTTAGGTAATGGCAGTCAATCTCTTATAAGCATACATTTATTGTTAAAAACAAATTCTCTATTCAATATTATAGGAGCATATGACAAAGAAGGAAGTTCAGTTCAAGTTTATCGAGCATATGTAGCTGAAGAAAATAATACATGTTTATTAACACAACACATTCTACAGTTATGACAGTATCTAAGCAAGTCACTTTAAGGTCAAACTATTGAATACACTTGTGCAGATTTCATCATTTTCCTAAAAGCATCTATTTTTATAGAAAGGAAAGGTCTAGCTGAGGCTTGGCAATAGGAATGTCAGCTTAGTGCATTCTGCACCATTTTCTGCGCAACAATTATTAAATGCATTTTTGTGTTGAAACCTAAAGCAAATTAACATCATTATTGATTGATTTTATAGGCAATTTTCTGCAATATCAAGTCCAAGGCTCTTCAGGGGGAGGTAGGTGCACGATATGCAAGGGATTATAACCCAAAATATCCCCATTGAACCCATCAAAATGATTGTCCAGTCCAATACTGATCTTTTGTGTAAAAAAACATTTATTACATACATTGAACACAGCACACTAAATAATCCACACAGTACTGTCTCTCGAGACTAGCGCTCTTGAGGTGACCCCAAGTGCTTCCTCCACTAGCAATGGGCAACAAAGTCTAGCTTTGACCTTTAAAGTTTCTTAGCTCTTTGGGTGGTAAACCGCCAAGCTCCAACAAGTTTACACAGGCTTACGGCCCTGCTTCCATTTTATTCCAACTGCAATATTCAAAAGAGTCAAGGAGCGGGGGTACTACTCTCCCCCAGGCTTCACACTGGGCAGCTCGCACAGCACTCTACCTGCAGTAGGCAGGATTAGCGTGCTGGGGCAGTGCAGACTATAACGGCTTCCAGGTAAAGTGGCTCTTCCTTCTTTGCGGTTTCTTCCATAAGTCAGTAAAGCAGAGCATTCCTGCAGGCAGTTTCTGGGCTTGTTCCCGAGCCAGTTCGCAGATCATGTGGACCCCTCCGACACAGCGATGGCCCCAATTCCTTTGTGGCCCCCTCCTGTCATACAGTGGTCACAGATGCAGATGACAGTCCCTATCGGGTTGGATCTTCCGGGTGACGGCCTCAACAGTCTCATTGCCCCCCTCTTGGTACACATTCTCACTGACATGGAAGATGGCCCTCAGTCTCAGTTGCACATGCATCAGCCCAAAGTCTCAGTTGCATGGGTGACGTTTCACAGTCTCAGTTGCACAAGCAAAGGCCCGATGAGCACAGTGGACCTCTTCCTGCCTCACTGGGGTCAAGAATGTTAGTGATAGCTCCAACAAGATCAGTGCAACTGGGTGAGGCCACAACTTCACAGCACCCCTGATGAGAGCTACTGACTCCCAAAAGCTGTCTTGCAACACCCATCCTGACTGGACTGAGCACCTCATGCTCACCAGGATCCAGTTGCGAGGATCCCCTCTCGACCTCCTCACAGGGCACACTGGTCTTGGCAGGCAGGCAAAAGACTAGTGCTCCCGGCACAGGGCAAGTGTTCTTGTCGCTTCGATGATGACATCTCACCTACCCGGGAGAGTGGTAGACCTTCAAGAGAGCAAAATTATAATTAATCAAATTTATGTTTAATTAACATGGATGAGACGCAAATAATTTAAGTGTGCTGTGTTTTCATAATGACACATAAATGATAGATGGAATGTGGAACAAATCCAACATTCACCCCCACTCATGAGATCTGGGTTAAATCCATTGTTCTTTTGCTCACCATGCCAACCCAGTTTAGACCCTGCCATATGCAAATCAGTCTTGACCCTGCTCCTCATGGGAACAGTCCATCCCAAACTGCCAAGCCAGGTCCTCCCTGGACCAGAAACAAGCATCCTGGTCCTGATTTCAGGACAAGGCAGCGCAATGGGGATGCTTGCTCTATTACAGGGACAAAGGATTTCTAGTGAAGGAGTTTAATACAAACAAGCGAATACCTGCATGCTTGGAGGGAAACAGGACAGAAGCAGGTTGGAGTAGGAAGTCTGAAGAGTAAACAATCAAGATAATACAAGTATAGTCAGGTTGGTAAAAGCAGGGAAACGACAGACAAACTATCATAAATGATAGTTTGTCTGCCCTTTGGAAGTGATCTCTCTGTGAGGTGAAAAAGATCTTACAAGAAGGCAAGGAGCAGATTAATCTCACAGAGTTCAGGGAGGTGCCCAGCAGCTCCTATGGGGAAGGAGTGTTGGGTGGTTCTCTGTGCCAAAGACACAAGCCCTGGAATCTAACTGGCACCTTTAGAAGCAATGAAAATCAGGATATAATATAAACACATGAAGAAAAAGGAGAAAAGTAGAAGGAACACACAGACAGGAACTGGGCTCTGGGAAACTCTGAACTGGAATAAGGATCAAGTAAAAGACTGAAATACACAACCCTGAGTATACTGGAATTCTGCACACTGACTAGGACAGGAATATGCAGTCAGAACAGGAACATAGGAATACAAAAGAAGGAATCTGATTATACAAGACAGGTCTGGATGTGTGTAGACAGGATCTAGGGTCAAGGCAAACAGGGGAAAAGGGCAGGATAAACAAGAGACTGGCAACAGAGACAAATAACGAATCAGAACAGAAACATAGAATCAAACAGCAATGTAAACTGAAAGCAAAGGCAAGCCTGCAATATAGGTGGAGGATCACATAGATAGCAAGGAGACAGAGCAGCAGAGCCAGTTGCGAGCTGCTGCACTCTGCATTCACAGAGCTGAAATAGCTGGAGGCTGAAGGGAGGAGTACAGGTGCAGGGAGAGAGCCAAGTGGAAACAGTCAAGCAGGTGCTAGGAATCATGGAACCATCAATGAATGGAAGGCAGAAGTGGGACTTGGAAAGGGGGAGACCAGGGAAACCAGCAGAAACAGGACAGGACATAGGAAAGCCAAAAATGGAGTAAGGGTCGGAGCCAAGGGAGTGAAAAGTGCAGAATACACATATAAGGAGGTCAGAAAGGCTGTGGGATCAAGGAACCAAGGTAGAGAATAGAATGCCACCACCAGGATGTGACAGGGGTTAGAGACAGTGGGAACTACAAGGACCATAATGCATCAGGGAAGAGAGACAAAGACTGGGAGGGGAGGAGAAACTAAGTATGCTAAGTGGAGATATGAATTCTTTCCTATACTGATGTAAGGCCAGATTTTCAAAGGGCCCTCATGAGTGACATCTAGTGGCAGGATGGCAGAATCATAACAGATATAAGAATTGTTGTATTTGGGAAGTGAGCCATTTGTTTTTTCTCTTGCTCCCTTGAAGGCAGATTCTGTCTCAGAGTTCTATTGACTCAATACTTAGAGATATTTCATGATTTTCTTCTGACTTTTAAACTCCCTATGACAATATTGCTCATTATTTGTCTGAGTATTAACTAGAATAGGGCTGAGCTTACACAGTCTATGCTAAATAATATTTATTTGTATTTTGAGTATTTTTTAGTTGAATTGACAAACCCATGCCTTTTGCCCTCTGTAATGATTTCTACTTTTTAAATAGAATTGCATGACTTGTACGCGACCATTGTCCAGTGTGGATTTCCTATGTGGTTCTCGAGATTTTCTTGTAATTTATGCCTGGGGATGTCATCCTTAGGGACTCACACATACCCCTGATTCATTTTAATGGCCTTTTAAGTTCATAAAGCACCAACACTTTGGTCCCCAGTCCTGGTTCCAGCAGCAAGAAGTCTTGGCAATCTTCCCTCTCTTGTTGAAATAGTGCTGTTCAACAAAAACATGCTCCCATATTTAAAATCCCAACCCAGACACATATGTGATTTTGAAATTTGTGTTGGGGGTGTCAGCTCCTTTGAAGTGCTCTCTCTCCTCCAAACCCTTTGTCAAGTGGACAGTCTACCACAGCAGAAGTGGCTCCATTTCTGAGTCACCCACAACACAGGCCAATGAATTAACTGAGAATCACACCTGGCTGTCAGTATTCTCTGAAATATGCCTCACAAAGGTTCAAAGGACTAAGCCTTCCTCTCTGTCAGATTCCCTGCTAGTGCAATCTTATCGGTCCCACCATCTCCCGGACAATGAGCTCAGGCCTCATTGACCAGCAAACCTTCCTGGATTCAAAGAGCCCCTTGATATGCACAGAAGATGCCCTGCTTCCCCCCTTCAGTTTGTGTGTCCCACCCCAGCCCTCAGGAATGTTAGCAATACACATCTCCTGTCTGGGAGTTGCAATCTGCACCTCTCAAGCCTCTGCACGACCTGTGTTTCCAAAATAGACCACAGGCCTCCATGTTATGTACCATCCACAGTTACAGACATGCAACCCAGCATGCACACGCAAATATCACACGGTGTGCTAGTATGGACTCACAAATATCATGCGCTGTCTGATGTCGCACACAACCCATGCAGGTCTAAGGTGAGTTAAGAACACAGCCACACAACTTTACAAGAGTGGGCCAGTAGGCCCCACTTCATGTGACACAGGTAAAAAGGCCTGCGAAAAAATCTACTCACCCGAGGCAAGTGTGAGTAATTATAAGTTCTTTTATTCTATTGAGTTAAACAGCAACAAGAAGGGAGCTGCCAGCCAGCAAGCCACCAATGCTCCTCTGCTGTAACATTCTCCCTCCGAGTACCCTGCTCAGCATTCCCTAGAGAATGTCAAAGTGTCACGTTCCCTCACCCAAGATACACACAGGATGTAACACATCTCCCTCCTTAAAGAAACATAAAGAACAAATATAAAGTTAAAGTGTACCCAATGAACAAGAAAACAAAGTACCTACATTACTGTATAAATTTAACCCACAATATAATCACCCAGCCAACCAGGTGAACGCCAGGTCCTCTTTTGGCTTGGATCATTCCACACAGGAATACTTCTTTCTTCAGACCCCAATGCCTCCATCCTCATCCACTTTCTCCAATAAACAGTCAGCAACCTTCACCACCTTTTTGTAATTCCACTCATTTCCATCACTCAACAACACAATGTAGGGACACACTTTCTTCTTCACTTGCAATGGCTCAGAAAATCTGTATAACCCTTTGTTTTCTTTCCATCCCCTTCGTACTCGCAACCGTTCACCCACCACAAATTTCTTCATGATGCCTACAGACACACCCTTCCAGTCATCTCCGACTATCTTTTTCCTTTCCACTCCCTTTGACATCATCACTCTAGATTTCCTTCCACGCACGACATCTAAAGGTACCTAGTCAGTTACACTGTTGTGTGTTGTAAGATATGCCCACACCAATTTTCTCACAGCACACCTCCACTGACTACCTTGACATAATGCCAATTATAAACCCTCCTTGAGCGTTCTGTTCCACCTCTCAACAAGGCCATTACTTTGAGGGTAATATACGGACAATCTTATTTGCTTCACATTTCATTTTTAAAAACTCCTTCATAGCTTGGGATACGAATTGCACACCATTGTCAGTCACAATAATTTCCGGTACCCCCTCCCTTTTCCACAATCCCTCCAGAAACTTGATCATGTCTTAGTTGGTTACATGATCAGTGAATGCACCTTCTGACCCCCTCAAAAAATAGTCAACAACTACAATAGCATATTAGGGATATGATCCGAAAACATTATAGGGACCTGAAATATCCAGACCAATTTTTTTCTTGGAGCATCCATTTTCTCACTTTCTACCACTGAATACTCCACAGTCCTTTGTGATTTGTTGCTCCAAGCACAAGGCATGCATTTTTCTTATTGCTCTTTCCACATCCCTGTCTAACTTTGGCCACCAATACTCAACTCTCACCCTACGTTTGGTTGCGCTGATACCTGTGTGCCCTTCATGAGCCAACTTCAAAATACAGCTCCTCAACTCTTCTGGCACACCCGATAATTCTCTCCTTAACATTACATCACCCACGACCGACAACTCTGCACTCACATTCTGAAAAGACTCTGCCCCATCAGATGCTTTCCCTTTTGCAAGCCAACAGTCTGACATATATTTCTTGACTTCCTGCAATGTTCCATCATTCTTCACAGCCTGAACCCACTCATCATAGATATTCGTCCTTCAGTAAGTACACTTACACTCGCCACAAACTACTCCTCTTCAATATCACCATCCTCACCATGAATATTCGCTGGTGACCTGGACAGGCAATCAGCCACAACATTTTTCTTGCCTGGAACATATTCCATTCTGTAACAGAATTCCAATATATTTTCAAAACCCATCTCAAAATCCTAGAGGAAGCCTGGAAAGTACCTTTACTGACGAAAACATCCACCAAAGGATGATGGTTAGTGCGAATCACAAAGTCAGTTCCCTACACAAATTTCCTAAAGTGATTCATATCCCACCAACATGCCAAAGCCTCTCTCTCTATCATGGAGTCTGTAAATTCTGCACCTCTCAGTGGTCATGAAGCATAAGCTATTGTTACTTCCTTACTATCCCTGTGATGCATTAAGACCACCCCAAACCCAACCCACTTGCATCAGTGAAAAGAAAAAATACTCTTGTCTTGTGCGTCAAAAGGTTTTAAAGCTGGAGCCAACGCTATGCATCTTTTCAATAGCACAAACTCATTCACACTCTGTACACCATTCAAACTTAGCATTCTTTAATATTAACTTGGTCTTGTCTGCAAACATTTGAATAAACCATGAATAATACTCTGCTATTCCCAAAAATGATTGCAATTGATCCTTTTCTGTGCCAATAGAATGTCTTCAGTAGCCTACACCAACTTTGGCATTGGCGCAACTCTGTTCTCTTCCAATCAGTGTCCTAAATACTTAACACCCCTCACACTAATCTTACACTTGTCCAATCTGATGGTCAGTCCACCATCTTGCAAAGTTTTCAACACAGAATGTAAAACTCTATTGTGTTTCTCCTCACTTTCACCGAACATCAGAATATCATCTTGAAAATATGTTAAATTTTTCTCCTCCCTGAAACTAAAACATTCCCCTCTGAAAAACGACTGAAGCCGATGCCAATCTAAATGGCATGCGTTTGAACTAAAAGGTTCCTTCCGGTTTAATAAACGATGTTAGAGGCCTAGAATCTGGGTGCAAAGAAATCTTATGATACGCTGATGACAAAGCTAAGAAAAGCCTACCCCCTTGATTGTCGACAGCTTATTACCAATGTTGGGCAGAGGATGTCTATCCACCCAAATGGCCTTATTGAGATCACAAAGATCTACACACAACTGTAAATCTCCGTTGGATTTTCTTGCCAAAACAACCGGGCCAACCACTCAGAGGCTTTCATTTCTTGAATTATGTCTTTCTCACACAATCTCTGAAGTTCCCTCCGTAAAGGTTCTCTCCTAACTAAAGGGACACTGCATGGTTTACGCACCTTGGGAAATTCTCCTTTATTCAACACAATTTTGTGCTCAAACTCCTTAAGCAAACTCAACCTGTTTTTAAAAATTTTAAACAATGTAACATGAAACTGGGCAATGGACCTGAACACAAAAACAGCACCCACACCGTTTTATCCCTATAGTTAATAAAGAAATTGGATAATGTTACATATTCTGTGTGCACTTCCCTGTATGCACTTTCTGCCCACAAAGTGCTTCCCTCACTAGGGAAAACTAGATATACATACAAAGACCAGAGCTGCACCACATAAGAGTCAAAAAGAACATATTAACACATAAATATTTCATAGCATTGTAGCAATAATTCCTGAACAGTCCAGTAGTATTTCTTTATTTATCGTTGCTTCATATGATTATTCATAAAAATCAGCCAAGGCGTTTCGTCCAATAAACAAAGGACTTCTTCAGGGCTGTAGGTTAAATAAATATATGTACCATATAAACAAACGATATAGATCAACTGTACAATGATATACATATAAATACAATGCATCAACATACACTTAATGGACAACATAACACATAGTTTTAAAAAAGACAAAGAGGCAAACCGATGACACACTGTTTTAAAAAGACAAGTTGTTAAGCCATGACAAATAATCACAAACAATACAAAAAATATGATATGGCCCGTTTTCGAACAGCAGCCTTTTGCTTGATCTTTGCTTGCCTGCCCTGCCCAATTGCCGATTTCAGCCGCCAGAGGAGACGGAGGAGGGGGACAAGGACTGCAAGTCCCAGCCTCCCCTGCAGGCCACCGTTACACCCGCCATCATTTTGCGCCCGGAGGCGCTATAAAGAGCGGCGCGGGCTTCCGCAGCGCGGGACGCACGCGGGCGTGCCCGGGCAAAGCCCGGGCCAAGGGCGGGTCCGTCTGCACCCGTCGGCGACAGGAGGGGGCTGGGCTGGGCCCCCCCCTTTGCCCCACGATTTACTGCCACTGGTAAGGATACCTACTAAATCTGTCCCTATTACTAACTGCACCGTATTAAGGAAAATATACTTCTACCTGCAATATTATGGGGAAAAGGAAATTAACATCCATTGGGGGCAAACAATCAAAAAGTGTGCCCATAACGAGATTTCTGAAAAACGCTGTGGGACTGATAAATAATGAAATTTCTCAAGTAGAGGAGGAACTTGCGGCAACAAAAAACACCTTGGACGCTGCTATAAAAGACTCCCTACCAGAAGGAGGGGTAGATCCATCCCCTACTGTACCCCCCATTGCATCCCCCACCTCAAAAATTGGTTCTGGTGAGGTCTGTGTAATGGGTAGGTCCAGTGCCGGCGAAACAAACACATTTGTCAATCCCTGTATTTTAACATCGTCATTGTAGATCTCTGTGTTATCTGATACTATAGGCCCGGCCTCTCCACCGGCTAAAAAACAGAAACAAACTCCCCAACTAACAACCACACCCTCAGCTAATTTGGAAATAAAAACCAAACCAAAACCAAAAACCAAAAAAGGAGGTAAAAAGGCTGGGAAGGTAAAAGAACCGGAGGGTAACCATCCGGATTCTTACACTCGAAATTCACAAAATCTGGACACTCTGTTTAAAAAATTGCACGGCAAAATAGACAGTATTGAACGCCGGTTAATGTCAGAAATCAAATTAATCCAAAAGGATGTTACATACTTAACAGACTTGGTCTCGGAAATTTTACCACTAAAAACATTGAGGAAAGAACCAATAGTAAATATTGTAACTGAGATACAAAAGGAAGGTCCTAGGAATACTACCGCAGCTGACATACATCATGTAAACCCGGCACGTACCATAGACCAATCGAGGACCTGCTATAACACAATACCTGGCTGTGATAAGATGGTAAACAAAGATACTAACATCAACCCGCTAAGTACAACACAAGTAAATGAACTAAAAAATGGAACTAGGTCCCAGTATGTAACAGACAATCCTGTAGATTCTTTACATTTACCATCCCAGGTGACACCATATGTTATCATTCTGAAAAACGTCCCAAAATTAATAGTGAACAAAAGTGAAACTTATGAAACACTAAAGAATCAAGTTGTCTACTGGATCTCGGCAAGGACTGATTTCAATGTTAACATACTCCATCATAATATTATAATGCTGAGAAGAGTAAATTCGGTGGGGTCCTCTAGAAAAACATGTCATGGCGACTGTGTGGTGGTTAATTTTCGTAGCAGGGATTTAGTAGGGGACTTACTCTCTACCTTTTCCAATAACCTTGTTGATGGTTATCCAAACCTGGCTGACTGTATTAGTGTCGTCCCACTAGGATATTTTTATATGCCAAGACATGTCCTAGACCACTCTAAAATGGACACTTTGTACAGGCGCGACTTAAAGATGAATATTTCTTTGCAAAATAGGTATGCCCCCTTAAGAAGCTGCTGTGATATAGATTGACAGAAAATAAACACTGCGGCTTCATTTTGCGGTGAAAAGGACGACCCCCCTACTAGCAATGGTATAATGGGAGGAGGGACTCGAGAGCAAGAAACGGTAGAAGCCCATGACGTAGGAGGGGTTGGTACTGGCGAACGATCCCATGAAAATGTATCGATTATGTCCTGGAACGTGGCTGGGGGTCACAAATAAACTAAAGGATGAGGAATGGATAAAAATTATTAAGGACTGTGCTTTGGTGTTGCTACAGGAAACCTGGCACACAGAGCCTTTTCATATAAACGGCTTCCAAACAATATGCACACAGGCCATCCCTTCAAGAATGGGGCGCGCAAAAGGTGGCCTTGCTACTGCTATTTCAGTATTGTAGCCCCTAAAATTAATAAAAACACACACCAAGTCACAATTTTATCAGTTTATCTTTCTCTCCAGTGTGGGGAACGAGTCATTTATAATTATAAATATTTATAATAATGAGTTTGACAACACAAGATTTAGGATAATTAAGTCTCTAGAAGAGGATTTGGATGTTTTCTTAAAAGGGGTGGGGGGGATTATACAATCATTTGGGCGGGTGATTTTAACACTGAAAGATGTGATATTACAGCAGGTGTACAATGTGGGTATTTTGACGACACTGGAGAAGAAAACCCCCATTTTCCTCATGACATGTATGGGGAAGCAATAAACCTGGCAATCCATAAATATAACTTAGTAGTATTAGAATTTAACAATATTGTTGGAGAAGCACCAACCCAAACATATGTAGGGGCTCGTTCTTCCTCAACAATTGATCATTTTATTCTGTCTGAGCACTGCAGGGTATTAGTTGGAAACTACAAAACTAGAGTAAGCTTACTCAGTGACCATTATCCGCTGTGCTTGACTTTGAAATTTACCACCCCACAGCAAAAAAGGGGGAGGGCAGCAGACAAAAATATTGAGCTATAAGGAAGTAATGGAGTGTCAATAAAATGGTCTGGTGTTAATCCAACCACCTTTATGGAAAATCTTGTAGCCAAAAAACGGAGAGATATTAACATCTGTAAAGTGAGTACTTCAAGAAATACAGACATTGCCAATGCCTTTTGCAATATCACTAATGAGATAGCAGCCGATTTAAAACAGAAGCAAAAGAAGAAAGTTTTTAACCACAACCCCAGATGGTTTAATAAGGAATGTAGTAGGTTAAACAGGGAACTAAAAACTATATTAAAAAATAGGCCTAGGGATAGTGCAAAAATAAGTATGATAAGGAAATCCTACAAAGAAACTGTGAATTTAAGAAAAATAGAAATTAGTGAGGAAGCCTGGGACAAGTTAGTCCAGGCTGCAGTGACACGAGACACAACCCTCTTCTGGAAAACCATAGATCATCCCTTTCTTAAAGATAGCTCAGCAGCAAAGATAGATGTTTTAGTTCCGCCGGAAGAATGGATAGCGCATTTCGAAAATATTTTTAATCCAAATTTGGTCCCAACAAACAAAGGGGAAAAGTGTAACTTTATTAGTGTTGAACCCGTCAGTTTACCCGCATTAACCCTGGAAGAGATTAAAGCAGCCCTAAATAAAAGTGCAAACGGTAAAGCTGCAGGACCTGACGGGGTTCCAATCGACGTTTTTAAACATGATATCGATTTCTGGTCACCAATTTTATTAAATGTTTTTAATACCACATTAGGGGGAACGCTACCAGCAACTTGGGTGGAAAGTATAATAATACCCATTTTTAAAAAAGGGGAGAGAGCTAAGGCCAAATGTTACCGTCCCATATCCCTTCTTGACTCTACCTCAAAATTGATGGGTAGGGTATTGTTAGGAAGACTAGAAAGCTGGGCCTCCGAATATAACATCTTAAGTGAAGCCCAGTATGGATTTAGAAGGGGTATTGGGACGGTGGAACAATGTGTTAACCTGGAATTATTGGTAGGGAAATATACCCTAGCCAAAGAAGGGGTTTTACACTTGTGTTTTGTTGACCTCACCAGCGCGTTTGACATGGTTAACCATGTTAAACTCTGGGAAACACTCATTGAACTAGGTGCCCCCATAGATATAGTAATCTACCTCTCACAGATATATGCCCTTTTAACATCAAGAGTCCGGTTTGGTATAAAGGGCGAATGCACACGAGATTTTAGGGTAACAAGAGGTATACGACAGGGATGCGTTTTAGCTCCCCTTTTATTTTCATTGTCCATAAACAAAGTTGATCCCTACCTACAAATTTTAGAAACAGATGCCCCAAGAGTAGGTAATCGCCCAACCCCAGTGCTTTTATATGCGGACAATGCTGTCCTCATTTCAAGGACAGCGAACGGGCTACAATGTCTGTTAGAAAAATTTACCCAATTCATGACTGAAAAAGACCTACAGTTGGACCTTACAAAAACCTTTGTTATGACTTGTGGGAGAAACAGAGCAAGGACCAAACAGCACTATGGGGGTGGCGTTAAAATTGATAGAGTTTCAAGTTTTACTTATTTGGGCCTAACTTTTAATAAGAACGGTACATGGGGAGGACACATTGAAGCAACTAATTTAAGATTCTTACGCACAATGGAGGGTATTTTTAGATTTGCCACAAAGATAGGTAACAAACCGGTAAGGGAAATCCTCACCCTATATAGGAGCAAATCTATTACCACCGCATGTTACGGGGCAGCTATATGGGGAAGGTCCAACGTCACTTCCCTACAAACTTAGGAGAACAAGTTCTTAAAACGATTGTTGGCAGTCCCTACCTCAACATCTAATTATATAGTGCATAGTGAATTAAATGTACCCTATATCAGTGACCTCATAGGCTTGGCAGGAATCACCCTATGGTATGGGATATGGACTAAGGAAGAGACGATGTTTACAAAAAATATAATTATGGACTGCCTGGCCCTAGATAACTGTAGGAAAATCCCCTGGCTAGAGTATATTCACACACTCTTAAATGGCTGTAAGTTACACCTAGATCGAAAAGATCCTTCGCTCATACAGGAATATAGCAAAAAGGAGCTGAAGTCAAGGTTTATCTCCTCTAAAGAAACGGAAAGAGAGGTTGAAACAGGCCGAAAACAAAGTGTGATTACATACCGTGAGTACCCTCTGTTTACGGGCATTCAATCTTATCTTATTATGATACGAAACATCCAGCAAAGGTTTTTATTAACGAGGCTTAGGTTCGGTACTCTACACTTCCCTAAAATGGGAGAGTGGTGTCCCAAACTTCCGAATTGCCCATGCGATGGGAAGTCTCCGCAGTCTACACTGCACTTTGTATTATTCTGTAACTTTTATAGGGATATTAGAAAAATCGTACTGAAACCACTCTTTTTAGTAAATAAATTTTATCATTATAGAAAAGCTTTTAATTTTATTTGTAATCTGGAGAGCGTAAAAACTATGAATACTGTTATTAGATTCATTCAGATGGCTATTTGGAGACGCAAGGAACTTACCTTTTTAGAGGCTTTAGTCTATGAGCAATAATATGATTGATTATGGTGACGTAAAGAATATAGGCTTTTTGATGAACCTCAAAATTTGATTTTTATAATGATCTTGATGTATGTAAATTGCACAGTACGCACTTTAGGAGCTTATTTCATATACAAGATGACTAGGTTAAGGAACTATCGCGCACTCTACTTTCCTAATTGATTTTTCATCCTGGCTCAATAATAATGAAATATGCTGTTTAATATGGTTTTTAGTAGGCTTCTATATAATTAAGATCTCGATGTATGTAAATTGCACAGTACGCACTTTAGGAGTTTTTTTCATATACAAGATGATTAGGCTAAGGAACTATTTTGCACTCTACTTCCCTCATCGATTTTTCACCCTGGCTAAATAATAATGAAATATGCTGTTTTATATGATTCTTAATAGGCTCTATATAATCCGAAACTTTTTTAGACCTAATACCTTGAGTAATTAATTGTAACTGAATCGCATAGCACTTTGTTAGAATGTATTGATTTTAATGTTTTTATAACTATGTAACCTGTATATTGTGATTAGAAAGCATTTATGGTCGAATTTAACGTACCGAATAAAGCTGCTTTGATTTGATTTGATATGGCCATGTTGATTGTAATCATAGACACGAAAAGAAGAGGAGGGGGAAGAGAAGGAAGTGTTGTGATATTATAAGAACCACCCGTATCAGACAGAACAACAAAATCACCCGTCGTGAAAGATGGAGAACCAAAGTCTAACCAAAAAGTATAACGGAGATATACCATCCCTAAGGAATGGGATGTCTGCGTTGAATGTTTGACCATAGTGCTGTTCATTCGCTAAGGGTCCGTATTGAAAATGACATAGAAAGACCCCATGTGCAAGGCAAAAGAAACAGAAAAGCGAAAATGAGGCTGAAGTGGGATGTTATAATAAAACATACCAAAACATTTTCTTGTCATCAGTTGATTCCAATCATTTCATTGATTAGATGCGATTGGTTCTTTGCGCATGAGCCATTTCAGTATGTCATCTGCAAAGAACAGGCATGTGCCTAGTAAGGGACAAAGAGTAACATGAGGCAAAATATGCCGTTATTAGAAGAAGTTGTCAAGTGGTGGCCTGAGGTGGGGAAGAATGCATACCTGTATTTACAATGTTGCTAGAATGTGACTTGTATAAACAAGTTCGTCAAAAATCCATCCAGGTGTGCATATCCAATTGTCAAATGATTACAGTCCTATAGGCAGGGGAGCATCCACCCTATACCTGGCACCTGTGGGTGAATAAAATATCTAAATAGCGGTATAAGTTCTGTACAGAAAGAATAAATAATGGTACTACCGCGACGGATTAAAGCAAAAAAAGAAAAAGAAAAGAAAGGAAAAAGGGGATGTCCTATATGCCCAGGTGTACTAAAAAACTTGTGAAATTACAAACACATTTCCAACATATGCCAATGAGCACAAGTTATGTGTGCGCCTTGTGGGCCAGCATAACAATATACGAATACAATCTGCGTGGAAAAGAGGCATAAGTCATCTTTCAAAAAGGATAATAAACTGAAGACCCATACCAGTAATCGCAAGTTATATTTACATAACGTGAATCGGCACTATCAGCCTAAGGTCAACTCAGAAAAGTTTTAACTGAGAAATGCAGTACGTATAGATACAAAAATCCGGAATCTGTGTATTGATCAATTAATACTGGAGTCCCCAGCTGGGGACTATACCAAATCCTTGGCGGAATATGACCAGTGTAAAATTAAATAAGAACAAGCTAAAGTAAAACTACGTGGAGACCCAAAGAATCAATCTTGAACTCAGGAACTAACCTTCCATTCCTGACCCTGAAGAGAGTAAGTTACAGGCTCAGTGAAACGGCCCACTTACTTCAATAGGTGCCATGAAGTCGAAAGTGTTGGCGAAGAGCCTCCGTTGTCCGGCGTCTAATTTGATGAAACGAGCAAGCCGCAGTCAATTCTTCCGCGTCTTTTACATTGGATTTAGGAACGTGACACGTGGTCACGTGTCCTTGACAGACTCGGATTTAACAAAGTAAACGTCTCCGTCATATTGGAGTGGAGTATAGTGCGGAGGTGTGTTTACCAAGAAAGGGAGATCTGTACTGATCTATTTGTCAATGTGAGTGCCAATAATCTTTAAATGTTATATCGGACCATATGAAATTAAGAAAATGTGTCAGAATCATATTCTCCTAAAAATAAAGCAATTTCATTGAAAAAGAAAAATATATAATAAAAAAAATATATAATTTTTTTTTTGCTTTGAAAATTTGTTTTATGAGGAAATAATCCTCAATTGACCTGCAATGAGGAGAGGGGAATGTACATAGTCTGTCATGCCATCCAGAGATGTATCACTGGGACAAAGTGCCCCAAAAATCACATGACGAAGTAGTTAGATGCCTCCAGGTGTCATGAAAGTGTGTCGATGGATGCCCAACAGTTCAAAAAGTCATGTCAAGAGTTGCAGAGTACACCAAGAAGGGTGAACACTCAGAGCCGTTCCAGAAAACCACAAGAACCAGAGGGATTGTAGGCAGTACCATGAGAAGAGAAAGAGGTAGCACAAAGCCAAAAACATACAAACCCATCAATGAGGACATGGTCTATAAGAAGTAATGTAATTCCTCATCTGTGTTGTGCCCTCTTTCAATACATCGTAAACAACATATTCAGGTTGCCTCCTTACGCCTCAAAGCCAACTCACGATTACCACCCCTTGGGTTTGGAGGGATGTGGTCAATGCCATGAAACCAAATTTTACAGTATCCCCCATGATGCTCTCCCATGTGAAAAGACATTGGATATCTTAGATCATTGTTCTTCATGGCACAGACATGCTCTTGTATACGTAGCTTGAGCGGCCTCACTGTGCTCCCAGCGTATATTTTGTCACAGGCACAACCAATTACATAGACCACATATTTTGTTTTACAATTTATGTAGTGTCGGATCTCATAGTCTCTGTTCGAATTATTACAGAACTTCTTGATTTTATTCCTTCCCATGGGACAGACATTACACCCCTGACACATGAAAAACCCCTGCACCGCTGGAGGTAACCAAGTTTTGTTTGTTCCAGTTGTAATATAACTGGAACAAAGCATGTTTCTTATTGTTTTTCCCCTCCGGTAGGTGATCTTAGGGGTGATTGTAATGGTCTCTTTAAGACTTGGTACTTCACATAATAAGCTCCAATGTTTTTTTAGAATTTTGTAAAGCTTGTAACTATTAGTGGTGTACTGTGTAATGAATGCCAGATGTGTGTTTGTTCTTCTCTGACTATTCATATTTGGTCTTTTCACTAGTGTTTTTTCTCTAGTGACCTTCATGATTCTATTTTCAGCCTTGGTCAAAATTTTCTCATTGTATCCCCGGTTTTTAAATTTGTTCTTCATAGTGGCGATGTTATCTCTGAATGTGGTCCCCGAGCTGCAATTACGTCTCACCCGTACCATTTCTCCATAGGGTATGTTCCTGATTACTGACATGGGGTGTGCACTTGTGGCATGCAGAGTGCTGTTACATTCAGTTGGCTTACGGAACATAGTACTTTGTATGATGTTATTCTCCACATAGAACAGGAGATCAAGAAACTCCATTTGTGTGTCACTGTACTGTATAGTGAGGTTCACATTGTATGGATTATTGTTCAAAAAGGCATGGAATTCCATCAGCTGCTCCGAGGTACCCTTCCATAATAGAATGATATCATCTATATACCTCCCCTAATAGACAATGAAGTCCATCAAGGGGGAGGCATATCTTCCCCAGGCATGCTCCCTCTCCCACCAGCCCATGAAAAGGCCGGCGTAAGAAGGAGCAAACCTGGAGCCCATGGCAGTGCCCTGTATCTGATGGTGCCAGTCCCCATCATGCAAGAAGAAATTTTTTGACAAAATATGGTCAATCATCTCCATGAGCATTTCGTTGTGTTCCATATGGTCTGCGGTGCGAGTTTGTAAAAATGATTGCACTGCCGTCATTCTAAAGTGTTTTTGTATGCAGGTATATAGACCTGCAACATCCATAGTGACAAACATTAAGTCATTGGACCAAGGCATTCCTTAAAATTTGTGCAGTATATCCCTGCTATCCTGAATGTAAGCCAGTAGGTTGACTACGAATGGCTGTAGGAATCTGTCTACATATTGTGACAAGCGTTCTGTAGGTGAGTTGATTCCAGAAATGATGGGGTGACCTGGGGGAAAGACGCCACCTTTGTGAATTTTTGGGAGTATGTAAATGCATGGATAGAGTGGGTCCCTGACTGTGAGGTAAGCATATTCTTCATCAGAAATGAGGCCATTTTCACGCCAATCCATTAATCTGGAGTTAATGTGAGTGACAAGGGCTGTGATGGGATTGGAGGCTATACGCTCGTAGCAGCTGGTATCTGCGAGTTGCCTATTGATCTCCCCAATGTAGTCGCTGGTGTTCATGACGACTACATTCCCGTGCTTGTCTGCCTCCCTAATCACAATGGAATCATCCTGACTGAGATTATTTAAGGCAGCCCTCTCTTTTCTAGTGAGGTTCTGGTTGTAATTGGTTTCGTTTTTTGTGTTGTCCATAAGGGCATGAATATCCTTGGTCACTTTGTCCTTAAAGAGGTCTATGTTTCTATGTGTTCCACTAGGTGTAAATCTGGACCGAGGCTTAAGTCCGCTGTCTATTTGTGAATCCTCAGTGATGTTAAGTTCTTCTCTGAGTGTTTGTATGCTCACATGGTCATCCCCTGGAATGGACATGACCATTTGTAGGTCATATAGATCAGATACTGTGTCAATGGTGGTACAATAGGAACAGTAGAACACACTTTCGTTGGGTTTGCAGTGAAAAAGTCTTTTAATTTAAGCACACGTGTGAATTTGGACAAATCAATCAAAATATTTACTGGGTCTCCTGATTGGGTGGGACAAAAACCCAAACCTTTGCGTAGTACATTGCATTCTGGAACAGTTAAAGACCGACACGATAGGTTAACAATAGTCAGTTCATTCTGCAGTGGGATCTCATTAATTTGTCTCTCTAGGTCGTTTTCGAACGTGTTGTCATCCCTAATGATGTGTTTTTCTTTTTCTCTCTTTTCTTTCCACCTTTTTCCCCCCTCCTTGTCTTTGGTCTCTTTTTGTGGCTTTGTTGCCTAAGCGCAATCGTTCCATTTCCACTAAAAAAGGGGACGGTCCTTGCGTGATGGCTGAGTCTGAACCTCCCTCGTGTGAGACACAACTGTCTATTGAGGTCAAAGAGCTATTGCTGATCGAAATAGAGTCCACTGTGTTTTCCCTGGTTCTTTTTCCTTCGCCAGAGGGTCTCACATTGTCATACTTTCTGGCAAATGTATGGATCCTCCCCTCTCTATAGTCAGTGTGATCGCGTTTGATCTTTTTCAATTTTTTGTCTCTTAAGTAAATATGAAGATTTTCAATAACCTTATCATATAATTCGTAGTTCTTTTTAACTACCTCTTTTAGAACAGAACTTTCGATTTCCCTCTCTAACTTTTCAATTTCTTCTTGTGGTTTAGTAACTTTATCAGCATGCTTGATTAAGATCCGCATCATGATGTTTGATGCGTTCTGTAAATTATCCTCCCATTCCTTAAGAGAATCCTCATCGAGGTCCTTGAAAGTAGGGAATATCAATATCTTTAATCCTCTCGGTATTTTTTTTGTTGTCCAGATATTTCTGTAGTGTGACCCCGTCCCACCATCTTGCCATCTCCTGTTTTTTTAGCCTTTCTAGCCTCTGAAATTTGTTTTTCAATCCCTCTCCTGGTTGCAATTCTGTCGATATTGTGCCCCTTACTTGGGTATTAGAAAAAAGGCCTTGTGCCAATTCTTGCCTCCTGTCATTAAATTTCGACATGATTTAATTTTTCTGTGTGTCAATAGCTGAGAAAATTCAATGTTGTATGGGTCTTCAGTTTATTATCCTTTTGAAAGGTGACTAATGCCTCTTTTCCACACAGATTGTAATCCTATATAGTTATGCTGGCCCACACATAACTTGTGCTCATTGGCATAGGTTGGAAATGAGTTTGCAATTTCACAAGTTTTTTATTACACCTGGGCATATAGGACATCCCCTTTTTCCTTTCTTTTCTTTTTCTTTTTTTGCTTTAATCCATTGCGGTAGTACCATTATTTATTCCTTATGTACAGAACTTATACCGCTATTTAGATATTTTATTCACCCACAGGTGCCAGGCATAGGGTGGATGCTCCCCTGCCTATAGATAGGACTGTAATCATTTGACAATTGGATATGCACACCTGGATGGATTTTTGACGAACTTGTTTATTCGAATCGCATTCTAGCAACATTGTAAACACAGGTATGCATTCCTCCCCACCTCAGGCCACCACTTGACAACTTCTTCTAATAACAGCATATTTTGCCTCATGTTACTCTTTGTCCCTTACTAGGCACATGTCTGTTTTTTGCAGATGCCATACTGAAATGGCTCATGCGCAAAGAACCAATCTCAGCTAATCAATGAAATGATTGGAATCAATTGATGACAAGAACATTTTTTGGGATGTTTTATTATAACATCCCACTTCAGCCTCATTTTCGCTTTTCTATTTCTTTTGCCTTGCACATGGGGTCTTTCTATGTCATTTTCAATCCGGACCATTAGCGAATGAACAGCACTATGGTCAAACATTCAACGCAGACATCCCATTCCGTAGGGATGGTATATCTCCGTTATACTTTCTGGTTATTCTTTGGTTCTCCATCTATCACGGATGGGTGATTTTGTTGTTCTGTCTGATACGGGTGGTTCTTATAATATCACAGCACTTCCCCTCCCCCCCCTTCTTCTTTTCGTGTCTATGATTACAATCAACATGACTATATCGTATTTTTTGTATTGATTTGATTATTTGTCATGGCATAACAACTTGTCTTTTTTAAACAGTGTGTCATGGGTTTGCCTCTTTGTCTTTTTTAAAACTATGTGTTATGTTGTCCATTAAGTGTATGTGGATGCATTGTATTTATATGTATATAATTGTACAGTTGATCTGTATCGTTTGTTTATATGGTACATGTATTTATTTAACCTACAGCCCTGAAGAAGTCCTTTGTTTCTTGGACGAAACACGTTGGACGATTTTTATGAATAATCATATGAAGCAACAATAAATGAAGAAATACTACTGGAGTGTTCGGGAATTATTGATACAATGCTATGAAATATTTATGTGTTAATATGTTCTTTTTGACTCCTATGTGGTGCAGCTCTGGTCTTTGTATGTATATCTGTTTTTTTAAATGCTTGGAAATTTCTCTTGCCACATCCTACTGTCTACTGCATTTACACTAGCCTTTGCTCCCAGAACCTGATCTGGATGATTAGGATCCAAACTTATTAATAAATCCTTCGGCTGCGGCCATCCCAGCAGATACGATCCATCCTTGGCAATGTACACCTTAGAATATGTTTTGACACCCTGAAATTCCAGAGAACCTTCAAAATATCCCACCAAATCAATCGTCTTGTTACCATAAGCCACCAACTTATTGTCAGGGATACTCAATACCAGTTCGGGAAACTTATCAAGGTACTCTTCCCCAAACAAATTGTAGTGTGTACCCGAATCTGCCATCACTTGCACATTGACTCCATCAATCTTGATGGTTCAGAAGGGGTGATCTCTATCCTTGGAACCACCAATTTCACCAACTTGTAACAAACATTCTTCAAGTACATTCTTTGATATTTCTTCATTTAAAATTCTGACAGACTCCCCTTGATCTTGAAAAATTGCCCAAGTTTTCATCCTTCTCCCTGCAAACCCTGGCAAAATGCCCCTTCATTATGCATTTCCTGCTCATTTGGCCAATGCAGGCCAACACAAATCTGTAGCAGTGCCCCCCCTCCCACCACATTTGTAACAGCAGATATTTTTCTCCTTTGCAAAACTGTTTTCCTTGAAGAAACTGATGTTTCTTTTCTTTCCACAGACGTTTTGCAAATGACACCTTGTACATTTCCCACTCTTCGTGAGTCACTAGCTGCCATTTCCTTTAAACCTTCTTCAGAATGTTCTGCCCTTTTTGCAATGACGGTTGCTTTCTGTAATGTTAAGTTCTCCGCATTTAAAAGTTCTTCTTGTATCCTCTTGTCATACACCTGTTGTACCAGCTGATCTCGTAGCATGTTATCCAAGAAGCTTTTGTAATTGCAAGTGGATGCCAACAACCGCACGGCTGCTGCAAAATTATCCCCAGATTCACCAGGAAGTTGAGTTCTTTTTAAAAATGTAAACAGTTCTACATCATTCCTCTGCTTCTCATAGTTCAGTTCCAGTGATATCAAATCTATATCATAGTCATCCCAGTCTGATTCATCATCCTCCTCCTCAGGCAAAGGTGGAAGATGTTTGACTATGTGTCAATATGCGTCACCCTTTAGCCTCCAAACAATGCTTGAGCATAGCCAATTTGCGAGAAGCAGTAAAAATGTCACCCCCCCCCCACTGTTTCCACATAAGCCTGAAAAACTTCTTTTCAATCATTCCACCTTGTGATGGGCTCTTCTGGGGAGTTTAAAAATGGTATTGGAGCAATCATCCCTTCCATACCTAAGAACACAGATTATAGATACACTGGCCAAAACACCAGAATTACCAAGGTGTGCAATTGTGAACACTTGAAGATTTAACCATTAAATGAAGCTTTTTATTCCAACACAGGGCGTGCAGCATAAAGTCCACTACAAGAAAAATGCCTCAGTCGAAATGCACGTCATCAGTTGGCTGCAAACTGAAGACAATATGTGATGCGTCGCGTGGCCCACGTGTCATTTCGGAAGCACGTGGATGCAATGTTTACAGAGCATCCATTGCTAAGCGCCGATTGGTTGCTGCAGTGTCCTCTTGGATAATGTCTTTACGTGTGTACAGCAGTTGAAGGCTGCTGATATTCAATATTTGCCACAAAAATTACTTGCAGTTCTCAATCCTGGCCTCCTCTACATGTCTTCCATTGCCTCAATCATGGCTCAACTTCATCCAGAAATCCTGGCAGCAGCTTTTCGCCAACTCAGCTGCTGCTGCCATAGTAATGGGCGCTCTCCTCCTTGTTAAGCAGCATTCACCATCCTCGTCACCAGTGAAACGATCTACTCACGTGAGGCAAGTGTGAGCAGTTATAAGTTCTTTTATTTTCCTTAAACAGCAACAAGAAGGGAGCTGCCAGCCAGCAAGCCAGCAACACTCCTCTGCTGTAACATTCTCCCCCCGAATCCCATGCTCAACGTTCCCTAGAGAATGTCAAAGTGTCAAGTTCCCTCACCCAAGATACACAGAGGATGTAACAGCCTATTCACATTACTGATTCTACAGAACATAAAAACGGGTATGTGGCTACCACTGTGCACAGGTAAGGGCAGTAGCACCCTACCTTCACGAAGGCAGCGGTTGGTGAGCTACTTTCGGTCTAAACAGACTGCATTACCATGAGACAGGCTTAGGTCACGGCGTATACATACGCATGATTCATGTTCGGGAAAGACCAAAAATCAGTACTATGGATTCGTATATCGTTGCATCTGGGACACTCAGGGCAGGGTGAACATCCGGCACCATGCAGGGAACATCTCTGTCCCACCATAGGTGATGGGGTTTTGAAGATCAAACAATTCACTGATGTGTGAGTTATGCTCTAGATATCTTCCTTTACAAAACCTTAAAGGACATTTGTGTAAAGGACTTTCTAGTGTTTGACACTCTTGAAAATCTGCTTACTTGTCAGACATATTGATTTGGGAGAAACGTGCCAGGCCAAGTCATATGGCCATCAGATTATTACATATATTGGATTACGGATGCAGCTAGGGATGGAAAGAGAAAAGCAGATTAGGTGCTTATTCTGTATTACCAGGCATAAGTACCTTTCACAAAAGTAAAGAAAAACACAGAATGTAATGTGCATTACATTGAGTGGAGCAAGGGCACAAATGTGAAAAAAGTGATCATGAAATCACCAAAGGGAATTTATGGCTAAAAATAAGCACAATTGCAGTTTTCGAAATGACTTGATCTAACAAGAGTTCATTGTGTGGACAATTAGTGTGAAATTAGCAAAACAAACTGGAAACTAAAACTAAACTGACATAAACACGACCACAAAGATTGATCATATGGCAATTAAATAAACTTTCATACACACATAAACTATCTTCTCACACACAGATTGCAAAGTAACTAAGTAAAAATTGTAGCAAAATCACATTTATTGCACAATACAACCAGAAACACCGCATATGCGATTTACAAATGTCCGAACCTATTTCAGAGGGCCATGGGGCATGCAGGGGCTATTGGGCCCAACCGTGGTGGTTGATGCCTTTTACTCCTGATGTCCAGGGGCACGAACTACTATGGATCCTGAGCAACTGGGCCAAGTACCCCCCTTCTGTACTTGACTCTCAGTTGTAGCTGTGGCCAACCAATCAAGGCTCCCTCGTGGTAGTGTAGATACCAGTTAGTGAACACGATTCATAACTAGGAGTGGGCAGTTAACTTCGCTCCGCGGACGGAGTTTGCGGAATTTTGTGACTCCGTGCTCCGCTCGGAGCGTGGAGTTCAGCAAAAAACTCCGATTCCGCGGCGTAGCGGAGTTTTCCCCGACCACCCACCATTAGTTTTGAAAACACCCTACCTCCTCAATAAGCAACTTTCCTATAACCCTAAAAGCCTATCTCAGTGTTGTTTTTCTCGCCCCTAAAGAGGACCTGCTACAGAAAGCTGTCATCAGACGCCCTGTCTGCCTCACTGCAGATGTGAAAAAAAGTGATAGCATGCACTCCTTTTTCTCAATGTAAACCACTTGTTTAAGGACGCTCAATGTTCGCGTGCTTGCTCGAGATGTGCTCTGCCCGATAGCACAAAAATATGATATCAGAGGTGTCTGGAGCCTCGTCACGCCCCATGATCAAGCTGCACAGCTGTGCAAAAAGATTGCAAGAATCAACAAACAAGAATCCAGTGTTTCATCCATGATCTATATATTAATCCATTTTCTCCGTATTTTTTCACATTCATAGTAGGAACAGCATAACTGTACACATAGATATGAAATCTAAAATGGTATATTATGTTTATAATGGCATGTTGTATATTCAATTAGTAATTGTAGTTGTGATGTTTATTTATTTTTGTGGTAGCATTAATGGCACATTTGCGTAGAGTGGTTTTAGTATTTCTTTTATGTTTACTCTTGGGTTGGGTTCAATGGTCACGTGCTATATCAGAAGGCACAGATTCACCTATGGCGTCTTTGCGGGTTCACTTAGGATAAGTTTACGTTGAGAAAACCTCGTTGACCTCATGAAAGCCGACAACAGCAGCCATGTGGCTGCCTACGGCACAGAGAAATTTGAAATACGCAGAAACATGGTGAGCGAAAGGTTACACTTAAGCGGGTTTAGGCAAATTGGTTTCTTTTTCTTTTCTTTTTTAGCATGATTTACCAGACTTGATTTGGGGCACCTGTTCCACACAATGTAGTAATATTTTAGGCACATACGTTTAGCTCACTTGCGAGTTAGATTTTGTTCACTTTAATTTTTTCATTTTCTTCTTTCTTCTTCTATTGGTTTCTTTTGCTTGGTTTTTTGATTATTCACGGAGCACATTTAGAATGAATGGAGTATGTGTTCATAATTCGAAAAACTCATAGCAATGTGGACACTGAGCCTAGTAATCATTTTTTCATATTCTCTACTGAATTGTATATAAATAACATGAGTCATGTTTTTGTTGCATGTAGTCCCTTACAATTTCTGATGGGCTCTCCTTACGTTTTAGTTACCCCTGACGAAGGGCCATTTATGCCCGAAATGCATTGGGTTACCCAGGATATGCAGCATATTCCAATATGCCACGAAAAACGCCTGGGTGGGCACTTCTTGGCATGTAAAGCGAGGAGTGCTGTTCCTACTATGAATGTGAAAAAATATGGAGAAAATTGATTAATATATAGATCATGGATGAAACACTGGATTCTTGTTTGTTGATTCTTGCAATCTTTTTGCACAGCTGTGCAGCTTGATCATTGCAGATGTGAGCATTCTACCCAGCTCAGACTTTCCTTTGCATTCTGGGGCCAGTAGTGCAGCATTTAGAATGACTATAGCAAACTCACACGCTTCAGAAATGTAGGTAAAAAGGGAGGATGTAGTGGAGAAATACATATGATATTTGGCAAGCACAAATGCCTGAGCATTTAGCAGACCACACAACAAATTAACATTTTGATCTTAACTGCATCCAGGAGTTCCACCTTTTTGCCTTGCGCAGTGTGGCGTGGGAAGGGTGCCATTGGCCCTAGTGGAAGCGAAGAATAGAATGCCTGCCCCCCGCAGGTGTGTAGTAAAGCACACTAATAACTGTGTTCAGCAGCCCACCCATGGCCAATTTAATTAATTTGTATTCCGGGCGGCAGGTCCTTTTCTGTGCTGTCTCCACAGCTATGGAATACCCCATCCTTTCCAGCTACAAGATACCACAAGAACTGTGGCTTTAAAAAGAAGTTAGAGACCTGGCTGTTAGTCTGGACTCAAAAGACTAGCAGGGTTATTGTTTCTATACAGTGCCAAGAGGCGCGATAGAGCGCACAAGAAAGAGTATATACACAACAAATTTAAAAGGGGAGGGACATAGAAATGTTTAGCATTGACAATAGATTTTACTAGACACATTAGAGGAAACGGCGTGCTTTAAAACGTGCTTCATCTCTCACCAAGGAAGGGTTTACCCCAAAATCAGTAAGGCTGGGCCATAAATACTAAACATCAAGAAAAATGCCAATCTGATTATCATTCATTCACCCATTCAAATCATGATCACATAATCCAATTACTATGATCAATTGAATTTATTCAAAAAGTCAATTTTTAATTGAAGAAAAGGTTGTTTTTGAGATTTTTTAAGACTTGATAAATTTTTAAGATTTCATTAATGTTTGTACATACACAGGAATCACAAAAATACAAAATACAAAAATGTACCAAACATACAAATTACTTGACTTATATACAATACATGTACAACACACAACAAAAACTATTCTTTGCTCAGGTTCTGTACAGTTTAGACTGCAATTATACCATAACCCCCCCTGAAAACTACCTAACTATGGAAATTTAGCACGTGTTAGCAGGGGCAATCGAAAAATAGTGACCCTACTGCGCTCATAATAGAAGTTTAAAAAAAATAATTTTGCAAGATCAATTAATTACGAGCAACAGTGGTAATACATATGTAGACCACTTATTTGGCTGAAAGAAAGGCTGTTGATGCGTTTCGAACCCTGACAAGTTTCTTTGAGCGTTCTCCTCAGGACACAGAACACAGAAAGAGCTACATTTCCTATCTTCACTCAATGAGTCTCATAGGGAAAGGCACATGTTGACTGCCGCAATTTCTCACTTTGCCAAATCAAGAACGAGCAACTCCGCTTGAACAAGGTTTTCTTTCTTTTTTTCCGAGGATTCTTGCAACGGCAACCTTTGCCTCGTTCGCAGGTTTAGTTTTCGTGCCGGACTCCGAGTGCCTCAGAGTCCGGCACGAGAAGAGATGGAGCTCTTTCTGTGTTCTGTGTCCTGAGCAGCACACCATCAGAACCTAAGAACCTGCAAACATGCAAGTAGAACGGATGCCAAAATCATTTGTGTTTGGCGTAGCACCACTCACACCAAACTCACTTAAATCAGGAAGTGAAGCATATCAACCCATAGCAATCCATCCTGCCATAGCATAAAAAGCGTCTTTACTATTAGTGACTTATGCTCTACCACACATGAGAGGTGCAAAGTAAAGAACAGTTTGGGAGGCAACCAGAGTGAGAGATGAGTTTCGAGCAAAGACTACACTGAAAGGGAAACAAGACAATATTGAACAGAAAACTGTTAAGTTGTAAAAGATCCAGAAGACCAAATGTAGAGTTCAAGAGCAGGTTTTATTTCCAACAGCACAGTACTGGTCCCAACAGATAATGACTAGTACAACCTTGTACAACAGCCATCACACATTCCATTCCAGAATCTCCCAGCTCAAGCTAGACATTTAAAGAAACATATACACATTAAGAATAAAGAAGAGAGGGGGGCGTGGTTTCGGCGCCGAGGGAAATGGCGGCTTGCTGAGCGAGCTCCGTCCCCACGGTCTCTAATAACCCAAATATCCGGACTTTCCAGCCGTTCCAGAGCTGCGGAAAGTGTGGTGGAAGACGGCGGAACAAGCGACCCACCTGCTCGTCGGGGGAAAATTGACTTCCTGACAGTCCGCTGGGTAGCTGACCGGTGCGGCGCAGTAGAGATCGGCGCTGCAGTGCGGCCTTGTGGAGGAGTGCCAGGGGCCTGACGACTGGAATAGGCGGTGTGCGGGACCGGGCAGCAGTGAATGATCTACACTCTCGGCGAGGGGTGAGGAGGCGACACCAGAAGCGCAGCGGTGTTTGCTGGTGACACCAGGAACATAGTAAGGTCCGGCGTAGCTGCATCCTCGCGCCGTGGGAGGGGCCAGGGCCCGGGATCAGAGGACATTGACCGGCGGCAAGCGAGCGGAGCGGTGACTGGGGCAATACAGAGTCGGACTGAAGAGGACTGATTCCGCGCTACCGGCGCCGCTGGTGACTCTTCAGAACTCGGAGGACAATGGGCACGGCACCATTCTTGAGACCCCTGGTAGCTAGTGCTAGCAACCGGCGGCGTGGCCACCATCCAGGAAAGAGGGGAGTTTGCCTCCGTGAAGGGAGCCATCGGGAGAGCAGTGGGGAGCTCCGTGTGATCACCCGCAGTGCGCGTGACAGTAGCGCTACGGGCAGAGAGGCGAGTGGTGCTAGTAAGACAAACACGCCTGATGCTCGGCTGGTGGATGGCGATGGGAGTGGAGGGTGTGCAACGAGACGCTGGATGTTGCATGTAACAAGACGGCGCCCATGGTGGAGATAAGAACTGGCATGTGGGGAGACAGAGACACTAAGAATATGGTATGCCGAATGGAAGGAGCAATACCATTTAAAGGGCAACCGTGAGTACGTAAACCTATAAGTGTGGCGCGGTAAGCAGCCCTGTAAGCGATCTCTCCCGGCGCCGTGCATGACCGCCTGCAGTCTGGCTGATACGTGCTCAGAGGAGGGCCGCATATATAGTAGTAAGCAGGCCGATACAGCACAAGAAATATTGGCGCAGTGTGGAAAGTGGGCCCACTGACAACACCAAGGGGTCAGGAGAGAGATTTTGGACCACCAGACATTAACAAGAACGGTGCCCTGCCGGTGACGCATGCGCCCTGAGACCGCCGCCCCACACAAACAGTAGTAGTTGTCACAGAAGGGACCTGAAACTATAACGGTGAGGCGAGAAGTAGGTCTCCTGGAGTGCCCGGGATTGGCAGGGGAGGATCGTCAACATGAAGCCCAAAGGTCAGGTCGTGACGCAGGCCAACAAAATGGACAAGTATGCCATGCCGCTTACGATGGCCTCAGCCCAGAATGATCTAGCTGAAGGACAGAGTGAACCCTCACTGGCCGCCATCATGGCAGCAATAGCGGATCTTAAGGGCACAATTGATCCCAAAATTGATGCGGTCACACTGGATGTTAACTTGCTGCGTGCCGAGTTCCGCAAGCTATCGGACAAAATGGCGGCTACAGAAACACGAGTCACGCAATTGGAAACCAGTGCACAGAGTTTGGAGGAGAGGGTTCAGGCCCTCACTAAACAGCAAGAACTGATGGCGGCCAAGCTGGAAGACCAGGAAGGAAGGGCAAGGAGGAATAACATTCGTGTGGTGGGCGTGCCGGAGGGAATGGAGGGGCAGAGCATGGACTTATTTCTTGAGGACTTGATCCTGAACCACCTAAAACCAAAGCGCCTCTCTGTTCACTTCACAGTGGAACGAGCGCATCGTGCGCCCATTCCTAAACCTAAACCGGGAGCCCCACCGCGCACAATCATAGCGCGGATTTTAAACTACCGAGACAGAGATGCTATCCTGCAGGCGGCGCGACAGTTCGGAGACCTGCTTCACGAGAACGCGGTGATTCGATTTTTTCCGCACTTCACGCTTAATGTACAGCGCCAGAGACGTACCTTCGATGCGGTTAAAAAGGAGCTGCGAACCAAAGCAATAAAGTATACCATGATGTACCCTGCTAAACTGAGAGTAGAGGCTGAGGGGAAAGCGTGGTTTTTTGCAAATCCGGAATCTGCAATGGCCTGGTTGGAAGGGTGGCGCACTGTAGGCGCCAACAAGCAATCGGGAGCATGGCGAGAGCAACAAAGGACGGCAGGAGAGGAGTCGGACTAGAAGGGCGCCCGGAGGGCCTGCTTCCACGCAAGTAACTTTGTGATATGTCTCGACCCGCAACGCGGGATCACGAGGGACTATTTGCCATGTAAAGGCGACAAGAATATTATTGTCTTCCACATGCATTGTACTAGGAGATTGCTATATTGTACACTCAGGCTGTCACGAACTTAGTGAGACTGAATAATGTTGATGCTATTGGAACTGAATACATATTGAGACCTGGGGGCGGGCGGCTCAAGAGTTAGGCACCGACACCCTCACAGTTGTTGAGTTTGTTTAGGGCGACAGGCACTCTGCGAGTTGGGGTGGGAAGAGTTGTTATGCTCTCCAGCAGGGTAGCAGGGGGGGGGGCAAGGGAGGGGTTGTTGAAGTTAAGCGGGATTTTTTGTTGTAAAGTCAGTACTTTTATAAGGTCAGTGAAGATAACAGAGATGTTCATACTAGTGTGCCCCTCACCAGAATACCCACTAGAGAGATGGCATTGCAGGAGCAACTAACTAGTCAAAAATCCACTCCGGGATCTCAGGGCGGGCAGCGAGTGAGTACGCACGGTTCGAATGCCCTGGGGGTATTATCTTGGAATGTAAATGGTTTGGGGAGCCGTATCAAACGTAGCATTGTACTTCAATATCTGCATCGACACTCCCCAAATGTTGTTCTGATTCAGGAAACAAATCTCAGGGGTCAGAGGTACCGTGCACTGGATAGGTATGGTTATAAACTGGTGGCACATGCCGGGTACACCTCGGGCTCACGCGGGGTAGGAGTCATGGTTAAGAAGGCAACTCCGCTGGTGGTGGACAAAGTTAGGGTAGGTTTGTGGCTCTGACGGGGACTTGGGAGGGACAGGCATTCAACCTGGTCTCCTGTTATATACCGCCAGCGGCTCGTTCGGAAGGATTTAAGGCGCTGGGGGCCTTCCTTGTAAATCTTCCTCCCGGGGTATTGGTGCTGGGAGGGGACATGAACTCAGTTATGGACTCAGGTCTAGACAGGGACTCTAGAGTAGCTCACCCAAGAGGAGTGGAACCCCTTCTGGCATTCACAGAGGCGATGGGGTTGGTGGACCTTTGGAGGTTCCACAACCCAGAGGCAACACAGTACACATTCTACTCTGCAGCACATGCCAGCTACTCCCGACTGGACCATATACTGACACATAAGGGAAGTGAGGGTTGGTTCTCTAATACCAGAATTGGACCCCGAGGTATATCAGACCATTCCCCGGTTGAAATGACACTGAAAGGCACACCACGCCAATCTATCCTACCACCCAGACTAAATGCATGGTTCTTCCAGAATAAGGACAATGCACAAAAAGTTAAGGAAAGGACGCAATTATACTTCCAAGAGAATGAAGGATCAGTAGAAGAACGTAGCACTTTATGGGAAGCGTTTAAACCAGTAATAAGGGGATACGTCCAAGACTGTATAGGGGCAGAAAAAAAAGAAAAGAAACTACGCTGGGATCAGCTGGAGTCGATGGTGGTAGACCTGGAGACACGCTACTTGGGAGGTGGGAGGAAAGATGGGGAACTGGCACATTTAATAGACCTGCGGAAACGTGAGCTACAGGATATGGCGACTAGTGCTGCCAGGTCGACGGCCCTGGCCACGCAAAGAAGAATATACGACCTAGGAGACAAAGCGAATAAAATGATTGCTTGGCTTGAAAAGAGGGATAGAGAGAGAAGCTGGGTAGCTGTGATTCAAGATGGAGAGGGGAACATGCACTCGACAGGGGAAGCCATAGCAGGGGCATTCGCTGACTACTATGAAGAACTCTACGACTCGAACCCCGTTAGAACGGCTAGGGATAGCTATGAGCTCTTATCAGAAATGCATCTCCCAATCTTGACAACAGACGACAGAGAATCAATAGACGGGGATTTCACAGAAGAGGAAATTATAGGAGCCATACAAGACTTGCAGGCGGGGAAAGCACCGGGACCCAATGGCTTACCGGTGGAACTCTTCAAATGTACTGCCACTACGGTGGCCCCACACCTCCTAGCTATGTTCAACGAAACGAGGGAGCGAGGGTCGCTACCGATTGACCAGCGTACAGCAACGATAGTCGTGATACCCAAGACTGGTAAACCAGTGGAGAAATGCGGGTCATACCGACCGATTTCTCTACTTAATATTGAGGTTAAAATTCTGGCGAAGGTCTTGGTAAATAGACTTCTGGTGCCCATCCAGACACTGATCCACCCAGACCAATCAGGCTTTATGCCCAACCGAAGTACTAGACTCAACCTGCGCCGTCTGTATGGGGTGCAATACTTGGTCAAGTGTAATCCGGAAGTAGAGGCAGCGCTCCTATCACTCGACACCCGCATGGCTTTCGATAGTATTGAATGGAACTATTTGTTTGAAGTTTTGCGGAGGTTCGGCTTTGGACCAAGGTTTATCTCGTGGATCCAACTGTTATACACGCAACCCATGGCAAGAGTCAGGGTCAATGGTTCGGTATCTCGCCCTTTCATCCTGCGGAAGGGCACCAGGCAGGGGTGTCCCCACTCTTATTCGCTCTAGCGCTTGAGCTACTGGCGGTGTGGGTCAGGGGGGATCCCGTAATTGCAGGAATAAGTGGGGGTGACCAGTGGGAAGAAAGAATATCACTCTACGCAGATGACGTCCTCCTGTACACAACGCAGCCGCGGTTTACCATCAACAGGTTGCTACAGATTTTTAAGCTATTTGAAGGGTATTCAGGGTATCAGATTAACTGGGACAAGTCCCTCCTGTATATGTTAACAGATGGGCCACCACCAGACCTAGGAGCCGACTCTAAGCTCCAGATCAGGACCAGCTTCAAATACCTAGGAGTACAGATTGAAAAAACGGATAGCGCGTTTGTGCTCGAGAATCTCAAGCCAGAACTAGATCGTTTGAAGGGTGATGTGACACATTGGAGGAAGCTGCCGATCTCTTTGATGGGAAGGGCAGTGCTCTTCAAGATGATGACCCTACCCAGATTGTTATACATACTTCAAAATACGCCCTGTCCGGTACCTGACACATTTTTTAGAGAGGTAGATAGCCAACTTAGGACGTTATTGTGGGATGGAGGGAATGCGCGGATAGCACTTGCGAAATTACAGAAAGGAGTCTACGAGGGAGGGTTGGCGGTTCCGGATATTCAAAAATACTATTGGGCATCCCAGCTTATGGTCATTAATGATTGGGCCTTTGCAGATCAAAACGATCCGGCCTACAGGGTCGACCACTGGGCAATGGGGGACGAGAGTTACCTGAGAGTTCTATATGGCCCGAGGAAACAGGATGGACTGCCCATGCCTACACAACTAGTGCAGATGGCGTGGATAAAAGCAACTCATTGCTTGGACGGGGCGGCTGACAGAACAGACTCCTCTGTGGTCTAGTGTAATGCTTAGAGAAGTAGGGCGTCTGCAGGGCTTTGTGAAATGGAAGTTGATAGATATTATGAGGCTGGGAGATGTGAGAAAGAAGCAGGCCATACTATCATTCATAGAACTACAGAAGGAATACCAACTAACACCCAAAGAACACTATAAGTATATACAACTGAAACACGCCATCGGTAGGCATATTAAAGATGGGGAACAGATCCCAGAATATAGTCCACTAGAGGATAGACTGTTATTGGACCCCATTCCGGAAAAGCCACTATCAGCTACATATAAGAAAATAGTAAACAATTCCCCAGACTTACTGCTCAAGGTGAGAGAGGCATGGGAATCGGACGTGGGATTATTAGAAGACGATGACTGGGCCGAAGCGGTGCAAAGCCCAAGAGAAGTGGCAATTAGAGCTAGGTTCAGATTAATACAGTTACGGATCCTGCATAGATCCTACTATACCAGTGTAATGTTGTTTCGAATGGGTAAGATCACGACAGAAAGAGTGTCAAAGAGGGTGTGGTCAGAAAGGGACGTTTTTTCACACTTTGTGGGAATGCCCGATAATCCAGAGATACTGGACCAGAATAGCGCATATTCTAACCGAAGTGATTGAACAGCAGGTCCCTGTAGAAGCTAGATGGCATGTATTGTGTGTGTCCGGAGAACTGACCTGGCCTAAATACTCCAAGATATGGCTGCAAGTAGCAGCAATGGTTGCTAAACGAAACGTGGCTAGAACATGGGGGGCGGCCCAACCGCCACTGGTTTCCCAGTGGAAGAAAGATATGGACTGGTGTTGCATGGCAGAAAGAGTTGTATATGAAGGCCGTGGCTGCCCCACGAAATGGAGTAAAGTATGGCAGAAGTGGGCCGATTACAGGGGATTAGGGGAAGGGTTGGGCAACTGAGAAGGGAAGGACCCGGGGTGGGGGGGATCCATTATATTGCAAACTATGAGGAATGTACACTAGATTGTGAACGTTATTGAGAATATGTACTTTATCCCAACAATATGATGATGACAATGTAATGCTGACTTTGGTTTAATACTCAAAATAAAAAGATCTTTAAAAAAAAAAAAAAAAAGAATAAAGAAGAGAAGCAAGATATAACACATTTCCCTTCCGTAATAAAGAAATAAAAGAAAATAACTAAACCTAAAATATAAATAATCTTTCTAACTATTAGGTGAGAATACAACCAAAATACATGCTTACACATAGTGAGTTTACACAAAATAACCCAACCTATTAGGTGGGCGCCTCAACCTAGCATCACATTTGAAATGTGAGGCTACAGAATCATTCCTACTTAACGTATCTGAATTGCAGGTTCCATCTACCACCCTTCCACCACCACCGTTAGATGAATCTCTTCTTATCACAACTGGCATGTAGTGAACACAATTCCTCACCGATGACTCGCAGCTAGGCTCATCACCACTATGGTGTACCTTAATATCTCCCTTACACTTAGCCAATCTTCTCACATTCCATACTTTACCATGCTGCGTTACTACACTTTTGCTGTATACCTTGACAATCCTCATGGCCTTACCAAACCTGGGAGCACCTTTGTTCACCAACCCAGGTTTGCGCACCCTCACCTAGTCCCCAATAACAAAAGAGGGTACCTTGACCTTCCATTTGGCATCATAGGCTTCCTTTACCTTCTCCTTTTTTCTCTTAATCTTCTCACTTATACCACGCAGCTCAATTTTCTCATGGCCCTCACCAAAGCTTCCTCCTAAACCACCACTGGCACAATTTCGAAACAGGATTTCTCCCTCTCAATAACCTAAAAGGACTGACTTCTGTAGTACTCTGAAGTGTGATGTGATACCACCACAATTTTTTTCTCAGTTTATCTTTCCAATTGCTACCACAACCACAAGCCCATACTATACTCTCCTTCAACACATGGTTGAACCTTTCAACCTGTCCATTGCCTTGTGGTTCATATAATGCCGTGGTGATGTGACAAATATTACTGTGCTTAAGAAAACTTTGCATTTCCTTGGACATTAACTGCGCCCCATTGTCCGATATCAATACTTCTGGTTAGCCTTCTCTTGCAAAAACCTCCTTGAAGAACTCAATGATAGCACCAGAAGTGACATGAGGTACTAACTTCACCTCAGGCCACTTTGAGTGGTAGTCAGTGAGGAATAACGAAAAGCGGGCCTCACTGGGTAAAAAGTAAAATGGCCCAGAAATGTCAAAACCAAGCTTCTGCTATGGTAAGGTAGGCCACGGTACAGGCTCCGAAGGAGCCGGAGTTGCTCTTAACATCTTTTCACTGTTTGCACAAACATCACATTCCCTTATAACTTTGTCTGCCATCCTGTTAAGACCTGGCCACCAAAAGCATGTACGAATTAACCTCTTGATAGAAGACATACCAGGATGTCCTTCATGCACTAATCGTAGAATAATTTCTTGCATGTTTTTGGGCGAAATACACTTCCCTTCTTTAAAAAGCAGATCACCCTCAACTTCTAACTCCTCAGCTACCCTCCAAAACGACACAAACTCCTCCGGAATATCCTTCTTATTAGGCCAACTATCCAAAACATATTTCTTTATGGTCTGCAATAAAACATCATTAGCCTCACACTCTTTCCATTTTTCCTCTCCAATGTTTTTGAACTCATCAACAAGATATTCCGACACAGTGGTAACCACATCCACTCCAACTACATCAGAACTATTAGTGGGATTCTCATGGGGTAACCGTGAGAGGCAGTCAGCCATTATATTGCTTTTACCTGGTACATGCTCAACCTTGAACCAATACTCTTGTAATCTTGACACTAATCTCAATATACGTGCAGTGGGATTCCAATCACCTACTGGAGAAAGTATCCCCACTAGTGGCTTATGGTCAGTTCTAAGCACAAATCGAGAACCCCAAATGTAATTCCTAAAGTGTTCAATTCCCCAAATACACTCTAATAACTCTTTTTCAATCACAGCATACCTCCTTTAAATTTTAATAAGAGTGAGTGAGGCAAATGTGACATTCCAAATCTCCTTACCACATCTCTGGGACAAAACTCCCCCAATCCCATACATACTGACATCAACAGTGACAATACACTCTACTTCCATGCGAAAAGGTTTCAATGTGGGTGCTGCAGCAATTTCATTCTTAATCTGATCAAACGCAGATTGCTGCGTTTTGGTCCCCACAAATTCAACATTCTTTCGAGTGAGCTCTCTGAGAGACTCCATCTTTGTAGCAAAGCTTTTAATACATTTGCTACAATATTCACAGAGCCATGCAAATGACATCAACTTCTCACGATTATCCAGGGGCTTTGACAATAGCCTCCACTAATGATCTCTTAGGTACCACACCATCCCCTGAAATTGTATGCCCCAAATATTCAACAGAAAAGAATTGATATTTCCTTTCTCTCAATGTCAAACTACTTTTTTAAATGCAGCACACACTTCTCTTAAATGCTCCATATGTTCTTTTTCATTCGTTGAAAAAATTAACACATCATCTTGAAAACATTTAACAAATTGCTCCATGCCCTGGAAAAGATAAAACATAGCTCGTAGAAACACAGACGCCGCAGAGGCTAACCCAAAAGGCATTCTTTTAAATTGAAATAACCCCTGCGGCGTAAGAAAAGCAGTAAGGTGGCGGGAATCTTCAGTTAACTCAATTTGATGATACGCTGACCTTAGGTCTAAAGTGGAGAACATTTTTGCACCATCAAACATACTCACTACCTCATTAATATTGGGTAGGGGATGACAGTCTACCACAATATTGGAATTAACAGCCCTAAGGTCCACACATAGCCTCAAAGAATTATCAGGCTTGCGGGCCAAAACAATGGGAGATACCCACTCAGATGACTCTACCTCCTCTATAACCCCATCTTTCATCATGTCAAACAACATCCCTTTAAGTTCCTCTCTAACATTGATGGGTACATTCCTTAGTTTCTGTACCACTGGTTTGGCATTCTTTTTTACTTTGATTTTATGAGAGTACCCTTCTAACTTCCCAAGTTTTTCAGAAAACACTTCTGGAAAACGAGACACAATCCACTCTTTCTTACTGCAATTTTCTACTACTAGCACTGGCTCCCGACTTCTGGGATTCAATATTATTCCCAGCTTCCAATGGTCCCTCCAGCCCAGCACATTTACACCTTTGGGTGCCACATAAAGTTTTATTGTTGCGGACAGTCCTTTGAACTTTATATCCACTTCCATAAACCTCACAATATCTATTGCAGTACCATCAAAGCTCTCCGCCACAATATCAGACACCATCAAATCCTCCACCTTCCATATTTTTCCAAACTTTTCTAGAAAATATTCACTGGTAATGATGGTCCATGGAGACCCCGAGTCAGCCATAAGTTCCATTTCTTCACCCCTCATCTCTTCACTACATTTTGGCGAACTTTTGACTTCACAGTCTTCAGCCACTCTCACCGCACCTTTTAATAGATAACACGACTCCTCTCCCGCCGTCATTACTCAAATTAACAACACATTCCTCATTTTCTATGTCAGGATGCCTCACATCATTAACACACGACACTTTAGCTTTCACATTGTAACCAGCTTTCCTCACGTCTCTGCAAATTTGGGCAAAATGGCCAATTCTGCCGCATTTCTTACACTCTTTTCCTATGGCAGGACAATGTGGAAATGAAGCCAGATGATTAGTACTACCACAACGGTAGCATGAGAATTTTCATTTCTCCCGCCTTGAAAATTCCCACGTGAACTACTACTTGCTACTGCACATACATTTTCACAACCATTTGCGTTTCCCTTAACGGTATCATGCACAGATTTCATCCATCTTTCGGATTGCTCTAGAGCTTTAGCCATGGTTAAGGCATCCTGCAGCTTCGGATCTCCCATCACCCATAACTGTTCTTGAATCTTCCTACTTTTAACATGAACAACAATTTGATCCCTAATCATTTCATCAACCATCTCCCCAAATTTACAATTGAAAGAAAGGCCTTGCAGCGCTGTAAGAAAGTCATCAAAAGTTTCATCGCTTTTCTGCGCTCTTGTGTAAAACTTAAATCTGTTAAGAGCCACACTAGACGTAGGCTTAAATCTTTTTTTCAATCCTCATTAACGCTTCTTGAAAAACATCCATATAATTTTCTTGGTCGTTCTGAGTCAACAATTGAGGTAATGTGCGAAACACCACTTGTCCCTCTGAACCTAAGCAATGTAATAACATTTTCTTTTTTACGCTCGAGACATATCATCATTATATATTGCTTTCATATAGGTCAAGAACTCTTCCTTCCAACGTGTCCATGGAATAGGTGGTTCACCTTTATGTTGTAGAAACTTTACTGGTGGTTCAAATTGCATATTTTGAATTTTCTTTACACTAACATTTTAATAAAAATATGTTTATGGATGTTATTACTTTCCCTAAAAAAATATTGCTATAATGATGAAAGAAAACAAATAGAAAAGTTTACAATACAAATTGTGCCAAATAGTGTGCAAATCACTGTAACTAGACTTGCACAAATCCAAAGTGTGCAAATCACTGAAGTAGAATATTAAGAAGATATTTCAGAAGCGTGTCAAATGTTTCAATCTATACAATCCAACATATGAAAAATTAGTATGCAAATCACTGTAATACGACTTGCACAAATTCAAAGTGTGCAAATCACTGATGTACTATCTGTAGCATACTTGAAAACTTGTGAATCGATGTAAAAACCAGTATACAGTACCTTTTCGTTCATCATGAAATGCCAAAAGATCGAAGCGCAGCTGCATGCAGGTTTCTTTTTTCTTTGAAACTAAACTCGCGTACACTCTCTTTGCTTGGCCATGGAGACACCACAGGCAAACTTAAAATGGCTGCTGCGTACGTGCGGCGACGTCTGACGGCGTTGCGTGTAGATACGCGTATGCACAGAAGAGCGCGTCAGAATGCAACGGAGAGAGCGCGTTTTGGAACGAGAGAGCACGGCTTAGAACGAGAGTTTAAACAATGCTGCCAGCAAACCGTAAGTCACAGCTGCGAGTAAATTACTCGATTGAAGAAGAAAAAAAGCCTTACGATTTTGTTAACTCGGCTAACCCAAACCTTGAGCTTGTAAATCCCCGTGAATGGCACAGTTCCTGTAGATTAATGTATTCCTTGTATATAAATCTAGAGATTGTCCAAAGTCAACTTGACGTGCAGATGGGTTTGTGTGGAGAAAACACTGCCCCTGTCTGCGATGTAACAAGTGTTTCTCTAGGTCGTCGCCACTTGT
This sequence comes from Calotriton arnoldi, assembly GCA_963921515.1. Lineage (NCBI taxonomy): Eukaryota > Metazoa > Chordata > Amphibia > Caudata > Salamandridae > Calotriton > Calotriton arnoldi. Next base: position 929,107 of record CAWUFW010000811.1, read on the forward strand.
TAAGTTGTAAAATATCCAGAAGACCAAATGTAGAGTTCAAGAGCAGGTTTTATTTCCAACAGCACAGTACTGGTCACAACAGATAATGACTAGTACAACTTTGTATAACAGCCACCACACATTCCATTCCAGAATCTCCCAGCTCAAGTAGACATTTAAATAAACATATTCACATTAAGAATAAAGAAGAGAAGCAAGATATAACAAAAACGTAATGAGCAACACACTTATATATGATCAAAAATGGCCTGAGCCCTAAAAAACACACAGAAAAGGAGCGCTTGTCTGCTGAGAGAAAAGTCTTTCGTGTATTTAGATTTACAACACTCCTTTCAGGGAGTCACTGGGCACTCACTACTCATTTCACAGCCATACATCTACAATAAAATGTGATAAGTCACAGACGCACTAAAACAACATGTGGTGGGCTACATGCCTTTTCCATCTTTGCTGCAGGGAATCGACAAGTCAGGAGACTTTTACGGTATCTGCCATATTTCCCTCACGTTAGGTGCCACATGCTGTACTCACATCGGGATGTCTGTCTAATACAGCCATAGAGGATATACAAGCATGCACATTAATGTAATGCCCACTGATACTTCAGCTCCCTAGATCTTTCTTGATAATGTCTTCCTGGGTTTAAGTTGATTGGCTGGATGATGGGAAGAAGCAGATAGAGGAGGTGCATCTTATGAGGTGAGTCATCTACATGTCTGCTCACACACAACACACAGTGTAAGGTAGGACACCTGCAGCCACGTATAACCCTACAATTCCCCACAAAGTGAAAGCGAATATGTATCAAAGACATAGGGGCGCAATTTACAGAGCCATAAATCTCCTATAGGTCTGCATCCTGGCATCTTTGTAGATTTATGATTTTGTGGAATTCACAAAACTTTCCAGAAGTATGCCTGGGTCATGTCACTCCCTTATTTAGGTCTGGTTTAGAAACAGCTTCAGCTACATGCAAATATTTTTAAAATGAAAAATAATATTAAATAACACAATATATAGAAAGGGGCTTTGGGCCACCCTCCTTCAGCCATTAGTTGCTGGATGTGCCCTTCACATTTGGATTCACCCTACAGGAGAGCATACATTGGGGCCGATTCCGATTCGGGCCGGAAAACATACCGACCGACTCGGTACGGGAATGTAGTCCGACCGACACGTACCGGCGCTGCCCGATCCGCGTAGTACGATGCAATGCATGTGAATTACGACCGACTCATACGGAACACAAGCCGAACGACTGAACCGCACGGAAACCAGCTATCCGGCCGGGAAACTACGCGTATAGAACAGACCGACACGCACCAGGAATGAAGCCGACAGAAACGTACCCGCGAACTCCGACCCGCGCAGTACGATGCAATGCGTGTAAAACCAGACCGAGTCGCACGGAGCCCAAGCCGTACGACCGACACGCATACAAAACCGAGCCGAAGCAACCCAATACTCCGCGACCGACGCGTACGCCGCACATGAAACCCATCAGGAACACAGCTTGAAAGACTCGGAGAACCCCGCACGAGCCAACTGCAGCGTCCTACTTGGTCAGAAGAACGTCTCCTACATGCCCAAAACCCACAAAGGAAAAATACAAAAAAAAGGGCCAAACAAGCAATGACAAAGTCAATAAATACAGGGGTGAAAAACATGGAACAAAGACACACCCACAACTCCACCCATATAAAGGCCACAAATCACTACCATGATCCTTTGCAAATTCAACTGACCTGCCAGCACAGAACACCATCAGACAGCAACCACAGACACACTCACTACTCATCCATCACACAAGCCACACACCATTAGCACCTCCCAAATAGCACCCTCACATACACCCAGCAAAACCTACACTCACCCACCCTCACTTGCACACTCACACACACATATCAATACCCACCACCACCCATCACCATGCCCCCAAAGAAGAATCCAAAGTTCCTAGACAGTGAATTGGAAGTCCTGGTAGATGAAATCCTCAGGGTAGAGCCACAATTGTTTGGTACATTGGTCCAACAGACCCCCATGTCGCAGAAAACCAAGATGTGGGAGAGGATCGTCGACAGGGTGAACGCACAATCACCATGTTTGCGCACAAAGGAAGACATAGAGAACAGGTGGTATGATGTGCGCAGGAGGGTCAAGGACCTACTCAAGAAGGATTACGCCTTGAGTCATCGCACCGGCAGTGGCCCTCCTGCCAAACCAGTATACCTCAGGCCCTGGGAGGAGAAGGTGCGGGCCATCCTACCACCAGAGAGCGTACATGGACTATCAAACATCCCAGAGCCTGGTGAGTACACAACCAATATACCCAATATTGTGTGACAATACACACACATCACTGTCAAGGGGATAGTCAAACCATGCACCCTTAGCAAATCCACAGCAACCAAAAGATAATCATCCCAAGATGTGTATGTTAGTTAGATAAACACAATACATGCCATCTCATAGTGATATGTAACTGTGTCATGACATGTACAAACCTAACAACAAATAGAGCAAGGCAGTGGCACAAATCTAACCAACAAACACAGTCAGATATTTTGCCACCACTAGAACACCACCTCACAGGGAAGCTCACTGAAAGGAAGGAATTCTGTGTATGCAGGTGAAGTGAGTGTAGCCAATAGCATGATGGGAGTTGTAGTCACAGATATTGGTCACCCTCACAATTGGCCCATCAACATCACTCTGAACCATGCTCACATCACAGGGAGTGGAAGAGAACTGACAAGATGGCTGACACTGGGTACTGCTGTGGGGAGCACAAGGCCCTGCTGGGAACTGTGCACCAACCAACAGCAGGACACCACTGACTGACATCCTGAAAGCCAACTTGCACTCCCTGCAATGGAAGCACGTTCCATGGTGGGATATCTGGCTGGGTGGGAAGGAGGACTGCCAGCTCAGACCATAGTTACAAGCAGCTTTTCTCACACCCCCCCTTAACACAAACTCCACACAACTCACCTGGGAGAATGCAATGCCTCACACTCTAATTAAATATCCCACAAAGAACAACCACACTGGGTTATGCTGTGTGAAGCACAGGGACACTTTTGGGACTTGTAGCCAAACAAACGCCAGGACAACACTGTCAGCCATCCTGTCAGCACAGGCACACTACCCCACAGGGAAGCAGAGTCGAAAGGAAGGAAGTATGGGCATGCTGGGAAGGGGGTGTAGGCAATAGCATGATGGGAGTGGTAGTCACAGCTCAACATCCCCCACCCACATGGCCCAGCAAGCTCACACTGAAGCATGCACACCTCACAGGCAGTGAAAAGCCACTTCAAAGATGTCTGACACTGGCCTCAGCTGTGGGAGCACAAGGCCCTGCTGGGAACTGTGCACCAACCAACAGCAGGACACCACTGTCAGCCATCTTGCCATTGCTGTCACACTCACACACAGTGAAGTCGACTCAAAAGGAAGGAAGTATGGGCATGCTGGGAAGGGGGTGTAGGCAATAGCATGATGGGAGTTGTAGTCACAGATATTGGTCACCCTCACAATTGGCCCATCAACACCACTCTGAACCATGCTCAAATCACAGGGAGTGGAAAAGAACTGACAAGATGGCTGACACTAGGTACTGCTGTGGGGAGCACAAGGCCCTGCTGGGAACTGTGCACCAACCAACAGCAGGACACCACTGTCAGCCATCTTGCCATTGCTGTCACACTCACAGTGAAGTCGACTCAAAATGAAGGAAGTATGGGCATGCTGGGAAGGGGGGTGTAGGCAATAGCATGATGGGAGTTGTAGTCACAGATATTGGTCACCCTCACAATTGGCCCATCAACACCACTCTGAACCATGCTCAAATCACAGGGAGTGGAAAAGAACTGACAAGATGGCTGACACTGGGTACTGCTGTGGGGAGCACAAGGCCCTGCTGGGAACTGTGCACCAACCAACAGCAGGACACCACTGTCAGCCATCTTGCCATTGCTGTCACACTCACACACAGTGAAGTCAACTCAAAAGGAAGGAAGTATGGGCATGCTGGGAAGGGGGGTGTAGGCAATAGCATGATGGGAGTTGTAGTCACAGATATTGGTCACCCTCGCAATTAGCCCATCAACACCACTCTGAACCATGCTCACATCACAGGCAGTGAAAAGCCACTTCAAAGATGTCTGGCACTGGCCTCAGCTGTGGGGAGCACAAGGCCCTGCTGGGAACTGTGCACCAACAAACAACAGGACCACACTGTCAGCCATCTTGCCATTGCTGTCACACTCACACACAGTGAAGTCGACTCAAAAGGATGGAAGTATGGGCATGCTGGGAAGGGGGGTGTAGGCAATAGCATGATGGGAGTTGTAGTCACAGATATTGGTCACCCTCACAATTGGCCCATCAACACCACTCTAAACCATGCTCACATCACAGGGAGTGGAAAAGAACTGACAAGATGGCTGACACTGGGCACTGCTGTGGGGAGCACAAGGCCCTGCTGGGAACTGTGCACCAACAAACAGCAGGACACCACTGTCAGCCATCTTGCCATTGCTGTCACACTCACACACAGTGAAGTCGACTCAAAAGGAAGGAAGTATGGGCATGCTGGGAAGGGTGGTGTAGGCAATAGCATGATGGGAGTTGTAGTCACAGATATTGGTCACCCTCACAATTGGCCCATCAACACCACTCTGGAACCATGCTCACATCACAGGCAGTGAAAAGCCACTTCAAAGATGTCTGGCACTGGCCTCATGCTGTGGGGAGCACAAGGCCCTGCTGTGAACTGTGCACCAACAAACAACAGGACCACACTGTCAGCCATCTTGCCATTGCTGTCACACTCACACACAGTGAAGTCAGACTCAAAAGGAAGGAAGTATGGGCATGCTGGGAAGGGGGTGTAGGCAATAGCATGATGGGAGTGGTAGTCACAGCTCAACATCCCCCACCCACATGGCCCAGCAAGCTCACACTGAAGCATGCACACCTCACAGGGAGTGAAAAGCCACTTCTAAGATGTCTGACAATGGTGCTCTGTTGTGGGGAGTACCAGGCCCTGCTGGTAACTGGGCACCAACCAACAGCAGGACACCACTGACTGACATCCTGAGAGTTAACCTGCACCCACTGCAAGGGTGGCATGCTTCATGGTGGGATAACTGGGCTGGGGGAGAAGGAGGTCCGGTTGTCAACCAAATACCACCAATGCTGGTCATGCACACACCTCAACATCCACATTGAAATGCATCAGGTTGGCAGGACAATGAGCCACACCAATATCAACCTCTGACTGTGACAACTTAGGACAATGCAATGTACAGGGCCGCATCCAGAGGTACAGTCACAACTGTCATGTGTTTGAACCATTGATGCCTGCAGAAACATAACATACATGGTGTGTCTCTTCCAAAAACAGGTGATGATGGGGACACAGCAGCAGATTAGGAGGAGTCCCTGTCCCAGGCTCCGGTGGCCCCTGAGCTCTCTGGTGTGGAACAGCCTCTGCCCTCATCGGATGGCGAAGACCAACCTGGCACCTCCGGTGTGAGTCATCATGCAGCACCAGCAGAACCACCATCTGCACCCCCTGCACCCATTCCTCCAACATCTGGCAACACACAGACCACCCCCGCCGACACGGACAGACCAAGGACACTGAATGACAACAGCACAGGGACCCCAGCCCACTGTGAAGCAACGGACAACAACCCCAGTACCAACCCCCAAGGGGGCCTAGGGTCACCTGTGCGTGCCACCGCAGGTCCCGCACGTGTGGCCAGGGGTGGTGGGAGGGGTGGTAGGCAGAGGTCGCTGTTTGCAGAGGGGTCTGGACTGCATGATGACCCACAACTGGTACGCATTGCTGATGCGTACCAGAATAGCACCGGAGAGGTCAGCCAGGTAGTGGGGATCCTCAAGGACATTCAACAGCAGCAGGCTGCCCATCATGCCCGCTTGGACTCCCACATGTCCCGTGTGGACTCCCACATGTCCCGTGTGGAGACACACATGTCTGGCATGGAGTCCAAGTGGGACACATTGGAAGAACTGACAGCGGTGCAGAGGGACATATTGACATGCCTCCGCCAGATTAGCACCAACATGTCCACACCTCCCTGTGTGCCCACAACATCTGGTGCCGCAACAACTGCAACTGCCACAGGGAGGGAGGATGACTCTGGTGGAGAGTCCTCTGCACCGCAGCGGCCTGCACGTGAGGGTCCCCCAGAAAGAAGAGGGGTCGTCCGAGGAAGGACAACTGAGAGGCCGATGGCCATGTACATCCCCCAGGAACCCAACACCTGTTCTGGAAATTCTCCTTTGTGTGCAAACTGTTCACCCTGTCGAATGCAACCCAACTCTCCCACATGACATGGGGAGTTTAAGTTGGACTAATGTATCAGATGACTGTGGACTTTACTCAGGACATTTCTGCTACCAACACTTCCAACTCATCTGGGAACTTTGGATTCCAATCCCAACGTACAGCACCCACCATCCTGTGCACTATCCTCACACATGTATGTAAATAAACTCACTAATACACCATACTTGCCTCTGTTGTGATTCCAACATTGTTTTTGTCATGGAGATGATGATCTGCTAAATGACACTGTGCATGCTAACTGCTACAGCAAGTTCAACACAGTCATGTGAATCATGGCGATGTGACACATATGAGGGAGACACACCACTAGGGCTACACAACACATACACACCAGGGCCATCTGACTCATCGCCTACACTGATGTTGCCAGGAAATACAGTGGAATGCACAGACACCACACCTATTCAGAGTCTGTGTTAACTAGCCCACAGGTGCAGTAAGCAAATGTCAGTCAGATGTGTGACCACAGACAACGCACATCCCAAAGTGAAGCACAGGTTTATTACACATTTGCAACATGTTGTTTCCACTACAGATGCAAGGTAATCCCACGTGGCAGTGGCCACACAGTCAACAAGTGTAGAAGAAATAAAGTCCAGGGGTGTGTGGCACATCACCTGTAGGGAAACGACTGCTTCCACCCTGGAAGCTGAATCATGGTGTCGGGGGATCCGAGTTGACCAAACAACTCTGAAAGTACCCTGTGAAGGACAGACATGACACACAGTCAAAAGCACTGAAGAACAGGACAGAACTGCAATACTCATGCCCAATACATGTCACAAGATACCTACACAAAACCAAGTTAGCATGTCAACACTGTTGGGGAGTACAGACTACCTGTAAGGACACATCGCTGCACGCATCCAGTCAAGTAGCAGATGGCCACACTCAAACAGCAACAGAGCACCACCAACACATATCATGCAAACTCAAATCATTGACATGACATCTCTGATACTCACATTCAGCTGAAGAAGTTGGTGATGAGCTGTGTGCGGACATCACCACCATCATCACTGGCATCGTGGCCCAGGCCAGGATCCTCCACAGCTGGCGGATGTTGGTCATCGTCATCCAGGATGAGAGGCAACTCCTTCCGCACTGCCAGGTTGTGTAGCATGCAGCAGACGATGAAAATCTTGCACACCTTTGCAGGGGCATATGGGAGGGCCCCTCCTGTCTTGTCCAGGCAGCGAAAGCGGCTCTTCAGGAGACCAAATGTCCGCTCGATCACTCTCCTGGTCCGACCATGTGCCTCATTGTAGCGCATCTGGGCTGGTGTCACAGGGTTCCTGAGGGGTGTCAGCAACCACGGCATGTTGGGGTATCCGGAGTCACCTACATACAGACAATTGCACATTAGCTGAGTTGGAAAAGAGGGTGGAATACAACATTGCAGAACACACACAATGGTACAAAGTCAGTACACACCGACAAGCCAGGCACGCTGGTTCTGCATCTGTGACATCATCCTCGGGATGCGACTACTCCTCATCACGTAGGCATCGTGTGCAGAACCGGGGAAACGGGCACACACATGTGAGATGCTCATATCTGCAAGACATACCACCAGAGCATTGATAGAATGGTAATGTTTCCTGTTCCTGTATGCCTGCTCATGTGCCTGTGGTGGTACCAAAGCCACATGTGTCCCATCAATGGAGCCAATGACATGTGGCATCCTCCCCAGGGCATAGAAGTCACTCTTGACGTCAGTGAGTTGTTGACGTTTAGGGAAATAGATGTACTGGTTCAGGTATCTCAACATCGCCTCCAAAACATCGCGTAGCACACGGCTGAACATGGTCTGTGACATCCCACCAGCAGACGCCACAGTGTGTTGAAAGGTACCGGTGGCAAAGAAGTGTAGGGCTGCCATCACCTTCACCTTGGGGGTCAGCGCTGTAGGGTATGGCCAGCCAGGTTGCAAATGTGGGGCCAACCGCACCGCCAATTCCTCAATCAGCGGCCTGTTGAAGCGGTACCGTCGGATGCAGTCACGTTCAACCATGGTTGCAAGGTCAGGGAATGGTCTATGGACAGCTGGTGCCCTGCAGTGCATAGGTGAACAAAGAAAGATTGTCAGTCACCCCACATATGTGGCATTGACCATACTCAATATCACATGATACATCATTACGAGACACAAGTACTTGATGTGTGTGCCGTTCTGCATGGACATATATGGCACCTACATGGCCAACATCTAACATCACAGTTCAACATGTGTTGACAACAAGTTCCAGGTTGTGCTATGGGAAATCATTAGGCTGTGTCACAGTACCCATGTACTGCTGTCACGTTCCAAACACACACCACAGTGACAAGTGAGGACAGATGTGCCACAGGCATCACAGCTCTTTGACAGGTAGATTCCCAGGGACCCTGTATTGCCACATGGACACTGGCATGACATGGCGTATCATGTACACGTCAGCAAAACAACCATGACTCCCACAGGTAGTGGCCCCTGTTGCCTCTGCAGGACAGACATGGACGTCTGTGACACACACACGCACAACATCAAAGTTGATGCACAAACAACGTGGATGTGGAGACTGTCTCCCATTGTGCACATGGAATCAGAGACATCTGAAACACAACATGCACACAGACTGTGGAGGCCCATCACATTTGTGGCAATGGGTCACCCTGTGACGTACATACCTTCCCACATGGGACTCAGGGTGTATGTGACATGACATACACATACACAACCTGGAAATGTGACCATTCCACATGCTCTGAACTGAACAGTTGCACATCACAGTGGTCATGTGCACAACACACAAAGGATTCTGTCCCCATGAACACGTGCACAGCCTGGGAGTGGCTGCCCCAAGTGCCACCAAAAACCACATGTTGACCCCCATACACACACAGGTAATGCAGCCTTACATGCCTTAGGATACAGTGTGGACAGGCTGTGGTGTTGTAGGTGTGCCCCTGAGTCCCTGGCAAGTAATTGTGGCTGGCATACGTTCACCAGTGACAACCATGGTGACATATGCGAGTGACTTGTACAGGGACGCGTCGAACAGCAATGGACCGATCAGTGTGCACGCATTGGCCATTGCATATGATGTGGACGGATGCGTGTTGTGTTTAGAAATACGCGTTGTACAGCAATGGACCGATTGGTGCGCACGCATTGGCCATTGCATATGATGTGGACGGATGCGTGTTGTGTTTAGAAATACGCGTTGCACAGCAATGGACCGATCGGTGCGCACGCATTGGTCATTGCATATGATGTGGACGGATGCGTGTTGTGTTTAGAAATACGCGTTGTACAGCAATGGACCGATCGGTGCGCACGCATTGGCCATTGCATATGATGTGGACGGATGCGTGTTGTTTTTCGAAATACGCGTCGTACAGCAATGGTCCGATCGGTGCGCACGCATTGGCTATGGCCTGACATGGTAACGGACGCGTTTTCGAAGCTTTAACGAGTCGGATGCAGTGAATTCAGTTGGCCACCCACAACAATGTTGCAAATTCATGGGTGTCATGAAGTTGAACTTTTGAAGGATGCTGTGGGCGTGTATAAGTGGTGCAATTCCATGGATTGGCCAGATTCAGAAGATGCAAACGACTTGGACCTATCACTTTGGACACATGGGACAGTATCTGCCTCTGCAGCACACATATAATGCTGGCTGTTCCCCTGAGAGCTCACTTGCCTGGACTACATGCTCCAAGACGACATCTGCCACCACCACTGCTGCTGTCTCTGCATCCTCTGGCTACTGCAATGGCACGTACTGTGGATAGAGCCCCAGCCTTCAGCACTGAGGAGAACCAGGCCCTGCTGGACAGCCTCCTTCCACAGTACAGCAAGCTGTAGGGGAAACCAGGGGAGCAGGTGAGTGTGCTGTCCACTGCCTTACTAATTGTGCATGTTGTCTGACTAGCAAGACTTACAGTGTGTACACCAGTGGCTAGCATGCTCACTGAGTAGTTGTCACCCCCAAAGTGTGTAGTCACATGCACTGAACAGGTATAGTGCAGTAACAGTGCATTCCAACAAGGTTTGACTTCCCAGGCAATGATACCATTTAGTAACTGCTGGCAAACTGTTCATAGCCATAGTTGCACTACCTGTGTACATCATATGCCCCTGTGATTGAGACATGTATATCCAACTGTGTGATGCACGGAAATGTTGCATGTGTAGTAATGGCCTTTTCACTTTGTCATCCTCACAGGTTGATGCCCACCAGAAGCAGGAGATCTGGCTGACCATCGTCCGGGCAGTACGATCTGTGGGGGTCTACAGGCGCAGGATCCGCAACTGCCAGAAGAGGTGGCAGGACCTTCGGGGCTGGACCCGGAGGATCGCAAGGGTCCAGCTGAAGCTGTCGCCTCCTCGCAGGAGGGGCGGACACCGGACCCTGACCCCCACATGCTCCGGATCCTGGCGGTGGTCTTCCCTGACCTGGATGGGCAGCTGAAGGCCAGACAGCAGCAAGGAGGGGATAAGTGCTAGCCTTAACTGTGTACTATGACTAACATGCTCTATGCACTCCTTTAGCCTGGTTCCACTTCCACAGTACAACTGTCATGTCGTCCTGGACTCATGTCCCTCACTTGTGTCATGCCCCCTCCTCATCTGATACACAGGTGTGGCCCTTACAGTCTGTGACTTAGGTCACTTGGGTACTGTGTACTTGCAATTACCTGTGGTTCAAGTATGGGACAGCATCAGTTACAGGAACTTTGTGGTGGGCTGCATGGGTGGTACAATTGCTCACACAATGCCTGTGATCTGACATGTACTCTGGGTATGGCTTTAATATGTGTTCCAATTGCTGCTCTGACTCACCACATGTCTGGGGTATGTGCCACACACCCATGCTGCAGCAGAGACCAAGGTAGGAGCCTCAGAAGTATGTACATCATGGTTGTGACACATGCATAGCCACCTGCCTAGTGTTCAGGGTAATACCATGTTGCACATGGACCAGGACTGTAATGCCTACTCTGTACATCGAAGGCACTCTGTTCTCCCACTCCCGTGTGTCAACATACATATTGGGCATTGTGAAGAGTGCACTCAGGTGTATGCCTCTGTGTCACTGTGGTGTGGCCTTGCTTTTGGACTCCTGGAGTGTTTAACAATTTGGGGTGGCCAGCCATCTGAGTTGTGACTATGGGATCTGCACATAGGTTAATGCATAGGTCTCTGATCCCTTGACTGTGCACAATGTTGTATGAACCATTGAGGTGCAGGCAGCTTTGGTTCATTCTCATCAGACGGTGAAGTGCTCATGTGTATGGATTTGTGTTTGCAGTCACTCAAATGTCTCATTTGATTGACGTGGGATCATCTTAGTCCTCATGATGTGGGTGGCCAGGGGTGCACATGTGCACCTGTCAGCTACAGGGCTTGCATTCCCAAAACTTCCATGATTGTGACACAGTGCAGACTGGTGTTGTGTGTATGCACTGCCCCTGTGACAGGAGACAGTTATGACTGACTTGCCAGACAGGCCTGTGCCATGACATTCCAATCGCAAAGGGTGATCCAGCAGTAGTGTGATATGTCCTGCATGCACACCATTGTCGCATTGTCTATCAGGACATGAGGACATCATTGTGTCTGGTGATGGAAGCAAAACCCGCATATCAACAGAGACTCTGCCCATCACTTTTCCTGACACATGTACTGAGTCAGTGGCAGGAGATGGCATGTGTTTGGAGTGACACATTTCCATATGTTCTCTTGGATGTCCAACAACTGTGTATGTGGTGCATGTGTGCACATATGATTAGTCGCATACAACAGGCAGCAGACAGATGGGTGCATGGACAGGTAGGATATGTGTGGCATGACTGACTGTCAGGCAGACAATGGGCTTCTTCAAATCAGTGTCAGCACTTATTGCAATGTCTAGCAAATGATGGCAGGGCTTGCTCTGTGATGTGCTGTACTTACTGTGGTGTGTGTGGTCAGTACAGGTGACTAATGTTGCTCTGTTTATCCTGATTGTTTGCAGATACATCCACGGCCACAGGAGGAGACAGCTCCACGGACCAAGAGGAGCGGCAGAGCCAGACTGGGTCCACTGCAGGGGAGAGCGAGGGACCCAGTGGCACGGAGGGTGAGGGGAGCCACACTGAGGAGACCTCAGCTACGACCACCTCGGCTGGGGAAAACAACACTTCCAGTGAGGACTCCCTTGTGGAGGCGGGTGTCAGCAGAACAGAGGCAACATCAAGAAAGTTTGTCCCCGCCACCACCACCATCTCCACCCTCTCATCTGCTCCCATCCCACATGTCCGTGGAGGCTCCCGTGTAGGGGAGCGTGTCTCCTTCATGCCAGGCACCGCACCCCCTGCCTCTGTCCCCCCTGCTGCCCTGAGTGTGGAGTCTGTGGACTTGCTGAAACAGATCCATGTAGGGCAGACATCAATGCTGAGTGTCCTCCATGCACACACGGGTCTGTTGACACAACTGGTGTCATTCATGGAGGGCATGTCATCTGGCATGTCTGCCCTACATCGGACCAATCAGTCCATGGCCTCCTCACTGACGGCAGCAGTGTCCCTCCTGCAACAGTCCCTCACCCCTCCTACCTCTGCCCCATCCACAATCCCCAGCACCCTACCTGTCCCAAGCACACACACACTGGCACCGGCACGCACCAGCACAGACACAAGCAGCACGCAGACACACAAGCCAAAATCCAGACGCACACGCACGCACAGTCAGGGGACTGATACCTCACTCACAGGGGATGGGGCCCAGACAAACACACACGCATCCACGAGCACTCCGCAGTCCTCAGATACCTCTCCTTCCAAAACCCCTTCCCTTGCCTCACCTGCAACCCCCCCCTCCCAGAAGCTCTTCCTCTGTGAGCTTGGCCTCTTCCCCACAGATCCATCTGACACGAAGTCCAGGCGGAAGAGGCGACGACCACACACAGAGGGGAGTGCCCTCACACCCGGACACCCTCCCCCAGGCACAGGCAGACTGAGGACCCCATTCGAAAGTCCCCCGGACCAGGAAGGGCAAGACCCCACCACCACCACCACGCAGCTCCACCACACAGTCTCTCTCCTCCATCCCCCAGGCCACCACTCCACAGGTTCCACCGCCACACCCTGCCCCAGGTTCCCCCACACACCGATACCGCATCCCCAAACTGCTTAGGCCCTCCCCCTACCACTTGCTCTTCCACCCCCAAACCAGACGCTCTGCCTGTTTGTGCCACTGGTGTGGAGACCGGGTCCCCCCTCTGTCCTGCCCACCTCATCTGCCCCCTTCCACTCCCTTGGAGTTATGCACTGCAGTGGAGTCCACAACCACCACGTCTGACTCAGGCACTGCAGTGGGGACCCAGTCCACTCCATCTGACCGGCCCACTGCAGTGGTTGCAGCACCCACACCATCTGACTTGTGCCCTACAGTGGTGCCGGCCCCCACTGAGTCAGACACCTCCACTGCAGTTGCCGGTGACACTCCTGCACCCACCACCCCTTCACTGCCTCCTTCTGGCATCCCCTGATCCTGTCCCTGCGGTGCCTGGCCTGCCCCTTGTATGCCCCTCCGAGGGGGTGTCCCCTGTCCGTACCAGTGCAGGCAAGCAATGGGTGACAAGTTGTCACATATCACCCTGTTGGGACTGTGTATTTGGACTGGCCATTGGCCTTAGTTTCTTTTGGACTTAAAATTTTAGTTTCACATTTGCTGAATAAAGCCTCTTTTTGTTTACTTGTGGTTTTTCTTTGGATGTACATGATGTAGATGAGTATCATCATGCATTTGCAGTTGTAATAGTGTTCAGATCAGGAAAATGAAGTGTTGCTGTGATGGACTCCATGTGGTCCATGGGATATGTGTCCTAATGTAGTCTGGATCTATAGCATCCTTTGCTGCAGTCTGAGGGTGTAATGTTCAGCATTTGACACAGGGATGTACGTTTTGCATTTGTAAATTAACATCTTTGGCTTACACTGATGCACATCTGGTGGGCTTACCACTGTTCAATGTTTCTATTTCCCTGACTGTGTGCCCATCTCCACTGGACATGCTGTTTACCACATCAATGTTGAAGGACTCATCTGTGTATACAGTGCAACTTGCTTGACACGTGTTTTGGGTGTATGCAGATGACTGACGTGACACTCCCATACCCAGGCTGATGTGAGCAGAGCCTTCAGTGTGTTGTAGTTGTTGACTCACTGACCGAGTGTTCTGCTGGCATGTTTGAGTCGTGCACAGACAAGGTTTGGCACAGCGGACCTTCCACAGGAGTGGAGTGCCCTCATGGCAGTGTGTAATCCCGTGACATTGCCTGGGCCCGTGTTGTGTGTTGTGTGTTGTGTGAGCATGTCTGTGTGTGTTCCCTTCCCTTTTCCTACACAGGTTGTGTCCCTACGGATGTTCCTGTTTGTGATGCTTGCTGAGTTGTCCTGTGTTCATCCAGCATCTTGGACCTGGTTTCTCCGGGATGTGGGTGCATGGCAAACTAATGTTCATCAGGTTGTCATCCCTAGTTGTCTTTGTTGTCAGGGCTGGGGATGTGGGCAAACGCAGATGGGACACAGTCAGGATTCCCCTTGGCAATTGTTGGTTACACAAGTCATGTAATTTACAGTTTGTGGTAGCTTTCAGTGATTGTGACGCGTTGTGTGTGTGTGACTGCTGCCACTCCTCAGGGTCAGAGCTGCAATGTTGGAAGTTGTCTATGTGTGTTCTTTGTGGGTCACCTTGGCTTCTTCATTGGTGTGTGACGGTGGCCGGGATCCCATTGATTGGGGTGGATTTCACGTCATGCCCATGTACGGCGTACTGTGCAGTGTGTCAGACATTCACGAGTCTTGTTGACTGGCCATGTGTGATGGGTTTCTGCACCTTAGTTCCCACCACCACCCCTGGGATTGTCATGGGTGCATGTGCAATGTCACCAGTCCATGTGAGCTTCACTGCTGCACATTGGTGGAGATCAAGGTGTGTGGTGTTGAGTGTGTGCAAATGTGAGTTGTTGCATGGCTAGACCCCTACCTCCATATTGGCCTTGGCTGACAGGCCGTGCTGATTGATTTGTGCTTGTGTAGGTGTGATGGTAGTTTGTAGCTCAGGACACATGGCTGTGGTTCACAGTGTGAACGACATCTACCTATGTCATCATAGTGGGATTATCATGCAGGCTAGTGTCACCACAATGTGGGGTCCCTGGGGGTAGTGCTGTGGTGGGTCAGTCTCTTGCTGTGTTAGTTGCTGTTCCTACAAGCTTGTGTGACATGTGTAATTTGGGCTCCCTCTCATCTAACAATGCCTGATTGCCCACATAGGGGAATCCGATCCATGAGTTACTTTTGTGTGGCACTGTATACACATCTGTGTAATTGGGATTCAGGCCTCCTCATGTGTTGTGTGGTTGCCTGGGGACACTGGCACACCCCCATCACCTGTTGTGTTTGATATGCAGTGTGAGGCTGCCTGTTTGTGTTTTTGCATCTGCACCACTGCATTGGCATATCTTTAGTGTGCCATTGGCTGTATGTTGTTTGGAGGATTTCCCCTGCTGTCCCTGGGACTCCTAGGTCATCAGTCAGCACAATAATCATGGTTTGTATGTCCCATTGCTGCCATGGTATGGTATTTGTTCACCTCACATCTACAGTCTCCACAGGATATCTACATTTGTGTGTCCATTGGTGCAGATATGTGAGTAGGGGTGGTGGTAGTGGTAGCTATCAGGCCCCTATGGGTGTGTATGGCATTGGTGATAGCCATCCCGCCCCTATGGTTCGGCTGTTGCTAGGGTACGTCATTTCTGCATCCCTATGTGTGTGTGACATATGTCGGGTACGTGTCGTTTGTTTGTGTAGTGGGTGTTTGACTTACCGTCTGCGCCGTACGCGTCCGAACCGGTTCCAGTAATAGATGTAGAGTATTGGTAGGACCTGCGCGATGGGATTCATGGTTGGGTCGTCTCGTTCGGTTTTCTCGTGGCTTCGACTCGTACTCGTCGCTGGCTTGTTCGTCTCATAGCCGTGGATCGTCTTGTGGCGCGAATCGGAGCTTATGTGCAGCTCTCCCGGATGCTCTGACGTGCCGGACGTAGCGACGGGTTCGGCGCGTACGGAAGGCGCATCGTACTAGTCCGGCCGGAAGGTGCTGTATATTTACTTCCGTGCACTCGATTTGGCGTTTACGGATCCGGCTCGGGCGGGGAACAGGAGCTGGAATGGGTACGTATGGCTGGGTCGGAATCTGAGCAGTTATGCGCATCGTACTTGCTCGTCAGGACGACTGTTCGAATCGGTCGGGAAACACGCGTTCGGCTTGGTTTTTTTCCAGACGAATAGTGTTAGGTGCGCTTCCGGCCGAGATCGGAATCGGCCCCATTGAGTGGACTGCCCTGGGCTTCTGGGTTTCAAAAATCCAGTGTCAGTAGGGTTTCCTGGGTGCCGCCTGACCTCAGACTGAAATGTTGCAGTCATCACCTGTGGAAAGAGAGAGGAAAATGGGTGTTTGTAGGCATATTTTTGTCATTTGTCAGGCATTCTGGGTAAGCAAACCAATACCAGAGACGCAGAAAAAGAGTTTGGACCCTAGCGGTTGGGGGATGCAGCTCCATGCCAGGACAGCCCAGACCCCTCTCAGTTTTCTTCTTTAAATTGCCTATCTCTGGTGCCTAATTGAACAAAATATATTTTGGGCTGCGAGGGAAGGTCGTCCCTTGCATCCCGAGATGAGGTAATAAAAAGGGAATCTCTCTGGTGCAACCACCAGAGGGACTCCACACCGTTAGTGCGAGAATGTGTTGTTCACATCCACCTCATTAAAGTGGTAGTATGGTGGAGATAAACATCACATCCTCTGCACTTAAAGCAGATCGTTGTTCTGCTGGATGGATATACTATATTTCATAGCTTGCAAGACGACCATAAGGCATTTGCATCTACAAGTGAGTTCTTGTGATTTCATACTTTTTGCTCATTATGCTGTGTTCTGGTGGCTTAAGAGTTCCTTTTGTGTTTGTTTTAATAAAAACAATTTCTTCATGAAGTGTTGTGTAATTGCTGCTGTGAAGAATATGTGTGTTTACTGGGCGATCCTGCTGAGATAGCTTGGGTTGATGATAGCCCAACACTACAAGCTAAAACTCAATTCTCCCCACATCGCCAACAACACAAGAATTGCATTGTGCACCTTCACACTCATGTTAGCCTTGAGTTGTGATGAACTAAGTTGTCTCTGAATGCATCTCTTATTCTTGTGCAATTCTGTACAATTGCATTATGAAGGGCTATCTTTTTTTCTATAATGGATCTCCAAATCTTATCGTCTATGTCTGATTGCATTTAACATTCTTCCAACTTGCACCATGATGTAATCCTTATATTTATCAATGGCCACTGCTCTAACATGTTGCCCACCCGCCACTACCCATTATGCAATAGCCTTCACTGATGGTCCCTCCATCCTGTCCTCTGTTATTCTCTCTGTACCATTATAGTGGGTCTATAATCTTCTTGTTGGTGTAATGCCAGGATGTGTGTTGCAATCCGCTCTTCTCTACCATTAAGCGCACCGTTCTCATCTTTCTCCCCAGTGCCAATGTTTTTATGAAAGCTACCTGCTCTTGAAGTCATCGTACTCTTGCATCTGGATGGTGGTAATGCCCTACTCCAAGGGGTCCTCCATGGCCTGAAGAACTATAATCAAATCACCCCATCCTGATGGAACTCCATTGGTCCCCCTTGACAGTCCATACCATCTTCAAAACCAGTGGCATCTTTTACAAAGCAATTATGACCAGCACCCCACCAACCACCTGTAGTATGCAGACAAACTCACCATCTCTGGTGGATCTCTGCTGACCAATAGCCAAGACACCATCAAACTGCAGAATAAGACGTGTAAAAAGAAAAAACAAGACAGTAGAACTTTTCTATCTATTCACCCCGTATCTGAAACCACACCCTGTACCCATCAGGACTGCAGCAACGCCGCTCCAATTTAGGAAAGAGTTGATGATTCTCCTCTTTTAAAACACTACATCTCAATGCATGCATTGACTTTATGCTTGCCTTTGACCATGTACAGATCTCTGCTGCCTTTGGACTAGGTTTGCGCTACAGAAATACAACATACAGACATACAAGCAACCTGCTCCACATGTCCACATTAATGTCAAAGTTTACTTTCACAATTACATCTTTGCTCTGCCACAATGACACACCTTGCTCGATTAGGACCTATATTTTCATAATGATACTGTGTTAACCACTTTAGTGCTATGAACCTGGAGGCTATGCCCCCGGCTCTACCTCTATATTGCAAATGTTGTGACCTCCACATCATCATCACCAATCACCAATGGGTATGAAAACCTCAGGTGCTTGTTCAAGAGGTTTCCCTGCTATCTCTCCCAACAGATGCAGCACCAGAGGTGGTACCATTGCCACACCTGGGACTTCGCTTTGCGGGGCGATGATGTCAGCATGCCAATGACATGCCAACAACAGTGGGGTGCTGCTACTGATCCTTTTTGGGACAGTAAGAGCAATGGCAGGAGGCACCATTCAACTGTGCCACTCTTGAATGGATTGCTGCTTGGAGATTGCAGCAAACCCATAAATCCACCGGCTAAAAGGGAGTAGAAATGGGGGAGAGGCCCCAGTAGGGGCAGACCTTCTCAAAAGGCAATCATGCACGCAAACATTTTTGTGCCCTGGGGTGTCCATTGGGAGTTTATTTCCCGATAGGGAGTAGGCACCAAGGCTAACGAAATAGGGAGTGCTTCGATATAATGATTGGCTCCCCCTAGCTACATATGGACCCCAAACCTTTACCTTTCCCTAGGGGGCCTACCATCTGGGCTCACTTGATCAGCACTCTAAGGGGAGAGGGAAGCTGACTTGACACCAGGAATGAGAAGATAGGTACATAGTTCCTCATCCCCAAGCAAGGGCCCACTAGCCAAAGGCAGACATGGAACGAAGCTGTTCTCCACAACTGGTGGGCAACTGGGAAGTTCCACTCCCAATCAGCCTCTGAGGGGAAGGGAAATCTGTTGGCACCAAGAATAAGGAAATAACAGGGCCTAACTCTGCCTTTTCTCATGCTTGACAGGGTTTGTTTGGGAGTGGCAGATGAGGTTTGACACCTAACATGCCACTCCCCTCCCTCCCCCTGAGAAAGGTAAAAGTCCACAGGATCACAAAGATTGCCAATGAGGGTGGAGCAAACCCCCATGGCCTAAGCTCTGATGCCCCACCAACAGTTTTTCTCCTCTTCTCCCTTGGGGGAGATAGTGGAGCTTTTCTTCTCGAGTTAAGCCCGTAGGGGAAGGAGTCAGGCAGCAGAATCACTGTTGGATACAGGAGACTACCCCCTTTCCAGGTGTGGCCCTCCAAAAAGGATTTCTGTGTAGGGAATGCGTCTGGACCACATTCACAGGATAGGAAATATTTATGGAGGGGCATAACACCCTCCTGAAGCTATTTATGCCCATAAATTGCAATTCTGATCCTCTCCGCAAGCAAGAATTCCTTTTGAACGTAAACCACACGTAAATACTGAGTTTCCCCCCAATCTTGTCTCTGTGCCTGGGATGCTACAATTTCGGTGCCTTGCTGTGATGTGATGTGCAAATGTGGCTAAAACCCTGTCTTCATCTCATCTAAGGGGGCCAGACAGCAAACTAGAGTGTAATGTCTGAAGTTGCACCTACCCCACAAAGGAGTGAAGAGCTGTTTGTGGATGTTGGGCTCACGCTGAGCATGGCCCTGTGCCCTGAGGGTTGCTACCACTTTGGAGGTACCTCGTGTTTAATGTGAAGGATTTCTGCTAGGGTTATGCAGTCTTGTTCCAATCTAGGCCAAGAATGTCTACCACTGGAACAAAACCTTCAGTGGGTGGTGCAGCCCCTCTGACACAAGGCTTCACGTCACACGGCTGAAGTGTTACCTGCCAATCTGCTCACCACATGGAGTGGAAAGCCCACTGGGTGGCAGGGTATTTTTGCAAGTTCTGGGTCAAAGGGAGTGGCAGAGACCACAGCATCTCATGCATGAAGACAAATGATGATGCACTGCTGGAAGTGGGAGATACTCCCCTTTCCAAAGGCACCTCCTACCCAAAAATATTCCCGCTTGGTGTCTGCAGGAGGATCACAATTTGCGAGCAGGCAACTTTTTTGACAGGGGCACCAACAATCTCCTAAATGGTTTCCTCATTAAGGATCTCAGTTCTTCTGCCATTTAAGAGCAGGATTCCCTTCAGGAGAATCATTTTGGAAAGGGGAGCAGGCCAGGCAGGTTGATCCCTTAATAATTTATCTCTCATCTCTCAGCATCAGCATTTCTGCTCCTCTGAGGTGACATATTAGATTGTTACCCCTCTCAGAGGACAAGAAATTGCCACTGAACACCACTGATATTTTTGGTGAAATGAAAAAATGGTATTGATAAAGGGAGCCAGAATTCCAGCCACAAATTTTGCCTCTCTCAGGTACTGCTCTCCGAAGCTTGTAGTTACAGGAACCAGTGAGTTTTCCAAAAAGGTGAATACTTAGGGCTCATGGTCACTAGCTGTAAAGAGACCACATTTGTCTCAATTAAGTCTCCTTGAGTCTGGGTGGATGATAGTGAGCGCTCCAAGACTTAAATCAAATGAGGGGCATGGGTAAGTAAAGGCCCAGTGCAACACAACCATCATAGTTACACTAAAGCCTAAATGTCTTTCCAAGAGTTGCATGTTTGCAACACTTAATAATAATTCACATACATATTTTATATAATTATGGTATAAACAAGTCTGGTCAAATTGAAAGTACAGAAACAATGCTACAAAATATGAATCACAATGCTCAATATACATAAATGTTAATCTGAGTCAATACTTTTAGAACAAAGTTAGCACTCTCAAGAGGAGCCCTGAGCACAAATGGAGCAGCTGTGTACACAATACAGTTTTGAAACCAAGCACCCTGGTTAAAAACACTGAACATGAGGGTCTAATGTACTATGAAGGTCTATTGTTGTTGCAGGGGTTCTGCACATACACAGAACTATGCGCAGGATTATGGGACCTCGGTATATAGGGACTGTGCCTTCCTACCACCTAAGTACCCACGAGCCCAGGACCGACCAGCTATAGTGTCTCACTCGCTCTCCTACACACTCACGGAGAAATAAATGATTAGACACCCCAGAACACAACACTCCCGGATCTCTCAGAAATCGCGGTAACAAGACACACCTTTTCGCTCACACTCTCTTACCTGTCCACAATAAGATCTGACAGAGACACGAATATAGTTCAAAATGTTTATCTTAACTATTGTGCTCTAACATGCAGTATACGTGCCACAACAAGCAGAAAAATGCATAACACAAATATAGTTAGCATTGCAGCTAGGCCATAAATCATAAAGGGAGATGTCATCATATAAAGACAATGAAGAAAGGATTATAGTGCCTAACCTCCCTCCCCTTGGTAAGAAGAAGTATTATATTCTAATAGAAGATCTCTGGACTTTGTCAGCGGACCCCATACCTTAGACTATAGATGGTATTTCTACATCATAGGTGTGTGTTGCTCTTCTCCCTGTTGCTTTTCTCAGATTGTCTTGATCAATTTGTCTTTAATGGAAAGCGGACTCCATCTGGGACAGTTTCCAAATTTCATTATATGCAGCATAGGCAAAACGTTTAGGGAGAGGTGACTTTGGACCTAAAAGGAATACCGCCAGATCAATGTCGCCAGATAAAAGTGAGAGATGTTGCTTCACAGACGACAATGTAGAATGTTCCAACCATTGCTGGCACAATTTTCCCACAGAATATGTAGTAACCAAATGTAATTGTGAGAAACGAGGGTCTGGTTTACTGAGTGTAAATCCACTGGACGCATTAGAGAAGTGCCACTGACAAGCATTAGTATTGAGAGGCCATATTAACCAGCCCTAGGGATTAATAGTGGACGAATTAAGGGTACCATTTTGGACCATAGCATTCAAATCATCTAGTGTACAATTCGTATACTGCTGCCATGTGTCATAGGCTGCCAATGACGGAAACGAGGGAATATTTAAATTTTTAGCAGTAGCTAAACCAAAACAAGTAGTCTGTTGTACAGTCTGATTAAGGAATACCAGGTGTGATGGTATCAAACACGCACGATGTAATGATTCAGTTCCCAGCACCTGCCAATCTTTGGTACCTCATATTAACTTCAAATCAATCATGTCCTTTCAATAATCATAACCTTTGAAGGATAAATCGGTTATGAAAGTCGAAGAATATACCAATTTAGTATGGGTCAGCATGAATTTCGTATGTGTTTGCGCATTCAACCTATAATAATAAGACTGTGGGTCGGAGAGATTATAGCCAGAAAAATAGACAAACTTATTTTTCTATGTCTGCGAACCACCCTGAAACGGTGTAGGACAATGTTCCCATTGAGTATAATTAGCCTGAGTTCTGACCGTGTTGGATTTATGTAAAAAATGATGGCCATAATGTTGAAAACAGAATAAATCAGCATAATCAGCAGAATTTAAATCCAAATCCTTAGTCTCAAAAGCAGTGTAATATTTTAAATCTGAAAACAGTGAATGTACGGCATTAACATCTCAGTCATCAGATTGCAGCCCTGGTGTAACAACGTCACTCAACGAGACACGAAAGACGTATGGCATTCGAATAGTTTCCGTCAGCCCATAAATCTCATATGGAACTTTATCCCAAACTATACCATCGCCGACTGGAAATGCGGAGATGTGAACGTGGGGTTGATCCCTTTTCATTTTGTGAGACGAAGTGTGTGGGGCCAATACTCCATCGACGGAATGGACAGCAGAGCGCTCAGGTAAATAATGGCCATTTATTAGAAGGAAAAAAACTGTCACAAACCCAATCCACATGAAGAGGAACACCATCGTAAGCACCATCCATATATAGGTCCATGGAGGAACCAGATAATTTTTTCGAAACCATGAAAAGAAAATGGAAAGAGGACCTGGGGGCTCCGCCGCAGTGGAAGTTGATGAAGAAGAGGAAGAATTTGAAGAAAAGTAATCTCTGTCCATATAATAACCACTAGCACCCAGGCGAAACAATGGGGGCTGATCTGCATTAAAAGATGAATGTAGCACAGTATCGGGAACGTCAACAGTAGGTTCCACTGGTGGAGAGGCATAGTCATGAGGCTTAACAATTGAAGTTGACGACAAAACAGGCAACAAATCAATGGAGGTCTCCACTTCGCGTTCTAGTTGCAAAGGACTCGTTGTGGAAGACATCGGGCGCTAAGAAACATCCCGCAGAGGAACGCTTCTAGGCATACTATTCAGTATTGGCTAAATGGTGTAACTTGACATGTTCAATGGAAATGAACCGATTCTCCTTTCGACCAGGCAGTGGAGGTAAAATCACAGAACGAGTACCCTTCAATCCAAGAACTGGGATGGGTGCACGATAAGATGGACCAAATTCTTTTTTGTTATCCAACTTCTCTCAGACCAGATCACCAACTTTAGGGAGCCAGCCAGTTACAGGAATCAGCACTGCTGCATCTGCGGGCGAGGGCAAATGATCCTTTGCAAGAACATCTAGAGTCTTTTGTAGATCCTGTAACATAGCACAATGGATATCTACGTCAAATGTTGCAGCAGCCGCCGCAACGTCTAGATCATCAAGGTCTCGCACAAACATCTTAATGCCAAAGAGCATTTCGTATGGGGTCCGCCCACCCAGAGATCTTCTTGGGAGATTATTTAATGCACGTTGAACCCCATACAAATGAGTCAGCCAACCCCTGCCAGTACCTAAGACTCTAGCTGTCAAAGATTGCTTTAAGTCACGGTTCATTCGCTCCACTACTGAATTGCCCTCAGGCCTGTATGGAGACGAAAATTGCACCGGCACCCCCAGAGACCTCATCGCGTTCTTGTAAGCCTTAGAGGCAAACGCCGGACCTTGGTCAGAATGGAAGGTACCGACAAAGATACGCAAATCTCGAATGACATTTCGAGCGTCAGCACTACGTTGCGGCCAAACCCAAAGGAATCTAGTGCACGAATCCACTGCAACCAAAATACGTTTGTATGCAGTGTCAGACGTCAAATGACCGCAGTGATCCAGGGAAATACAACCAAATGGATGATTTGAAATGTAAAGCTGCGTGTGAGGTGGACGTGCAACTGTGGATGGCTAAATCCGTTGACAAATGTCACAAGAAAGGACATAATTACGAGTCTGTCTATACAATCCACGCCACCAATAACGCTGTCGCCGAAACGCCAGCATGTGCAGAAGCCATGCCTTCATGTGCGACAATGATCAATGGAAGTCTGCAGTCCTTGTTGGGAATCAGCCGATCCCCAACGGACGGTATCGTAGCAAAGGGGATTTGCTCAGGTGACAAATGATAAGAATACTTCGAAGGGAAACCTTGTGGGAACTCCGTCCAATTCTTCGTCGCAGCAATAGCCGCAAGAATATCACTATCAATTTTAGTCATGGACCTAGTAACCGCTGCTACTGAACATGTGGCAACTGCAGATTTGGCTGCCTCATCAGCCAAAGAAATACCAACAGCATGTGCTCCCACACGCTGATGGAGAAGAGTATGGATAACATGCATGAGTGGCAAACGTTCCTTAAGAGCGGCCACTCGAACCCAAAATGTTTTATGCTTTATCACGCTACCTTTAGAATCTCGATAATCATTTTGAGACCAAAAAAACAAATTGTCATTAAAGGATTGCACACAGTAAAAGGAGTCGCACACAATAAGAGTGGGTACATCGGGATCTGCGAATTCAAGAGCCAACACTAAAGCACGTTGCTCAGCCAATTGAGCTGTACAGTCCCCAAGAGCCTGTGTGTGCACCAAGGAAGATTAAAATCACCGTCAACCATAGAGACTGCCACTATAGCGCAGGCTGCCGAATAAGCATGTTTAGACCCAATGGCTGGTGGAGCAGAACCATCGGTATAAATGATACATTTGTACCGATCAAGAGGAAGCAAAGACGTCAGAGGGGGATGAACTTGCTCATATTGTAAAAACCCCTGTGTCTGTAACGATGGGTCGAAGATAAAAGTGACATCAGCCGATGTCAATGAACTTGCCCACTGAATCCAACGAGGATGTAAAGCTTTGGAATTGGGAACACTCGCTTTCGTGACCGCTTCTAGAGCGGGCACAGGCGAGACCATAAGAATGCGTTTACCTTGAGCAAGAGAGCGTTCTTTAAGAATCGCCATCTGGACTGCCGTAAGAATTTTTTCAATGGTGGAAAAATGCATCCCCGTCGATGTGTACAAGTGCGATTTGTAAGCAATGGGGACTGTGTCTCCCTCACTGAACGTCAAGTAAGTGAAACCTACTGTACCCGGGACAATCCTTATGACCAAATTGTAGAATTGTCATGAGTTAACAAGAAGTTGGTCGCAAGCAGATCAGACTGCAAAGACTGAAGAATCGTTGTATGTTCTGGAAGCCAGCTGGAAGACGAAAAAGAGGGCTGTATCCACACGTAAAGCGGTTTGATACGCTGGGCATAGTCAGGAATATAAAAGCGAAAATGGCGGTTTCAACACAGGAGGTAAATGGCGCGCACTTAGTAACGCCCAGTATTTTATATGGCTATCTCTGCGGTGCACAAGGTGGGGGAAAAAACCACAAAAACCCCTTGAAAAGTGGACCAAGGTCCCAATTAAACACACAATGCCTATGCACACGCTACAATATTCATTTGATGGTTCAAGTGAGTACACATATATGAAAAAGCGAAAAAAACTTTTGTGTGTTATTTATTCGAACATCAAAACGAGGTCCAGCCAACACGTGTTTCGTCCAAAGGGGAAGTGACCCTGGACTTCTTCAGGGCTGATATGACAAGAGAAAAAGCTGAGACCTAAAAGCCGGTGAAAATTCCAAACCGGCCGGTCATGCGAGATGTAATCTTTATACGTGAGACCAGGTTATTCTAAAAGCCGGTTAAAAATCCAGACCGGTAGGTCAATTAACACGCTCCAATACTTGTTATGAGGTATTGGCACCAAATCTTAAAGCGAGTACGCTACAGTCCTGATTCAAAAGGCTCCCGGGAGCGCGTAGAGACTGGATAATCAGGAATATATGTACTTCCGAAATTCAAAAAACCCAGCAAAGACGGTAACTTCTTTAGAGTGGAAGGAGGTTGCAACAGAGCAAATTTTTCCAAAAAGTGGGGGGCCAACCCCCTACCTTCATTGTTGAGTTCCTAACCCAAGAAGAGTGCCGCCAAACAGGCGATGTGTGATTTAGCAAAATTTAATTTGTACCCCAAGTCGGCAAAAGACAAAATGATGCGATCCACACGAACAAGATGTGGTATTAATTCGTCATCCGTCAAATAAATTTCATTGACGTATGAGAAAGCATCAGGGTCTATGTCGTGCAAAAGAGACACTACACACGCAGCAAAAGCCCCAGGACTGTTCTTATAGCCCATAGGCAAATGCGTAAATCTTTTCTGATTGCCGACCGCGGAAAATGCGGTTAAGTCACGGCTATCAGGTGCCAAATTGTGACTATAAAATCCATTGGATATATCTAGTGTAGTTTTATACTTTTTACGAACTATGTTATTGATCAACGCAGAGCTGTGGGTGTTCTGTACTGCAAACGTATGAACATGACTGTTTAAAATTCTGCAATCCAAAACTATGCGATATGAACCGTCTGGTTTCAATATCAGAAAAAGAGGATTATTCATTGATGAGACACAAGATTCAATCACACCCTGATATTCCAACTGGGTCAAAATTTCACTAATGGATGCTTTTGCATCACGTTTGATCGGATATTGTGCTTGTGGCTGCGGCATATACCGTAAAAGAATTTCATGTGCCGGTGAATCTCTATCCCAGCCTACCTGATTCCGATACAATGCCGGCACCAGGGCCAATGCCCATTTCGACGCGTAAGCCTGTTTAGCCTCCTTAGAGACGTAACGGGAAAAAATCGGGAGTATCACGTCCTCCCCTCAGGAAGAAGCCAAAACGAATGGAGGAGGCCAATCCGCCTCCGCCAACAAAATGTCATAAGAGGAGGTAAGGTTATCCCAAAAGACTGCTTTAATTGTCCATTGTACATCACCTTCAATTTGGAGGACTATCTCATAAAGCCTATCAGGGGGTGCAACTTGTGTATCTGCTGTTCCACAGTAATAAAAGTATCTGTTGCTCTCGCCTCCAGACAAGGACGGAGTGCCTCCCGCACTATGGTAACTTCCGCCACGCTGTCGAGGAGTGTCACTGCCCATCTCCAATCGAGGAGCAGGGTTCTCACCGTCTGAGGCATACTTTGCTGATAAAGCGGCAACTTTTTTCTTCTCAAATGGGGCACGATAAGGAGGTTGTCCCTCCGGTTTGGTTTTTACGTCAAAATGGCGTGGCGGATCACGTCGTTGTTGTGTGGTCTCGCCTTGTCTGCGATCCTGTCACTCTCCTCCACCGAACTGTGTATCCGATGATTCCTGAAAGGAACGAGGAGAGCGCGGATCAGGAACCTGAAATCTCTCTGGTGTCTTAATTTTAGAGCGGTCACGTAAATCATATCTACGTTCAGAAGTATCAGGTGTCGGTGAACCCGCACGCGAACCTTGCTTATGTTGTTGCTGCCGATGATTTCTATTCCAAGCCTTTTTAGGAAAGACTGGACGCCCCTCCTTATCAGGCGGGGGCTTATTCTGTGTCTGAGTAAAAGGTCTAATACCCAGATTATTGCACCCCAAGGATTTATATACGTACGCTATAATCTTTGGCAATTCACGTTGCTTATCCACGTCCGCCACTGCCTCCAGGCACTGACGCACTCGTAAGCTAACTGCTTGCCCTTTGACGTTAGCAAGAATCATGTCGGAGACAATAGGGAACATGCCAACTAATCTCATCCCCAATTCCAGGGCAGCCTCGGCCCATTGTTCATCCTGAACTTTTTTAAGAACAGTCGGAAACACGGTCATGGAGGGGTTGCCAAAACACAGCGAATAAACCGCCGCAAACACCTTCCCCCAAGTGGCGCAATCAGCCAGATTGGGAACAAGGCCTTTAGGTAAGCTCATTGTGAGGATCCTGTGTTTATCCACAGGAGAAGTATGTGGAAAAACAGCTTCGAGTTGCTCAAATTTTTCGGCCAACTAGAAAGGTAAATCATCCCTATTCTGAGGACGCTTCCCACTCACCAAATTAATCATGATGGGACTAATAACCACGCCACCACCATGCCCTGGTGGCTGACCGGAGCCGCCGGTATATTAGGAGACATATATTGTATGACACCTCTGTGTATATGAATTAAAAATGTGTGTAAGATTCGTAGCTCTGCGTGTGTAACACCTAGATAATTTGGATGAGGGGTAAATCCTGCCAAAACGGGCCATGTGGCCCCGTCGAACGATAAGGGGCCGAGACGGAACACTGAAACAGGGTGAGGAAGGGCGCCATTAAACCATATGGTATGCTCCCAAGCTGACAACGGAACTTCAAGTAAACAATATGGACGGCAAATTTGTGGAACCGCGCCACATTCATATTCATGAAAGAAATTATTGTTACCATCAACAGCTGGAAACTTAATCCAGGAGTAAAAAACTTTGAAGCGGAAAGCTGCGTCTGCCTCTATTACAAATATAAAATCTGCTCCTGCAACCGGGACCCCATGTTGAGTCAAATGAGCAGTAACTGCGGCACGGTTAGGCGCAGCAATATTAATTGCCATGATAGACACTGTAATGTATGTAAGGAAAATGGTAGCGCAACACTGGGACAAGAACAAATATAACTAAACCTTTTAAAATTCAAGCCTGAAAAACCTATAAAATATCAAATATAGGAGGATAACTCCCTCGCACCACGGACGTCTCCGAAACAGGTGAGACGGTATTGTGGACAAGCACAAGCGCTACTCAGAGATCTTGTGAATAAGTACCAGACCAAACGTTGGTGGCGCCATGTTGCAGGGATTCTGCACATACACAGAACTATGCGCAGGATTATGGAACCTCTGTGTATAGGGTCGTGGCCTTCCTACCACCTAAGTACCAACTAGCTATAGTGTCTCACTCGCTCTCTTACACACTCACGGAGAAACAAATGATTAGACACCCCAGAACACAACACTCCCGGACCTCTCAGGAATCGCGGTAACAAGACACACCTTTTCGCTCACACTCTTGTACCTGTCCACAATAAGATCTCACAGAGACACGAATATAGTTCAAAATGTTTATTTTAACTATGTTGCTCTAACATGCAGTATACGTGCCACAACAAGCAGAAAAATGCATAACACGAATATAGTTAGCATTGCAGCTAGGTCATACATCATAAAGGGAGATGTCATCATAGAAAGACAATGGAGAAAGGACTATAGTGCCTAACCTCCTTCCCCTTGGTAAGAAGAAGTATTATTATAGAAGATCTCTGGACTTTGTCAGCAGACCCCATACCTTAGACTATAGATGGTATTTCTACATCGTACGTGTGTGTTGCTCTTCTCCCTGGAAAGGACCCTCTCCAAGTGTGTGTCACCTAACCATGTATCCCCATAATATCAAAGTACGAGTCTGCAGCAGCAGCTGCGTTAGTATGTTTTGTCTAGGTGCTAGGGCCTGACCAGAACAGAATAACAAGGGGCATTGTTTATCGACCTTGCTCACAATGTTCAGACTAAACTCCAGGAACAGGCAGAGAACGAACACAGCAGACAGTTCTCTTGTGAAAGGCATAAACAGAGTCGTGCAAAATAAAGCCATGTAGTAACGTGCGCAAAAGCTGCACAATGGCTGCAGGGCTCATGCTAACTTAGTAATGTCGACAATGTCCCCATCGGCCATGTAATATTGTTTAGAAACTCACAAACTTCGGAATACAAAACAAGCAGAAAAGATAAAGCTGCAATGCAATATAGTATGAGTGCAGCATCTAAAGTTTGCAAAAGGCTATTGTTCGTAAAGCTCTATGGAAACAGTTGGTGTTAAACAAAATGGAAGAACAAAATACCTTCGAGCTTAAAGAAACTTGACAAGGTTGAATTCTTAGCTGTCCATCTCTGTCTTGCTGTAAGGAGTACAGTGGAGTTAGGCTGCTTAAGACTACGTAGGTGCACCCTACTTGGGCTGGCTGGGTACGTCCAAGCTGGGTAAGGCAGCAACAGGGTAAGCAAGCAGAACTTCACGAGGGTTTCCAGCTTAGTCCAAGCCAGGAGGAAGTGTGCAACACTATGGCTCCATACTGCTATGCACTTTCTGCAAAGGTCCACAGTCCAAATGATTTGTAGTGAGCCACAGGGTAGCTCACCGTTATATTCTGGACACTTTTGTGCTCCTGGTTGCTGCTGGGGCACCTGTGCTCACTGTCTTTATAGGCCAAATGTGACAAAATTGGTGCCGTTCTTGCTGCACAGCTTTTCATCCGAGGTACCAGCAGCATTGATGATGTTCATGGCAAGTGTCACCATGAGGGTGATGACAACCATGCCTGATTATAACAAGAGGACCAGATTTTGCATGCCATCGAAGACTCCTGCAGGGCTATTTAGAATTAGATTGATGTTGTAGCTGTTGAACTCCATCTACTGAGCTCTCACCATCAGAACTGAGTGAATGGATTGGGGAAGCTTAATGAGCAGTGGCACTGTTGATGCCAGAGATGTTGACCCTCCGCAGGCAAATGAAGGAGATGGTCGAGAGAATCAGATACTTCAGATGCAGAGGTGAGGACACAGAAAAACAGTCCAGATGCAATATCGTGGGTCTCCTGGAGAGATCTAAGGGGCCTAGTATGGATCACTTCCCTGAAAGAATAGCTCACAAGAACAGCCTCCCCCATGGGCTATCCAAGTTCTTCTCAGGACCATGGTGTCTCCACCCCACCTGGGGCTTGGCACCGCCCAGTAATTGGCTGGCTTCTCAATTACAGGAACCAAGATTTCACCTTAGAGCAGACGAGACACCTGGACCCCATCGGCTTTGAGATACCACTGTCATTATCCTGAACTATTCTCAGACTGTGCAACATGAAAGGAACTAATATTTGACAGTCAAGAAATGCCTGAGGGAGCTCAACATCTAGTACATGGAGGTACTAGATGGTACTTGCGGAAAGTAAAACCCACTTTTTGAGGATCATGCATCTGCCTAGGAATTGGTGAATACAAGGGATGTAGGCTGATAGGCCACTGATGGGATGCGCCCAGTGTAGCCCTTAACCAGAAAACATAGTAGAAGTGTCAAGAAAGCCACCCTAGAACAAAATGCAAAGGCCAGAGCTCAACTGTCGCACATCTCATGCTCTTTGCTAGAAGCCCACTGTTGAGAACACAGCGGACACCAATGGGGATCCTCGAGTACTGGATCCCACCTGAGAACATTGCTGAGTAATTCCTCTCCTGGCCGTATGGTCACACCCATGACAGCAGATGACATTATATGATTCAGGTGAAACTGCCCCATTCCAAAGTGTCTCTGTGGCTCACTGATGCAGCCTGTAACTTGCATGGACCTTTTTTAGAATGTATCCCTTATTATGGTACAGCTTGTGAATGAGTATAATGGCTGGCCCTTGGTGCAAGTGAGAATCCAGCTGCAGCAGGGGCAGTACTGCCAACCCACGTGCACAAGTCCCATGCACCGGGACTCTTATTGGCTACATAGCATCTTGACACAGACAACCCCTGGAGTAGATTATCCCCCGTGCCTGAGGAGACTGACATATGGCTTTCTTACATGGAATGTGAGATGCATGGCAACTCCTTAGAAAGGGCCTCACTTCACATTCTTACAGGAGATAAACAAATATAACAGGGTAGTCATGAGTTTGCAGGAGAAATGGAGGGGCCAGGTATATGGTATAAAATATTCCTTTTATGTATGTGGGGTAGTTATAAGGATTGCAGGTGAGGTCTGTTTCTGTTCTGAGACTATTATAGTAGATAAAGAAGGACTGTACATGTTGATAACGAGTGAGCTCGATAGAGCATTGATGGATTGGATATCTGTGTATGCACCAAATGTGTCACTTCTGTTCTTAATCAAATGTAAGGCTGGCATACTCGTCTGCAAACATCTATGCTCGGGGGGGCAACTTTAATTATGTCACTAATACTCAGCTCGGCAGATCCTTTCCACTACTGCCGGGGCCTATTGCTGCATGAGAGGCAACTATCTTGAAGGAATAGCTGAATGTCTGGGGTCTCAGGGAAACTTAAAGAGACATGCACCCTCTGGATGATGAGTTCTCCTATTTCTCAGACAGGGGTGGCCGGCATGGCTCGCGGGTGGTGGGGCGGGCACGGGTGGGGGGGTGTTGCGGTGGGAATCGTGGGGGTGTCGAATAAAAAAATAAAATAAAAAAATGTATATAAATTAACTTACCTTTCCCCCGGGTCCCGCGTCTTTGCTCCTGCTCTCCTGTCTCCGCTCCAGGAACAGGAAGCAGGCAGCCAGTCTCCCTCCCCTAAACCAATCACAATGCTGCAATGCAGCATTGTGATTGGTCTGAGTGTCGTGACATGGCACTCAGCCAGGGGCTGGAGGTGTGGGCATGTTCTCCATGCAGGCTGTAATGAGAAGGGGAAAGTGTGCATGAGTGGTTTGGGCGGCCCGAGTGGGCCGACCAAACAGTCATTGTGCACTTAGGAGTGGAGAAACCACTCCTCCCTCTGCCCTGCTCCGAGAGGAGAGCAGTTCCGCCCACCCGCCCGCAAAGCAGTAGGAAGCATAAAATGATAATAATGTAAAGTTATTATCATTTTATGTTTCTACTATGTACGCCACGCACTGCTTAAAAGCAGTGGGGCGACGCTCCTCCACCATAACGGAGGAGCCACCACTGTTCTCAGAGTTGAACAAGTATTGGCAGCTAGGGGACCCGTTTACTGCACTACCATAAGTGTTATTGTAATATACAATATTAGGCACTGTTGTCCACCTCTGATGACCAGCTACCAATTGGCCATTAATTAAATCTCGTATTTCTCACCAGTGCAAAATCTGCACACCAGGCCAGATAGGTTCATGACTCCTGGTTGGCGGATCCAAAACATGGAATACCTTGGGAAGACTCTCTCAGACCATTCCACTGCTACCATCCTGGAGAATGCAGTTGACGCACTCCTGGACCAGGTATATAGGGAAGCAGTTGATGAAGCCATCAAAGCCTGTTTCAACGAGATCACTGGTGGTGGGGGTGCACTAAAACTAAAAAAAATGTTTTAAGGTCATCATTCATGGAGTCTGTATAGTGACACCTGAGGGCTCAAGATTGTGCATACACATAAGCTCGATGCTACAGAAAAGATGATGGTAGACGTAGAAAACGGGGGGCCAAGGTGGCAATCTGTCACTGGCATTATCTGGAACTACAGAAAAGCATGCCACCCTCCTGTAAACAGTGTGCTGCCTAGGCCACTGAGAGGATTGTATTGCCAGGGTACACAAAGGGGGTGGATAGGTTGGGCTAGATATTAGCATGACTGGATGCACTAGGGTTGTGTACCACACTCACACTGTGTTAGCACTGAAGGACACAAAAGCAGATACCCAGTATGTACAAGGTGACATCAATGACGTATTTGCAGACTTTAACACCCCATTGTACTCATACCCTTGTTCATGAGGCTATGGGAACCGTGCATCACTGCTGGGGGATGCTCAACTCCCAACGCTATTATTAGAAAGTAAGGCAGACTTAGATGCCCCACTCACTATGGAAGAAATCTTGGCCACGCTGTAATTTTTGCAGGTGGCAGAACACAAGGAACAGATGGTCTCTCCCTCGAGCTTTATGCTACTTTTAACATGCTCTTGCTCCCAATTCGGTTGAGAATGCATAACTTTTCTAACACAAAAGACACATTACAACCCCTACCCAAGGAACCACTAGCGGCGATGGTTCCTTTACTGGGCCACGACCTACTGGACACAGATTCTTACCGGACTCTGTCGATGTTGAACTACGATTACAAAATACTAGCCTAAATACTGGTGACCACAAGGTTGCTCGCCCATCCTTGGTGGATCCTGACTAGAGCGGGATTGTGCTGGGCCGCAGCGTGTCTCCTAGTTTGTCTAGATTATGACATGTAATCGGTGCCCTACCAGATGAATGCTTCATGTCCCCACCGGCCTCTCTCAATATTGAGAACGCTTTTGTTACCCTGATATGGTACTACTTGCACAATGTGTTGAAGACCATAAACATTTGCCCATAAATAACATGTTGGCTACCATTGCTATACACTGACACGTCAGTAAGAATCCGCCCTGATCGAGCGATCTACAACAGCTAGAAGGTGCAGCATGGAATTTGGCAGTGCAGTCCTCTGTTCCCTCTCTGCTTTCTGCCCAGGCAATGGAACCCCTAGCATGTCGAATGCGATGTATGAATGAGCAGGGAGTGTGTTACTACTTGGCACTGTGCCCGCTAAATCGCTTTGTTCTGCTGATGTCCTTTTTTATCTGGGTGACACACTGAGAAATCTGGGTCTAATGAACTTTTTAAGGGCTTCACCGCTCTGTCTGGTCTTAGCATCACTGGAAAAAGTCTTGCTTATTTCCCTTGCAGAAGAGCACTGTGTAAAACTGGGGTATATCTAACAGTGTCCAACTACAGCGAACACCAAGTACATTTAAACACCTGAAAATCAGGATTTACCACCAAGACTACAATTCCTGTGAGGGCGACCCGGTGAGATCCTTGTTGGCACTACAGGTGAGCATATCCTATTGAAGGCACCTGCAACGTTTGCTGGCTGGGTGAACAGAACAGTTGAAGATGCTAGTGCTGCAGCATTTCTAGTAGTATTTTGTTAATATAACACAGGTGCCACCAAAGAGGTTCTTGAAGTTGCTCTGCTCATTAATGACTAAACTGATTTTTGATAGTGTTTGGCCACAAGCTGCAATCAAAATTCTTAACCCACTGCTCTCCGATGGGAAATGGGATTCCCAAACCGGTAGCATTACTGCTGAGTAGCACAACTGCAATGGGTAGCAGACTGTCTGTGATAGAGGCAAGAAGAGAAGCCATGTTTTGCCCTGTGCACAGTCTCCGAATCTTTTGCTATTTGGGGGGAACAACCCAAACTCATCACCATTCTCAAACTGATCTGTAAGATGCCAAAGCACATTAGCTGGATAAACAATTGGGCTAGTAGGAAATAATCTAGACATAATGATGATAGCCCAGGTTTCTTTCACATGGTCTAGGAGTACCCAAGGGTATCTAAACTTTGTCATGAAGTCGTCAAGAGACTGTCCTCAGTCATCAGCCGTACTGGCCTGCCGATCCTTGAGACCTGTCTGCTAGGCATAATGCTGAACACCAGAGTGGCTCGGGCTGCGAACAAATTTATAGACATAGCCCTGGTATGTGCACAACCCAAATGTTCTGGAGATCTGGTAGGTTGAGATGAACACATGGGCGTGTCCAATGGGCATGAGCACCAGAAAGGTGGAAGGACTTTTTGGGACTGGCCTGGGACATGATGGTTCAATGGTCAACAAGTGATGAGTGAGTTGCTCCTCCCTCCCTCCCATTTCACCTTGTAATCCTTCACATCACCAGACGTGAGGACCCCGAGGGTGGATGAAATGCTGAGACAGCATGTAAACCTTGCTGAGTGGTACTGGATGCGAAGCATGGACCCGCTCTCTAACCCCATGTCTACGAAGACCACAGAGTCTTGACTACCCCCTATTGTGACAATGTCAGTGCTTACATTTATGCTGTACCTGCCACTGGCCCCCCTTGCCTGACTGAGAGACATCTGTACATAGATTTGGCTCTGCTGATCCAGACCTATAGAATACAAAGTTGTAGCTTTGTGTTTGACTTTGCCTGAATGATCCATATTATCTTACTGTGATATTGCCTTACTTGAGATATTTCAAAGGGAGCTCCCCAAGTGATATTTAATGAGCTCATTATCTCAAGTCTCACCAATAAACTAACAAGTGGCTTCAAAATGGCTCCTTAGGAAATGACAAAGCAATGTTATTCAAAAGAACAGCGATAAAAAAATTTTTTTTAAAAATCATACACATTATTTTTGCAAACGATTACACCAGTGATAGCCGTATATGTAATATTCGAGAACATTGCATTTAATGATAAAATATAAACACCAAGGGTGTTTCTGACTGTCTTAAGCCTGTGGATTTAATTCAAAATGGGGAGGCCAGTAGGCAACTTCCCTGGTTTCACCCAGGGATCCCAAAATAATAATCAGCTGCCACCAGCCGGTGCTTATGCGGGGGTAGGACAAGGAGGGCTACCTCCCATTGACCAGAGGTGAGGGACCCCACTCTCAGGCCTCACTATGGGAGTCCCTAAGGAGTGCTACATCTGCACCTTGAAGGGTCTAGAGGAATCAAGGGA
Organism: Calotriton arnoldi; assembly: GCA_963921515.1. Taxonomy (NCBI): domain Eukaryota; kingdom Metazoa; phylum Chordata; class Amphibia; order Caudata; family Salamandridae; genus Calotriton; species Calotriton arnoldi. The sequence goes on from CAWUFW010000811.1 coordinate 965,897, forward strand.
CCCACAAACTCTCCACTAAAACTTAAACTCCAGGGGAACAGCTATGTACATGAAAATGGTAGGGATGCCAAAGTCACTGTGGTTGTGCTGGACATTCGTCCATACACTCTCCCTCCTCCGACCTGTAATCAGCATCTTCATTACAGTTTCCCAAGGAAAGAAGATCAGGGGTATTACCCTATAATCTCTCCCCATTTGCCAATCTTAAATGCCTCTTTGACACCAGGGAATATTTTTATGCAACATGAAAAGAATAAAAACAGAGTGGGGAGCTGTGCTTCCTGGTACGAGCTGTACAGCTCTCTGCCCTCTAAACACCGTTTGCATTCCCTGAGGGGGGCATATTAGGGGTGTAAATACCTGGTCTGCTCCACTTGACCATGAAATAACCCTTGGAAACCATGAAGGCTGAAATTAAACTACAGGGACCAATGAGTTCTCGTCAAGGCAGAAGGCTTCTCCTCCTGGTCACCAGTGCTTGAGAGACCAAGTTCTCACCAATATGTGGGGAGACATGCTACCTGGCAAAAGATGTGTTTCTGTCTAGCCTTTACCCACCATCCATAAGCAAGTTCCTGTGGAGGAGCAGGTCAAGGTGTTGGCCCCTGATATGGCCACTCTTGAGGACCCGAAATGCCCCCACTACATGAAGGATAACTTTTTGTCTAGCGAACAAAATAGAAATGAAATGGGGAGCTGGGCTTCCTGGCACAAGGCGTGCCTCTCTCTGACCTTTAATCACCATATGCATCTCAGCTCCCCGGGGGGAGAAGATTGGTGATGTTGATTTGCCCCTGTCAAGTATCCTGAAATGCTAACTGGTCTGCGAGGATCATTTTTGGCCAAGCAAAAAAAAATAGAAACAGAGTGGGCTAGTTGACTTTTTGGCACAAGATGTGCCTCTTTCTAATATCTACTCAGCATCAGCATTTCAGTTTCCCTGAGGTATCATAATGGGCATGTTTCCCACAAGGAGACTTGCATTACCCCGGGACAGGTGGGCAGGAGGGATACATTTTAGTCAAGTGAAAAAATAGAAATGGAACGATGAGCCGTGATTCCTTTCACAAAGTGTGGCTCTCTCGGATCTCTACCTTATCATATTAATTTCCGCTCCACTGCAGGAGCAGATTAAATGTGTTTCCAACTGGAATGCTCCATCAGAGATCCTAACATGCACCGTGCACACAAGGGATCATTACATGTGTAATGAAAAGTAGAAACAGAGTGAATAAGCCTAGCTTCAGAGCACAAGTTGTGCCTCTAGCTGCCCACCAAAATCCCTCTGCTTTCCATGTTCTATGGATTTGCAGATTGGAGGCGTAAGGCCCCAATCTGTCCCACTCAGGGGACCTGATGGAGTCCCTGAACACCAAAGATAATTTTTGCTGAAATTTTAAATAAGTAGAAAAGGAAAGGCGAAGCAGCTTCTAGGCCTAGCTGGACCTCCTCTCTTGCCTCTATCCACATCTGTATATATGCTTTCCTAAGGAGCAGATTTGGGACTTCCCTTCCAGTCTATGCCCTAGTAGTGCTGATGCACTCTAACTACAAAGGATAACTTATTTTCCTTAACTGCAGAAAAAATGTTGGTGACGAAAAGTGAAAATCTGTGATTTCGGGACAAAAATACTGATTTTGGGGGGGAGGAGTTGAGTTTAAATTTCATGATGAAACGGCTGCAATTTCAGAAACTGGAGAGCTGGACAAAATGACTGCATAACGGAATTAAATTTGAAGTTGATATTTGAAGCATCATTTATGCAGCGTTCAGAAGGCCAAATGGCCCTTAGTACTAAAACCCTGATTTGTGGGCATTTGGCGCAGGGCACCTTGCTGCGCTGTCCTGCGTCAAAAGGAAAGGGCAGGAATGCACCGTATCTATGCAATACGGCGCATTCCTGTCCTTTTCCACTGTGCTGGCGCCGTTTTGACAGCCTTGCGCCAATGCAGGCGCCTGCAGCAGTAGAAGCACTTTTTAAAGAAAACAGTTACCCAGCACCTGGCCCAAAGAACTGCTGAATCTTCACAATCTTCCTGCTATATTTTACCACAGAGGCATTTTTCCTCTGATGGACCTTTATTCATCTTAGTAAGGGGTAGAATCTAGGATAACCCTCTGCTGGTCTACTCAATGAGGACAGTTAATTGGTAGACAACTCCCAAGCACCATTTCAAAGAGAGAACATTAAATCTCAAATAAATGATTTACAACAGACCTTTGAAATAAATGGATTATTGTATTAGAGATGCGAAATTAATACATGTATGTAACATTTTTAGCAATTCTGTCATGCATACTAATGCATGCAGCAAAAATCTAAACATTTAGTCAATCAAATCAAAGAATGCAGAGGATGGTTTCCAAGGTAAAGGATGGTACAAATAAAAATCTCTTAAAGGGACACAGGATTCCAGTTAAAGTCCACTAGGAGAAAGTTCATAAGTATAGGCGAAAGGGAATGGAGCATTAATCAAAGATTCAGGTCTGTATTCCCTCAAGACAGCTCCAAATAGTCCAGCAGATACGTTCATTAGCATAAGGCAATAGGAAAAACAAGATAGTTTGGCAGGTAGGATAGAGTCAAGGAAGTGACAGAACAATGGCAATGGCCACAGTTCTCAAGAACATCGCCAAAGGATCCTCAGGCAGCCAAAACCGATAATGGAGCGAGAAGACAAAGAAGCAGGGGATCCCACTCCTCCTAAATCCAATAGCCTTTATAGTGCATATTTGTCAGCATGACGTTGTCAGTCCACTGTCAAGTGATCCCATGTGATCACTCTTCCGTTTAGCAGGTACAAATTGATACTCCAGGATATTTTCCCGTATGAATCATGAGAAGAACAGTACATTGCATCCTGACAAGTTTGTCGACAAAAAGGTTTAACATTGTTGCTTGTCCATGGACACAGTCAAAATGTTAGGTTCTCATGAAATCCAAACAAAATAGAATTAAGAAAAAGTGTCCAGTTTGTCCTTTAAGAAATGTGGCATGATCAGAACAAATAAGCAACATTTGAAAATATGTCAAAGTTCATTGCATCAGGCCATGGAAAAGGACACAGCCTAAAAAGAAAGTTAATTCAAACACCTTTTAAACTCATACTTCATTTAGTGTAAAACTCCTAATTTATGTTAAAAAGCATTATAAAATCACTCAAATATATCATATATAAGCATTCTGTAATGTGTGTCAGTGATTAATAAACATAGATATGCAACTGCGATTATGGCCTACTACTGCATTCTCAAATTAGTAACATGTAAAATATTTAAGGCATTTAGCCAAAATCGATTTCATAAATCTAGAATCTATATAATATCAGATATATATACTAAAATATGTCAAAGCTCTAACAAATAACAAGCGTTTTGCACCAATATATGTTATCAAATCACTTCTGCAAGAAATGCTTAGTTTTCATGGTTCATTTTCACAACATCTTTGTTAGAAATATAAGTAATCAGTTATAAAATTCATCCCCAAATCACTATGTTTATTGACTCTACCATTCTCTAACTAACCAAGCACACTTTTACGGTGCTGGATGGTTCAATTTAACTCGTTCGCTGTATCTAGTTTTGTCTGAATCAAAAAGATCAGTATTTTCGCTTTAAAACACACTTGCAGTATGGTGTAAGGGTGTCTGTGTTATAGGCAGGATTGTTTTGGTGCAAGAAGGGGCACCTTTCTGCACAAAAACAATCCTGGGAGGCTTTTTCCTATTTCTATGTTTGCTGCAAAATGCAGTACACATAGAAAGAGGAAAAAACGAGGAAAAATAAAGATGTTTCTCCTCGTTGCGCCTCCCCTGGGGAGGGGTAAGGGTTTGGTGCATCCCCAGGCTTACAGGCTCTTGTAAATTTGGGGATGCGTCAAAATGGATGGTCCATGGACAAGAAAATAAGGAAAAGAGAATCATGTTCTTAGATGGAGGGTCATCTGAAGGGAAGGGTGGCCAGAGCTCTGCTGTTTAATCACTTTTTAAATAGTAAAACCTCGTGACTTAATGCAGCTAACATGGCAAAACCACTAGGCCACTAAGTCGTGCCAAATACTGTATTTGTACTTTCCGTAAAGTGTGGCTATTTACAAGCTGCTTCTTGGATCACAAACCTGAGAGAGGCCCTGCAAAACATTTGCCCCTGGTCCCTCCTGGGCTTTCTGACATGCCAGGAGAGATGGCCTAATTTCCTCTGTGGTGGACGGTGGGGAGGGTTTTCAGCGAAGGAAATTTAGGTTACCTACATACATAGCACGAAAGTTGATTACTCGCAATGTTCAGGTGGAAGCATATTGGCGACGAAGTGCACGTGCCCAATCGAGCTTATTTTTTCTGTCAAAAACGATGCTGTATGTCCAACTAATAGTGTGGGCGAGGGGCATAGAGAGGGATCCTCCAAAATCTGCACTTTCAGGAAGATATTTTTACAAATGAATAATGTATGGTCATGCTTAGATGTGGGCTACTCCCAACACGTTGTCAGTACAAATAAACCCATCGCAAAATGATGTAACGTGTATTGTGAGAAAAGTATTTTTACCAGTGACATGAACAGTATTACCTTGTTTTCAAATTCCATGCCCAATCAAGCAACAGAACTGAATTGTAAAAATCTGTTTATAATCCATCTGAAAGGAAAATTGAAATATATGTAAATAAGGTGGATAATCGAATGATAAAAATGCAGAAACAATATTACAAATATTCAGATCAAGCATCACTGCACCAGCCCCCCCTCTCCACTGTTTTTTGTTTTTGATAAATATACGAAAGTGAACAGTGCATAAATGCACGTGAAAATAGTGCCAGGGCTAGTTAAAGTTCATAATTGCGAGTAAAATGCTTTTTACTTAAACGATTGTGTTACTGTTGCAATATGGGCAATGATGTTTTTTACATAGTTTTATAGTAATTAACCTTATTCTGGGAGCTCATTCAAATATTGAGAAATTGCATTCATAGATCTGTTAGTAATTGCCTCCATGACAATAAGTACAACAGGGTACTGAGGAAGTTGAAACCTTGTTACGACCTATATGATGTCGGCTGTTACCGTACCCTAATGAACATGATTTCACTTTTTTCTAGCGTACTTAACATATTAGTCTTACACATATTGAGTGAAAAATTCAAAATGCAGGGACAATGCTATTTTGTTAAGGAATGCGGATATTAACAAGACTTTTTTAGACTTATATTGGGGGTTATACTTTCAGGAAAGTAGTCCAACTGTTGCTAATATGTCTTAATTTTTTTCTTAGCTAGGTTCCTTTGCTAGTGTTTACTTGAGCAAATAGAAATGTTGTTTCTGCAGAGATTGCAGAACCAGAAATGTTGATAAGGCCTTAGTCTCCTATATCAGAAAAACACCTGAATTACACGGTTTCCCCTTCAAATTTTGTAATATATTGTTGGAAAACAAATTCCCTATATTTGGTTTGAGTTTACTCTGAGATTCCTACAGATGTGTGAAACCCACCTCAAAGGATGCAGCTTTAACTGTGGTTATTCCAAAAGCTTATAATGATCTTTAAAATATTCTCTCATATTTCTGCTCTCCGGGTGCAGGACTTGTTGTCAAAGGTAGTACACAAGTCTTTGAGTGTATATAATAACAAGCATTTGCAATGCAATAGGCCTCGCATTTGCAAAAGTTTAAGCTATTAGCATTGTAAATGGAAATCCCTTTTATGTTTTAAAAATCAACACAAATAAAAGGCATTGTCATTTACAATGCCAATAGCTCAAACTCTCCTAAATGCGACACCTATTGCATTGCAAATGCTTGTTACCCTTACCCGCAGGGTGAAAAAAAACATCTTAACTCTAAAGCAGTACCACCCTTCACTGCCTTTGAGGTGATTTCAAAGAGAATCATTACAGTTCTTTCAGTCTCATTTCAAAGCTGAAGCATTTTTCATTGTTCTATAAAACGAAACCATAGTTGTTGCTTATTAATCTTAGGCAACCAACAACCACTGACAAAGTCAATAGTTGTGGCTTGTTGTAGGTGTATTGTTGTATTATATATCTGGATGCAATGACAGAAGCAGTAAAATACAGTCGGGCTAAGCACAGATGTTTAGCCTACCAGTTTTTAAGCCACGCCCTTAATTATAAGAGCCATGCCTCCTGGAGAGACTCACCCTTCCCTCCACACACACACTGTTTTTTCATTCCATCTAAAGCCCTGAGTAAAAATATTAAAGGTCTGTACATATAATTACATTAATAATGAAAAACTTTTTTTGGAGACTATCGCAACAGACACTTTTAAAACAAAACCAACGGCAGACGGAGCTTTACATAAAACAACTCTGGCAATCAGGAGTGCAAAATTGCCCTGTCATACTTAAAAAATATTCAGTGACTTGCCTTTCAAGAGCCGAACTAGTCCCCCAACCCCGACGTACAAGTTTCATAAACTTTCACACATGCCTGTCCCAGCGCACACACGCCCCTCTATCGTTGGCAACAGACGGACAGCTCTCTTCTTCTGGCACCCACCCCATGCATCACCATCCCTCACCTATGGCGAACCGTTCATCTCGATATCCAATCCTGCATATCGAGTTTTCCCTCGTGGCCCTTGTTTCAGCTGGTCCCCAATGCACGGGGTTTCATGAGCCAGTGAATAGTCACTAGCCTGTCACAGCAAGGGCGAGACATCACAGTTCTACATTGGTTGGGGCCATACGTAAAGTTCCACGACCCCTCCGTGCTCCGAGTTTAAAGGGTTACTTCCTCCAGCCACCGCGCACCACCGCTACACACAACGGAAGTGATGTCATGCTTAAGACAAGGAGGTGCTGATTGTGGCCTTATAGTTTTGAATAGTACTTGGAAACTTAACGCGGAGTGGGGGGGGGCGGGGTAAAAGACTTGGAATGGGCAGGGCACCCGGGAAGCAGGTAGGTCTCCGCAGCATGTGGGCGTGAGTATAAAGGTTATACTACATCTCACTTGAGTTGGTCAGAAATGACAGCAATTAGGACGGTCAGACATTCGCATCAAACGTACGTGCAATCCAAAATGGTGCGGTAATCTGAGGTTTCGGGACAAACGGTCCGTTTCGCTTGAGGCTGCTGAAGGAAACTGAAGACATCAGTTGCAGCCCGGACGGATGCTCGCCGGTGCCTCCTTCCACAGCCTTTCCCTCCCGGTACTATAAAGTATTCAGCCCACGGAGCCGTCACGAGTGCAGCGGGGGCATTGTTTGAGCGCGCGAAAGTGAAAGCACGGTGGAAGCGCGCGAGACACGCCGTGAGCGTGCACATCTGCTGTCCGACCGCAAGAATACATCGCCAGAGAAGAGACGGCGTGAGCGTGCACATCGGCTGTCTGGGAAAGTGCACATCTCCTGTCCCCCTTCCAAACTCAAGTCGACGACAATAAGTCTCGCTAGCGACAGCGCTTCGTCGCTAGGCGAGACCTAAAAAGGGACCTGTGGTTACCGACTTATATATTTTACCTTAAGAGGTTTAGTCATAGTTAGTGGTACACTAATTATTGTAGTGTGCCTTGACAGGAAAAAGGCATTTGATTTTGGTTTTTTCCTTTAGTCTTAAAAAAAAATATCTCTTGATATTTTCGGGTTTAGTGCTCCTTTTGTAAACGTAATTCAAACCTTTTACTCTGATACAGACTCTGAGTCTTGACTAATACAATCATTTCAGATTCATTTTTTTCACTAAGGGAAAACATTAATGGTACCAGGTTTCTCCATCATTTCCGATTTGGCAATAGAACTCCAAGAAGCATAACTTCCTAATATTAGAAGTAGTACTAGTGCTTTTGTTCTCAGGGAGGAGCCTCCTGCTCTTGACGCAGACAACATATATTCTTTGCTCTATAACCTTGAAAGCTTCATGGGTCAGGAACTGAGAATTCTTGAGGACTATGGGAAACACTCAATACTTTCATATTTCTCAAATGTGTCTTAACATTGTGCAACTTAATGGGTAGGCAGGTGCTTACATAACCATTTAATATATCTTATCAAATATAAGAACTGACTGTTAATGACTCACTTTTCTGAACTTTGGATTGTGAGGTAAAAAAAAATAGAATTAACACTTGCCTACAAAGTAGTGTACATTTTCTAGTGTGCCAACAAGTATGTCCAAAAATTACCTGAAAGCAGCTTATAAAATATGTGTTTTTTCTTTTTACAGGATAGGGAAGAAGCATGCTTTTTCCTGCCTCGCCTATAAACTGGATGAGCAGCTTAGTGCTTTTGGTTAATCTAAGCTACTGAAATAATAGAAGGTCATTAAATATCATCTCATTTCATTGTGGGTGGACCAGGGCCCAAATAATCAATGCCGGTGCTTTTGAGTAAATGTACCCTAGACCCCTCCACAAAGAACAGGTTTTCTGTAAGGATAGAAAAATGGAAATCCACAGCCCTTTCATAGTCCATCATGCTGTTGCTTCTCAGGTAGCATAGTTTCTCTGGAGTTCAAAGTAGGATCTTGAGAGCTCTTTGTGGGGAAATGCTTGCATAATACAAATTACATAAATATTCCATTGCAAATCATTGGAACTGGCTGACATTCACCTACAGAGCCAGGTTTTGCAAGGTAGCTCTCTTGCAATATTTGAGTCTCTGTTGTCCGAACCTAATTGGTTGGGGCATGAGAATACTTGTTATGTTGTGTACGTATGAGTGCAGTCCTTCAGAATGGAGTAAGCTTATCAACTCGTTTGCACCAGATTTACAGGGTCTCTTTAGAAGTGTTTTCAGCATCCTTTCTTATAGATGTCTGAAGAGCTCTATCAGGGCCGGACTGGGACCCCAGAGCAACCCAGGCAAATTTTGTCAGACAAGCCCCCGTAGGGTGAGTAGGGAGCGAGTGAGCGCAGTGAGCAAGCCTGACCAAAACAAGAGAGGCTTGAGGGGGGGGCAGTTATCTCCCCAAGAACATTTGGGGAAAAAATTGCAAAAAATGGTACATTCTACAACACATTTTTCATTATATATTCAAATTTGTAAGAGTCACCCTCCTATGGCTCTGCCACCTTCCCCACTCTCCAGCCTACCATGGCAGGAAAACAGCCAGAGACGTTTAAAGGAATGGGCGATTTGGGCAATTACAAATGCCCTCAACTCCCAAGGTCCTGCCTGATAAAGTTATTTCTTGCTTTCTTTTTTCTCTGTAACAACCTATCTCTGTCTACCTTGCTCTTCCTATCCATGTCTCACCACTTTCCGCCTTTCTGTCAACCTCTCTTTCTCTCCTCACCCATCACTTGCTCTAGCATCTCTCACTATCTGCCATCACACTTCGTTACCGATCACTTTACTTTTTTGTCTTCCTCCCTCTAACTTACTCTTCACCTTACTTCCTTCTTTTTACCTTGCATCTCTCTCTATAACTCTGTCTTTGTGCTTCACCTTTTGCTACATCCTCTCTTATTGCATATTTTTTTGCGCCTCATTTTGCTCTCCTTCGCCAGTCACTAAACCCCTGCCCATATCTATCTACCCCTCTTTCTGATTAGTTTTATGTCACCTCTTTTATTACTCTCTACCTCTCTTTCTCTGCCTCGCCTATCTTTGTCACACATCTCTACCCTTACTTGACCTCAGCCATTCTACCTCTCCCCTTTTCTTTTACTCGCTCTCCACTGATCTCTAAACCGCCACGTACCTACCCCTCAATTTCTATTTTGACCATTTCAACCACATTTCTGTCTCTCTGTATCTGTGTTCTGGCACACTTAATTTGGTCACAATGGGACGCATTTCAAAATATCACCTGGTACAGAAATCTTTCAGTACCCAGCATGTTCCTGTCTACAATATCACTTTAATTAATAACTAGATCTTTTTGCTTTCTAGTCAAAGGTTCGATTCACCATCAAATTTCATAGAGGGTGTATGTGCTCGCTGTAAAGCCAACATGCAATATACAGATCGCAATTTTTTTTTTTATGTAGATAGCTCAGTTGATTACTGATTTTGTTGCAGAGCCTGGTCACAAGTTAAAATCATTGTCATTCAGCTTAGCAAGTTATGGCCCGCATCAAGAGCTGCATGCAAACTACAAGACCTATGTTTAGAACCTTCCTTCGGGTAGTAATATACATATATTAGTCAGTGCTATTTAAATTGATATTAGTGTAATAATTCATTGACAGATGCATCATACATTCTTACAATCATGCAAATTTCTTTAATACAAAGCTTGGAAAAGTGAAACACCTCGCCCCTTGTCCTACCCTTATAACCAACCTCTTCCCCCACCCTTAAACCCGCCCGCATAGCTGCCAAGGTTTCAGATTGCCATGTGTGACATTTTCATAATTTCAGTGTAATTATGAGTGACATTTCAAAGACTATGAGTGACAGTTTCTCACAAGCAAAATGAAGCAGTGAAGACGAGGGAAACATGTAAATATTAGCAATTACACCGGAGAGTGAGGCTGAGGCACGCATAGGGAACAGCCAGGCTGTGTTTTATTATGTAATACTAGTTTAGCAGCCTCAATCCCAGGGATTTAAGTGGGATGAAAAAACTGGGGGGTCGGTGTCTCTCAAAGGGTTGTGGCCGATGTAATTAAGGGTGTAGGTTAAAAACACGCAATGAGAAAAACTGTGTTGGCATATTGTGCCGCCCGACTGGTATTTTGCTGCTTCTGTCATTGCATCCAGATATATGATACAACAAGTAACATTACTGCTACAACAAGTCAGGACTATTTAGCTTTGTCAATGCTTATTAGTTGCATAAGATAAATAAGCAACAACTATAGCTTCGTTGTAAATAACATTGAAAATGCTTCCGTTGTGACATGGTGAGACTGTGAAAGAAACATAACGAGTATCTTTGAAGGTACATCAATGTCAGTGAAGGGTGTTATTGCTGTAGAATTAAGATTGTTTTTCATGGTGACGGTAAGGGCAAAAATGGAGAGCCCGATAGAGACCTGTCTCGGCTGCTTTTCAGAACTGCCCTAATAATCATTACCCCAAGCTGAGAAGTCTGCCTAAGGCGGCAAGTGGAGCCGCTATGCGCAGCCCTGCAGCAGGCACCAGCTCACACCAGCCGCAGGCAGGCTGTCACAGAGCTACAGACAGGCTCTGCTGATAGTGACGCTTCGGCTCAGCGCTGAAAGCCCAGGCAACCGGCACTAACATTACTGAAAGCCAAGTTGAGGGCTAGGGACCCAGCTCGAGGGCCTCATACTCCAGATCCTACCCCTCCCAGCTGCACCATATTGACAATTGTGTTACACTGACACAATATAATTGTGGTAACACTGACAAACAGGGTGGCAAGTGGCTGAAACAACGATCTATCTACTTACTGTGATCATTTTCAGCCGGAAGCGTGATTGGCACGGCGGTGATTCGCACTGCAACAAGGCTGCTGGGTGCTCATGCCACGAGTGAGCTACCCCCACGGCAATCTACCTTAGACTTCGGTCCAGCCTGCTGCTGTCCTCACGGAGACCTGGCAGCCGGCGCTGTAAACTGACATGGTCAGTCATGGCTGTCCTTAACCCGTCCACTGCACTAATTCTCTCTGCCGGCTCCGAAATTGTAACTGAATGCTGCGGCGGCCTTGATTATAATGGCCTACAGCAGAGTGTGGCCGGGCCATCACGTGCAAGCAACGGCGCTGCCCCATAATTATTTGCGGCGCCTTGGCGCCTTACTAAAGAATAAACTCCCCGCTCTCGGAGCCAGCAGGATGTGACACCCCTGCGGAGCCCTAGCTTGGGCAACGGACGTGACGTCAGGCAGGCTGACACAGAGCCGTGCGGCACCGCGGCCGATACATTGTAGCAGAGAGCCCGGGACTGGCAGGCGCTTAGCTGGGATCACTGCCTCAAGAAGACCACGGAAGCAGCGCGCCGGCGCAGGCAGAACACAGGCAGTGCCTGCAGCCAGCTGCCACACTCATGTTTGCAGCCATCAGGAAATGTACATACACCTGAGACTGCCACTATGCATTATGCGTGACAATGCATTTCAGTGCGGTGATGCGGAGCACCACACTGAAATGCGTTAGTGTCACGTCTGATGCGTGATACTTGGCAGGACCGCATGAATGGCAGAGTCCATACAAGTGAACGCACGGAGAGGAGTTAGAGGAAGATGCGGCTCAGTCCGGATGAAAGCCGGATCCTAGTCACGGAGGTGACCGAACACTAGCAACAACTGATCTGGTGCCATCAACCCTGTTCACTGCAAGTCTTCGTACCGTGGTGCCACTGAACCTGAACTACGCAGGCCGGTGGGACCATCCAATGTATGCCGGCGACACTCGGTGAATGGCCCCTGCTGACCGCTGCCTCAGGCCTACACTGCGGTCGAGTAGGTCACACATGTGGAACTGTGTCTTGGGTAAGATGTGGAGGAGTCCACACCATTGGACACGCCTCATCGCAGGCGGCATCCCCTATCAGCACTGGTGCCACTAACTCTGTGCGCAATGACTCATGGGCACTTTCTGGTTGGACTTTGGTGGCGTCTGAGTCCATGGCCTGGGGGTTGTCTGCATCATCATCTGGCTGGACCGGACTTGGTGTCAGACATGTGTCTGTTCCATTCACCTCCACCATAGTGACTGTTTCAGCGTGGTTCTGCCCTCTGCATCATGCCCTGGGGGTACACCTTCCACTGTCCACGAGACACTCCGCGACAACCCCCTTTGTCATCTGCGAAAACCTACTCTGCTCACGTGACCCTGCCCCAGTGCACCGCAAGTCAGCGGCCCGTGGCGGTAGGCCCGTGCAGGACGCTGTGCATCCGGGGCCACTAACTCTGTGCAGCACAAATAATGGGGCCTTTATGGTTGAATGGGTGTGTCCTTAACGATGTACACTGTTGTCGTTTTTTGACTGCACCAGGCTCTCCATGACGGCTGGTGTGCACACACCCCACACACATCCAACACAGGTCACTCGACATGTGAGCCTGCTAATAAAAGTGGCCGGGCGCACGTGCCCGTAGCCATTCCCACCATCTAAGCAAGTGTGTCCGTGTGGTCATTATGTCAGCATGATGTGCCCGAGCCCTGCAACATCACAGTGTGCTGTCTTCAGCGGACGATACCATATCACCTCAGCAGTGGCTGAGACCTTGGACATGTAGCTTCGCCCGCTCCCCCCTGCATGCACATGCGGCGTGTGCTGGTCTGGCGTATCTCAGGTCAGCGCAGGGGTGTGCTGATTCGGCAGGGGGATCAGGACGTGGCTCTGGTCTGGCCTTGAGCAGGAAGTGAGGTAAATGTGTCTCTGTGTTGGGGTATTGTCGCCACCAGGGCCACAGTAGTCGATGTTGCAATGTTGCATGCACCAGGAGGGCGGGCACGCACGTACCGGGAAATGTAGGAGCGCAAGACCGCTCGGGGTCTTGGCACATGCATGCCAAGTGTTATGTGCATCAGTCCTGCGGCTGCATAATTCAGTTGCCTAGCCTCTATCGCAGCGCGATCACATCCAGTCATGGACTGTACACCTGTGTCCGCCCTGTCCGGACCATTGGCCTACACTCACATGGCCACACACCCTCAAAGGCCAGCTTCACGGTGTTGTTGGCATGCCGCTGAACATGCGCGGACAGGCATTACAATGGTGTGCCGTAGGAGTGCACGTGGTACAACAGCGCAGCGCACACAAGTGTGGGGGCTCGTGGGAGGGAGGAGCAGCTGTGAGGCAACGTAACACACAGTGAGGCCTCTCATGTGCCACGTGCTGGGCATATCATCCATGATTCCCTGGGTCGCAGACATCCCACCACACCCACGACAGGCCTCTGTACATCTCCTGTATGCATGCAGATGGTGAAGTTACTGTAGGGATGAAAGGTCCTTTGTCTGAACTATCAGGAGGTAGCACATGCAGCTCCTAGCTGGAACTTGCATGTGGCCAGCACCCCCTGACAGATACAATAGCATTTGCTTGCGACTCCCACACTACACACTGCCCGACGTGAGACCAACGTGTACACATCCCACACGCAGAAGTCCTTGGTCGTAGTTAGCGTGCGTGATATGGCCTTCACACGTACTCCCACCCCACCCCAGGTCTGCACCCGTTGCACACAGACACTGCCCATTGCTCCGAGCTGTGCCATTTCATCCACAGGACTGGCGCAGGGCAAGCCAGTGCCGCTTCAAGCAGAGCCACTTACGCAATGGTAGACCATCCCGGACACATGCTCATTTCCAGTCACGTGGACCTGTACCGTGCACGTCTGCTGGATGTACTGGGGGCACTGCCATTGGCAGTGCTGCGGATCAGTTACCGGCTGGGCTTCCGCCCTGCGAACATCACCTGTGTGCAGCCTGTGTTGCATTGTCGCTCGTGCATATTCGAGTGGACCATGGATGTCTGCCTCTCCAACGTAATGATAGCTGACCTGGATTTCGACGTGTGTGTGCGCCCCTGTTGGCCCACGACCAGGAGTGTCACCGTGATGCCCGTTTATGGCATGCCTGGATGTTTGGCATGCATGCTGGCAACTGGACCTGGGAGATTGCACGAGTCGTCGTGTGCAGTGACCACATTGAGCCGCTCCCCGATTGGGCTTTGGTGCAAATTGGGGCCAGGGGTTGGAGTCAGCACATCTGTCCGGGACAGCTGATGGATTACGTCGCCGACATGTTAGATGTGGAGGACAACGATCTCTCATTGGAAATGTTGGCCTACGCTGCTGCACTCGCGTTCATGGACGAGTGACAAGGTACCTGCAGCCACAACTGGATGTGAACCATTGCACGTGTCCCGACGCCTGGTTGCATGTTGAGGATCTGGTCACATGTCCCAAGACGACAGTGGACATGGCTGCATTGGCCTGGACTCCTGATCCATGCGTGGACAACCAACGCGGGTTGGCACTGTCTTGTGTTGGTGATGGACTCCCCCGGGGTGGACATGGGCGCTTTCCAACGTTCCTCATTCAGACATGCTGCTGCATTGTTCTGCATGACATGGCACTTCTCGGCCGTACTGACACGCACTTGTTGATAAAGTTTCCGCACTTTCACTTGTCTCCAACTGTGTTGAGTCTTGATTTGTATGCCAATGTGTGTGTCACGGCCTATCTGGCTCCCTGCCATACGTGCATTGCTACCCCATCAGGGCTGTGAGTTTGTACTTGTGCATTATCATGTCCCTGTTTCGTGCTTTGCCAGATGCGTATGGCCATTTACCGGCCACAAGCGGGTGCACTTGTGTCCTGTGTTCGGTTGTGCAAATGTTGCTGTTTGTACCACATTGTGTTCGCTGTTGGGGTGCTCTGCTTCCTATGTGTGTGTGCTGCATTGTGTGTGAGATGTCCCTTCAGCTCTGATTTGGCTCACCCTTCTCCCTTTCAGGCAGTGTGGTTTTCACTTCTGTGCTTGTTCAGTGGTGTGATATTGCCGGGTTGTGTGACTTGTGCTCTTGGTTGGTGTTGTTACTCTTGGGCATGGTTTGTCTGCTGTTGTGCTGTGCTTAATTGTGCATGTGTGCCATTGTGCCCATCTCCTCCCGTCCCCCAGTCCCTGGTCGTTCCTCTCCCTGTTGCTGTTGTGTCTGTTGATTTTGGGCAGTTTCCGGGCCCCGGGTCCTGCCACCATCTCCAGACTGATGTGGTGGACACCATTTCCTCCATGTCATCCAGCTCCTTGTGTGGCGCTGGACTCCCACCTCCGGTGTGCATTGCTGCTGTGTGGTTGTTGGCGTGTTTCTGCTTGTTTGTGCGTTTCGCATCATTCCAGCTGTTCTGGTTTTCTTCTATTGTCCTCCTCCGCTCTCCGGCTGCATTCACCTTGTCCACGATGGCCTGCCATGTACAATGTTTTGTTGCCAATGGGGCTTGTGGGGTTGTGTACTGGCTCCGGTTGCCTCCATTGTGCTTCGCTATTGTTTTCTGTTTGGTTTGTCTTCCTTTTTCCTGCTTTTGTTGTGCTTATTCCCGCCTGCCGTGTGTGTGTCGCGGGCCTGGTGCTGCTTATCGCTGCTTTCCTCATCGCGAATGGGCTCATTGTACGTTTTTTGGTGTTGAGGTTTGTGTTTTTATCTCCGTCGAGGTGGTTGTATCGCAGACATTGGCCGCGTTTTCGGCAGACTATCGCATGGTACCGCCGTGTTGTGAATTCCACGTTAACACAGGGTTATTTTCCCGCGATAGGCTGCAATGTATAAAGTTGCGTTAACATTTTTTGGAGATGTTTAGCGCATGTTCTTGTGAATATCCCCCTCAGTGCCTTGCGCCAACCCTACTCGTAATCCCCACTGCATAACCTGCAGTTCACAGCATTACCAAATGCAAGGTTTGCAGCGTTCTACACACAGTGCTGCAGCCAGGCAAGAGTTTCTGCACCACCCGCCAGCCTCAGTTCATGCAGAATTTCCAGCACTGCTATTGTGAGGTCTGTTGTGCGTTGAAGGATCATTGGAGCCTATTGCCTGGGACACACAGCACTACTAAGGAGGAATGAGCTGAGCTGCACTACCATGAGCTTGGATTCTTACAGTGAAGTGCAACGCTATTGAGCCCCAAGAAATGCTGAGCAGGAGGCTAATATCAAGTCTCAAAGCAATCTGTGTGCACCACGGCCATTCAGCATGACATCTACAGCACTGCCTCAGATCAGCAGGACCGGCCTGCAGCGCAGAGAACTGTTATGGCTTGTCATTGCCAGTGGCGCATGGCTGGCTCTTCAGTGGAACTAGTTGTCTCCAGATTACTCTCAGAATAGGGTAACCAGACGCCCCGGATTTCCACGGACAATCCCGTTTTTTCACCGACTGTCCAAGGGTCCTGACACTTTTCTATTTTAAATTGACATTTCTCTTTTTTGAAAAGGGTCGTACGAGCGCGTGCGTGACATTGCAGTGCTCATGTTTTCAACGGCCCTCTTCTCACACCAGGGACAGAAGTTCTGTGCTTGCAAGAGTCGCATCTCACAGCACAGCAGGTATTAAAGAGGGGAGAATCCGAATGCACTGGAGCGCCACATAGCTGCCAAGGTTTCAGATTGCCATGTGTGACATTTTCATAATTTCAGTGTAATTATGAGTGACATTTCAAAGACTATGAGTGACAGTTTCTCACAAGCAAAATGAAGCAGTGAAGACGAGGGAAACATGTAAATATTAGCAATTACACCGGAGAGTGAGGCTGAGGAATGCATAGGTAACAGCCAGGCTGTGTTTTATTATGTAATACTAGTTTAGCAGCCTCAATCCCAGGGGTTTAAGTGGGATGAAAAAACTGGGGGCGGGTGGGTGTCTCTCAAAGGGTTGTGGCCGATGTAATTAAGGGTGTAGGTTAAAAACACGCAATGAGAAAAACTGTGTTGGCATATTGTGCCGCCCGACTGGTATTTTGCTGCTTCTGTCATTGCATCCAGATATATGATACAACAAGTAACATTACTGCTACAACAAGTCAGGACTATTTAGCTTTGTCAATGCATATTAGTTGCATAAGATAAATAAGCAACAACTATAGCTTCGTTGTAAATAACTTTGAAAATGCTTCCGTTGTGACATGGTGAGACTGTGAAAGAAACATAACGAGTATATTTGAAGTTACATCAATGTCAGTGAAGGGTGTTATTGCTGTAGAATTAAGATTTTTTTTCATGGTGACGGTAAGGGCAAAAATGGAGAGCCCGATAGAGACCTGTCTCGGCTGCTTTTCAGAACTGCCCTAATAATCATTACCCCAAGCTGAGAGGTCTGCCTAAGGCGGCAAGTGGAGCCGCTATGCGCAGCCCTGCAGCAGGCACCAGCTCACACCAGCCACAGGCAGGCTGTCACAGAGCTACAGACAGGCTCTGCTGATAGTGACGCTTCGGCTCAGCGCTGAAAGCCCGGGCAACCGGCACAAACATTACTGAAAGCCAAGTTGAGGGCTAGGGACCCAGCTCGAGGGCCTCATACTCCAGATCCTGCCCCTCCCAGCTGCACCATATTGACAATTGTGTTACACTGACATAATATAATTGTGGTAACACTGACAAACAGGGTGGCAAGTGGCTGAAACAACGATCTATCTACTTACTGTGATCATTTTCAGCCGGAAGCGTGATTGGCACGGCGGTGATTCGCACTGCAACAAGGCTGCTGGGTGCTCATGCCACGAGTGAGCTACCCCCACGGCAATCTACCTTAGACTTCGGTCCAGCCTGCTGCTGTCCTCACGGAGACCTGGCAGCCGGCGCTGTAAACTGACATGGTCAGTCATGGCTGTCCTTAACCCGTCCACTGCACTAATTCTCTCTGCCGGCTCCGAAATTGTAACTGAATGCTGCGGCGGCCTTGATTATAATGGCCTACAGCAGAGTGTGGCCGGGCCATCACGTGCAAGCAACGGCGCTGCCCCATAATTATTTGCGGCGCCTTGGCGCCTTACTAAAGAATAAACTCCCCGCTCTCGGAGCCAGCAGGATGTGACACCCCTGCGGAGCCCTAGCTTGGGCAACGGACGTGACGTCAGGCAGGCTGACACAGAGCCGTGCGGCACCGCGGCCGATACATTGTAGCAGAGAGCCCGGGACTGGCAGGCGCTTAGCTGGGATCACTGCCTCAAGAAGACCACGGAAGCAGCGCGCCGGCGCAGGCAGACCACAGGCAGTGCCTGCAGCCAGCTGCCACACTCATGTTTGCAGCCATCAGGAAATGTACATACACCTGAGACTGCCACTATGCATTATGCGTGACAATGCATTTCAGTGCGGTGATGCGGAGCACCACACTGAAATGCGTTAGTGTCACGTCTGATGCGTGATACTTGGCAGGACCGCATGAATGGCAGAGTCCATACAAGTGAACGCACGGAGAGGAGTTAGAGGAAGATGCGGCTCAGTCCGGATGAAAGCCGGATCCTAGTCACGGAGGTGACCGAACACTAGCAACAACTGATCTGGTGCCATCAACCCTGTTCACTGCAAGTCTTCGTACCGTGGTGCCACTGAACCTGAACTACGCAGGCCGGTGGGACCATCCAATGTATGCCGGCGACACTCGGTGAATGGCCCCTGCTGACCGCTGCCTCAGGCCTACACTGCGGTCGAGTAGGTCACACATGTGGAACTGTGTCTTCGGTAAGATGTGGAGGAGTCCACACCATTGGACACGCCTCATCGCAGGCGGCATCCCCTATCAGCACTGGTGCCACTAACTCTGTGCGCAATGACTCATGGGCACTTTCTGGTTGGACTTTGGTGGCGTCTGAGTCCATGGCCTGGGGGTTGTCTGCATCATCATCTGGCTGGACCGGACTTGGTGTCAGACATGTGTCTGTTCCATTCACCTCCACCATAGTGACTGTTTCAGCGTGGTTCTGCCCTCTGCATCATGCCCTGGGGGTACACCTTCCACTGTCCACCGAGACAATCCGCGACAACCCCCTTTGTCATCTGCGAAAACCTACTCTGCTCACGTGACCCTGCCCCAGTGCACCGCAAGTCAGCGGCCCGTGGCGGTAGGCCCGTGCAGGACGCTGTGCATCCGGGGCCACTAACTCTGTGCAGCACAAATAATGGGGCCTTTATGGTTGAATGGGTGTGTCCTTAACGATGTACACTGTTGTCGTTTTTTGACTGCACCAGGCTCTCCATGACGGCTGGTGTGCACACACCCCACACACATCCAACACAGGTCACTCGACATGTGAGCCTGCTAATAAAAGTGGCCGGGCGCACGTGCCCGTAGCCATTCCCACCATCTAAGCAAGTGTGTCCGTGTGGTCATTATGTCAGCATGATGTGCCCGAGCCCTGCAACATCACAGTGTGCTGTCTTCAGCGGACGATACCATGTCACCTCAGCAGTGGCTGAGACCTTGGACATGTAGCTTCGCCCGCTCCCCCCTGCATGCACATGCGGCGTGTGCTGGTCTGGCGTATCTCAGGTCAGCGCAGGGGTGTGCTGATTCGGCAGGGGATCAGGACGTGGCTCTGGTCTGGCCTTGAGCAGGAAGTGAGGTAAATGTGTCTCTGTGTTGGGGTATTGTCGCCACCAGGGCCACAGTAGTCGATGTTGCAATGTTGCATGCACCAGGAGGGCGGGCACGCACGTACCGGGAAATGTAGGAGCGCAAGACCGCTCGGGGTCTTGGCACATGCATGCCAAGTGTTATGTGCATCAGTCCTGCGGCTGCATAATTCAGTTGCCTAGCCTCTATCGCAGCGCGATCACAGCCAGTCATGGACTGTACACCTGTGTCCGCCCTGTCCGGACCATTGGCCTACACTCACGTGGCCACACACCCTCAAAGGCCAGCTTCACGGTGTTGTTGGCATGCCGCTGAACATGCGCGGACAGGCATTACAATGGTGTGCCGTAGGAGTGCACGTGGTACAACAGCGCAGCGCACACAAGTGTGGGGGCTCGTGGGAGGGAGGAGCAGCTGTGAGGCAACGTAACACACAGTGAGGCCTCTCATGTGCCACGTGCTGGGCATATCATCCATGATTCCCTGGGTCGCAGACATCCCACCACACCCACGACAGGCCTCTGTACATCTCCTGTATGCATGCAGATGGTGAAGTTACTGTAGGGATGAAAGGTCCTTTGTCTGAACTATCAGGAGGTAGCACATGCAGCTCCTAGCTGGAACTTGCATGTGGCCAGCACCCCCTGACAGATACAATAGCATTTGCTTGCGACTCCCACACTACACACTGCCCGACGTGAGACCAACGTGTACACATCCCACACGCAGAAGTCCTTGGTCGTAGTTAGCGTGCGTGATATGGCCTTCACACGTACTCCCACCCCACCCCAGGTCTGCACCCGTTGCACACAGACACTGCCCATTGCTCCGAGCTGTGCCATTTCATCCACAGGACTGGCGCAGGGCAAGCCAGTGCCGCTTCAAGCAGAGCCACTTACGCAATGGTAGACCATCCCGGACACATGCTCATTTCCAGTCACGTGGACCTGTACCGTGCACGTCTGCTGGATGTACTGGGGGCACTGCCATTGGCAGTGCTGCGGATCAGTTACCGGCTGGGCTTCCACCCTGCGAACATCACCTGTGTGCAGCCTGTGTTGCATTGTCGCTCGTGCATATTCGAGTGGACCATGGATGTCTGCCTCTCCAACGTAACGATAGCTGACCTGGATTTCGACGTGTGTGTGCGCCCCCTGTTGGCCCACGACCAGGAGTGTCACCGTGATGCCCGTTTATGGCATGCCTGGATGTTTGGCATGCATGCTGGCAACTGGACCTGGGAGATTGCACGAGTCGTCGTGTGCAGTGACCACATTGAGCCGCTCCCCGATTGGGCTTTGGTGCAAATTGGGGCCAGGGGTTGGAGTCAGCACATCTGTCCGGGACAGCTGATGGATTACGTCGCCGACATGTTAGATGTGGAGGACAACGATCTCTCATTGGAAATGTTGGCCTACGCTGCTGCACTCGCGTTCATGGACGAGTGACAAGGTACCTGCAGCCACAACTGGATGTGAACCATTGCACGTGTCCCGACGCCTGGTTGCATGTTGAGGATCTGGTCACATGTCCCAAGACGACAGTGGACATGGCTGCATTGGCCTGGACTCCTGATCCATGCGTGGACAACCAACGCGGGTTGGCACTGTCTTGTGTTGGTGATGGACTCCCCGGGGTGGACATGGGCGCTTTCCAACGTTCCTCATTCAGACATGCTGCTGCATTGTTCTGCATGACATGGCACTTCTCGGCCGTACTGACACGCACTTGTTGATAAAGTTTCCGCACTTTCACTTGTCTCCAACTGTGTTGAGTCTTGATTTGTATGCCAATGTGTGTGTCACGGCCTATCTGGCTCCCTGCCATACGTGCATTGCTACCCCATCAGGGCTGTGAGTTTGTACTTGTGCATTATCATGTCCCTGTTTCGTGCTTTGCCAGATGCGTATGGCCATTTACCGGCCACAAGCGGGTGCACTTGTGTCCTGTGTTCGGTTGTGCAAATGTTGCTGTTTGTACCACATTGTGTTCGCTGTTGGGGTGCTCTGCTTCCTATGTGTGTGTGCTGCATTGTGTGTGAGATGTCCCTTCAGCTCTGATTTGGCTCACCCTTCTCCCTTTCAGGCAGTGTGGTTTTCACTTCTGTGCTTGTTCAGTGGTGTGATATTGCCGGGTTGTGTGACTTGTGCTCTTGGTTGGTGTTGTTACTCTTGGGCATGGTTTGTCTGCTGTTGTGCTGTGCTTAATTGTGCATGTGTGCCATTGTGCCCATCTCCTCCCGTCCCCCAGTCCCTGGTCGTTCCTCTCCCTGTTGCTGTTGTGTCTGTTGATTTTGGGCAGTTTCCGGGCCCCGGGTCCTGCCACCATCTCCAGACTGATGTGGTGGACACCATTTCCTCCATGTCATCCAGCTCCTTGTGTGGCGCTGGACTCCCACCTCCGGTGTGCATTGCTGCCGTGTGGTTGTTGGCGTGTTTCTGCTTGTTTGTGCGTTTCGCATCATTCCAGCTGTTCTGGTTTTCTTCTATTGTCCTCCTCCGCTCTCCGGCTGCATTCACCTTGTCCACGATGGCCTGCCATGTACAATGTTTTGTTGCCAATGGGGCTTGTGGGGTTGTGTACTGGCTCCGGTTGCCTCCATTGTGCTTCGCTATTGTTTTCTGTTTGGTTTGTCTTCCTTTTTCCTGCTTTTGTTGTGCTTATTCCCGCCTGCCGTGTGTGTGTCGCGGGCCTGGTGCTGCTTATCGCTGCTTTCCTCATCGCGAATGGGCTCATCGTACGTTTTTTGGTGTTGAGGTTTGTGTTTTTATCTCCGTCGAGGTGGTTGTATCGCGGACATTGGCCGCGTTTTCGGCAGACTATCGCATGGTACCGCCGTGTTGTGAATTCCACGTTAACACAGGGTTATTTTCCCGCGATAGGCTGCAATGTATAAAGTTGCGTTAACATTTTTTGGAGATGTTTAGCGCATGTTCTTGTGAATATCCCCCTCAGTGCCTTGCGCCAACCCTACTCGTAATCCCCACTGCATAACCTGCAGTTCACAGCATTACCAAATGCAAGGTTTGCAGCGTTCTACACACAGTGCTGCAGCCAGGCCAGAGTTTCTGCACCACCCGCCAGCCTCAGTTCATGCAGAATTTCCAGCACTGCTATTGTGAGGTCTGTTGTGCGTTGAAGGATCATTGGAGCCTATTGCCTGGGACACACAGCACTACTAAGGAGGAACGAGCTGAGCTGCACTACCATGAGCTTGGATTCTTACAGTGAAGTGCAACGCTATTGAGCCCCAAGAAATGCTGAGCAGGAGGCTAATATCAAGTCTCAAAGCAATCTGTGTGCACCACGGCCATTCAGCATGACATCTACAGCACTGCCTCAGATCAGCAGGACCGGCCTGCAGCGCAGAGAACTGTTATGGCTTGTCATTGCCAGTGGTGCATGGCTGGCTCTTCAGTGGAACTAGTTGTCTCCAGATTACTCTCAGAATAGGGTAACCAGACGCCCCGGATTTCCACGGACAATCCCGTTTTTTCACCGACTGTCCAAGGGTCCTGACACTTTTCTATTTTAAATTGACATTTCTCTTTTTGAAAAGGGTCGTACGAGCGCGTGCGTGACATTGCAGTGCTCATGTTTTCAACGGCCCTCTTCTCACACCAGGGACAGAAGTTCTGTGCTTGCAAGAGTCGCATCTCACAGCACAGCAGGTATTAAAGAGGGAGAATCCGAATGCACTGGAGCGCCACATAGCTGCCAAGGTTTCAGATTGCCATGTGTGACATTTTCATAATTTCAGTGTAATTATGAGTGACATTTCAAAGACTATGAGTGACAGTTTCTCACAAGCAAAATGAAGCAGTGAAGACGAGGGAAACATGTAAATATTAGCAATTACACCGGAGAGTGAGGCTGAGGAATGCATAGGTAACAGCCAGGCTGTGTTTTATTATGTAATACTAGTTTAGCAGCCTCAATCCCAGGGGTTTAAGTGGGATGAAAAAACTGGGGGGCGGGTGGGTGTCTCTCAAAGGGTTGTGGCCGATGTAATTAAGGGTGTAGGTTAAAAACACGCAATGAGAAAAACTGTGTTGGCATATTGTGCCGCCCGACTGGTATTTTGCTGCTTCTGTCATTGCATCCAGATATATGATACAACAAGTAACATTACTGCTACAACAAGTCAGGACTATTTAGCTTTGTCAATGCATATTAGTTGCATAAGATAAATAAGCAACAACTATAGCTTCGTTGTAAATAACTTTGAAAATGCTTCCGTTGTGACATGGTGAGACTGTGAAAGAAACATAACGAGTATATTTGAAGTTACATCAATGTCAGTGAAGGGTGTTATTGCTGTAGAATTAAGATTTTTTTTCATGGTGACGGTAAGGGCAAAAATGGAGAGCCCGATAGAGACCTGTCTCGGCTGCTTTTCAGAACTGCCCTAATAATCATTACCCCAAGCTGAGAGGTCTGCCTAAGGCGGCAAGTGGAGCCGCTATGCGCAGCCCTGCAGCAGGCACCAGCTCACACCAGCCGCAGGCAGGCTGTCACAGAGCTACAGACAGGCTCTGCTGATAGTGACGCTTCGGCTCAGCGCTGAAAGCCCGGGCAACCGGCACAAACATTACTGAAAGCCAAGTTGAGGGCTAGGGACCCAGCTCGAGGGCCTCATACTCCAGATCCTGCCCCTCCCAGCGGCACCATATTGACAATTGTGTTACACTGACATAATATAATTGTGGTAACACTGACAAACAGGGTGGAAAGTGGCTGAAACAACGATCTATCTACTTACTGTGATCATTTTCAGCCGGAAGCGTGATTGGCACGGCGGTGATTCGCACTGCAACAAGGCTGCTGGGTGCTCATGCCACGAGTGAGCTACCCCCACGGCAATCTACCTTAGACTTCGGTCCAGGCTGCTGCTGTCCTCACGGAGACCTGGCAGCCGGCGCTGTAAACTGACATGGTCAGTCATGGCTGTCCTTAACCCGTCCACTGCACTAATTCTCTCTGCCGGCTCCGAAATTGTAACTGAATGCTGCGGCGGCCTTGATTATAATGGCCTACAGCAGAGTGTGGCCGGGCCATCACGTGCAAGCAACGGCGCTGCCCCATAATTATTTGCGGCCGCCTTGGCGCCTTACTAAAGAATAAACTCCCCGCTCTCTGAGCCAGCAGGATGTGACACCCCTGCAGAGCCAAAGCTTGGGCAACGGACGTGACATCAGGCAGGCTGACACAGAGCCGTGCGGCACCGCGGCCGATACATTGTAGCAGGCGCTTAACTGGGATCACTGCATCAAGAAGACCATGGAAGCAGCGCGCCGGCGCAGGCTGACCACAGGCAGTGCCTGCAGCCAGCTGCCACACTCATGTTTGCAGCCATCAGAAAATGAACATACACCTGAGACTGCCACTATGCATTATGCGTGACAATGCATTTCAGTGCGGTGATGCGGAGCACCACACTGAAATGAGTTAGTGTCACGTCTGATGCGTGATACTTGGCAGGACTGCGCCCGAAACTCCACCCCCAGTCCACGCTCATTTTGGTGAGTACCTGCACTTATTTTTTTCCATTTAAAGCACTGGTCAGGAATAAGAGATATATGGGCAAGAAGAGACAGAGAGGGAAGAGAACAAAGTGCATGAAATGAAACGTACAAAAATACGAGGAAGACAAATGGAGACAGATTGAGAAAGGAAAGAAGGAAGGAACTGAAATTGGGATGAATAAACAGAAAAGGAACATAATAAAAAATGGAAAAAGGAAAAACAAAGGAAAAATGATAAGATATAACAGGAACACAGGGAAAGATACAAAAAACCGAGAGAACACATCAAAGGAAACGGTAGATAGAAAACATGTTGGTGTTTCAATCAACAAATGATTTACGAAGCTACAGTAATTGACTGCACAGGTACAGGATGAAAGGTAGCAACACGAGCTTCCCTTATGTGCATAGACTAAACACATGCATATACACATACCTGTGTCAAACCTGTGAGTCCTCCCTTCTTATCCTACAGCATGTTGCATTCTGGTACTCGTTGTTTGTCTGTTAACCATTGAAAGTATGGTCTCAAAAATCGCAAGAATCGCAGTACTTTTGGTTAAAAAGGCCGGGCTGTCTGACGGTGTCATACAATAGGTGTGAGGGGGGACAGAGCACGAGACAAATATTGATGCAGTATGGACATCAACAGTGTAAGATTTCCTCATACCATTTGCGTTTTAATTTTATTCCATTTTGCTCATCAGAGCACTAGACATGTGCCTGCACTGGATCGAGTGGGCTTTATCATTTAAATGCCAAGTAAATGCAAAGTAATTCGGTTTAAGGGAACACAACACAAGCAAGACATCAGTAAAGGGTTGTGGGGGAAAGAAATCACTCTAGGGTAAAAGAGTTTGATACAGATACTATATACATGTGGCTGACACCGTTTTACCTCTCCATATTGATAGTGTCCATTTTCCAATACGCCTTCGATTGTACAGTGGGCCAGGGAGATACAATGTCCATTGAATACTTGAAAGGAAGCATTATTCAGTCACATGAAGGCATATGAAGAAGTGTCTGTTAAGGTGCACTTTTGTGCCTCAGTGGGCTGAAGGGTCACTAGCGTGAATAGTACATGTAGACCAGGGCACAAGTCGTAACAAAAGAAGTGGGGGGACTAAGCAGGTTAGGCAGTATGCAAGTGAAATAATGACGCGTGCAATCACAGCGCATGATGTCACGATGAGTGACATCACAGGAAGTGACATCACAAGAAGTGACATCAGATATTAAGACCTCACACATATGATTATCAGGTGTATCATGTGTACATCTAAGGGCATTATGAGATTGAACAAATAAGATTTAGTGTCGCTTTGTGCCAAAGAAGTGGTGCACTCCCGACACAAAATCTGTGCCTCAATATATACATTTATGTTTTTACGCCCTGCCACAAAGAAATTGGCAACAAGAAGAAGCATGGCAGTAGATCTGTTATGCTTAATTGGTTGCAAATTCTACATTTTAAAATATTTGATTGGGTTAAGGCATCTGCTGTAAAGGTGCCCAGTAAATCTCAGGGAATAGTAACAATGGTGAGATAACTCTGGAGTTTAACACATTTGTTGAAGCGATCTGTGTTTTGTGAAGTCCCAGATTTGAATCAAAGTAGTATAAGGTTAATGTGTCACCTGCAAAGCACATCACAGAACCATGCAGATGACAGCTTTTTATTTTATGTAGATAGTAAAGTGTGTTACTGCTTTTAACACAGAGATCCTTTTGTTACCTGCAGTTCAAAATTGTAATCATTGTAATATAGCACAGTGAGCTATGAAGGACACGTGACTCCTACACCTTGTAACCCTGTCTCATGTAACTCATCTTGTACATTGATTTATTGTCAATGTATAATGTGTATGTTACGTAAAGAGCTCTGACACCCTGCATTGGGTTGCGTAGCACTACAAAAGAAATAAAATAGTGCTGCTGAAATTATTTGTGTAAATACTGGGACAGACCAACACACCTGACATTCTTACAGTGCATGCATCTCTTCTATTCAGGGACTGAACAAAGGCAAAAGCATGCCTCTTTTAAATACCTGTCAAGAGATAACAAGCTGTGTGCCTTTGGTGACATTTACATTTAAGTGTGAAGTTCCAAGTTGCCTCCAGTCAGGATTTTCAAACAAAAGGAGACCTGATGGCCCCTTAACTTCGGCTCAGCTGGAGGTGAAAAAAAGCTCCCTCGCTGCCTGCACGTTGCTGCTGGGAATGGAAAGCAGACAACGTACAGGCTCTGCTGAACGTGTCCCGGTGTCTGAAAATTACACCGGGACGAGTTCAGCATATTTCTGTGAGGCCCACGTTCTTGGCAGGGGGGACGGCGTCCACCCGGTGAAAATATGGGTGGACGCCGAGTACCAGCGTGTACCCCTGACTTGTGCCCTGATGTAGACCTTCTTGGACATACTAGGGAAACCTTTGAGATGATGGTAGGAGGAGGAGGGGAATGACTGCTCGAAGTGCTACCAGAGAGGCCCTTCTGTAAACTTCTGGGGGTCTTAAGAATTCTTGCTGACATGCACGTTTGTGCCTCTATGGACCTGAACAGCGAACACCGTGAAATCTCAGGCCGCTTGGGTCATTAAAGGGGTTACACCTTCTATTCAACCATTGTTCTGCTAGATCGATCGGATGCTGGCTTTGCGCATATCTCTTCGCATCTGTATGCGATTGAGACCAGAAGATTGCTGTTCTTGCCGCTGAATCCTGACCAGCTGACCTATGGGTTCTGAGACCTGAGGTCTGACCCTATGCTTTGAATTGCAGTTTGACAGTCTTGACTATGCCTGCAGGGTTACACGGCTCGATTCCACCATCACCACTCTTTTGGAAATGTTTTTTAGAGTCTTAATGAGTATATTGGTGGTGGTTGGGACAAATCGATCTGGTTGTTGGAGATCTTCTGAGGAAGCCATCTAGTCTAAATCAACTCCATTCACTTTCAAAGGCACATTATCTGCCTCTTCTTCCTCTTACTCTTGGGCAATTTCCACAATACTTTGCGGCGCTGGAACAGAAATAATAGGTGTGGCCATTGATGGAGTATTAGTAGTAGTTGCCCTACTAAACAACTCAGATACTGTTATGGTGCTGGACTTCTGCTCTTATAACTGCAGTGACAATTGTTGTCATTGCTGCAGTCACTGACACACAGGCAGGCTGTGTACTTATAGTCAGGGCCACTGGAATTATTAGGCAGGAGAGGGCCAAATTATGCGGCAGGGTTGAGTAAATTATGCAGCAAGAAGAGGCAAATTATGCGGCATAATGCTGCACATTTTGTAATAGTATTACTTTATTATTTCATAATTTTTACACTTGGTTACCTTGCACCTCAATAGTACTAGTTTAACACTCAAATAAAGCAATAAGCAACAGAAAGGTGACCAGTCCCGCTTTGTAAAGGGCCCTCCACTGCGCAGCAAAACATCTCACTGCATTTTTAGCAACTTTTGAACCGGTTGATCTAGAAACACATTTTTTTGTTAATATCTGCAGATTATGCAGCAGACGATGGATTATGTGGCAAATGCGGCAAATCTGTAACTATGTGGAAATCGCAACCCGCACAATTCCACTGGCCCTGCCTATAGTAGAGGGGGTTGAGCGATGAGGCAGATGTTGTGGTTGGGCTTATGGTTGCATGAACCACAATTGCAGTAATGACTTTTTTTAGGTGTTGTGATAGGTTTAGAAAAAGCATCTAGAACTGCTTTTTTGAATTTGGCCCCTTTGCTTTTTGCATTTTACTAGTCGTAGTGTAGCAAAGCTTGTAGCAGAGTGGTCCTCCTCCAACCCTGTTGTCTCCACTGCATGGGTAATGGAGGAATATAGTTCATATTTAAATAGCAATATGATGAATCAAATCCTTTGTTATATCTTTTAAATCAATTGGCACTCTTTAAGTGTCATCTGAAAATTCTGTTAATCTACCTTTTTAATACTTTTGATAAATACCTAAGTGACGGGTACTCAAATAATACAGCTGCCCGGCTCCTCCTGCTTCTGCTCTACCCTCAATACCTTCAATGCTTGCGATAT
Organism: Calotriton arnoldi; assembly: GCA_963921515.1. NCBI lineage: Eukaryota > Metazoa > Chordata > Amphibia > Caudata > Salamandridae > Calotriton > Calotriton arnoldi. The sequence goes on from CAWUFW010000811.1 coordinate 995,433, forward strand.
TAATTATCAAGAGCTAGACTGGCTGATCCATATCTCTGAAATGGAAAACGTTTTAGATACACCTCGTTATCATTACATTTTAACACTAATTGTTTTAGAAATTGTAAATAGATATGTATTTATTTATGGAGAATCCTAATCTTTTATGTGGTGTTTTTGAAGTTTTATCTACTGCTTTTTATGCTATTTATGAAATAGCGAAATAAAGATTGTATTGATTGATTGAATTATCAAGTGGGCTTGTTTATCCCAAGGTGTTAGTTTGAGTTCTGGGGGTTGTCCTCCTCTGGTGGCCGGTCATTCTTTTCAGTTTTTTTGCCTGCATGCCCCTAACCCGACGCTTCAGATCTTGGAACCGGTTCTTGCAGTCCATCCAGTAGTAGAGATTGTTATTGACATCAAACGTCCCATTAGCCAGGAATCTTCTTTGAAAACTCCTCTGCCAAAGCTTGCAACTCAGATCGAGGAATCTGTATGTTTTTACTGTTTCAGAAGCCACAGTTTTAGGGCAAAAAGGAAGAGAGACAAATAGCAAGTTGTTCTCCCAGACTTAGCAGGATTGCAATGCCCCAACATGCCCGCCAGAGCAGTTTGTTTGCCAAAAGTAGCAGATGTAGCAAGTTGCTCTTACCAAATGCAGACCAAGCAAAGAAAGTGCTGTTCAAAGTAGTTTTTAAAAAATCTCTTTTACATGACAAGTGCTTTTGGTGCTGATTTGAAAGGTTTAAGGGACACATATTGGGGAGAGGATGTAGCCTAAGGGCTTGGGCGGTCGACCTCAAATCTGGGGAACCGGTTCGAGTCTTGGCAACGACCCTCAACATCCTGTGATTCTGGGCTAATCACTTAATCTCCCCGTGCCTAGCAAAAGGAGTGTGTCCTCATGTAACGCAACTGGTGCTCATGTAAAGCGCTCTGATACCTGATTTCGGGTCAAGTTCGCTCTATATAAAACTTCGAAAAACAGATCGCTCTCTATCTGAGAGGATTGTTTGAATCCATTTCAGAGATGATCTGGGTCCCCCACCTCTTCCAGCCGCTGCAGAAGGGTCTGATAGACAGTGGCGTAGCTACACCTTGTGCCGCCCGCGGCTGTCCTTGCGTTTACCGCCACATGTAAGAGCGGAGCGGGCCGTGGGTGCTGGCGATTCCAGCAACCGCCGCAGGGGAGGGAGGGACAAATTCAGAAAGACATCTGACTGTAGGCAATAACCCCAACACAGACAGTATATGCAAACCAAGTTCATTTCAGGAAGTAAATATGTTTTCAACCTTCCAGAGGTTCACATCACAGAAGATAGCTGGTATGGCCACCAAGCAAGGCCACCAAGGAGAGGGGATGTCGTCCATCGGCTAGACTGCCGACTTTGGTGCTGGAAACCAGGGTTCGAGCCTCGGGGTCGCGTCCACATCCTGTGATTCTGGGCAAATCACTTAATCTCCCTGTGCCTGAATGTGTAATGTAAATACGGTGCTCGTGTAAAGCGCTCCAATACCTTCGGGTTGAGTTCGCGCTATATAAATATGCAAAAAAATAAAAAGCACACCCTTATTTTGACAGATGCAGTACAAAAAACTTAATTGGCAAACACCCGCTTGGTAGACTGGAAGTTTGGATGCGGCCAGCCAGTATTATTTCCAGTGGTGGCTCGCCCAGGGAGTGGTGCGGGGCGGTGAGGCGGGCCAGGGTGGGGGGGTAGTGGACTCGGACATACGATGGACAGAACTCAGAGGGAGTAAGTCTGAGTCCACTACCACCCCACCCTGCCCCTCCCCCGCCCCGCACCACTCCCTCGGCGAGCCGCCACTGACTTATTTCCTATCCTATTTCAGGCAGGTTTTCAAGCTAAATTTGTTGTTGCTGACCAGGTTTTTCATCGGATTCTACTGATCTCCAAATCTGCTATAAACACACTCATATTTCACATTTGTGAAGCTCAAATGTGCTTTTAATAGCATCCCAACCCCTGGCTGTGCTAGAAGAAATGGGTGTTCCCCATTATCTTCTTGGACCCATTAAGTTGCTGTACCCTGATAACTTTGTGAAAATCAACCCAACGGTGAACAAAGAACAGAAATTGAATGTTGTCAGGTATGGCTTATTTATTTATTTTATTTTTATTTAAACAGTTTTATATAGCGCTGGCTAGACCCAAAGGTATCAGAGCGCTTTACAGGGATTGGAAGTAGAAACAGATTGTAATATTACATTCATACAAAAAGGAAAAGGATGAAAAAAAAATATGAACAAAATGCAATGAACAATAACTACATGGACAAGAAGATCAGAAGTACATATAATCCATAACCATGATTTGGATAGTTGTGCAAGTGTGGGTAGCCAGAGATGATGGGGGGGAAAGTATGTAGGTAGGGTGGAACCGAGGAAGGTGAAAGGAGAGGAGATAGCATGTAGGAGTAGGTGGAGATATGAGGACTAGTAGAAGGAGGGTGGAAGTATATGTGAGGGAGAGAAGCGGGGGGTAGTAAAACAGGTATAATGTGGTGAGAAACATAGCACCGTCATGGGCAGGTTGAGAGACCCTGTTAGATAGCAGGATTAAGGACCCCAGTATTTGTAGAGAAGATGTTGCTTGAGATCTTTTTTGAAGCTGAGGTAGGAGGGGTTGCAACGTAGGTCTTTGGGGAGTGAGTTCCAGATAGTAGGCGCGTTTCCGGAGAAAGAGCGTGACTGGGTTGATTTCTTGTTTACCAAGGGAGGTACCAGAATAAGGGTATTTGTGCTCCTCATTTCTCTGGTACAGCCCGCTTTGTGAAGTTTTTGTGAGAGATACAGTGGGGTTTGAAGATGCAAGGCTTTATGCGTAATGCACGCATTCTTGTAGGTGGATCTGCCTTCCATAGGAAGCCATTTGAGATCTTTGAGGATGGGAGAGATGTGATCAAACCTCTTACAATCCGAAATAAGCCTGGCCGCGAGGTAAAGGACTAAATTGATTGGGGCTAAGTGGACTTTAGGTGTTCCAGCGAGAATGGCGTTAACATAGTCCAATCTGGAGAGTACTAATGATTGAACAACAGATTTAAAGTCATCAACAGGAATGAAGGGTTTAATTTTCATGAGGTGATGTAGAGAAAAGAGAGCGCCTTTAGCTGCATTTTTTATGTGGGGAGAAAGGCTGAAGTTTTGATCAATACTTATTCCGAGGGATTTTACTGAGCTAGAGGTAGACAAGGAGCAGTTGAGGGCTTTAAGATCAGAGATCCAATGTTGAATGGGGAGTCGGTTATTTTTAGGAGCAAAGAGAATGACTTCTGTTTTTTTAGGATTGAGTTTAAGGTGATTGTGATGGAACCATTGTTGAATCTTAGTCAGGGCATCATTGAGGTGAAGAATGTCTGCATGGGAATTGATTTTATAGTAAAGCTGGGTATCATCCGCATAGAGGTGATAGTTGATTGCTGCTTGCTTTAGAATGAGGGTGAGGGGTTCCATAAAGAGGTTAAATAGAGAAGGAGAGAGAATAGAGCCCTGGGGAACACCCAAGGAGACCGGCATAGGTTTCGAAAGGCAATTGCTGATTTTAATTTGTTGGGTTCTGTATTGAAAGAAGGAGGTGAACCATTCAAGAACAGGACCATTGAAGCCAAATCGATCTTTGAGGGTGTTAAGTAAGGCAGAGTGGTTTACAGTATCGAAAGCAGCCGAGAGGTCAAGAAGAATAAGAAGAGAGGCCTCCCCCTTATCGAGGGAGTGGTGGATATCATCAACAATGTTGAGCATCGCAGTTTCAGTACTGCAGCCCTTTCGAAAGCCTGACTGTAAAGTGTCCAATAGGCTAAATGAGTCAATGTGTTTGTCAAGTTGGAGCAAGGCGCATTTTTCAAGGGCCTTGGAAAGAAGAGGCAGATTAGAGATAGGACGCAAATTGTTAAGGTCATTGGGGTCAGCAGTGGTATTTTTGAGGGTGGGAGAGATTTGGCCAAGCTGGAGGGAAACAGGGATGCATCCTGTGGTCAAGGAGGAGTCGATGATGGTAGTCCAATAAGGAGCAATGATATGCTTCAAATCTTGAACGAGGTTGGCGGGGAGAGGGTCAAAGGTATGAGAGGAGGGTTTAAGCTTAGTGATGATGTTGAGGACATCTCGCTCAGTAACTGGGCTAAAGTAACGCCAAGATGCATTATTTTTTAACTGTGGACTGGTGAGGAAATGTTCAAGGGGGCGACGGTGTGTGGGAGACAAACAGAGTTAGGAGGGGGCGAAGGCGTAACAGGAGATTTGGATGGTAAGACATCGAGGGGTGATGAGCACTGAGGGGAGGGAGTTGCGGCAAAGGATAGATCAATCTTGGAGATTTTATCAGAAAAGAAATTCGCAATTTCTTCACATCTTTCGGTGGAGGCCATCAATTTGGGGGGAGCAGAAGCTGTTTGATTTTTGATGATGCTGAATAGTTCTCTAGGTCTATTCTTAGCTCGGTCGAGTTGTGCGCGGAAGAAGGAGGCCTTTTCATTGAGGATGTGTTTTTTATAATTAACACAAGCGGTTCTGAGGAGGGCAAGATTTGGGGGGGAGGGATGTTGTCTCCAAGTGCGTTCGGTCATCCTAAGCGCTCGTCTCTCATTGTTGAGATCAGCATTAAACCAGGATTTGGCAGGGATGTTTTTTTGTGATTTTTATTTGGCTGGAGCGATTAGGTCAAGAACCTCAATGATGGATTTGTTGTAGTGTTCAGTAAGATCATTGGCATTTTGTGAGGGAGGTGGAAGTTGAAGTTTTGCTTTGATCTTTGTCTCCAATTCGCCAGGAGGAATAAGGTGAAGATTTCTGGTTAATTTCTTATGTTTGATGTTTTTGGGGGAAGGGGGAGGTGCAGCGCTGTTAATCGTGAAGAGGATAAGGTGATGGTCCGACCAGTCAATAGGGACAATGTGCGAAAGGGAAGCCAGATCTTTGCTAGTAATGATAGCGTCAAGAGTAGCCCCTTTGGAATGTGTTGGTGAATGGCAAAGTTGAATCAAGTCAGTAACCTCGAGGAGGTCATTGAGGATGTTAACCGAGGGATCAGCCTTATTGTTCCAGTGAATATTGAAGTCTCCGAGGAAAATGTTTTTGGAATTTGAAATCGAGGCTTGTGAGAGTAAGTCAGACAATCTCTATAAATGGCAAAGGGTCACCAGGGGGATGGTAAATATTATGTAGCAGAATAGAAGGGGCCCCCTGAATTTTAAGTTCAACTCCCATGTATTCGAAAGTGGATTGATAAGTATTCTTAACAAGGGAGAGTCGGAGTTCATCTTTATGAATTATGGCTAGGCCCCCCCCAATTTTGTGAAGTCTATCTTTTCTGAGGATAGAGTAATCCGGGGGGGAGAGCAAGTCAAGAATCGATGAAGAGTGAGCCTTGAGCCAGGTTTCTGTAAGAAAAGCAATGTCAATGGCTTCACTAAGGATGGTTTCCGAGATTTCTGATGCATGTCGTGCAGCCGATCGGCAGTTGACCAGCATGCAGTTGAGGGGTTTATGGTTGGAATTAGGGGAGCAGCCAGAATGAACAGTGGTGAGTTGCGGGGGAGGTCTGGGCGAGCCAGGGGAGGTAGGAGTACGGTTTATCCCCAGGATCACGGGAATAGTGGAGTGCAGTGTAAGAGGATCAGTGGTCGCAATGAGTTGTGGAGGAAGCCTGGGCGAGCCAGTCGAGGCAGGGATGCGGCTTCTCCCCAGGATCACCGGAATAGAGGAGTGAGGCATGAGAGAGTCAACAGTCCTAGAGCTAGGAGGGAAGGTATTATTTAATTCCCAGGGGTCCGGGGAGGAGTGATGAGTCGGGGCTTGGGATGGGATAAGGGGACAGTTCCCAGGAAATCCCTCAGCTGAAATGCCATAAGGAGTAGTAAATCCTTGTAGGGGGAAAGAAGTGTTAGTATGTACGCCGCCCGTTGTGAAGGGATGATTGGCAGGCTTAGTATCAGAGAGGGAGTTAAAGTCTTTCCTGAGAGATGAAAGTTCTAACGTCAAGATAGAGAGGTGGAGTTCAATGTTAAGAAGCGATTGGGTTAAAAGCGTGGACGGTAAGGAGGAATGGAGGTCGTTAGGGAGAGGGGCATGTTCAACATAAGACAGGGAGAAAGGCATGGGGAGTGGACGTGGAGGGAAACCAGGAGGCGGGAAGTGAAGGGTGTTCCGGAAGCTAGGCTGAGGATGAATTGTAGTGTGAGCGTCCATATATCCAGGGGTCGGATGGGTGCTATGAGAGGACGAGGGGGAAAGGGGCAAGTGGGGAGAGGTGCTATCAAGTCTTTGGGGGTGAGAATCATTAAGATTGGGAGGGATAGGTGTCAATAGTGGAGCAGTAGGGAGGATGGTGTGAGGGGACGCAGTGTGTAGAGGGATCGGAGTAGGGGGATCAATCTGAGGGAGCTGGGGGGAATGAGAGGGAAGAAGGGAGTGATTGGAATGGGGTGGGAGCACATCAGGTGGAGTAGAGCGGATTTGGGTTGCCGGAATATCAGGAGAAGGAGGGGAGGCCAATGAGGCGAGGGGAGAGAGGGTTTGAGTGGATAAGTAAGATGTGGCAATGTCAAGCGAGGGAAAGGTTGCTAAGGGAGCGGTGGAATCAAAGGTCGGAGATTGAGAGACTTCATTGGTAGTTGCAGAATCAGATAGTGGTGGGGTTGGCGTCAGAAGAGGCGAAGCCGGGAGGTCTTCCTGTGATTGAGAGGATGTAGAGATATGAGCAGGAGAGGATAGTGGATCATATAAGGTGCTGAAGTGGTGCTCAAAGATGGTGAGGTGGTTTTCGGAGGCTTGTATGAGGATATTTCCGGATTTAAAAATCGAGATGTCAATTTCGCCTAAGAAAGTGGAGGAAGGGGTGGTGGACAGCTTTAAGCCATAAGGGATTTTGCAAGATTTTGTTATGGGGAGGTAATGGAGGAAGATACTTTTCCATTTAGAGGGGCGTCTAGTGTAAAAGATATAGTTAGTTTTAATAATGGAGGTGAGGCTTAGATAATTGTCAACAAATAAGGTTTCTTGGTGACGTATTAATAGTTTGTGTTTCAAGTTCTTTTTGGCATTTTTAGAGAGGTTAGGGGGGTAAAGTATGGTCCAAGAGTTGGGACCAAACCTAGTGATGAGTGTATCCGTTGCAGTAGGGGTATGATTGAGGGGAGGCATGGTAATTCAACTAGTATGGTCGAGTGAGCAGGCAGGAGATAGCGGGAAGCGCAAGGTTGGGAGAGAGTGGCAGAGGGGGGGGGTGGGAGAAAAGTCTGTGAATGGGAAAAAGTAGCCCAAAAACCGGGGCAAGGGTCTTATATTAAGGTGGATTGAGACAGAGAGGTGTTGGGATAAGGAGGGATAACCAGAGGTAGCAACCGTGTTTTGGGTCAGCACGATAGAGAAGGAGAGGGTGACATAGTGATCACCAGGAGGCAGAAGTGAAAAGTAAGAGGGTGATCAGAGTAAGACTAGGGAGCAAAGTGCAATGTGCAATTATGTTGCTAATTAAAGAGTAGGCAATGCAACATTCCAGGCTATAAAATCCAGAAGAGGTAGATCAGTTTGGGCGCACGAGGTGACATTGGACAAAGGAACATCAAGTCATAAATCAAATGAATTACAAATAGACAAGCAACAGGCAAGGTAACATTTGAGAAAAATAGCATCAAAATGAGGAAGATCAATTTGAGTGCACGTGGAGCATAAGGCTACAAATATCAAGGACATAGCAGCAGGTAATGAGACATTTGAGATGTTGGCGCAACAAGAGGAGGTAGGTCCATTTGGATACACAGGTCTTAAAAAAGGTTAAAAAAACATCTAGTGACAGTACAAAAGAAGCATTACAAGTTATTAAGCAGCAGGTAAGAAATACTTATAAAATATTGAAGCGTCAAAATGAGGAAGATGCATATAAAGGAGGTACAGTGAACATAAAAATAAAAATAAGAATAAAAAGATTGTTTGGCAGCAGGAAGAGAAACATTTGTGCTAAAAGTCTCCCCAAGAGGTAGTTCAATAAAAGTGTAATAGGTGAGAGGCGTCTGGTTGGAATTAGACATAAGATGTAATTTGTCGAGCCGTCAGGAGTGAAGCCATTAAAAATAGAAAATAATGATTTTTTTTTTTTTTTTTTGGGTGCAAATTAGTCCAAAGGGTAGTGTATGGGTCTCATGCCAATCCAAAATATACTGTACCCCGGAAGAAGTGGGATGGCTGGATCGGCATTTTAGGAGAAGCGTAGAGTTACTAGCCGCAATATGGACTCATAAAGGCTGTATTCTTCTTTTCACCCTGTTCTGTAAAAATGTGTACGATGTTCTTTCTACATGTTTATCATCGAGGATACAGATACACCCGAGTTTGGTTGTAAGTATAGTGCCAAATTTATTTGCATTTAAAAAAAAATTTATGCTGGTCTCATATTCAAAATTCCCACAGACCGAAGCCTCATGCGCTCTAGGTTTACAGGTTTTTGTTCTCACTAGTAAGAAAAGCAACACATAATATAAAGCCCTGAACACTGATAAATCTTTAAATCAAATGAAATGGTGGAACAAGTGTACCTTGAAAGGGTCCAAGAGCTTAACTATATTGAAATGTGACTAATTGCTGACAGCAAATGGCACACCCAGATTGCAAAGAGATGTGCCCCTCTTTCTGAGAACATAAGTCTCATTAAATGATTCCCTGTTGTACATAGGAGGGCTATTGCCTGGAATTTCATGGTATGTTATGCCAAAGATTTTCCACAGTGAGTTTTAGAGCTGAACTCTGGAGACATTCAGATATCTGCAAACTAGTTGTTATTTAGAATTCTTAATTTAAATGGCTTCTTAGGTTACCTGCTTGTGACCCATAACTCCCAGATCACCAGGACCTTGGTCACGACTTGGTGTTGTTAAACTCAACCCTTGTTATGGTGTTTAAATCGTGGCTCTCACTTGGAGTGTGAGGAGAAAACACTTTATTATATGTCAGTCTTTATGGCCTGCGCTCTTGTTCTTTAATCAGCTGCATTAGTGGAGAGGTGTGATGCAGCGGCCAGGGCAGCTGACTTCGGAGCACAGGGTTCACGGTTCGATCCCCGGCTCCGGTGGCAGTTCAGCTCAGCACCATGTGACTCTGGGCAATAGCTCACTTAATTTCCACTACGGCCCCCAGCGCCTTGAGGGTGAGTAGCTCCGCTATATAAAAACGGACTTACTTACATTTTTTTTTTTTTACTTACATGAAGTGCAATGAGTTATTGCAGTCATTCACATTCAGTTGCCTGTCAGGTTTCACTTCACAGGCTGAAGTTCTGCAGGTCACTGGGGGGGGGCATGACAGAGATGTGATGATGGGCTGGAGTGCGCAGTTTTAAAACAGTTAATTTAAATGTATGGAAAGGGGTCAGTAGAATTCCAGGAGGGGTTGACGACAGGTCCCCTGTAGAGAAGGAGAGACTCCAGGCTGTTGCTGTCTTTGGGTGCAAGTTGCTGATTGCTCACTAATGGGGCGTGTTCGTGAATGTGGTGACCACTGCACTGTTCACGTGTGTTTGAAGTGGACTGGGGAGGGTAGTGTGGGGGCTTTAGATGTCGGGCATCTCAAGGATGGCTGTCAATTGCACACAAACTTCTCTATGCATAGCATACCCAGAAAACCTTGGGGTGGCAGATAATGACCAGCCCAATATGAGGGTTGCTGACAGGGCCCAACTCGGTATTAGGGCGACTGAAAATTTGCATAGCCCTGCATTGGTGTCTTAGAGTGTGCATAGTGCATTAAGGCAACTACAGAATCCACACACCTCAGCATGGGCAATGTAAATTGTAGACAGTTTGATACAGAAAATTGACACATATCAAAAGCCTTATGTTTTGTTTTTTAAAATGCTCCATTAGCGAAATTAGGTTTTGAGAGACACTGCTGACACTCATCCATCTGCCCCCAGAAATGGTGACAAAATGGCCAAGGGTCAGGGTAGTTAGGGAGTGCAGAGGGAAGTATCAGCTCTTGGGGGTCAGGAGAGGAAGGGCTGTCTCTGTCGCCTTGGTATGGTACATACAGATCCTAAATATTATACAAATTCATAGGCCCTCATTGCGAGTGGGTACTTAATTCCATTGGGGATAATCTAAAATTCAAACCTGGTGGACGGTCCTCCATGGCAAGCATGAAGGATCCTTTAGATGAAAGGCTTCGCGGGGTGGAGGCTCTGCTGTCTTGGTTGTGTTAAAAATCATTAACCTGATGCAGTCACGCAATCAAGGTCCCATCTGAAATGTGTGTTAATTATTAATAGTATGGCTACTAAGTTTTCTAAACATATGTGGCAGCCAAATTTCACTTGTAGTCAAAAATTGATGGGCTTGTCTATAAGATGAAGCAGACAGGCAAAATTTCAGACAGAAGAGCAGTGTGTGAAGGAGGTGTCAAAACCTATTGACGGTTACCACAGGCCAAATAGGTAAATCTGAAATACCTGTACTTTGGAACATTTAATGCAAAGCCTTGAATTATGATGAAAGTGACTCTCTGTGGGACAGACCTACACGGGAAACATCCTTTACCCCGCAGTCACAACCTCAACCTGCCTTTACAACACAGTCACTACCCCCACTGCGACGTTAGCGCGTGTTACTTTACCACGCAAGTCGTTACACCGACTTGCTTTAGGGGGCGTGTGGTAACGTCGCAGTCGGAGTAGTGACTGTGTTGTAAAGGCATGCGGGGTAAATGCATGCGAAGTTCTGTCATACAACCAACCTACACACATTTCAGAGGCACCAGTCTGAAGGGAGCTACCCTAAAGGCACAATAATCCGGTCTGTCTTTGGCTGCTGCTGCACAGAGAGAATGTCTGCAGACCACTGGCTTAATAGGATTGTGGTAAACAAGCAGAGAGCCAGGATCCAGATGTCCCATTTGACAGATTTGGGAGGGAGCCCAGACTCCTTCCTTCACCCAACCTTAGCATTTATTTAAAACATTTTCATTTTAGTCTTTCTCCTTTTAAGATGGACACAAAGATGCCATGCATGCTCACTCTATGTGTGGTCATGGACATGTAAAGCAGCAGTGTATATTTGTGCAAGCTGCAGCCTTCTGTGGAATGCATGAAGATTGCACAATGCATCAGTAAGCAGCTTGTAGTAAAACGCTTTTGAAGAAGTGCCTCTTTGCTTTATTAGAGCTCCAGTTTGGCAAATTCCTTTCATTTGCTGTTTATAATCTGGGATATTCTGACAGAACTTCTTCTTTTGGTCTTTGCCACCTGTTACTGCTTTACATTGAACACTGTGTAAGGCTTGCCAGATAGGGCCACATGTAACAACATTTGTACTAGCGATTACCTAATTGCGATTTCCTACGAATCGCAATTAGATAATCGCTATTACAAATGTATGAAACTCCAAGAGTTTCATATAGCGATTCGTAGGGGGTCGCAAATCGACCTACCTCATTAATATTAATGAGGTAGATCGCAATTTGCGACCCCCTAGGAATCGCTAAAATCACGGGGATGGTGGCCTGCTGGGGTCAGCAGACCACCATGCCCGTGATTGCTTTTAAATAAAGCAATCTTTTTTTAATTTTTAAATGCAGCCCGTTTAGAAAAAAATGAAAAGTCTTCTTTTCATTTTTTAAGAGCAGGCAGTGGTCCGTGGGACCACTGCCTGCTTTAAAAAAATGCTTTTACAAACATGCCCAAAGGGGAAGGGGTTGTCAGGGTCTAAATCCCTTTTGCTGTCTGAACCACACAGGAGCAGAATGACGCTAGGTCCCAATACCCTTCTCAGAACCAACCCTGCTAGGTCTTTTAGTATTCCATTGCAGGTAAGTTCTAAGGGGGGAAAAGGGGTTGGGGACAGAGAAGAGACTGCTCCAATATTCTGCCTGTTCAGCTACGTCTTCTTCTTCTTACTGGACTGCAACATTAACATGTAAAAAACCTTTATTTATTGTGCCTTTTAACTTACTGTTTTTTCTATGGTGTATAAATAACTTATCTTACCAGAATGTTTACTGAAGCTTACTTCTCTTCTACTTCTCATGTATTGTTTGCTAGGTTGTATGAGAAGTCTTCACTCAGATCTCTTTCCTTTTCGTTCTCAGGTACAATCTGCACTTGATCCTGCTATTCCTTAATGTAAGAAAGATAAGGTAAGTATTTATTTCTGTATTCCTAATTTATGTATTATTTGGGTTTCTCTTTCTTTCTATTAACTCACTGTTAAGAGACTGGAGTGGGCCTTGAACTGGGGTTTCTGTAGTAGGATGACTGGTTTTCTCTCTTTAATTAGTTTTTAAACAATGCTTCAGAACTTAGGTTAAATGTTAAAAGGAAGCGTTCCTTTTATTCAGGCCTTTGGTTTTAATGTTTGCTGGAAGCACTGCCATACGTGAGGAGAACATTACTGGAGTTCTTTAACACATGGCATGAGAAAGAAACATGCCGGGCCTTTGACCCTGACTTCACCTTTTAATTAATTCTCAGAAGAGTGAACAAGTTTCAGTCTAAGAAGACACTGCGTGTTGAAAGGTCACGCCTGCGTCTGACAGATTCTGGAACAGCTGAAAAAGACAGCTGATTCAAAAAGCTTTTTATTTAATCTTCTCAGCTAAGGAAAGCAATTACTGAAAAAAGTATTTCCAGTTTTCAAACGAAGGAAAATATATTCTGACTTGTTTCCTTTTTCTCTTTAAATAGAAATTTACCTCTGACACAATAACCTTTTCTCACAGAATGTTTTATATTAGCTACAAGTTTAACACTAACCTGATTAGTGAGGGAATGTAGTTCCGACGAAGCTAACCCCGATTTTATCGCAACTACCCTAACTGACTTCCACGACGCTGGGAAAACAGGTGCTCTTCAAATTATTTCTTCAGTGAAGTGCACAGTGGAATGTTGAAGCACACTTCACCTGATGTCATGAAGCCTAAAAGACTAGACTGCTAACAGTGGTGTGCTGTCGCAGTATGTGCATGTTGGCAGCCATCTTGGAGTTCCATCGGTGCCAACAAGCACTCCAGCTTGAGGGATTATCTGACTTTTGGTAAGTTTGTAGGGGAAAATGGTAGCCAGCATACAGTTAGAAGGAGGAAACCTCCCGTGAGTCCTGACAGTACCCCCTCCCAACGGGGTTTCCTCCGGTCGTGGTTTGGCAGGGAATTTGGCATGAAAGGCTCTAATTAAACGGGGGGCATGGACATTAGTACTCTTTTCCCAGGAACGTTCATCAGGTCCATAACCTTGCCAATCAATGAGGTAGAAAATTTCATTGCGGATGAGTTTTGAATCCAAAATTCGTTTAACTTCGTACTCCGCCTCACCATTAACCATCAGAGGATCAGGAGGGAAACCCTACGCAACCCCGGTTGAATTGGTTTAAGGAGAGAAACATGAAATACTGGATGAATTTTGGTAGAACCAGGAAGAGATAGTTGATAAGTGACTGGATTTATGACCTTCTCAATTGGATAAGGACCCATAAAACGAGGCTGAAATTTACGGGGACCTTTGAGTCTGAGATTTTTGTACTCAACCAGACTAAGTCTCCTACATGAAGCTCAGGTTCTTTTACGTTTTCGGTCAGCGAAGTGTTTGTAACGATCCTTCGCGATCGACAAATTCTGGGTTACTGAGTGATGAATTTTAGTTAACTGTCGGGCAATATCTTGAACAGCAGGAACATTAATATCATCAAAATTAGCATGAGAATTGGGATGTCTGCCTGAGTTTATAAAGAAAGGGAGTGGCCAGTGGATACATTTAGAGCATTATTGTGAGCATACTCCGCAGTCCATAAGTGGTCAGGCCAGTCACCCTCCTCATCTAACAAATAAAGTCTGAGGTGTTGTTCTAGGTCTTGGTTAATGCGTTCAGTCTGACCATCAGTTTCTGGGTGAAAACTGGTGGAATAACGATGGTCAATATTAAGGCCTTTGATGTAAGCCTTCCAAAATCGTGATAGGAACTGAGAGCCCCTGTCTGAAACGAGGACCCTAGGAATCCCATGAAGGCGAATAACATGTTGATTGAAAAGTTGGGACAATTGTTTAGCAGTGGGTGTACCTTTGAAGGGTATATAATGTGCCATCTTACTAAAAGTGTCGACAACTACAAGAATGGTATCATACCCATGGGAAGAAGGTAGATCAACAATCAAATCTAAGGAGACTGTGTGCCAAGGATATGGGGGGTTGGCATGGGTTGTAGGAGACCTTTAGGAGCTTGTCTGTCCGATTTTCCCCGTGCACAAATTTCACAGCCTAACACATATTGACGGACGTCTCGGCACATGTATGGCCACCAGAAACGACGTTTGAGTAATTCTTCGGTTTTCACAACACCTTTGTGGCCAGCCAGAGGGTTGTCGTGACATTCCTGCATTGCCTTCAGCTGAAGCTCCTTGGTGGGTAAATACAGGGTGGTACCTAAATAGGGAGGCCATTGCGAATGAAACGTTGTGGATCTTCTGTGGCCCAGTTCTCCATTTCAAGGTCGGTCATCAAATTTCGAACGTGATGTTCAAAAGGTTCTAAGGAGATAGTTCCAATGAATTTTCCATCAGGTATGATTTGCTGGTTTTCAATGACTGAAGTTTGATTTTCTGTGTCGAGTCTAGAGAGGACATCAGCCTTTCCATTCTTGGATCCGGGACGAAAAGTGATAACAAAATCAAAGTCCGCGAAGTAAAGAGACCAACGCAGCTGACGTGGTGTGAGAGTTCGAGCAGATCGCAAAAATTTTAGGTTGCGGTGGTCCGTAAACACCGTTACAGTGTGTTTTGCCCCCATTAAGTAATGCCTCCAATCTTTGAAGGCATCTTTGATTGCCAAGAGTTCTTTTTCTGTAATCGTATAGTTGCATTCCGCAGGGTTGAGTTTGCGGGACCGATATGCCACCGGGTGTAACTGTCCCGTGTCCTTGTGCCTCTGAGAAAGTATTCCCCCGATGGCTAGGTCCGATGCGTCTGTCTCCAAATAAAAAGGCTCAGAGGGATCTGCATGAAGCAGCACCGGTGCTGTGGTGAAACTGTCCTTCATCAACTGAAAAGCTTCTTCTGCTTCTTCTGACCATTGGAACGGAACTCCTTTCTTCAGAAGACGAGTCAGCGGAAGTATCTTATTGGAGAATCCATTAATGAATCGTCTGTAAAAATTAGAGAATCCGATAAAGCTTTGAACCTCTTTGATACTGGTAGGAGATTTCCAGTCTGTTATCGCCTTCACTTTTTGCTCATCCATTCGAACTCCTGCAGGTGATAACACAAAACCTAGGAATTCTACTGTATCTGTGTTGAAGAGGCATTTCTCCAATTTAACGTATAGAGAGTTCTCTCGTAGACGTTGTAAAACTGCTCTGACCTGGTTGTGATGTTCTTCAACCGTGTTGGAATAAATCAGGATGTCATCTATGTATACTATAGCGCATCGGTCAATGAATTCACTTAAAACATCATTGATAAAGTACTGGAAGGCCGCTGGTGCGTTACAGAGACCATATGGCATCACAAGATACTCATAAAGGCCAAATTTGGTCCTGAACGCAGTCTTCCACTCGTCGCCTTCCCGGAGTCTAATCAAGTGGTACGCTCCTCGTAGGTCTAGGCGAGTGTATATCTTTGCTTCCTTCACTTGATCAATTAGTACTGAAATGAGAGGCAATGGATAACGATTCTTCACAGTTATCCTGTTAATCGCTCTAAAGTCAATACAAGTCCTGAGATCTCCCCTTTTTCGGCACGAAAAAAGTGGGGAAGAGACAGGGGACTGCGACGGTCGGATAAATCCGTTCTCCAGATTCTTAGCTAGGTATTCCTTCAAATGGATGTTTTCCTTCTCCGTTAATGCGTAAACTCTGCTGCATGGTAGATTAGCCCCTGGTTCTAGATCAATTTTGCAGTCATAGGGCCTGTGGGGGTAACGTCTCTGCCTTTTTCTCATCAAAGACGTCTGCAAAGTCTTGGTATTCATCTGGTATCATGGTAGTTTGGATCGCACATACCGAACCTCCACCTTCACACAATTGGGTGGCAGCGCAGATTACAGAAGAATGTGTCTGGTCGTCGAAACAATTTTTGGTGCAGTAGTCTGAATTTAATTGAATAGTTCGGGCTCCCCAATCAATTAACGGGTTGTGTTCCGTTAGCCATGGTAGACCTAGAATCAGTTGAAATTGGGGGCGTCTATTAAATTAAATTGCAAGGTCTCTTGGTGTCCTTCGACAGTAGTCATGTGTACCAATTCAGTATGACTGGTTATGGGCCCTGAAGTTAAATCCGTACCATCCACCGCTCTGACCTTCTCACTTTTCTCCTTCTTGATAGCTTGTAAACCGATCAGGCTAGCGAATTTGTGGTCGGAGAAATTACCTGTTGCCCCAGAATCTACCATGACGATGATTCCTGTCAAAACCACATCTCTAAACCTTAAGGTCACAGTCATAACCAAATGGGGAGAGGAGACTTGTAGTGTGTTTGCCAATTGGTGATTTGTTGGAGTCGTTTTCCATTCGCATCCACAGGTCCAACTCCCTTACCTGTGGTGCCTCTAGTTTTCCTTCTCCTTAGCAGGCAACTTTGGTCTTTTTAAGCAATTCTTGACAAAATGTCCACTTCTTCCACAATATAGGCACAGTTTGTTCAGCCTTCTCTTTCTTTTTCTTCTTTAGAGAGTGGACCTCTGACTACACCGATTTGCATGGGTTCAATTCCCGAAGAACTCTCTACTGTCCGTGTGGATTCTGTTTTGACACGGTCAAAACGAGGAACACTTGGTCTAAGCTCCTTCCGCCGTTCTCCTTTCCGCTCACTTTGCCGATAATCGATCTCTAAGGTTAAATCCACTAAGGCAGAGATGTCGGTGGGTCGATTAGGGATTTGAGATAGAGCGTCCTTCAATTCCTCTCGCAATCCTCTATAGAATACTGCTGCTCTTTTATCCTCGGGCCAGTTGGTCTCGACCACTAGTTTATTAAATTGGGCTAGGTAAGACACGAGTTCTCGGTTTCCTTGCTTTAATTCCAACAGTTCGTTGTCTGAAGCTTGAGATGCTGTTCTTCTATCAAAAATTCGGAGAAATTCCTTCTTGAAGTCATCTAAACTGTACAAAATTGGGTCATCCTTGGTTACTAGTGGCATGGACCATGAGGCGGCGTCCCCACTAAGGTAGGACAAGATAAACGCCACTCGGGATTGAGCATCGGGGAAGATCGTTGGACGGCACATAAAATGCAGAGAGCATTGGGTCAAAAAATTTGCGCTTTCTGCGGGTCTCCATTAAATCGCTCTGGAGGGGCAAGAGGAATTACTGGGGATAATGAGTGGATTACTTGTGTGGGGGCAAAGGATGAAGTGCTGATGTTAGGACTCTGGGTTTCAAAGGATGCGGTGCTTGGCCTAGATCCCAAAGCTGGTGTTCCCGTTTTAAAGGTTATTATCTCCTGTCTTAGTATTTTATTTTCCTCTCTGACTGCCTCCAAGTCCCTTTGTATATTACTCAAAATCTCGCCCAAATTTTTAAATCAAGTCCTTCTGCCATTCTGCTCAGGTGCTTGTACCAACGTGGGCACTTCACTCTGTCAGGGTCTAAATCCCTTTTGCTGTCTGAACCACACAGGAGCAGAATGACGCTAGGTCCCAATACCCTTCTCAGAACCAACCCTGCTAGGTCTTTTAGTATTCCATTGCAGGTAAGTTCTAAGGGGGAAAAGGGGTTGGGGACAGAGAAGAGACTGCTCCAATATTCTGCCTGTTCAGCTACGTCTTCTTCTTCTTACTGGACTGCAACATTAACATGTAAAAAACCTTTATTTATTGTGCCTTTTAACTTACTGTTTTTCTATGGTGTATAAATAACTTATCTTACCAGAATGTTTACTGAAGCTTACTTCTCTTCTACTTCTCATGTATTGTTTGCTAGGTTGTATGAGAAGTCTTCACTCAGATCTCTTTCCTTTTCGTTCTCAGGTACAATCTGCACTTGATCCTGCTATTCCTTAATGTAAGAAAGATAAGGTAAGTATTTATTTCTGTATTCCTAATTTATGTATTATTTGGGTTTCTCTTTCTTTCTATTAACTCACTGTTAAGAGACTGGAGTGGGCCTTGAACTGGGGTTTCTGTAGTAGGATGACTGGTTTTCTCTCTTTAATTAGTTTTTAAACAATGCTTCAGAACTTAGGTTAAATGTTAAAAGGAAGCGTTCCTTTTATTCAGGCCTTTGGTTTTAATGTTTGCTGGAAGCACTGCCATACGTGAGGAGAACATTACTGGAGTTCTTTAACACATGGCATGAGAAAGAAACATGCCGGGCCTTTGACCCTGACTTCACCTTTTAATTAATTCTCAGAAGAGTGAACAAGTTTCAGTCTAAGAAGACACTGCGTGTTGAAAGGTCACGCCTGCGTCTGACAGATTCTGGAACAGCTGAAAAAGACAGCTGATTCAAAAAGCTTTTTATTTAATCTTCTCAGCTAAGGAAAGCAATTACTGAAAAAGTATTTCCAGTTTTCAAACGAAGGAAAATATATTCTGACTTGTTTCCTTTTTTCTCTTTAAATAGAAATTTACCTCTGACACAATAACCTTTTCTCACAGAATGTTTTATATTAGCTACAAGTTTAACACTAACCTGATTAGTGAGGGAATGTAGTTCCGACGAAGCTAACCCCGATTTTATCGCAACTACCCTAACTGACTTCCACGACGCTGGGAAAACAGGTGCTCTTCAAATTATTTCTTCAGTGAAGTGCACAGTGGAATGTTGAAGCACACTTCACCTGATGTCATGAAGCCTAAAAGACTAGACTGCTAACAGTGGTGTGCTGTCGCAGTATGTGCATGTTGGCAGCCATCTTGGAGTTCCATCGGTGCCAACAAGCACTCCAGCTTGAGGGATTATCTGACTTTTGGTAAGTTTGTAGGGGGAAAATGGTAGCCAGCATACAGTTAGAAGGAGGAAACCTCCCGTGAGTCCTGACAGGGGTCCCCTTCTTGTTTGCGAATGGGTTACCACCATCTTGAAGTTGGTGGTAAAATGTGAATGTTTTGCGACCGGATTCACGGTCACAAAACATTCATACATACCACTGCGATTCGGTATTTGGAAGGAACACCCTAAACACTCCCCTTCCAAATACCGAATTGCAAACCTATTTCCCGATTCGGTAACAGTTACCGAATCGCAAAATAGGGTTTGATACATGTAAGAAGCCTTTTTTGTGTTTGCAAACGGACTGATTCTGTGAATCGACCTGTTTGCAAAAGCAAAATTATTTGATACATGTGGCCCATAGTTCCTTATCAGAAGGAGACCACTTTTCCCGTCCTGGGTTTTAGTTTAACGAATTAGTGCATTTTGCAAGTTGTAAAAGTGGGGTGCTTCAAGTGGGACTGTCACACCCGATCCCAATTATTTAGAAAGAAAATGGTGGAAACAATATGATGTTCTGCCAAAATTTGCTTCTAAATCTTACACAAATTCCATGTGAAATGGGGTCCCCACACTAGGTTTTCGAAATTACATCAGCCCAAGGGAAAATGGGCTGTTTTCATCATTGATCAAGAGAGTGCATCAGGAGTCTGCACTGGACATTTGAAACTAACCCTGCTCATGATGTGCTTGACATTGGAGGACATTACTAAGCACATTGAAGATGCACTGAGCATGTGCGGCCAAACATGTGCGCGTGGAGGCTGCATTGTGCGTTTCCAGCTATATCTGTACATGAAGTGGCTGTACTCAACAGTCAAGGGCATCATTATTAATGGGAGAAGAAGATGTGCTGGACTTTTGAGGCTATGCCTAACCGCAACAAGACTCTAATGGGCTTATGTGGCTTTACTGGAACATTTAAAGTGGCACAGGTACTTGTGAGGCACCACATGGTTTTTGCAAGGTTAATGACAATTTGAGGTGGTACCTTTGCATGTGGTGGTTGTGAGTGAGGATGATCCTCTAATTTGAAGTTTATCTGGGTATTTGAGGGCTGTATGAGAATGTTAGCCTGTAACTTGCTATGACTGCGTTAAACATACAATGGCTGTTCCTGTGAGTATGCACAGCAGTACAATAGTGAAGGAGTAGTTAATAACACTGTTTCTTGTGATGCCGTCGTGGTCAAAGTTCATGTGAGGTCACTTACTGTCATGCAGGAGTGAGGTCACTTTCGCTACCGCTGTCATTTTTCGTGAATTGATGTCCATAAATATTACATTGCTCAATATTTCAAAGTGATGTTGTGATTCTGGAATTTGTAAGAGTAAATAAACTTTAAAGGCCTTTTTTTATCTTTAAGAAAAAGGCTAATCGACTTTGCAACAGCGTTAATGCATATGTTCGGACACAAACAAGCCTTTGAGTGGTTGTCATGTACATTTTTGTGAGACATGCTGTGATCTCAATAGAGTTCCCATAAACAATAGAAATTGACTTAGGAAAGCACTATCTTCACTTTTTATAAGTTCTAATCTGTACATTTCTTGCTACTTATATTTTCAGTGCACATCTTCCTTTTGAAAATGCTGCATGCAAAATGAATTGGAGATAAGTTATTTTGAGAGAATACAAGGGTGCCCTTGTTCTTTTACTAAAGACGTTCTGAAACCTACAGATATTTCAGCACAGTGTTAGACTGCCATCTGCTGGAATGTTAGTGGCAATACCGTCACCACTGCTCCATATTTTACTTTTCTTTGTAAAGTCCGTCAAAGTAACAGATCTATGAGAAAAAAATAACATAGGTATGTATACATTATCATTGGCATTTGCGTTTCGATATCATTTTTGCATAAAAACCCAGCGAAAGAAAAAATATTAAGCTCATTATTACGTGGTTATGTCTGACCTGTAATTAAATATGATGATTCGATGAACACAGGGTATAGATGTTACTCCTACATTCTGGGGCTACCAGGGAAAATGGCAGTTTCGCTGCAAATGTTGCGAAATTAACACTGGACACTATGTGTGTATTTTAATAAAAATATGTTTTTTGACAATTGTGAAAAAATAACAGAAATGACAAATACAGGTTTTGGAAAATCAATCATTGTAAAATTCCAAACATGTACATGTATTCTTTTTTTTTTTTTTTTAACTTTTTATTTTGTTTTTAACCATTTGCCAGAATCTCAACAGGTAAGTCATGTATACATCAAATGTTACCTTGTTACAATTACTTGTTACTGTCATGCATACAGAAAATAACTTTTGGGACTTCGTCGTCCATTGTTCTTTGCCCTTCCTGCCCGATACATTAGATGTGGCCCACTTGTGTTGCCTCCCCTTAGGTAGTGGGGTTGTCCGTCTAAGGCTCACGGTTCCTGTGTGTTGGGGTGCATAACATCGGATCCACTACCCTCCACCTCCAAACCATAATATCTTAACCATGACTGCCAAATTTTCTTCAATTTTTTGGGACACCCTCTAGCCTTGTAGGTTGTTTTCTCTGCCCCCATATATAAGTCCATATTTGCTCGCCATTCCGCCAGGGTGGGCAGGTCTTCTCTTCCCCAGTGTCTGGCGATGTCTCGTTTAGCCACGATAAGCCCCAGATTACACAGTAGTAGCTGATATCTAGAAATATCTACGTCTGTAGGGATGCCTAGAATAATACATTTGGGATCGGAGGGTATCTGCGTTTCCAAGATCTTGCTTAGCTCCTGTATTATTTTTGACCAATATCTTTGTGCTTGCTGACATTCCCACAGTGTGTGGATATACGTGCCCTGGTTGGTTTTGCAGCATAGACAGTTGGACGACTCCGCCCTACCCATCGCATGGAGTCTCGCTCGGTCATAATACACTCTGTGGAGGACTTTTAATTGTATTAGCCGTAGACAAAGCTTAATAGCAACTTCTCTCGGGTGCATCAATGCTGCCTCCCAATCTATATCTTCTAAGGGGCCAGTGGTTTCCTCCCATTTACCTCTAAGGGATACCAGTCTGTCAGGGATGCTTTTTATCAAGGTTTTATAAGTCCAAGAGACTGCTTTGGAGGGTATCTCTTCCTCTAAAAAAATGGTATCCCTTCTAGCGGTGCATATTCAGGAATGTCTGTGATATCAGGCTTCTGTGCCCTCCAGGCGTGTTGTAATTGTAGGTACTTGTATTGTTGTGTACGTATTCTTTTAATCATAAGACGTTAAGCAGGACCTCTGCTAGAAAAAGCAATCACTATGAAAATACAATTTAACACTAATCCACACTTAGTACCTCCCTGATTGCACGCTGGCACAGAAAGGTGATTTTCAAATTCCTTACTGACACACTGCAACTCACTTTGTAACAACTGGCTTTAGTCCGGATACTGCAACCAACACTGACAGTAAGTGTAATTGGAATGTACTGCTTATTGTAATTGAAGGTACTTTCTGCTAAAAATACAACTGCATAAAACGTGTGCTGCCTTAAAGGGACTTACAAGAATGGCATTAATGTATGGACTTCCACTTGTCCTCCAATACAATATTGAGGGTTACCCCTTAGAGTGCAGGGATGCAGAAGATTTCAGAAGTGTGCGTCACATTACTTCTGAGCTTTTAGCACAACCTGTCCAGCCCTGACTTGCTTTCAGACTGCTGGGCCAGCCCTCACCTTAATTTGGCAGGACAGAGGCCATGGAACACAAATAAAACCACAAATAGTTATTCATTTATGGATCTGCAGAGTTTTAAAAAGTACTAACAATGTCAGCATAATGGCCCTTTAAAAGCAATGCAATAGACCAGAAAAAAATGGTTAAAAGGAGCTGCATAGGGCAGTTACAGGCCAGCTAAGCGTGAAGTATTTTTTGTGTGTATTCTTCAGTTCCTACCCTTAAATGTTTTCATTTAAATACATTTACAAAATATAACTCATTTTTCAGGTGTTTCCTAAAGCACTGACGATTGGCTACAGTCAAGAGAGTGGGGTTGAAATTGATCCAGAGTTTGGGACCTTCCACCTCCTGACATCATCCTCCTCCTTCATCGTCTGAAAACTCTCTGTAGGATCTGGTTGGTGAGGTTGAGTGAAAGTCTCTTCCTAGTATGCATCGATGGTCTAGTTTTTGTAAATATCCTTGGATTTTGCCCTAATATGCCTTGAGAATTGTGCATAGTATTTTAAACTTAATTCTTCATTTTACGGAGAGGCAGTGGACAGTTTACAATGCTGGTTTCACATGGTCTTGTTTCATGAGGTTGAGGTGGATCTAACCTGGCAGGACAGCGGAATCAAAAGCAGCCTTGGCAACAAGGGGAGAGGATGTGGTCCGTCGGCTAGACTGCCGACTTTGGTGTGGAAACCAGGGTTCGAGCCTCGGGGTCGCGTCCACATCCTGTGATTCTGGGCAAATCACTTAATCTCCCCGTCCCTGAATGTGTAATGTAAATACGGTGCTCATGTAAAGCGCTCCAATACCTTCGGGTCGAGTTCGCGCTATATAAATATGCAACAAAAAAACCCAAAAAACTGGTTAAACCAGCCGCGCTCCCTTTGTCTCCTTGCACAATCTCTGTCTTTCCATCTGTCCATCCTCTCTCTCCTCTCTCTCTTGTCCCCCTCTCATTGCTTTCTCTCTCTCTACCTTCCCCCTGCCTCCCCTCTTTCGCTCGGTCTTCAAGCTTCCAGTGCCCTTTCACAGGAGCATGCACTGGGGTTGGGGCCTATGCCATAAGTATTTCAGTTTTGGACCAGTTCAGGAAAGTTGCAACCCACTACAATTCACTGCCATCACAGGGACGGTGGCCTGTTGGGATCAGCAGATCACTATGTCTCTCATTGCTTTTAAATAAAGCAATTTTTTTTTAAAGAAGCACAGGCCATTTTCCTTGAAGGAAAATGGGATGCATTATAAAAAAAATTTAGTTTCACAAACATTTTTTTTAGGAGTAAGCAGTGGTCCCGAAGAGTACTGACTACTCCTAAAAATTGTTTTTGTCAACATTCACAAAGGAACAACGTCCCGTGGGAACCCATTCCCATTTGCGAATGGGTTAACACCCCCTTTGAGGTGTCGGTAACCTATGAATGGACTGCAATTTTGCTCACTAACCATTGATACAGATCTTAAGGAACAGCAAATTAGAAAGGATGCCCTAAACACGCCCCTTCTTATTTGTGATTCTGTATGTACTCTGAAACCTATGTGGCGATTCTGTAACATGTTACTGAATCACAATTTGGGTTTATACATATCTAAAAGCTATTTTATGGTTGCAAAGGCTCTGGGTTCGAGAACTGGAGCCTTTGCGACCACAAAATAGCTTTGTACATAAGGACCCATGGTTCCTTTGCATACTCTCAAATTGTTATATATCACCAAATTACCCCTTTCAAATGAAATACATTTTTATGGCCTATATATTCTACCATTTTACAAACATAATCACATTTTAAGAGTTGGGGTGGACCATTTTTCCATCCAACTGTGTTCGAACAGCTTTCTTCATTAATAAGCTGGATCCCATATGTGCTAGTACAAGAAGACATCACTCGCTTGTGTATTGCCCATATGAATAGTCAAAAAAAGCAACGATTTTTCCTGTTTTATAGCCATTTTTCTTATGATACAGCTCAAGAAAGAGAGCACCTTGGCACACACATTTCACGTCTGTGACCAGTGCTCTCTTCCAGTTTTTCGAGGATGGAAAATTCCTTTCAAAGTGTGGGATGACAGTTTAGTCTGTACTAAATAAAAATGGAAATAATTACAGATGATTGTGGTTCCTTCATTCTCTGTTGCAATCTTGTAAAGTACCAAATAGTGCAGCTAATTGAAACTGGATCTCTGCTTTTCATCTTGAAATTATTTGAATGGATAGGAAACATTTCTGTCCATTTCCAAGAATACCAGACACAGCAGGGATTTAGATGTCTAGCACAAAGAGTCCAATATTTCTGGAAAAGTTTATATTTATTTCAGCTGGATGAAAAAGCTTCTCAGAATCACCAAGTAACACTTTTCATTTAATAACTTAGGGCCCGATTTCCAGTCTGGCAGAGAGGGTACTCCGTCACAACTGCATCGGAGTACCGTCTCCGCTAAACCCTCAGCCCAAACATCTGATTTACAAGCAGGTGGATCTTAAGTATTTCAGCGATGGAGCCTACTCCAGCTCTGTCGCTGACATACTCTTTGACAGCCCGACGGACTACGGGCCACCAAACGTTTTGCCATTTGACAGCCCAGCCAATTTAGAGTGGCCAGTTGAATGGCCAGTTTTCACTCTCCCTTACCTCCATGAAAAACTTGGTGGTAAGCAACAGTGAAAGCGCTTAAATGACCTCCACACCATGGGAGATAACTCCCATGGTGTCATTAGTTTTTGTTTTTCAAAAACTAAATCCAGCTTTGGGATTTTGTTTTTGAAGAAGCAAAAACAAGTTAAAAGTTTTATGGGTAACCGTTGTGTTTGACGGAGCCGTCCGTCAAACATATTGACAGGAACTGCAGTTACTGCTAATGTCCGCAGGCTCATTAGACATCTCTGAATGTGGGGGACTGGCGCTCCATTAGGATAACGGAGTATTTCACTTTGTCACCCTGACTGAGTAAAGCCCTTCCTTCGCACTGTAAATCAGATCCTTAATGTTATGTAGTGGTTTCTTAGCTCTGTAAATAACATGTTCTACTAGTATCAACCCTAATGCTACCGAATAAACTGACTTTGGGAGGATGTAAAGAAGATTTGGTTTTGCTGGGATTTGAAGAAGTAACCTGCAGATGTGATAAAGGCAGTGCAGACACATTTAAACACAATTAAATACACCATTATCAATGCCCAGATGAATAAACTCAAAAGTAAATAGAAATTATCATAAATACATGTGGCAAAATGGAAAAAAATAAGACTTGGTTAAAATGTCGAAGAGTGGATGGGAGAGGGACGGAGGAAACAATGGAGGCATATGAATGACTTTCAACTATGTATATTCACGTCAGAGGGTCAAAAGAGAAGACTGCAAACACTTATACCAGGGGAAGGGGTAAGAAGTAGATTAGTTCAAGAAAACTCCTTAATGGTGAATTTCCCACCAGAGAGATCTACTGGTGCAGTTCTTTGATCCAGATGATCCCTCGTGGCTGTTTACAAAGTAAAAACAAAATGTTACATTCAGTAAGCTTTTAAGTCAGTGGCCACGTTTACTGATCTTGCATTGGCTCTGTACCAGGAGTGACACCAAATCTGTAGGGGTCAACCCTTTCTGGTTCACTCAGGTTACATAGCATTGCTATCTATAGATGGATAACGTTGGAATGCTGTTCGGTGACAACAATCACTGACAAAAACATTTGCTTGCCTTCCGTACACTGTTCTGAAGCAGCAACGTAAGAGCAGCACCTCTTCTCTCCCTAGGGAATCACTAAACTAAAGTATCATTTATACTAAACTTAAGTATAAATGTTTCTGGAAGTAGGAGGGTGGGGGACACACATGTGGTCTGGTTGCCAAGGGGACGTGCAGAAGAGCTGCTGTCTGACAGCAGATCCAACAGCTTTGTAAGGTATGCAGTGAAACTGGCATGGCTTGGCATAATAGAATTTAGTCCGATATATCCCACACAGGCAAATAATAAAATGGATGAAACATATTGGCAAATTAAGCAGGGATTAGGCTGACAGAGAAGGGATATGTGATTAAATATTTTTGGAGGTTTTTTTTAGCAATTACTCTGATTTTTTACTGAGATTTTCATAATATATATATATATATATATATATATATATATATATATATTATAATTCTGATACATATCACTTGTAATGAATAACACATAATAAATAACTATGTATAGTAAAATGCCAGCTAGTGTATTTCCTATTCGGACTTTGGGAATCTGGGCCCCCTAAACCAAAAAAGTTGAGAACACATCATGGTGCTGAAAACACGGGTCTCAGACCTTGAGGGCCCCTAATGGCAGGGGATCCTGAGAACAAGTTGCACACTTGGAGATGTCTGGAGGTATTTTGCGATCCTCCTCAAAGATAGGGGAGGTGTCCACTTCTGTAGAGCATTTTTTAAGCACTGAAGAGATGCAATGGACCAGCCCATATCGTTAGTATCATAACTGAGTCTTTGTGAGCAATGTCTGTTTGCTCTGTGTTTACAGCCCATATGATGGCATTGGGATTTCCATTAACTGGGGATGCAGTTGTAGTACTGGTCGGACCAGGTACAATGTTTGTGACTTAAATATTTTATTTTTGGATTGAAATAGAGCCTGTAGGTGCAGCAGGGCTTTTCACAAAGTATGTGAAGATTGATCCTTCATCCTGATTTACTATCCTGATATGATCCTTTTGTTTTTATTGTTGTGCCATTGACTTACATTGAGCACCTAATTTTGTTTCATGGGAATCTACCACACGTTGTACTGAATGTCCACCTAGGCCAACTCATGCTGCCAGGACAAACAAGGCCATTGTTAGCTTCGTACACACCACAACCTGACCAGGTTCAGCTGTCCATAGCTGAGACTAAGGTGATGCTAGCAAAGGTTATTAACATACTCAGACAATTGAGGCAGTGCATAGTGCAACACCAAGGAGCTGAACTAGTAGGGAGTGCTCAAAGATTCACACAGACAACTTCCATTAATCCAAAAACTTTAAACGCTGTAACAGGACATCGCACACCTAAACAAAAAGAGTCACTGTTTTGGTTAGCTAGAAGCACTTATCAACTAGAAGCAATGTTTCCTCATTCGACTCCTCAGAACACACAATGGATACTTAATATGTGCCTTCCAGTGGAAATCGTACCAAATTAAAAAATGTCAGTCATGGGCAAGCATGTTTGCTACACTATATATGACTACACATGGCATATAGCTGATATCAAAAAACAGGAAGAGGGAGAGAGAAGCATTGATTCATTCAGCTTCCTGAGCAAGTACTTATATAATCAAAAAGAATGAATCACTTAGGTCGTTTTCCAGAGTCTCTTGGAAATTTTCTGATGAGGACCCTCAGCCACACTGTCACAGCAGCGGTATATCTTGGTTCTTTGCAGGGTTTTACAGGGGGTACAATAGGTACCTCCTCGACCACCAACCATAGACTGCAGAGGCAAGGGGGCCCTGCTAGGGCCCCCAAAGTCGCTTTCCGACAGCCTTTCCGTGTCGGAAACGCCGACACGGAAAGCCTGTGGGAAACTGACATTGTAATCCCGTAGGCGGAAACGCCGCCCATAGGGGATTACGGTGCGGTTCCGACCGGCAGGAAGACTCTGAGAGCCAGTCATAATCGAGTCGGAATGACCGAGCAGTTTACGTTCCGACCGCCGACATCGTAATCGGGCGGTCGGACCGCAAACCGACCGTGTCGATCAGAAAGCCTCCGACCGCGGTCAGAGAGCTTCTGACTAGCAGTCGGAGGCTTCCCGACTGACATCGTAATCGGCCCCTTAGTGTGTACAGTCCACTCCTCCTCCCACCCTGAGCCACCAGCCCCACCCGCCCTAACTCAGTCCGCAGTAATCAAAAATAAAACGATTATAACCTTGTTATTATCGTTTTATTTTTTCCCTTTTCACTGCTCTAAGAGTAGAGGGGCGATGCTCCTCCGCCTTAGCGGAGGAGCCGCAACTGCAATAGTCCCACCGGAGCGGCGGAGGAGACTAATGACTATGTACAAATAGAAACTCCGTGTGGGCACCTGAATGAGCCAGATTCCATTAATAAAGGTTTGATTCAGATTGAAGTTGATAATAAACGAATAATCTCAGTGATGTTTTAGAATCAATTGACTATGATATGACATAGGCAGAAGAAGATTGGCCCTGGCAAGTTATAATCAAAGCCCTTTTAGAGAGGATGATATAAAGAGTGTTTTCTCTTCATTTGTGCACCGAAGGCTTAAGGACCGCAAGGCCACAACATGGCGTTTCAATTAGCTCCAGTGCTGTACAAAAACCAGCAGGTTGGGATAAAAGTGGAACACACATGTAATTCATTCAAGAGATGAAGCACAGTTTAAAAAACAATATCCAGCAAAATCTCAAACGGATTATAAACAAATTACAATATCAGGGAATATGTGTCCCTTGCCCATCAACAATGAACATCCTATGAGTTGGTTCGCTCTTTTGGGCTAAAGATAGTGTCTTATGCTGATGTCACTCAGATTGTTGTATCTATCTCTAAAGACCTTCAGGCTACTGCAGATAATTTCAATCTCTGCATGAAGGCAGTAGCATCTTTGATGGCCAAGAACTACTTGAAGTTCAATGGAGAGAAGACAGAATTCTTTGGTTGCTGTACTGCGCTTTGGAACTGCAACTGGTGGCCGGGCATGTTAGGCTCACTGCCCTCGCAAGTACACACCGCTAAAAATCTAGGCGTCCTTCTGGACAGTGAGCTCTCGCTGGATTGTTAGGTCAATCGTACAGTCTCAAAGTGTTTGTGATTATTTAAAATGCTAAGGAAGATATTCCATTCATGGCTCTTCCAGCACGTAAACATGTTGCTCTTGCTTTGGTTTGTTTCCTCAAGGATAGACTACTGCAATGTGATTTATTATTTATTTGAAAAGTTTTATAAAGTGCGAACATGACCCTTGCGGTATCAGAGCGCTGTACACAGAGGCAGAAGCATGCATGAACTCAGAACAGTTGAGGTTAACATTGTAAAACAACAAGGAGTAAACAATCAAGATCAGGTACCGGGTAGAGGGCCCTGCTAGTTCAGTTTCTCATATAGTGCAATATATTTCCTGTAACATTCAGTAAAACAATCATAGAGTGGCTCGTCACAGCATAGTAGAGTAAATGACAAATCTGTAATCGGCTCAAGAAGTATTCTTCTATTATAGTTCCGGAAGGGCCCTAGAGTAAAATAACAGTTTACCATCCAATCAAAAATAAATATCGAAAGATATGTTGGGATAAATGTCAAATCTGTCAACAAGGGGACTAGAGGAGGAGTACAGAATGATGCAGTTAATGTCCACTCAGGAAAAGCCATTTGGCCTGTTTCTTGAAATAGGCAGTGGAAGGATTGGCTCTCATCTCCGTAGGAAGAGCGTTCCAGATTCTAGGCACAAGGCCGGAGAAAGCACGTTTGTACGTACTTTTCTTTTTGAATTTCGGAGGTTTCAAGAGTAGTGTGGACGTACTTCTTAAGTTCCGACCGGAGCTAGAAAGAACAAGCTTGTTCGCCAGATAGGCCGGAGTGTTGAAATGCAGAGCTTTATGCGTGAGGCAAGCTATTTTGAAACGGATCCTGGCTTCAATAGACAACCAGTTGAGCTGCAAAAGTTCAGGTGTGATGCCATCGTGTTTTTTGGAGCCTGTGATGAGCCTGGCCGATGCATTGAGCGTGGCTCTGAGAGGGGCCAAGCTCGCTTTAGGAAGCCCCGCAAGGGTCACCAGGCCATATTCAAGTCGTGATATCACCAGGGATTGTACTGCAGGCTGTAAGTCTTCTGGCGGAAGGAAAGGCTTGATTTTCTTAAGTGTGTTAAGATGAAAGTTGGCACCCCTAATAGTGGTACTGATGTGAGTTTGCATATTAAGGTATTTGCCCAAGGTAATGCCCAGTGATTTAGTGGAATCAACCACGTGAGGGGTGCAGTTAAGGGCTGTGAGTTGTTTTAGCCATTCGCGGGTCGGTGCAGAGTGGTTGTGTGGGGCAATCAGCAGGAATTCAGTTTTGAGGGTATTCAACAAAAGATGGTTCTGGGCTAACCATTGTTGAGTTTGCGAGAGAGCCTCATTTAAGGTTTTAATGTCCTCCAGAGAGGAGATCTTCAGGTACAGTTGCGTGTCGTCCGCGTACATGTGGTAATAAATGTGAGAATTGTTCAGAATGACAGTGAGAGGTTCCATATAAAGGTTGAAGAGCGTGGGCGAGAGTGCGGATCCTTGCGGAACTCCAATCCTGACTGGGGTACTGGATGCGAGGGACTGGTTGAGTTTAATCCTTTGAGTGCGGTTATGTAAGAAAGAGGCAAACCACTTTAGGACCGGCCCGAGAGACCCATCCTAAGTTGCAGAAGATTAATTAAGTTTTCATGTTTAATGGTATCGAATGCAGAAGACAGGTCCAGAAGGATCAGACGACAGGGGACATTTTGATCTAGGGATTTCAGGGCGACATCCACAATGTGAGTTAGAGCAGTTTCAGTGCTATGCCCTGCTCTGAAACCGGATTGATAAAGGTCAAGTAGTTGAAATTTCTCTATATGGTTGCAGAGATGCTTGTGGACGCATTTCTCGAGGAGTTTGGCTAGTGTCATGATGTTGGTGATCGGTCGGAAATTGTTAGGATCAGATAAATCCGAGTTGGGCTTCTTAGGGATGGGAGTTACTTGCCCAATTTTGAGACAATCATGGATGCTCCCCTGCAGGAGAGATTCATGAATGATCCTCGACCAAAGCGGTAGAATGGCAGAGTTGAGGGCTTTAAAAGATTTAGCCGGCAGAGGATCATTGAAGTGGTTGGCCGGTTTTAGAGTTGTCATAGCGTGTAGTAGTTCTGTGCAATCTGACAGGATAAAGGAATTCCAAGAGGCATAATTTTGGGGAGAACAACCCATAGGTAGGGAGAGTGCCGAGGGAACCCCGAGCTCACCTGATGATGTGGTGTAGATTAGAGGTGGCACCCTGGGAGTGTTAGGTTGCATCTCCTGTTCAATTTTCTTAGAGAAGTGCACTGTGAAGTCCTCCCCGCTAGGAAGCGGAGTCAAGGAAGCCAGGTTGGGGTTGGAAGTGTGGTTTGCTTGCTGTTTGATGATTTCAAATAGCATCTTGGGTCTATTTTTAGCACCGTCCAGCTGCTCCCTGAAATGGTCCGTTTTAGCATTGCGGATTTTTTTGTTGTAGGCGCTTTTCTTTTTCCTAAGCTGATAGAGGCTAGTAGTGGAAGGCTCATTTCTCCAGAGCCTCTCTGAAAGCTTAAGTTTACAGCGTTCGTCATTTAGGGTACCATTAAACCAAGGTTTGGATTGTTTGAGAGGGATCCTTTTAAGTTGTTTCGGCGCAATGGTGTCAAAGATATTAGCCACAGTGCTAATGTAGTGCTCAGAAAGATCATCAAGGTTGGTCATGTCAGGGGGAGGCTGAAGTCTATTCATAGTGATGGAAGTAAGATCATTAATGTTGATGTCTCTCATGTTGCGAGACAATTGTTTAATTTTAAGAGGTTGTCCTTTTCTGCGAGTGGTCTTTTCCAGTATGTGGAAGGCAATTTGATGATGATCCGACCAATCACAAGGTAGGATGTCATCCAGTTGGATGATATTGTCTCTAGCAATAATGAGGTCGAGGGTTGCGCCTTTGTTGTGGGTAGGTCCCTTACAAACCTGAGATAAGTTGAGATCCGAAAGGAAAGACTTAAAGGAGTTGACTAAAAGATCATTGGTGTCATTCCAATGGAGGTTGAAGTCTCCGAGGAAGATATGGTATAGTTGATCCGAACACGAGCTGATAACCTCCATGATTTGCTCTATGAAGAGCAAATTGTCACCCGGTGGATGGTAAATCCTGTGAAGCACACAGACAACCTTGCCCTTAATCCAAATTTCTGCTACTAGTAGTTCACAGGAAGATAGCAGAACATTCTGAGATTGTTTTATAGTTAAGCTGGAGCGATGAATGCAAGCAATGCCCCCCCCCCGATTTTCCCCAGACGATCACATCGTATAATGGCATAATCAGGCGGGACTAAGATGTCAAGAATAGGGGAGGAGACCTCGTTGAGCCAGGTTTCGGTGAGAATCAGTAAGTCCAAGTCTTGTGCTAAGATGAGTGCAGAGATGTCCGCAGCATGTACCTTGAGATCAATAAGTCAACTTTAGCAAAGCTACAACATGTGCAGAATGCTCTGGCACGGCTTACTTTGGGAATTCCTAAGCAGGGCCGGCTTTAGGGCTGTTGCCGCCCGGTGCACCAATTATTTTTGGCGCCCCCTGCCCCATGACCACCTCCTCAGATTACCTCACAACCACCGGGCAAAAGTGCCCCTCATCTCTCCATAGCCCCTCTCTCACATGCATTTCATTTGTTTTAATGCACTGTTAAAGGCTGGTTTTCCTAATAAAAAGGTATATTTAATCAAACAAATCATTTTCAGCAACATTAGGAATATATAATGAAAGACTGGGGGGGAAAACAGAACGTCCTAACCTATTTTATGCAGTTTGCATGCAACTCTTTAATTATAGTTCATAACAGTCACTGTTCTATTTTAGGGTTGTATTTTATGAACTGCGGTAATAAAAGGATCTCTGTGACAAAAGCAGTAATTCACTCAGCTATCCACATAAAATACAGATCTGTGATCAGCAAGGTACCTGTTCTTTGCAGCAGGCATATTAACCCTCTGTGCTAGTTTATGGCGAGTCAAAACCGGCACTAGACAAAACTCTGATCTTTCTCTTTAGCAGGAACATTAATCACAAGAGTTATCTTGACATTGTTCATATTGAGGGAAAACTGAACACACAAAGAACCCTGCTGCAGGTGTTTTTAAATCGTACGTTATTGCTAAACACAGCGCCTCTTCCCTGAGGTCAGCGCCCCCCTCCCCAGGTCAGCGCCCAGTGCAGCCACACCAGTTGCAATGCCCTAAAGCCGGCCCTGTTCCTAAGCAGCATTCTGTGTCGAGATGGCTCCGAGATTTGCACAGGCTTCCAGTTGAAAAACGTGTCTGGTTTAAAAACAATTGGATGGTACATAAAGTTCACTTTGCAGCCTGTCCAGCTGACATCAGAGCCATGTTCAAATGGTATGTGCCTCTGAGAAATCTCCGCTTGGCATATCACAATAGGGTAATGATTCCTAAAATTTGGAAGAAAAAAATGGGGAGGCAGAGCCTTCTCAGTTGCAGCGGCAAGACTCTGGAACACTCTTCCCCTCTATCTTACATCCCTGAATATGTAGCTCCCTTTTAGGAAAGGTTTAAAAACGTGGCTGTTTATCTTATAATTAGGCACAGTATTTTCGGTATACTAACAGTTCACGCCGTGGCTCTTGCTATACTACAGCGCCTAGGCGCCCTTGGGCCTTTGTGCCCTTTATAAATTCTGGTCATTCATTCATTGTGGTCATTCATTCATCCACATGTACCCAATCTTGAAGCCAGCTAAGTCTTGGACAATAGTTTTGGGTTATCCAAATTTAAATTTACATTGTAAAACATATGCAGAACAAAATGCACATAGCACTGGATTAATGGCACAATTAACATGTAAGAAAATACAAAACCACTTTCGACATAGTTGTAAGAAATTGGGTTATTTGTTGTGACGGGTGTCAGTCCTTCACAAGTAATAGGTGCACAATTGTCTTATTACTGGGAGCCACGTCCTCCATTTTAGCAGTCTAAGGCCTACTTGAGGAGGTGGTGTGCACTAGTAATTCCAATTCACTGACATTCAACAACACTTAGTAAATTATTGTCCAGCCAGTGCTTTAAAAAAAAAAAATATATATTTTTTTTTATTACACACACACTACTATATAATATGCATTAATCTACAAATATATACATTCAGGTAGATGGAAGTATCTTTGGAGATACCCTCATCACATTTCACCCCTCGTGGGTCCTGAACCCCATGGTCACAATACTCCCCACAAATATCACATGCAACAACACAATATTAAGGGGCTCATTTTAAATGAAGTGGACCTACTGGCTTTGTTAAGGGGTCATCACATCAAAAGCAACAGCCATCGGTTATACTTTGACAGTGTGACACATTATAAGGGGTGTCAATATACATAAGACTGGCTTTGTCAGGATGTCACCACATTCCTAGAATCAACCATATGTCATGTTTGAACCTCATGCAATCAATGAAAACAGTACTACCAGTATTCAATACAACGGTAAATGTTCATTGTTCAACAATCAGGTTATCAATAAAGCATTTCAATTTAAAACCACATACTTGTCTGAGTCTTTCTTTACTTGTTACAGGCCACATAATATAGCCATAAGACCCACCACAAGGAGTTTCTGCACTACAGAGACCAAGAGCAAAAGCTACAGCTTCACTTCCCGGAGTGCTTGAAACCAGTATTAACCTTGCCTGAGGTCACCGATTCACTGCCTTCTGAGACTTAAAGCAAATTTATAAACATTTCTGAGAGGCTGCTGCACCTCCTATACAGTTACCCAGGGGACCATAACAAAATGTTGGTGGTGTCCCTGCCCATTTTGCGGAATCCAAGTTTAAAAAAGTATGTAAATAATCACATGCGGTGCATTGTGAGCACTTATCGGCCTATGTTTATGAATAAGAAATGAGTGGGAAATGGTGGCATTGAGCCACACTCTTTTTTTGCAGTAGAGGTGCCTCAGTCTCAACCGATACAGCCACATGCCATGTTACACTCAATGGGTGTTGCGTGGGGAGCTCCAAGGCCCAGCAGCCCCCGCTGGTTCTCCACATGTGCACATCTCCTGTGCACCGCATGGGAGCCAGCATCTTTTGCGGTCCCCGGGGCCAAAAGTTGTCTCAGAGAGGGGCTCCACAAATGCTCCTCTCCCCAAATACTAAAATAAATAAAGTTGTGCTGACCCAATGTCCCTGGCCGACCCTGGGGAGTTTTTTTAAAATAGCAATGGAGCGCCATGCGCTTGTTTTGCTTGCTTCTTCTTTTAAGATGGGCAAATCTTTACAAAGGTAGACCTCTTGCCCTTTTGGGCTACTTTCCTTCATCCTGGGCTCATTTTGCTCCTGGTGGCCAGGCCTAACCACCAGAGGCATTTTTCATCAGGACTCCTAGCCTCTAAATGGGCTTGTTTTGTTAGTAGCTGGGTTTTCTAGGTCCCTGCACCAGCTTTCTCTGTGTCTGAGCAGAACACCCTCCTTCCCGCACTACCCAGGCCTCAGAGACTACTAGTTATCTTGCAGAGCGCCTGTTGGTGGGGGGAGAGAAGTCACAGCCTTTCCCCCATCTTCACAAAGGGACCAGCGCCACTGACCCTGGAGAGACCCATCCTAGTCCTGGGGGTCAGCTAGAGTCACAGTCCTCAGTCCATATTTGCAGGGCATCAGGTGGCTATTCTTTCCTCTTTCCAGGGCATCCTTTCTGCTGTCATACCTCCCATGTTCAGTGCCTTCTCAACTGTTTCTCCCTTGTGTAGGGATTTTTCAGTGGAGGGTAGAAAGTTCTAGGGGCCAGACAATCTTTGTCAATCCTGTGATGCCGCATCATCCCTGCATCCTTGCTCCAACTCTCCTGCACAGCATTCTGGGGCAATACACATGGTGACTTCAAGTTTTCTCTGGAAAGAGGTCCTCTGCTCCACCCCAGCTGACATCACTGCCTGATCCCTTCTCACCTAAACTTCAAAGGCAAGCTCCCCCTGTGTTGGCTCCAGATGTCTGGCCCACCTTCTTTGCGTTTGTGGGACTGGGCTGTCCCAGCTCAGGTGCAGTATGACAAGCTAATAATTGGATGCAAATTTCCCCTACATCCCTTCCTTTCCCAGAATGAGTAAATCGCTGATAATGGCTCTTTTTGTGTGAGCAGACTTTTGTTCCATCTGCCCAGGAGCAGAGCAATTATCTTGGCCCAGTAGGGGGGACAAAAGCCTGGAATCTAATCATGGGCTGAGCCAGAGAAATATCCAAACTTTGCATTATTGTCTGACCTCAGTTTGGTGCCTTGCTGGAACCTGTAAGCCTAAATGGAGTGAAATTGCACTTTAGGGCAGATTTTGCCTATGTGTCTTACATAGTGAAAGCACTACAGCATTTCCAATAAGCCCTACAGACCTACATTACGATAGCCCACTCGTATTATAAGGCCTACGCAGTGTCAGTATCAATCCTACCAATACTGGTTTGCGCACAACAGTAGTCTCACACTCATAGCCCCAACATGTGAGCATACGTATGTGCGCGTCTTATACTAGCTGCATAGATGTGGCCTTATCTTAAAAGGCAGACACTGGCAAGAAACACGCTGAATCCAATTACCATGGATTTATCATGAGTGAGACTCAGGTAGTGAGACTCATTCACAGTAAAAAGTTAAAAAAAGGCTAGTCAAAAGCAACAAATACTGATGGGCTAAATGGGTCGAATCCATTTCCTATATATAGCATTTTTTTTTTATAACACAGTGTATAGCAACTGAATCATTTTTTTTTACATATTAAGAGAAATGCAATTTGGCATTACAAGATTAAGGGCCTGATTTAGATCTCGGCGGATGGGTTACTCCTTCACAAGGGTGACAGATATCCCGTCCTCCGAAATATAAATCCCATAGGATATAATGGGATTTATAGTTTGGCGGACAGGATATCTGGCACCATTGTGACGGAGTAACCCTTCCGCCGAGATCTAAATCAGGCCCTAAGACATGGCATCCATTCACTGTTATTTCTCTCCATAGTATTCCCTTCCTCTCTTCCTTCAGTCACACACATACTGCAAAACATTCAGTTGATACAAAGAAACACAGACTCATTTACAGAAAGCCAAGGAAAATCATAAAAAAAGTTTACTGACAGGCATAGAAGACAGGCTCCACTTTACAACAGAGTGACAGTGTTTGGCTGTCTACTAAGTATCTATTCCCAGTTCCCACCCAAAGTTCACTTCTCATTTTGTGGGTGCTTTCAAGGTGGCACAAATGGTGGAAAGGCTGATTTATGTTTAATCTTGCATAAACATTGGCATACCCACCCTGTATTTCACTTCTCTCATGTTAAGAATGAAGAAGCAGTTGAGGTAACATCTCCACTCTACCTGTTGTAAATGATGATTCTTCTGAGTATGAGGTGCAGGATATAATTGATTCCTGAATACAGAAAGGGTGCAATAACAGTATCTAAATAGTTGGAAAGGATACAAAGTGGGGAAGAGAGTTCTCGGGAGCCAACATCTTTGTCCATGCTCCATAGTTCGTTGTCCAAATTCACAATAATCCATAACAAACCCTGGTGGGGGGGGATTATTCTGGTTAGGGGGTACTGTCAGCAATAATTAAAATAGTGTAACTATTTGACGTGAATACAGTCCACTAAGTAGAAGCAAGATTGTGAGGATGCAGCATTGTATTTCAAATGGTAAAGAATGGAGAAATGGTAAAGACTGGAGGCTTTGGAGGACAGCGAGATGGAAGGGTTCCCAGACATGCAAAGACTAGTCTCTTAACACACTACTGCACATCACGCTTCCAGGGTTGGAACAACACTTCCACGACAATAGTGGCAATCTATATAAAAGGGTGATTTCAACATGCAGTCTGTGCTTGACAGCACTTTGTGTAGCTTCCTGGGTATTCCAGGGCTATCTCAGTAGGCACCTGACCCTCACAGCTCCACATTTGTTTTGTTTTCCCTGTATCGGTTCCCTTCCACCTTAGCTATGACGGACCTTGTTTTTGTGTTGCTTGTTGGAAGTGTTCCGCTGCACCTCTGCTTGTTACCATGTATTATAGAGCTGCCGGTCTCCCATATTTCTGCGGACACTGGAAAGGCCATTGGTATGTTTGCCATTTGTCAGCAGCCTGTCCCTTGTCAGATACGGGTGAGCAATATTTCAGGGGTTTGCTTTATGACTGTAAGGAGCACTAGAAACTTCATAGATTCAATTCTCTTGTGCTGTAGTGTGAATATCAAACACCAAAAAGGTGATGTAAGGAATGCTTGTAATAAGTCTAACCACCAGCAATTACTTGGGGTTGCATTCCGACCCATCGTCCTTTTGCCCATCATACTACCTCAAATTAGACCCAGCCATGTGCAAATCAGTCTTGGTCCTGCTCCAGTAGGAACAGTCCTGTCTGAACTGCCAAGCGAGGTCCTCTCTGAACTGAAACATAAGCAACCCAAGACAGGTTTCTGCCTGATTTGGCCTGTTTAGACGCCTGTAGCTTGGTTCCAGTGATAATGTCAGCACAGTAGCGATATTCCCTAGTGGGAAGGGGGTGCGTCCTTCCTTCATGGGTGGTTGGCCACTAAATACATAAAACTGTTACTATTGAAGAAGGAATAAGGCTGATTTGCATATGGCATATGGATATTCGGAAGCCTGACAATCGCCAAGCCAAGGCTCATGCAGTCCCAAAAGACTTGTAAAGCTTAGTAGCGATGAATAGAGTTCACACATCATCTGCTCAGGGGCCAGCTTTTACCTCTATGGTATTGGCAGAGGCACTTGCTAAGGTGGGAGTTATTCTCCAATTTTAACATCCCTTTAGGGCTGGTTCAAACAGGGTAGCTGAGTGAGCAAACAGTACACTAAAACGCCTTGAGGGCGAGGGTTCTAGCTAATGGTGCATCGTGGTTCCACAACCAACATAGTGCACAAAGAGCCTTACATAATGTTCTAAGACAAGTTTTGTTGAAACTGTACTCCTTTATAAAATGTTCTTTGGTGTAAAAATGCATATACTGGACCTTCCAGGCAACCAGGATCCACAGGATCAGTCACAACTTGATCTGTTACAAAATTTGCAGCTAACCCAGGAGAGTCTAAGTCAGACTGCTAAGTCAGACTGCTAATCCAGTGTGTGTTTTGTGACTGACTGGATAAAGGAGGTCAATGAACTTGTGGTAAAATGATTGGGATTGAAGGAAGAGTTTAGCCCCATCCATTGAAGCCATGTGCTGGTGACAAAAATATCAAGAGTGGTGATCTTACCCCTGTTATCCAAGAGAAAAAAACCACAATTGGTGTCCGTTGATACAATAAAGCTGTGTCATGTGGCCCATCCTGTTGTAGCAGAATGTATCCCAGTTGCGAACACCAATCTAAAGAGTAACCAGTTATACAAGCTGTACGCACTGAAATGCCTGATAATTAAATAACTTTACCAACAGCAACTTCCTTAGAATCATAAAATGAACTTGATGACAACATGTTATCTTCCAGCATTTGTGCAGCACAGAGTTATCAGAATGTGAGACTATTGATTGACAAGTTAAATAATGAATTAGAAATTATAACAGAATCATCTTCGCAAAGTAAAGGGGCAGAATTTAAATGACATAGAGAAGATATGTAAAGCCACTTTGGACTTACAAAAAGTCACTAGGAGCGCGTTTTGCTGAACTTTAGCAGCCACTCTGCAGCAAGATTAAGTCTAATGGAAGACCTTAAAATTTCAAAATCTAGGGCCAGCAGACACTGTTCAAGTTCCACAACCCTTTCGTGTGGACTTAGATTATATCATGCCTCCAGGTCCCTTGAGAAATGATTGGGATAGAAATGCAATGAAGGATTTACTTGCAGATCTACAGTCATGTGCTTCTATGTAAGGTGCAGATCCTCATCTCACAGTGGATTATTACAAACAAGTCTAATATTACAACAGATATGCAGATTGGGTTTGCAGATATACAGATATGAATATTGAGTATATTGACAGCAACAAACACATTATTTTGATATCAAGAATGGGAACACTATCCAGTTCTGGTGTGAGGGAATGAGCCTGAATTAGTTGTAAAATTCACTTATTTCAAGACTGAGGGGCACATTACGATGGTGGTCGGATCGCCGCAGGCAGGGGACCACCCGACAAGATGTCAACGGTCCCACCGCCCAATTGCAATGTGCCCCCTGGGCTGTCATGCGGAAAAGTGCTCAATAACACTTGTGCGGCTGCCCTGGAAATGGGCCGCAGCACAAGCAGCAGTGTTATTGAGCACTTTGTGCACATTCATGCACCGTGTGCCAGGCATCACGTGGTGCCTGGCACACGGTGCATGAATATTCGTGGCCACATTACAAAGGCCCACGGAATGGGGGCCCAACTTGAGGCCCCCAAAGTCCTTTTCTGGCTACCTTTCATGCTGGTGGAACCGCCATGAACAGGCAGTCAGAAAGCTACAGTGTGATCCTGGAGGCAGTGCCTGAGCAGGCACCGCCTACATTTAGGATCTCGATTCCGACAGCCACTCCGTAGGGATCAGATCATGTCGGAGGCAGCAGTCTGTCCCCCGCCAGTCAAGAGTCCGACCGCCTGCTCTGTAATGCGGCGGTCGGCCCGAAGGGCTGTCTGTCGGTGGGACCATCACAGACGGGCTGTCGGTGGCGGTCTTAACGGCATCATATTGATCCCCTTAGTTGAAAAGTCAAAATAACCTTGAAACCTTTTTTTATAATCACACTGCAGCAAACCTCACTTGTATATATTTTCTAGACACACATTGATTTACTTATTTATTTTTAGATGAGTAAACTGAACATGGTTTATGGTTTTGAATAAAACAATGTTGATAAAATCTGTATGGGTATTGAGATTTGGCAAATTTGAGGACCAGATACATTATGTCCTGCGTGTTATTTTCCAAACGTATTTTTTTATTTTGAAATGATATAATCCAATAGTCAATGTGTTCTAGTTTTGTCAGTATTGAAAAATTGTTAATTTAATCAATACCACAGGTAAAGTGTTCTAATGTTCCAAAATAGGAATGGGAAACATTAAGG
Organism: Calotriton arnoldi; assembly: GCA_963921515.1. Classification (NCBI taxonomy): domain Eukaryota; kingdom Metazoa; phylum Chordata; class Amphibia; order Caudata; family Salamandridae; genus Calotriton; species Calotriton arnoldi. The sequence continues at coordinate 1,036,790 of CAWUFW010000811.1, forward strand.
GGCCGATTACGATGGCAGTCGGTGTTAGTACCGCGGTGCCGGCGGTGCGGAAAAATGCCTTTTACCGCCCGCCAGCAGCGGTCCTCACGGCCGCCATATTATGAAGGGCAAATATGCCCCATTTCCCGACCTCCGCGGTGCAACGCCGACCGCCATGAAATTGCGCCCGCCACCGCGCCGGTGGGAGCCAATGGAGACTCACCGCCGTGCGGAATGACGTCCCGTCCGCTCAACAAATTACGATGCGCCAAACAACCCGTCGAACCGCAGGGGAGAAACCGCCCTTCCAGACACGGCGGAATCTCGACAGCGGAGCGTGAAACGAGACTTCCGGAGCCCTCCACCCGGAGCCGAACGCCATGGATCCAGCACTACACGTCCTCCCGGTGCTGTACGTGATACATCACCAGGCCAACATTGCCCGCCGCGGACGCCGCCGCAGGTACGTAAACAAAACACAATACAACACAAAACAGAACACAAATTCCACGGGCTGAAACAGGGCACCTGGCCACACCAGACACACTGGTGTGGACAGGAACACATCCATCAGTGTACCCACACATGTCTCAGCTGGCACCAATTCACACCCTGCATCAAGCCCACCAAAGTACCGCGAACATAATGTAATGTGTTGCTGACGACACCGCAGCGGTGAGCATGCGGGAAATCCATCGCACAAAGCAGAATGCATGTACAGCAACGGACAGGCCAGAAAGACCACAGGCCACCACCACCACCCACCACCCACAGCTCCGCCGCACACAGCAAGAAACATGCCAATCCCCCCCTGTGCACCCCCATGTCCAACACCAAGCGAGCTAAATCCACACCCAGCAGCACACAACTAACACCTAGGGAGACAGACACAGCAGCATTTGGTGTAGATCAACACACAGCACAGAGGCACAGGCCCAGGGCAACACACACACACACCACACCACCACATACATGGCAAGAAAGCAGAATACAACCACAAAATGAACATACACACAAGGAACATACAGACTACTGGACACACACCCTGCCAACTCACACAGACATACCCCACACCGACACACAGCCACATACACAGACTACATGCCACCAGCAATGGAGCACAACATAGAGGAAAGCAAAAATGATGTGCACACAAATGGGAGGGCAAGGAGACAACCAACAACCAGGTGAACAGACACATGCAGGACAAGGAACCCAGAACAACATCCACACCCCATCCAAGCACATGGCTGGCACAGTGAGTGAAGTCAAACAACAGTCACCTCAGTGCAACAACTCAGGGAGACAGCAAGGTAACCCATGTATAGGGACAGGGATGAAAGGAAGGACCTCAAGTCAAACAGTGAACAGCAAGTACACATGAGTATCACACAGGGCACATTGGCACACTCAATGACTGCCAAACACAAGTAGGAGTCCCCAAACATACCCCCTCATATCTGCAGCACACAATCCCAATGCCAGACACACAGAAGGGCCTACATAATGTCCAGACAAGATACAGACAAACAATCAAACCCCCTGGGGGCATCCACAAACATCACACACACACAGGGATTTCAGTACCAACGTCTGCACCAAAACAAAATGGCAAACACAATTCAAAACAGAAACACATACAGAACCAAAAAAATAACACACAGCTCCTGTGCAGCCAAACTAGGGGAAGGCAATGGGAGCACACACACAACAGGAGTGCACCACCTCATCAGTCAGGAAAAATGCATGGGCTACATACCACAACACAGACAAGAAGTGCACCATCACAGAACAACACAGACACATCAAACACACAACAGATGCACAACACCACAAAACACATAGCAAACACAGCAGTACATCAGGGGATGTACACTAGGACAGCACAAGGCAACATACACCCACAGCACTGAATGCACAACAAGCAGTGTGTGCACACAAACACACAACAGTCCCACACAGCCATGAGTCACACGCCAGTAACACACACATCAACACACACGACAAAGCCACAACCAACACACCGTACAACCCTTGACCACCCAAATGCACACCATGTAAGTAACCGTTGTGACTAGGATGACTGCCCATCACAACATGACTACACATCTACACTGCTAGGCATACATGAAAGCAAGAAAGCACATACATGTTGAGCCTGGTCAGCCTGCATGCAATCCCGTGTATATGACCCCTCTATGTGTTTGCAGTGCCCACATACCAGGATGCAGTAAAACATAGCCAACAGCAACAAGGAAGGAACATGAGTCTGGTATGTCACAGAAAACAACATCAATGAGCCCACAAGTATCCGAGTCATGAAGAACTGAAGTCCCCGTCACCCCTGTAAAATAAATGATAAGTCAAACAAGCCAGTGGCACAGTTGAAGTGGCACACAGAGCATGTGGCACAGTAAATGTGAGACATACAGGAAAAGCCTTATTCAGTAAGGACAATGACACAACTGACAACATGAGCAACTGTTTTTATTCACAAATAGCACTGATAGGAAACAATATCAGACAGGACCAAGGCACAAGATGCAGAGCCTGAACATGAGAAGCTGCACAGGCAGGGGGCAAACTGCAAGGCCAGTGGCCAGTCCAAGGTGCAGACAGAGACAATGAGAAGCTGCACAGGCAGGGGGCAAACTGCAAGGCCAGTGGCCAGTCCAAGGTGCTGACAGAGTCAATGAGAAGCTGCACAGGCAGGGGGCAAACTGCAAGGCCAGTGGCCAGTCCAAGGTGCAGACAGAGACAATGAGAAGCTGCACAGGCAGGGGGCAAACTGCAAGGCCAGTGGCCAGTCCAAGGTGCTGACAGAGACAATGAGAAGCTGCACAGGCAGGGTGCAAACTGCAAGGCCAGTGTCCAGTCCAAGGTGCTGACAGAGACAATGAGAAGCTGCACAGGGAATGTGTGTCACCAAACTCCGCCATGGTCAGCAACACAGTCTGGTGTGACACGATGGGCAGCACAGGTACCGGTGTGGGAGAGACAGGTCTGTGACATTGATCAACATTCAGAGCTGGCTGTCAGTCTGACTGGGAGCTGACTGTGTGTCGGGCACAGTTGGACCACTTGACTGGGGAGTGAGACGCCCAGCTGAGGAAGAGCTATCAGTGGCCTTGGACGCTGGAGGGCTGCTTGGACCAGGTGGTGTAGTGGCACGTGGAGGTGGACTCAGGCCGACGTGGGACACAGTGTGGGAGGGAGACAGTGGAGGGGTGCCTTTCCACTTCTTGGGGATTCTAAATGGCTTGCCTGTCTTCGTATCAATGGGAAGTGGTGTGGACACAAACGGCACACTCAGCACCAAGGCTGCCGCAGGTGCACACGCTGGACCTCCCTTTGGGGATGTGCTGGATCCAGAAGGACGCTTAGCCTGGCATTGCCTCTGCCCCTCCTTCCCCTCTTTACCCTGTGTGCCCCCTACAGTGCCCTCCTGTCCCTGCTTCACTGGACTTGGAATGGGAGTAGAGGTAGTTGGTGAAACAGCCTTGGATACCTTACTATGTGTAGCCTTGCCAGGCCCCACCTTCACAGTGGGCATGGAGAGTGTCTGCATGCCTTTGCGAGACGAATTTGGGACCACAGAGTCTGTGGCCGGGGATTGCTCTGAGGCTTGTGACCCTGAGTACTTCCTCCTTGAATCATGTGCCTTTGCAACGCCTGACGGGCTCTTCCCTTTGCGCTCTGGGGTTGTTTTTCTCTTTGTAGGGGAAGGTGTCTGTGACCTTGACCGCTTGGGCTGCTGCTGCTGTGTGCTACGTGTGCAGTATCGTGAGGTTGAGGTGTGTGAAGCGTGGTCACCGTCGTCAGACGTCGCCACTGGCATGGGGGTGGACAAAGGGACTGGAATTGGACTACGAGATTGAGCCAGTTGAAGAGCAGCCGCCATTGTGGAGGACATTGTCTGGACAGTGCGGTGCAGCCCACCCACGTCTGAATGGATGCCCTCCATGAAAGCTAACACCTGTGCCAATTTGCGGTCGTGGTCTGACAATGCATTGAGGAGCCCTGTCTGCCCCACACACAGCTGGCGCATAAGGTCCACACACTCTGCACTGATGGCAGCAGGGGCACAGGGGCAGGGGCAGCGGTGCCTGGAATGAAGGACACCCTTCCCCTCTTTGTGGTGCGAACACGGGCAGCAACAGAGGAAGTGGCTGGGAGGGTGGGCACTGCACGCTGTGTGCTGGAAGATGTAGCAGACTCTCCGTTCCCTGTGTCCTCCAAGATGTCTGCACCACCGCCGTCATCAGATGATGTTGAACTTTGCGTCTCGGGCTGTGATTCCTCCAGCATACTCCTATCCCCCTCCGAGGCGCTGGTCACATCTGTGTCACTGGGATCCTGTGCAGCTGTTGTGCTTGTTTCACCACCACTGGTGTCCGTCCCCTGTCCCTCCGTGCCCACGGGAGATGCTGCATAACAGAGAGACATGTAGGGTCAGCAAAGTGACAGCAACAGGACAAACATATTCAAGCAAAGCAACACTGAGGATGACAAAGTCTACATGTTGCAGGCCACCCCGTGCAATCTCACCATGCAGACACACATCACTACCTCAAACAGTGCGTACAAACATCTAAACACGGCACAGCTGAGCCATGTGATGGGCAGACAGCACAACATCATGCATGTTGGGGCGTACAAACACTAACACCAATGGACCAGGCCTGCAGCACACCACCCACAATGCCATTGAAATTCCGAGGATTGGAAAAACATCAGTAAGTGCATGTATGTAATATCCGTGACTGCCACACCCAGCACAGGGGCCACTTACAACCCACTGCATCACAGTAACCACATCACGTACACCAGCGCAGGTACAGGCATGGTACACATGCAGCCACTCACAGACAAAATCAACCTTCACAGAATACTCACCCCTAGCTTGCTGTTGATGCTCCTTCAAACGTGTGTCCAGCTCAGGCTGTGTCACAGCCAAGATGCGGCACATCAGTGGTGTCAAGCTGCGTCGTGACAACCTGCCACTGCGAGGAGTATCCCCAGTGTCATCTCGGCAACGTTCTTTGCCAGTCGTGATATGTCGTCCCACCTCTTGTGGCAGTGGGTGCGCCGGCGGTTCGACACTCCCAGAGCCCGCACCTTGCTTGCAATGGACCTCCACACGGCCTTACGCTGGTGTACCTTGAGCTGCAGGTGTGGGAGACAAGAGGGGGAAAACATCAGTGACACACTCTCATGGTAAAACCTCTCTCTCTGAACAGTGGCATGACACGGACTCATCTCCACACGGCAGATATGGGTCATTGATGTACACTCATGCGAACCACACACGTATCACACTCTGTACAGTCAGTGATGTGTCCTTGTCACATTGGGCGTGGACAGTCCATGCCAGGTAGAATCACACAGAGATGGACAACGAGGACCCACACAAACAGTCACATGAACAATAACTGTCCAGAAACATGCATCACCAGATAGCTGTCACACCATATGGATGTGTACACAACACATGTCCATCCACCCTTCATGTCCATGCATTGAATGTGTGGGTTGCATACACCCCCTTAACAACTAGGAAACAGCATGTCAGCCAGTGCATTACACAACCCCACACTCTCAGGCACATACACCATCTGATCGACTACATGTGTGCCCCCCTTGCACTCACACCCCCACTGTTGGAGACTTACCACAACATTTGGGCCACCATATAGCCGTGGGTACTGTGTCAGCACCTCGTCCACCAGGACATCCAGCTCCTCGCTTGTAAATGGACTGGCACGGATCTTCTCCGTCCTAGCCATCACTGTGAACATGAGACGTCAGCGGCGGCAGTGGGCGGTGAGGGGTCCCAGGCAGCAGTCCCTGGAGGCAGCAGCAGGTGAGGGGTCTCAGGCAGCAGTCCCTGGAGGCAGCAGCAGGTGAGGGGTCTCAGGCAGCAGTCCTTGGAGGCAGCAGCAGGTGAGGGGTCTCAGGCAGCAGTCCCTGGAGGCAGCAGCAGGTGAGGGGTCTCAGGCAGCAGTCCCTGGAGGCAGCAGCAGGTGAGGGGTCTCAGGCAGCAGTCCCTGGAGGCAGCAGCAGGTGAGGGGTCCCAGGCAGCAGGCTCTGTGAGCAGTGGAAATGTGGTGCTCCCTTCCACACATATATAGGGCCCTGGACTCGTTTCAGTGGTCATAGTCTTCTGCCATTGGTGTTCCAGGTCAGCCTTCTTCAAAAGCATCCAATGACCGCCTCCGCGGGCGGAGCACGCCTACCGCGATTTTTGAATCTGCATCATGCCACCGCGATAGCGGTCCCCATTGGCTGCAAGGGCATGGTTCATGGCGGTGACACACCGCGGGGTCCTGGCCGGCGCTACCGCGGTGGTGCATCTTACAAATGCATCCTATCTCCGCATCCGCTGGGGGCGGAGCACGCCTACCACGATTTTTGAATCTGCATCATGCCACCGCGATAGCGGTCCCCATTGGCTGCAAGGGCATGGTTCATGGCGGTGACACACCGCGGGGTCCTGGCCGGCACTACCGCTGTTTGATTGCCATAGAGTGACATGGGTGACCGGGATGTGGCTGGTGGAGCATGACAAACGCCATCTGCAGCTATGTGGAGGGCCATCACTAACACCAATGTGTCATGTGCAGCACATGACACACTTGCGTCAGTGGTGGGCATCGACACAGGTACAAATGGTGGTTGGCATGCTCCGCCACCCAATTCACGGACAGTATGTGCGTCCGCTATGGGGAATATGCAGCACCACATCGTACACTCTGTGCGTCATTGTGTTTATGGGGCACGTTTAAGGCACCTACGGACAGTTCTTGTTGTGTGTGGATCAATGGTCATTACTGTGCTACACACAGTGGATACTTACAGTGGCACATGGCACTGGATAACATTGATATGGTCTCCTGTCACAAATGTCAGCCACTGTGTAACGTCTCACACCAAATGGAACACTGTACTCCATTATGTCGATCAATATTTACACACAATGTCGTATCTGCCACCCATGCTGACCACTATCTCACACCTGAGCCCATGTGTTACACTGAAAACCCAGATGAACTCATTCATTCAGCATGACTGTCATCATTGGAAACAGATGTCACCCTGTTGTGTTATTGCTAAGACCAATTACATGCCGCATGTTATGTCTTTGTACACACTGGCAACTCCTGCAGTGTATGTCCACATGTACAGGGGGGCTCGACCTGCTAAAGGATGACGAGTACTTCAGCACCACACCTGGCATCCGTTGCATTATTATTGTTTGTCACTTGGGTAGATGGCCAGAGCAGATGTCTTTGCTACATGTCTGCCACCTGTAACCACAGGGACCTATGTGGTAGTGTCAGGTCTGTGCTCATGTTGTTTGGACTGTTGTATGTGAATCAGTGACATGTACATTTCAACAATGGTGCTTAGCTACACTATGGTTTTGAGTGTTGTGCTGTGTTCCGGTGCTACTCACCTGCCACCAGTGCATGTCCATTGTTCACATCAGGAATGTTGCGTTGGCAGATGGACTGCATGCACGGTTGTGGATTGTGCTAACTGTATGGAATATAGTATGCGACATTTGTCCACAGGCTATGGGTGTCCAGTTTTGCCCGTGCAATGTGTGTGCACTGATTAGCGGGAATTGTCTGCAATGTTGGATGGTCAGCACAAGTGGCACACGTGTGCAGTGTGTTGCCACCAACACTAGTGTATGTGCATGCTTTGGGGTGCTAGCCATCCTTGCTCACCATCTATTCCAGCACTGTGTGGGTGGATCACATCTGCTGGTGTATCAGGATGGTGTGGGCACCCAAGACAGGTGAGATGTACCTTGACTGTTGTGCCTGTGACACTCATCCAACTCCGACATTTGGTCAATGTGAGGTACCAGTGTCCCACTACTCATGCACAGCCAGCATGTTTGTTAGATGTGTGATATTGATTGTATGCTGTGTTGGGCCTGACAGCCTGTGTGGAATGAGGGTCAGGATGCATGTCCCTTGGGACATGTGGTGTAAAGTTACATCCACTGTTGTCAGGTGTCTGAGCCAGTTGTCCATATGTAATGCATACAGTCTGTTCATGCGTAGACTTGTTGGCATACTGGCTTGGCATTGTCCATGTAGTGTTGTATGTTTGTGTTGTGGCACTGTTGTGTCTTGAAACAGCTGGATGTGTATCACCATGGTATGTGTTGTGGTGCACATGTGTCCTTGGGCAGTCCCTCCTTGATGCTGCATGTAAATGTCCAAAATGGGGGAAGATTAAGGGTGCACAGGCCCTGCTGATCACGTCCCTCATCTATTGTTAATGTGTGCCACATTGGCTATCTGTGTGCTTGTAGAGAGTATTGGGCAGTGGGGTAATGGTGGCCTGTTACAGTGGTACACATACTCTGCACAGGCGTGACATCATCTGTCACTGTCCGACTTTGTATTCAAGTCAGCAGCAGATATGGCCTGTGTACTGATGACATTGGCACATGTATGGGTTTGGGATGTGAATGTCATTGAATTTGAGTGTGTTCGAAGTGGCACTGAGTACAAAGACAATCCCAATGATCTATCCACATTGTGTTGTTGATGTGTCCCCTGCAATTATTGGCCAAGGAGGTGTGGCAGGTACAGCAGCAACGTGGAAGCCAGCATTGTCTCTGCTTCACACATGTCCTGTGTCATGTACACCCAAGGCTGAGTCCACCTCAGCTCGATATGTGACTCTTGGCATTCACATAGACAGTGTTCGTATTGTGTCTACTGACTGTGCACATCCATGACAGTTGTACAATTAATCTGTCTCATGTTGGGACAACACTGAATTGCACTGTGTGCTTTCAGGGATGACAGTCAATGTTAGCGCCGTGACAGGACAGACTTTATGAATTTGTGCACATCCTAATTTATGTTGCTATGACGTGTCCCCTTTCATCTCACCTAGGAGGCGACCTAATGTGTTTCGTACCTTCACCCTGCTGGCTAACATGGAGGATACCGACATCATAAGGCGATTCCGTCTGGATAGGACAAACCTCCTGGAACTTTGTGCACTATTGGAGCCACACCTGCTTCCACGCAGGACATACCCAACAGCACTCACGCCAACGGCAAAGGTGATGGCATTCCTACATTTCGTGGCTACGGGATCCTTCCAGCAAACTGTGGGCATTGCAGGGGGATGTCCCAACCAACATTCAGCATGGTGCTACGTGATGTCCTGTTGGCTATGATGCAACACAGGGACCAATTCATACATTTCCCCAGGCGGCATGAGTTGGCGGATGTGAAGGGCGATTTTTATGCACTTGGACACGTTCCTAATGTAGTTGGTGCAATAGATGGCACACATGTTTCCCTGATTCCACCCCAAGCACGGGAGCATATTTACCGAAATAGGAAACATTATCATTCCATCAATGTGCAGGTGGTGTGCCAGGCAGATATGGTCATCTCACACGTCTGTGCAAAGTTTCCAGGTTCAGCCCACGATTCACACATAATGCGCAACAGCATTTTACCACAGCTGATGGCCAATCTGGCGCCGGAGCGGGCATGGATTGTGGGTGAGTACAAAGGGTCGAGTCGTGTGCTGTTTGTGTGCCATGCTGTCCTCGGACACATGTCAGACACTCAATCTGTATGTGTCTTTCACACTTAGGTGACTCTGCATATCCCAACGGACCTTGGTTGCTGAGTCCACTTCGCAATCCCAGGACACCAGCTGAAGTGCGCTACAACAATGCCCATGGGAGGACACGTCGGGTCATTGAGCGAACATTTGGACTCCTGAAATCGCGTTTTCGATGCCTCGACAAGACCGGAGGGGCTCTGCAGTACTCACCCGTCAAGGTGTGTCAGATAGTGGTAGCATGCTGCATGCTACACAACCTGGCCGTGCGGAAGGGGATCCCCTTAATCCAGGATGATGACCAGCCACAGCCCCCACCTGCAAACACCCAAACGTCAAGTGACGAGGATAGTGGAGAGGAGGAAGGTGTTGGACAGCGTCAGCAGCTCATCAACAACTACTTCACTTGATGGTCAGTGGCAATGTCAATACTGGCTGTTGTCTGATGATGTTGTGCTTGGTGAATATGTGTATGTGAGTTTTGTGACTACAGCATGTTGCTGAGTCAGTGCTGGCTGCAGGTGTGTATGGCAAGGGATCTTTTGACACAGCTACTTGATGTCTATGTTGGTACAGTTGCTCCTTGTGACATGTGCAGATTGTCGTACCTTGATGTGCTGTGTTGTGTGATGGTTGTTAGTCCACCACCTGAGTAGCAACTGATGTTCTGTTGTGTTTTCCTAGGTCCCTTCAGCCTCTACTTGCCTGCGGAGTATCCCTGCTCCTGTGACATTGTAATCATGGGTGTGAGTTAACATACTGTGATGAACATGGAACAGTGACAACTAAATTGGTGCGTTATTAGTGTTTATTTACAGTGGATACATGTGATGTAGATGTGGATATTGACAGATTTGTGAATGGTGAATAACAGATTTGTCAGTGATGGTAGATGAGACAAAAGAGTATACACTAGATCAGTATGGCAACACAGTCCAACAGTCATTTGCCATTCCCACGCCATTGTGTGTGGGGACAGTCTGCAGGGTACACAGCAGGGTGAAGAGGGGTGCCATCATGGCTGGCTACTTGACTGGCTTTTGCCAGGTGCTTTGCCACGGGATGCTCCCAATGATTTTTCGGGCGGCCCCTTGCTCTTTTGGCCGGGGGGACACAGGTGCATGGTCAGTGGTGTCTGATGAGTCCCCATGCTCGCTGGACGCAAGGGAGGGTGGGGGTCTGTCATCCTGCTGCACAACGGAGGGAGCTGTCGGTATTGGCGGTGCCGCATGCCTGTCCCTGAGGACCTCCACTAGCTGGCCCAGGAGGTCCCTGATTTGGCCCATGCAGGCCACGAGTTGGCCCATGCGGTTGTCAATTGAGCGCAGCATCTGTTGTTGCTCACGGGCATCCTGCTGAGCCTGCCTCAACTGTCCCTGGGCGTGTTCATAGGCCCCCACAACTCTGTGAATGTGTGCCAGTGATTCTGTGGCAGGGTCTTCTTCCCTTTGGGTCAGCCTTGTCCTCACACCTGGCCTGCTGTCACGGCCCTGTTCCCTCTCTCCTGTGGGCACCGGCCTACTCTCCCGTGCCTCCGCAGTTGTTGTGATCTGGTTGGCCTGTGGAGCAGGGCGAGTGTTGCAGGCAGCAGTGGTAGTGGTAGTGGTGGTGGAGGTGGTGGTGGTGGCACAGGTCGTTGCAGCAGGGCTCTGCGTTGATGTTGTTGCTGAGGGTGGTGGGGCTGTGGGGTCCTGGGACACATTCCGCCCTGCCACACCAGATGGTCCGGGTTGGTCCTCCTCCTCCTCATTATCCAGGGAGTCTGCATCCGAGGGGAGATGTTCGGGAGCTGGTGACTGGCTGTGCTGGTTGAGGTTGTCGTCCTCTGCAGTCAGTTGTTGGTCACCTGTGGGACAGGAAGTAGATGGTAATTGCCTTACACACCTCAGGGTTGCTGTGTTTGATGTCTCTTATTTACATGTTATGCTACACACAGTTGCCTTTTTCACACATTGTATGTCTGCACAGTGATGTGCCTCATGCCATGAAGTGGAGTTACATTCATCATTTCACAATGGTGTGACCTGTGATTGGTTAGCATGCCACACGTCTAGTATTGGTGATTTCAATGTGAGGTTGTCATCTGACAACTGGCATGACTACAAGTTGATGTTCAGCATCTTTGCTGATCACTCTGCCTGGCAGACATTACCTGTGTGCATGGACTAGCCATTGTCATCACATGCATACCGTTGACATGTCCTGTGCTTGTATTTCTTTATACAGCAGACCATGCTAGTTTGGTTTTCCCATGGTCCTTCATGATCAGCACCCATGTACGCTACAGAGGGAAGTCTGGGTGATGCATGTCAGAGGCCCGTTTTCTTGGACATATTTGTTGAGAGTCACAGTTCTGTTTCTGTCACAGTTACGTACGGTGAGCTGTCTGCATCCTGTCAATGGCTGTGCTTTACTTTTCTATTTTTGGGTGAAGTAGAGCCTCATGTTGTCATGTCTCCCAATGCTTTTGTTGAGTGATGGTGGTGTGCATGCACTGTCTGATTACCTGTGCAGTGTCACTTTGGTTTTTACTTACAGACACATGCTTCTGGGTGGGGTGCCCCAACCTGCTGAGGGGTGGGAGAGGGGGCCTGTTGGGAGTTGTAGTGCTGCCTCCAGATACACATTCCCCAACCCTGTGAAGATGGCTACCTACCTGTTAGGTGGTGGGGGAGCGTTCAATGGCTGACACATGCTTCTGGGTGGGGTGCTCCATCCTGCTGAGGGGTGGGAGAGGGGGCCTGTTGGGAGTTGTAGTGCTGCCTCCAGATACACATTCCCCAAACCTGTGAAGATGGGTACCTACCTGTTAGGTGGTGGGGGAGCGTTCAATGGCTGACACATGCTTCTGGGTGGGGTGCCCCAACCTGCTGAGGGGTGGGAGAGGGGGGCCTGTTGGGAGTTGTAGTGCTGCCTCCAGATACACATTCCCCAACCCTGTGAAGATGGCTACCTACCTGTTAGGTGGTGGGGGAGCGTTCAATGGCTGACACATGCTTCTGGGTGGGGTGCTCCATCCTGCTGAGGGGTGAGAGATGGGGGCCTGGTGTGTGTTGTAGTGCTTTTTATCTGTACACATGCATCCCAGTTGGTTTTGTTTAGCTTTGTGCTTTTTCAGGTTGAGTGGTGCTTCCATCTGTGTGACCTGTTTTGGGTATTGTGGGTCAGACGAATGTCCTTTGGCCTAGGGGTTGTAGGTTTGAATTTGTGCAAGACGGTACATGGCAATCCCAGGACACCAGCTGAAGTGTTACGGGATTGTACTTACCAGCTTCCAGTCCCCCGCGGATTCCTTCAAGACTCTCTGGATGTAGGATTCCAAGGACCTTCTCCTCCCACGGACTGTATGGTTTGGGTGGGATGGGAGTGCCTCCACCAGTCCCGTCAGCCAGCTGACGGTTCTTGGCCCTCTTCCTCTTCACCACGGTCTTCAGGTCATGCCACCGCTTCTGTATTTCCTGCTTGTTGCGGGGGTGGTCCCTACTGCATTGACCTTATTGACTATCCTCACCCACATTTGGGTTCTTGTGGCTAATGGGGTGTGTTGGACCATGTTGCCATAGAGTTGTGGTTCAACTCTTATTATCTCATCTACCATGACTGCAAGCTCTGCATCAGTGAATTTTGGCATTTTGTGTGGTGCCATGGTGTGTGCTGTGCAGATGTTCTGTGGTGCAGTTGTGTGGGTGTTGTGGGTGGTGTAGGTGGTGTGTGTGTTGTGGTGGTGCTGTGTGCAGGTTTGCCTCTCCTTTGTTCTCTGGGGTTGGGACCTTCAGTTGTGGAGTGTAGCAAAGGATTGTGGTCAGGGAGGGGCTGGTTTTATGCTCGGCTATGGGGGGTGTGGCAAGCTGGTATGTTGCTGTCAGGTGTGTTGTGTGTGTTGTCCTGTGATTGGTTATTTTGAATTTCTGGGGCTGTTGTCATTGGGCACTTTTGGTTTGTGTTGGGACAGGTCTACTTCAGTATGTGCATTGGTTTTTTTTCTTTCTTTTTTTTTCAACGTCCGCCATTTTTTTTGCGGTTTTTCGGCAGCGGTGGCTATGCTGCGGCCCTTCCGCCGCCTATCGGATTCGTCACTGTTCGCGCACGATGCGGTCGGATTCATAGGTGGGTACCATGGTGGTAGCGGGGATGTCATAATGTCACGGGCGGTTACTCCGTGTGCATGGCGGCGGTTCTTGGCTTATCCGCTGGGTATCCGGCCGGATTTTGAGCTGGTCCGGCGTGTGCGGGCGGTTTTTCGTTGTCTCCCGCCGCCGCGGACGGATTATTGTGGCGGTTCATCGTAATGTGTGCGGCGTTTTTCCCGGTGGCCATGCGGGCGGTTTTTTGCCGCTACCATGGCGGTCGGTATGTTTTTCCGACCGCCATCGTAATCGACCCCTAAGTAATGATGAAGTTCAGTTGTTGATTGCTAATGGCCCATTGTTTTTGTAACTGTTAATTTGATTATTAAAATAATCATAAAAGAGTAATACAGGAGAAAAGTGCAAAAAGCATTGAATAACAATAAAAAAAAAAATTCAATAAAGGTATATATCTGCATAAGGATAGATTGTTGGTTCACAGATAAATAACACGTCTAAAAATGCATAGCACTGGGTTGAGTTTTAAAAAAATTGTTAAATTAAAACACAGTATATATTAAGAATTCATTATCTTGTGCCATTGCAGGGCAATTTAAAAAAATGCCCCTGCAGCGAAACAAACAGCTGGCCCAGATAACATTTGAAGATAAAGAAAGGCAGGTCTGTGTTGGTGGAAACAATGGCTTCTAAGGATGGGTAACAAGTGCCTGCGTCAGAAGGGGTCGTAGTAACTGTAGAATAAAATAAAATGCTCTTATGTCTGAGGAGAAATACCATCACAAGAGCATATCCATATGGAACTCTGGTCAAATTGGCCAGCTGGGAAACCGATATGGGTTCTAATCAAGCCTAGGCTTGGGCCCCTCATTAATATTTATGACCAAATAATCTCTCAGGGTTAGTTTGCCCAAAGGTGTACTCTCCGTTGCAGCTGAAGCGCGCTTAATGAATAGTTCTTTAACATTTGCACACTCAACCTTGCCAATCATGTGAGAGAAATTGTACAAGTCTGGTCTACCCAGTGATATAATCAAGCCATGGGATTTTATGGCCATGATCACAATTTAGACAATCTAGAATCACATCACGATTAAAAGCAGTATGCTGGTTGCTCCAAACTGCCATTTATAAGCGGAGCGGTGCAAGTTTGATAAAATCTTCGGCGTAGTCTAAATTCAATTCTTCATGGACAAAAAATGAGAACTACTTGGCCCAGACCTAGCAGCCTCCTAAGGAAGTGGTTCTCCTCATGCTGTGGTTTCAAATAATCGCAGTATCCTCATATGGCAGCCCCATAAGTCAGAACAGGGATGCACTATATTTTATATACTTCCAGCAGGAGAAGGATTGGTTAGCTGCCAACACTAGTGGCAAACCTGAACAGCGCCCCACATGATTGTTTGAAGCCAAGCAGCAATTTGCAAGACAGGGTAGCCAGCTATATCATGAGTCAAAGGTAATGTCCAGATAAGGGAACTCGCAAACCCTTTCAATGTTGTTCCCTTAATGGAGATTGGTCCAATTTTAAAAGTCTACCTCCCACACACCATATACTGCATCTTGGCAATGTTATTATCTAAGTCAAAATCATCCCTAAACTTTACGAAAGCATCAATGAGGCCCCTAAGGCTATTGGGGGTGCTGGAGAGCAAGACTGCATCATCCACATAAAGAAGGGCAGGGATAAATGCAGAATTCACCTTAGGCATGTCTTTCCCAGTGGCAATCAAATATGGATTCAGACCATTTTTATAGAGCAAAAATAAAATGGGGGCCAAAACACAACCTTGTCGAACTCCCCGACAAGAACCAAAAAGACCAGTGCATTCTTCCCCGGTGTCATATCTAACGGAGGCGTTAACCCATTTGTGAATATGGCCCACAAGAAATTAATCAATGGGGAAGGCATTCCAATACTAGATAAAAAAACAACTTACTGAGTGACCCGGTCAAAGCACTGCTTAAATCCATAAAGGCTTAGTAAATTGCTCCTGTTTTTAACTGGTTATGGTTCAGGCACAGTTCCAAGGTCCCCAGACCTTCCCTACAACCATATTGTACTGGACAAAGGATATTGTTGTGTTGGGTTCAAGCCTCATTTCTATTCAGGATGATGCGCCCCATGATCTTCACTACAGAGTCTAACAATGATATTGGTCTGTAGCTACAGGGGTCCTGCCTGCTGCCCTTCTTAAGCAGTGGACCTATAGTCATGGTTTTCCACAATTTGGGGATTTTGACAGATGCTGCATCATTTAAAACATTGGTCATCAAAGGGGCCCATAACTGAATGTTGGACTTATAAAGGTCCATGGGCACCCTAACAGGCCCAGGGACCTTATTAGATGGGCTAGCCAAGGGGACCAGTGGAGTCTCCTATACAAAATCTGCCATAGCACTATGACCTAGTGAATAAATCTGTTTAAAGTTGGCCACCCATCTAACCGGGATGATGTTAGAGCCTAGGCCATCGGACAAAGTTAAGTGTGCCTGTTTACCGATAACAATCTCCCAACACCCCATGGTGTCTATGGTTTTACTCTTGGAAACTAAGCGCTTGCATGATTTCTCCTTTATTGCTAGTTTTCTGTTCTTAATAGCCTCTTTGTATGAAAGGCTTGCTGCAAGAATACTTTGCTAATTCCTGGGACATGCATTGAGGACTTCTCTAAGCCTATGATTGGAAGTCCTACATCCTTTGTCAAACGCTACAATAACAGTTATACTGTCTGTTCACTGTACAATACGTTGCTAGATCGTTTCGCTTAACGAATTACAGCCTCGATCAAATCTTAAATGTAATTGTACTATATACCACTGTACGGCATACATCCTTTATCTATGTTTGCATAAGTTACAATGTTTGTATAAGATACCAAACTCGAAAAAACCTAATAAAGTGTGTTAAAAAAAAATCCTTTGTCAAACTATCCTTATTTTTGTATCCCTCTAGGCCCAGATAGATCTACCATGATGGTTCTGGTGGATTGATTTAAGGTCTGAAAGGCATCTAAGATGTCAGTTGGCTGAAAGTTAAGAGGCAGTCAACTAAAATACCCAAGTTTAACGCAATTAGTTAGTACATCAAGGAAGGAATATGGATTGCTCTCCATTTTATCTTAAGGCCCTTGCTCTTCTGGACAGGCCAGTTGTACTAGCGGAAACAGGGGAGTTGGACTAATCAGGTAGATTAAGAGCAAGCTCAATGGGGTTATGGTCACTATAACAATCATCGATCACCCCCCACACCCCGAATAAGCACACTGTTCCATGTTCTTAGATATAAAACCATAATCAATGGTTGAACCTTGGCCCCAACCAACAAAAATAGGGGGCCGATTATAGGGATCCCGACAATTTCCACCACATTAGAGAGGCCCAAATTACACAGGGCCCTATACAGCCTCCACCCACTATGATCAGATGATTTAGAACAGATTGGCATATCGCTCATTAAAAAATGGTCTGACACTGTGGATTTTGAACACTGTTTGGCATTGAAATCTCCACCTAGTATCACATTAAAAACAGTTAAAAAAACTAAATGATGTAAGTTTCAAGGTCGACAGAGCCTGAAATAGAGTCTCTATGTGGCAGCCTAAATTATAAACAGAATTATATGGATTAATAACAAAAAGTTAAACTTCTTAGTTAAAACGACCCACAGAATTTGAATCCCATTATGATTGAGAGCAATCTGAATGATCTTTAAGAACTTGGAGATGCGAATCATAACAGCCAGACCACCCTGTGCTCTCTGCCCCAATGAAGCAACAGCTGGAATGGTAAAGCTCTCAAAACCATCCCAGATGATATCCAAGACCCCAGGTTTCTTGGAGCATGACTATATCAAACTGGGTAAGAAATCGAGCCACTTTGCATCCATCTGTTTGGCCCTAATACCAGCAATGTTCCAACATACAAGCCTTAAAACAGAGCCCTGGTCTGAGACAGGATTCTGGATGGGGAACTGACCCAAGGTATCTTAGCAGCATCGGTGGTCACAGATGAGTTCGGTGGGCTTCAGTCGTTACTATCCAGGTCCAACAAGGGGAGTAATCTATTAGAAGTAGGAACTGATGGTCTTGCAGACTCACAAGCCATTAATGGGGGGCTTTTGATGCCCTGCCTGCATCCTGGTTTGCAGATGTTTATTAAAAAAACTAACGGGAGGACATGGATGCCATCATTCAAGGAGCCCTGGCTAGCATTGCTAGAGATTAGACAACAGGCCAAATTTGGATATTTACAATTAATCACTATACAATCCCCCAACAAATGTTTTAGAGTAGGGCCTACCCACCCAAACCTCCTCCCAAACAAGATGTCATTATAGTAGCTGATATTAAAGTTTGAGTTACGGTACAACCAATGACAAGCCTTGTTCTTTAGTTGGGGCGTAGACTTCTCTGTAGAGAGAGTCAAAGATGGTACATTCGTCATGATAGAAACGTATGGAAAACATTCAGGGGGGAGATTTAGACATGGCTGGTTAGTATCAGGCTGGGTGTGGGCTTCTGTACCCTGACCAGGGGAGACATTAGAGCCTTTTAGCCCTCCCCCTACTCAGAGGCACTGAAGAACCCCCAGCTCGCGATCTAAGCATCTAGGCATCTGTAAAGACAGCGTCAACTTGAGATGAATGTGTGGCCGATCTATTGGTACGGACAGCCTGAATCATACTTAAAAGCTCCTACTGAGCTAGCAGGTACTTTTTTGGCAAAATCAGAAGAGGTCTTCCCATTAACATGCAACTTAATTCCAAAAACTGCATTTTCCAAGCTTCGCAACCTGTCCACCAATGGAGTGACACAAACAGCAACAATTGATTTGAAGTTGTCCAAAATATGGTCCCAGTCAAAATTGTAAACATCAATAGCAGAAGTTTGAGATGATGCAGGCGGTTGGCTAGTGGCCATAAGGCTTTTGCCTACTTCTGTCGGGGAAAATATGCTTGGGGCTCAGGTTCAGTTAATGCTCTCCCCTATTTCTAGAGATAAGCATCTTTCCGCAAAGACTATCTCTTCGGAGATCACCACAACTGCACAAGCCAAAAAGGAGTCCAGCATGGTACCATGGGATGGTTTGGCATTAATATTGTCTTCGACCCCGGGTAGTTTACGTTTGCCCATGATTCACCTGGATTAGACCCCGGCTGCTGATAACGTAGGCATACCGAGAAATAAAGTGGGTGCCACTCAACAGGAATCAGGTATCAAAAATGTGGTTTCCCTTAAAATTCCCCCCCTGATGAAGGCTCACCGTTTAATAAAGTTGAAACCAGGAACCAAGAGTGATGGCCCAGCCGATGACGGGCAAAGACGGGCCAGCTCTTGGCCCGGACTTCCCCGGGCACATGCCCATGGACACGCACCGGCAGAAGTCTTTGGGCACTTAAGAGCACAATGGAAATGCTCGACCCCTCCTCTCATGCCCGACTGTGGATTATGGGGCTTGCAGTCCCCACAAACAGTGTAGCGCACCCCGCATCCAAATGGAACATTTAAAAATGTACCACCTGAACTGGAGAAAACTTTAGATTGAAAATTGCAAACAAATTAGGGGCCGATTCTGATCTTGGTCGGAGGCGCACCTAACACCATTCGGTCGGGAAAAAAGCCATGTGAATGCCTGTTTCCCGACCGATCCGCACATCATTCCGAACGAGCAAGTACGATGCGCACAACAGCATAGATTCCGACCCAGTCGTACTCACCCAATCCAGGTCCTGTTCCCCGACCGAGCCGGATCCGGAATCGTAGAATCGAGCCGCACGGAAGCAAAAACGCAGCCCCGTCCGGCCGGACAAGTACGATGCGCTTCCCGTACGCGCCGAACCCGTCGCTACGCACGGCACGTCAAAGCATCCGGGCGAGGCGCACATAAGCTCCGATTCGCGCCACAACACGATCCACGGCTACGAGACGAACACGCCAGCGACGAGGACGAGGCGAAGCAAAGAGAAAGACGAACGAGACGAACCAACCATGAATCCCTTCGTGCCGATCCTACCAATATTCTACCTCTATTACCGGAACAGGCACGGACGCGTACGGCGCAGAAGGTAAGTCAGACACCAACAACAAAAACAAACTACACGTACCCGACACATCACACACACAGAGGGATGCAGAAATACCTACACCAGCAACAGCAGCACCATAGGGGCGGGATGGCCCTCACCAATGCCACACATACACATAGGGGCCTGTATGCCTACCACTACTGCCACCCCTACCCATGGGGTGCTGGATGTCTGTCACTACTACCACCCTTACCCAGGGGGTGCCAGATGCCTGTCACTACTACCACCCTTACCCAGGGGGTGCCAGATGCCTACCACTACTGCCACCCCTACCCATGGGGTGCCAGATGCCTGTCACTACTACCACCCTTACCCAGGGGGTGCCAGATGCCTGTAACTACTACCACCCTTACCCAGGGGGTGCCAGATGCCTACCACTACTACCACCCTTACCCAGGGGGTGCCAGATGCCTGTCACTACTACCACCCTTACCCAGGGGGTGCCAGATGCCTGTCACTACTACCACCCTTACCCAGGGGGTGCCAGATGCCTGTCACTACTACCACCTCTACCCATGGGGGGCTGGATGCCTACCACTACTACCACCCTTACCCAGGGGGTGCCAGATGCCTACCACTACTACCACCCTTACCCAGGGGGTGCCAGATGCCTGTCACTACTACCACCTCTACCCAGGGGGTGCCAGATGCCTACCACTACTACCACCCTTACCCAGGGGGTGCCAGATGCCTGTCACTACTACCACCCTTACCCAAGGGGTGCCAGATGCCTGTCACTACTGCCACCCCTACCCATGGGGTGCTGGATGCCTGTCACTACTACCACCCTTACCCATGGGGGGCTGGATGCCTACCACTACTACCACCCTTACCCAGGGGGTGCCAGATGCCTGTCACTACTACCACCCTTACCCAGGGGGTGCCAGATGCCTGTCACTACTGCCACCCCTACCCATGGGGTGCTGGATGCCTGTCACTACTACCACCCTTACCCAGGGGGTGCAAGATGCCTGTCACTACTACCACCTCTACCCATGGGGGGCTGGATGCCTACCACTACTACCACCCTTACCCAGGGGTGCCAGATGCCTACCACTACTACCACCTCTACCCATGGGGGGCTGGATGCCTACCACTACTACCATCCTTACCCAGGGGTGCCAGATGCCTACCACTACTACCACCCTTACCCAGGGGTGCCAGATGCCTGTCACTACTACCACCTCTACCCATGGGGGGCTGGATGCCTACCACTACTACCACCCTTACCCAGGGGTGCCAGATGCCTGTCACTACTACCACCTCTACCCATGGGGGGCTGGATGCCTACCACTACTACCACCCTTACCCAGGGGGTGCCAGATGCCTGTCACTACTACCACCTCTACCCATGGGGGGCTGGATGCCTACCACTACTACCACCCTTACCCAGGGGTGCCAGATGCCTGACACTACTACCACCTCTACCCATGGGGGGCTGGATGCCTACCACTACTACCACCCTTACCCAGGGGTGCCAGATGCCTGTCACTACTACCACCTCTACCCATGGGGGGCTGGATGCCTACCACTACTACCACCCTTACCCAGGGGTGCCAGATGCCTGTCACTACTACCACCCTTACCCAGGGGTGCCAGATGCCTGTGACTACTACCACCTCTACCCATGGGGGGCTGGATGCCTGTCACCACTACCACCCTTACCCAGGGGGTGCCAGATGCCTACCACTACTACCATCCTTACCCAGGGGGTGCCAGATGCCTACCACCAACACCACCCCCACTCATAGGATGGACAATGCATGACACAATCAGCACACCACAACCTAGGGAATGCAAGAAAAAGACATCCCCCCAACACCATGACAAGCGTGAGTAGACTGTGTCAAATGCCTACAACACTGAACATGACTTTGAACATACAATGTGACCCCCTATCACATGTGCCACACATATATGTGTGTGGCCCCCACAATGCAAGCAGGCCATGACCATTGTGGCAATGGGGTCCAAAACCCCATCATCACAGTGACCAAAATGTTAGTGTGGGGTCCATAGCTGAAGCACATTCAGAACATTGTGGCAATGGGGTCTAAACCCCCATCATCACAGTGACCAAAAGGTAAGTGTGGGGACCATAGCTGAAGCACATTTTGAACATTGTGGCAATGAGGCCTAAACCCCCATCATCACAGTGACCAAAAGGTAAGTGTGGGTTCCATAGCTGAAGCACATTTTGAACATTGTGGCAATGGGGCCTAAACCCCCATCATCACATTGACCAAAATGCAAGTGTTGACAAAGAAAAAGCTGCAACTGCCAAACTGCATGGATGATTCCTTGTCACAGAACATAAAACACATCAGTGGCAAAGTAGTGCATGTGTCCCATTGCAACATAGATTGGGAGAGGCAAATACTGCAGTGCAAA
The DNA here is from genome assembly GCA_963921515.1 of Calotriton arnoldi. Lineage (NCBI taxonomy): Eukaryota > Metazoa > Chordata > Amphibia > Caudata > Salamandridae > Calotriton > Calotriton arnoldi. Next base: position 1,058,942 of record CAWUFW010000811.1, read on the forward strand.
TAAGACATACCTTTGGCCATGTGCAGACAAACAACACCCATGGGGGCTGACACTGTCAACATTCATCAATGACACAATGACAGAAGTGACCATCAGAATGCAGACCCACATATTTGCACCAATGGGCACACAAATGCAGATACCCTGTGGAGACTGTAGATGTGAGGTGAACAGATACCATACCATGGCAGCAATGGGACACACAAACCATGTTCATTGTGCTGACCGATGACCTAGGAGTCCCAGGGACAGCAGGGGAAACCCACCAAACAACATACAGCCAATGGCACACCAAAGATATGCCAATGCAGTGGTGCAGATGCACAAACACAAACAGGCAGACCCACACTGCACATCAAACACAACAGGTGAGGGGGGTGCCAGTGTCCCCAGGCAACCACACAACACATGAGGAGGCCTGAATACCAATTACACAGATGTGCATACAGTGCCACACAAAGGTAACTCATGGATCCAAATCCCCTATGTGGGCAATCAGGCATTGTCAGATGAGAGGGAGCACAAATCACACATGTCACACAAGCATGTAGGAACAGCAACTGACACAGCAAGACACAGACACACCACAGCACTACCCCCAGGGCCCCCACAATGTGGTGACCCTGGGCTGCATTACAAACCCACTGTGATGACAAAGCCAAATGTCGTTCACACTGTGAACCACAGTCATGTGTCCTGAGCAACAAACTAACATCACACCTACACAAGCACAAATCAATCAGCACAGCCAGTAAGCCAAGGCCAACATGGAGGCAGGGGTCTAGCCGGGCAAGAACTCTCATCTGCACACACTCAACACCACACACCTCGACCTCCAACAATGTGCAGCAGTGAAGCACACATGCACTGGTGACATTGCACATGCACCCATGACAATCCCAGGCTGGTGGGTGGGAACCAAGGTGCAGAAACACATCACACATGGCCACTCAACAAGACACCTGAATGTCTGACACACTGCACACTACGCTGTACATGGACATGACGGCAATACCACACCAACCAATGGGATCCCAGCCACAGTCACACACCATTGAAGAAGCCAAGGACACCCACAAAGAACACACATAGACAACTACCAACATTGCAGCCCGGACCCTGAGGAGTGCCAGCAGTCACACACACAACGTGTCACAATCACTGAAAGATAACACAAACTGGAAATCACATGACAGGTGTAAACAACAAGTGCCAAGGGGAATCCTGACTGTGACCCATCTGCGTCTGCACACAAACTCAGCCCTGACAGCAAACACACCTATGGGTGACACCCTGATGACCAGTAATGTGCCATGCACCCACATCACAGAGAATCCAGGGAGAAGACTTGGGGGGAACATAGGTCAACTCAGCAAGCATCACAAACAGGTACAACACTAGGGATCCCAGCATGCACAGCAAAACGGAAGTGAACACACAGACATGCTCATATAACACACACCTTGGGCGCAGGCAATGTCACAGGAGTACACACTGCCATGAGGGGACTCCACTCCTGTGTGAGGAAAGCTGTGCCATATGTTGCCTCAGTAGGGCTCCATCATGTCAGCTGAGCACTTGGTCACACAGTCAACAATTAGCACCAAATGAATGCTCCCGTCACATCAGCCTGGTCATGGGAGTGCCAAAGAAATCATCAGCACAGATCCAACACACATGTATAGCAATGTTGCACTGACAACACAGATGAGTCCTTCCCCATTGATGCCCAAACCTGCATGTCCAGTGGAGATGGCCACACGGTCAGGGAAGTAGACGAATTGAACAATGGCAGGCACAACAGATGTGCAGGGGTGGAAGCCACAGATGTGAAATTGGTAATGTAAGTAGGAAATCCCATTGCCAAATATTGAACACATGACACCCTCAGATGCTGCTAAGGATGACATGGATACACCACAGGATAGGACACATTCCCCCTGGACCACATGTGTACCTGCACAGTAACACTTCATTATCATGAGACCAAATATCACCATCACTGCAGCAAGGGCATGGTTAGCATCATCAACAACATGTACATCAGAAGCAAAAGCACTAGAGAACAGAAAGGTGCTTTATTCAGCATATGTGGGACTAACAGTTGATGTCCAGCAAAAAATTAACAAAGGCCAATGGCCAGTCCAGCTTGAAAGTCAAAACAGGGCGACAGTGGCAGATGTCACCCTACGCATGCCTGCACTGATGAAAGCCAGGGACAATCCCCTCGGAGGGGCATACGGGGGGGCAGGCCAGGCACCGCAGGGACAGGATCATGGCTCACCAGAAGGAGGCAGGGAAGGGGTGGTGGGTGCTGGAGAGCCGCTGACAACTGCAGTGGAGGTGTCTGACATGGTGTGTGCCGGCACAACTGGGGGGCATGACTCTGATGGTGTGGGTGCCGGCAAGACTGCAAGGGACCGTGCAGATGGAGTGGACAGGTTCCCCACTGCAGTGCCCAAGTCAGACAGGGTGGTAGTGGACTCCACTGCAGTGCCTACCTCCAGGGGAGGAGAATGGGGATCAGGTAAGGTGGGCAGGACAGAGGGGAGGACACCGTCTCCACACCAGTGGCACAGACAAGCGCAGCGGGGGTGTGGGGCCGGAAGAGCAAGTGGCAGGGGGAGAAGGCCTGATCCTTTTGGGGATGGTGTATCTGTGGGTGGGGGAACCTGGGGCAGGGTGTGGTGGGGGCACCTGTGGAGTGGGGGCCTGAGGGATGGAGGAAGGAGACTTGGTGCCTGAGCTGCAGGGCGGCGGCGGGGTCTTGCTCTTCCGGGTCCGGGGGACTTGCGGATGGGGCGTCAGTCGGTCTGCGCCTGGGGAGGGTGTCCGGTGGCGAGGGGCACTCCGCTCCGTGTGGGTGGGCTTCCTCTTCCCCCTGAATGCTGTATCAGCTGGATCGGAGGGGAAGAGGCCGAGGTCACTGAGGAAGAGCCGCTGGGTCTTTGGGGTTGCAGATGAGGCAACGGAGGGGGCTTTGGAGGGAGAGGCAACTGTGGACTGCGCAGTGCTCGTGGATGCGTGTGTGTGTGACTGGGCCCCATCCCCTGTGAGTGTGGTTTCAGTCCCCTGACTGTGCGTGCGTGTGCGTCTTGTCTGTGGCGTGTGTGTGTGTGCTGCTCGTGTCTGTGCTGGTGTGTGCCTGTGCCAGTGTGTGTGTGCTTGGGACAGGTAAGGTGCTGGGGAGTGTGGATGGGGCAGAGACAGGAGGGGTGAGGGACTGTTGGAGGAGGGACACTGCTGCCGTCAGGGAGGAGTCCATGGACCTATTGCCCCTCTGTAGGGCAGACATGCCCGATGAGATGCCCTCCATGAACGACACCAGCTGAGTCAACAGAGTGGTGTGTGCATGGAGGACACTCAGCATCGCTGTCTGCCCTACATGGAGCTGCCGAAGGAGGTACACAGACTCCTCACTCAGGGCAGCAGGGGACACAGGGGCAGGGGTGCGGTGCCTGGCCCGAAGGAGACACGCTCCCGTACATGGGAGCCTCCACGGACCTCGGGAATGGGAGCCGATGGGAGGGCGGTGGTGGTGGTGGCGGGGACAGCAACACTAGCTGGGGTGTGGTGGCTGCTGACACCCGCCTCCATAAGGGAGTCATCCTCCGAGCTGCTGTGGTCCTCAGCTGAGGTGGATGGTGCTGAGGACTCCTCGGTGTGGCTCCCCTCGCCCTCCGTGCCACTGGGTCCCTCCGACCACTCCTCGGCTGTTGACCCAGTCTGGCTCTGCGGCTCCTCCTGGTCCGTGGAGCTGTCCCCTCCTGTGGCCGTGGATGTATCTGCAAACAATAGGGAGACAGACAGACATCAGTCACCTGCACCGAACGCACACACCACAGTAAGTACAGCACAATACAGAGCAAGGCCTGGCATCCTTAGTTGAACATTGCTAAAATTGCCCAAACAGAATAGGAGAAGCCAATTGTCAGTCTGATCGTCAACCATGGCACTCACATCACACCTGGCCTTGCACCCATCTGTCTGGCGTCCGTTGGCTAGCAATACCCCAGTGTGGACACATGCACCACCTACACAGTAGTTGGACGGTGCAGAGAACACGGTGAAGCATGTGAACATGCACACATCACCTCTCTTGCCACTGAGTCAGTACAGGTGCCCGGATGAAAGTGATGCCCAGAGTCAGATATATGAAATGCATGTGATGCATACCAGCGACAGACACCACAATGCACCCATGTGCAGATAGCCATTGCCACTATGGTGTGCATGTAGCACATGTCACTCCCCTGCAGGATCACTCATAGGAAGTCACATGCCATGGCACAGGCATGCCTGCTAAGTCATACATCACTGTCTCCAGTCACATGGGCAGGGCAGCCACACAACAACAGTCTGCACTGTGTCACAATAGTAGGTCATGGGGAATGCAAGTCCTGGAGCTGAACAAGTGCACATGTACATCCCCCACACACCACATCATCTGAACCCTTATCTGTCTAGGTCATACTGATTGGACATATGGGTTACCTGTAACACAAGCCTCTGAACCTGAGCACCTCACAATCTGCTGTGAATGGGAAACAGCTGCATGGACCTCACATTCGCATACCCCAGTCTGCACGGTCAGGTGTTCAAACACCTATGTGTCACACAAGTATCGTCTCCTATGGTCACATCTCCGGTGGCATGCTGAGCCCCAACCGATAAACACCCCAGCAGTCCTGACATCGAAGCCACAGCACACTGACACAGAGGCTGACACCTGAGGGGACATATCACTGAGCACAACGTGTCAGCTGATACACGGGAGTGGGAATACAGAGTGCATTGCATGGCCTGGAGTAGGCATGACTGTCCTGCCCCACATGAATGAGGGATGAACCCTGGACAGTAGGCAGCTGGCTGAGTATGTGTGACACACGTAATATACACACTCCTGGGGCCCAAACATTGTTCCCACCCGCAGCTTGGGTGTGTGCCAGTTACCCCAGGCACATGTGGTGGATCAGCTCAGCAATTGGACCACAGATCAAAGTAACACGCAGATTACATGTCAGAACACAGGCATTGTGTAAGCAATGGACCCACCCATGATGCCCACCACAGTTAGGGGAACAGATGCTGTCCCCCACCTGGAGTCAAGCAAACTGCAAGGACACAGTACCCAAGTGACACAATTCCCTGACTGCAAGGGCCACACCTGGGTATCAGATGAGGAGTGGGCAGTGCACAATCGAGGGACATGGGTCCTGGACCACATGACTGATGTGCTGTGGAAGTTTAACCAGGCCAGAGGAGGGCACATAGCATGGCAGACAGAGTACACAATGCAGTCATGGACTCACCCCCTCCGTGCTGCTCCCTGGCCTTCAGCTGCCCATCCAGATCAGGGAAGACCACCGCCAGGATCCTGAGCATGTGGGGGGTCAGGGTCCGGTGTCCGCCCCTCCTGCGAGGAGGCGACAGCTTCAGCTGGACCCGTGTGATCCTCCGGGTCCAGCCCCGAAGGTCCTGCCACCTCTTCTGGCAGTTGCGGATCCGGCGCTTGTAGTCCCCCACGGATCTCACTGCCCGGACGATGGTCAGCCATATCTTCTGCTTCGGGTGGGCATCAACCTGTGAGGATGACAAAGGGAGAATGCTATTACTACACATGCAACATATCCGTGCATGACACAGTTGTGTATACATGTCTCAATCACAGGGGCACATGATGTACACAGGCAGTGCAACGATGGCCATGGACAGTATGCCAGCAGTAACTACATGGTATCATTGCCTGGGAAGTAAAACCTTGTTTAAATGCACTGTCACTGCACTATACCTGTCCAGTGCATGTGACTACACACTATGGGGGGTGACAACTACTCAGTGAGCCTGCTAGCCAGTGGCGTGCAGACTGCTAGCCTTGCTAGTCAGACAACATGCACATTTAGGAAGGCAGTGGACAGAACACTCACCTGCTCCCCTGCTTTCCCATACAGCTTGCTGTACTGTGGAAGGACGCGATACAAAAGGGGATGATGGACGGAACGTTTGAGCCAATCAAACACTCACCCCCAGTCAACTGATCTGGGTTTAATCCATCATCATTCTTTAGCTCACTCCACCACCCCAGTTCAGACATGGCCATATGCAAATCAGTCTGACCCTGTGCCTCATGGGAACAGTCCAGCCCGAACTGCCAAGCCATGTCTTCCCTGGACCGGAAACAAGCATCCTAGGACCGGTTTCTGGCATTCCAGCCGTCATCAGCCAGGCTTGCTTGAATCCAGTGGCAAAGTGAGCAAGGGACCCACGTCTGGGCATACCCCCGCCAACTTACGGCGACCAAAGCGATACAAAGGGGATGATGGACGGAACGTTTGAGCCAATCAAACACTCACCCCCAGTCAACTGATCTGGGTTTAATCCATCATCATTCTTTAGCTCACTCCACCACCCCAGTTCAGACATGGCCATATGCAAATCAGTCTGACCCTGTGCCTCATGGGAACAGTCCAGCCCGAACTGCCAAGCCATGTCTTCCCTGGACCGGAAACAAGCATCCTAGGACCGGTTTCTGGCATTCCAGCCGTCATCAGCCAGGCTTGCTTGAATCCAGTGGCAAAGTGAGCAAGGGACCCACGTCTGGGCATACCCCCGCCAACTTAGGGCGACCAAAGCGATACAAAAGGAGATGATGGACGGAACGTTTGAGCCAATCAAACACTCACCCCCAGTCAACTGATCTGGGTTTAATCCATCATCATTCTTTAGCTCACTCCACCACCCCAGTTCAGACATGGCCATATGCAAATCAGTCTGACCCTGTGCCTCATGGGAACAGTCCAGCCCGAACTGCCAAGCCATGTCTTCCCTGGACCGGAAACAAGCATCCTAGGACCGGTTTTTGGCATTCCAGCCGTCATCAGCCAGGCTTGCTTGAATCCAGTGGCAAAGTGAGCAAGGGACCCACGTCTGGGCATAAACCCGCCAACTTAGGGCGACCAAAGCGATACAAAAGGGGATGATAGACGGAACGTTTGAGCCAATCAAACACTCACCCCCAGTCAACTGATCTGGGTTTAATCCATCATCATTCTTTAGCTCACTCCACCACCCCAGTTCAGACATGGCCATATGCAAATCAGTCTGACCCTGTGCCTCATGGGAACAGTCCAGCCCGAACTGCCAAGCCATGTCTTCCCTGGACCGGAAACAAGCATCCTAGGACCGGTTTCTGGCATTCCAGCCGTCATCAGCCAGGCTTGCTTGAATCCAGTGGCAAAGTGAGCAAGGGACCCACGTCTGGGCATACCCCCGCCAACTTAGGGCGACCAAAGCGATACAAAAGGGGATGATGGACGGAACGTTTGAGCCAATCAAACACTCACCCCCAGTCAACTGATCTGGGTTTAATCCATCATCATTCTTTAGCTCACTCCACCACCCCAGTTCAGACATGGCCATATGCAAATCAGTCTGACCCTGTGCCTCATGGGAACAGTCCAGCCCGAACTGCCAAGCCATGTCTTCCCTGGACCGGAAACAAGCATCCTAGGACCGGTTTCTGGCATTCCAGCCGTCATCAGCCAGGCTTGCTTGAATCCAGTGGCAAAGTGAGCAAGGGACCCACGTCTGGGCATACCCCCGCCAACTTAGGGCGACCAAAGCGATACAAAAGGGGTTATGGACGGAACGTTTGAGCCAATCAAACACTCACCCCCAGTCAACTGATCTGGGTTTAATCCATCATCATTCTTTAGCTCACTCCACCACCCCAGTTCAGACATGGCCATATGCAAATCAGTCTGACCCTGTGCCTCATGGGAACAGTCCAGCCCGAACTGCCAAGCCATGTCTTCCCTGGACCGGAAACAAGCATCCTAGGACCGGTTTCTGGCATTCCAGCCGTCATCAGCCAGGCTTGCTTGAATCCAGTGGCAAAGTGAGCAAGGGACCCACGTCTGGGCATACCCCCGCCAACTTAGGGCGACCAAAGCGATACAAAGGGGATGATGGACGGAACGTTTGAGCCAATCAAACACTCACCCCCAGTCAACTGATCTGGGTTTAATCCATCATCATTCTTTAGCTCACTCCACCACCCCAGTTCAGATATGGCCATATGCAAATCAGTCTGACCCTGTGCCTCATGGGAACAGTCCAGCCCGAACTGCCAAGCCATGTCTTCCCTGGACCGGAAACAAGCATCCTAGGACCGGTTTCTGGCATTCCAGCCGTCATCAGCCAGGCTTGCTTGAATCCAGTGGCAAAGTGAGCAAGGGACCCACGTCTGGGCATACCCCCGCCAACTTAGGGCGACCAAAGCGATACAAAAGGGGATGATGGACGGAACGTTTGAGCCAATCAAACACTCACCCCCAGTCAACTGATCTGGGTTTAATCCATCATCATTCTTTAGCTCACTCCACCACCCCAGTTCAGACATGGCCATATGCAAATCAGTCTGACCCTGTGCCTCATGGGAACAGTCCAGCCCGAACTGCCAAGCCATGTCTTCCCTGGACCGGAAACAAGCATCCTAGGACCGGTTTCTGGCATTCCAGCCGTCATCAGCCAGGCTTGCTTGAATCCAGTGGCAAAGTGAGCAAGGGACCCACGTCTGGGCATACCCCCGCCAACTTAGGGGCGACCAAAGCGATACAAAAGGGGATGATGGACGGAACATTTGAGCCAATCAAACACTCACCCCCAGTCAACTGATCTGGGTTTAATCCATCATCATTCTTTAGCTCACTCCACCACCCCAGTTCAGACATGGCCATATGCAAATCAGTCTGACCCTGTGCCTCATGGGAACAGTCCAGCCCGAACTGCCAAGCCATGTCTTCCCTGGACCGGAAACAAGCATCCTAGGACCGGTTTCTGGCATTCCAGCCGTCATCAGCCAGGCTTGCTTGAATCCAGTGGCAAAGTGTGCAAGGGACCCACGTCTGGGCATACCCCCGCCAACTTAGGGCGACCAAAGCGATACAAAAGGGGATGATGGACGGAACGTTTGAGCCAATCAAACACTCACCCCCAGTCAACTGATCTGGGTTTAATCCATCATCATTCTTTAGCTCACTCCACCACCCCAGTTCAGACATGGCCATATGCAAATCAGTCTGACCCTGTGCCTCATGGGAACAGTCCAGCCCGAACTGCCAAGCCATGTCTTCCCTGGACCGGAAACAAGCATCCTAGGACCGGTTTTTGGCATTCCAGCCGTCATCAGCCAGGCTTGCTTGAATCCAGTGGCAAAGTGAGCAAGGGACCCACGTCTGGGCATAAACCCGCCAACTTAGGGCGACCAAGCGATACAAAGGGGATGATAGACGGAACGTTTGAGCCAATCAAACACTCACCCCCAGTCAACTGATCTGGGTTTAATCCATCATCATTCTTTAGCTCACTCCACCACCCCAGTTCAGACATGGCCATATGCAAATCAGTCTGACCCTGTGCCTCATGGGAACAGTCCAGCCCGAACTGCCAAGCCATGTCTTCCCTGGACCGGAAACAAGCATCCTAGGACCGGTTTCTGGCATTCCAGCCGTCATCAGCCAGGCTTGCTTGAATCCAGTGGCAAAGTGAGCAAGGGACCCACGTCCTAGGATGCTTGTTTCCGGTCCAGGGAAGACATGGCTTGGCAGTTCGGGCTGGACTGTTCCCATGAGGCACAGGGTCAGACTGATTTGCATATGGCCATGTCTGAACTGGGGTGGTGGAGTGAGCTAAAGAATGATGATGGATTAAACCCAGATCAGTTGACTGGGGGTGAGTGTTTGATTGGCTCAAACGTTCCGTCCATCATCCCCTTTTGTATCGCGCGGTACTGTGGAAGGAGGCTGTCCAGCAGGGCCTGGTTCTCCTCAGTGCTGAAGGCTGGGGCTCTCTCCACAGTACGTGCCATTGCAGGGTCCAGAGGGTGCAGATACAGCAGCAGTGGTGGTGGCAGATGTCGTCCTGGAGCATGTAGTGCAGGCAAGTGAGCTCTCAGGGGAACAGCCAGCATTATATGTGTGCTGCAGAGGCAGTTACTGTCCCATGTGTCCAAAGTGATATGTCCAAGTCGTTTGCATCTTCTGAATCTGGCCAATCCATGGAATTGCACCACTTACACACGCCCACAGCATCCTTCAAATGTTCAACTTCATGACACCCATGAATTTGCAACATTGTTGTGGGTGACCAACTGAATTTCCAGCATCAGACTCGTTCAAAATTTGAAAACGTGTCCGTTGCCAGGCCAGGCCATAACCAATGGGTGCACACCGATCGGTCCATTGCTGTTCAACGCGTACCTAGGATACAACGCGTACCCGCACACATTAAATGCAATGGGCGGGCCGGGAACACCGATCGGTCCATTGCTGTTCAACGCGTACCCGCACACATTGAATGCAATGGGCCGGCCGGGCACACCGATCGGTCCATTGCTGTTCAACGCGTACCCAGGATGCAACGCGTACCCGCACACATTGAATGCAATGGGCCGGCCGGGCACACCGATCGGTCCATTGCTGTTCAACGCGTACCTAGGATACAACGCGTACCCGCACACATTGAATGCAATGGGCCGGCCGGGCACACCGATCGGTCCATTGCTGTTCAACGCGTACCCGGAATGCAACGCGTACCCGCACACATTGAATGCAATGGCCAATGTGTGTGCACCGATCGGTCCATTGCTGTCCAACGCGTATTGCGAATACAACGCGTACCAGCACACATTGAATACAATGGCCAATGTGTGCGCACTGATCGGTCCATTGCTGTCCAACGCGTACCTAGGATACAACGCGTACCCGCACACATTGAATGCAATGGCCAATGTGTGCGCACCAATCGGCCCATTGCTGTCCAACGTGTATTGCGAATACAACGCGTACCAGCACACATTGAATGCAATGGCCAATGTGTGCGCACCGATCGGTCCATTGCTGTCCAACGCGTCCCTGTACATGTCACTGGCATATGTCACCATGCCTGTCACAGGTGAACATATGCCAGCCACATATACTTCCCAGGGAGTGAGGGGCACACCTACAACACCACAGCCTGTCCAAACTGTATCCTAAGGCATGTAAGGCTGCATTACCTATTCCGTGTATGGGGGTGAACATGTTGTTCTGTGGGTGTCACTTGGGGCAGCCACCCCCAGGCTGTGCACGTGTTCATGGGGACAGTATCCTTGGTGTTTCGTGTACATGACCACTGTGATGTGCAACTGTTCATATCTGAGCATGTGGCATGGTCACATTTCACGGTGGTGTATGTGTATGTCATGTCACATGCCCCCTGTGTCCCATGTGGGACGGTATGTTTAACCCAGGGTGACCCATTGGCACAATAGTGATGGTCCTCCACAGTCTGTGTGCATGTTGTGTTTACAACGTCTCTGATTTCATGTGCACAATGGGAGACAGTCTCCACACCCACGTTGTTTGTGCATGGACTTTGATGTTGTGCGTGTGTGTGTCACAGACGTCCATGTCTGTCCTGCCGAGGCAACAGGGACCACTACCTGTGGGGGTCATGGTTGTTTTGCTGTGGTGTATACATGATACGCCATGTCATGCCAGTGTCCATGTGGCAATACAGGGTCCCTGGAAATCTACCTGTTGTTGAGCTGTGATGCCTGGGGCACATCTGTCCTCACATGTCACTGTGGGGTGTGTTTGTAACGTGGCAGCAGGAGATGGGAAATGTGACACGTCCTCATGATACCCAATGGCACAACCTGGGACTTATTGATGCCACTTGTTGAACTGTGATGTTGGATGTTGGCCATGTATGTGCCATACATGTCCTTACGGAACTGCACACATCATGTACTTGTGCCTCATAATGATGTATCGTGTGATATTGAGTGTGTACAATGCCACATATGTGGGGTGAGTGACAATCTTTCTTTCTTCACCTATGCACTGCAGGGCACCAGCTGTCCATAGACCATTCCCTGACCTGGCAACGATGGTGGAACGTGACAGCATCCGACGGTACCGCTTCACCAGGCAGCTGATTGATGATTTGGCAGTGCGCTTGGCACCACACCTGCAACCTGGCCGGCCGTACCCTACAGCGCTGACCCCCAAGGTGAAGGTGATGGCAGCCCTACACTTGTTTGCCACCGGTACCTTTTAACACACTCTGGCGACTGCTGGTGGGATGTCACAGACCATGTTCAGCCGTGTGCTCCGCGATGTATTGGAGGCTATGTTGATATACCTGAACCAGTACATCTATTTCCCAAGACTCCAGAAACTCACTGACGTGAAGAGTGACTTCTATGCCCTGGGGAGGATGCCGCATGTCATTGGCTCCATTGATGGGCCACATGTGGCTTTGGTACCACCACAGGCCCAGGAGCAGGCATACAGGAACCGCAAGCACTACCACTCGGTCAATGCACTGGTGGTCTGTCTTGCAGATATGACCATCACACACGTGTGTGCCCGTTTCCCCGGTTCTGCACACGATGCTTACGTGATGAGGAGTAGTCGCATCCCGAGGATGATGTCACAGATGCGGAACCAGCGTGCCTGGCTTGTTGGTGTGTACTGACTTTGTACCATTGTGTGTGTTCTGCAATGTAGTGTTCCACCCTCTTTTCCAACTCAGCTAATGTGCAATTGTCTGTCTGTAGGTGACTCCGGATATCCCAACATGCCATGGTTGCTGACGCCCCTCAGGAACCCTGTGACACCAGCCCAGATGCGCTACAATGAGGCACATGGTCGGACGAGGAGAGTGATTGAGCGGACATTTGGTCTCCTGAAGAGCCGCTTCTGCTGCCTGGACAAGACAGGAGGGTCCCTCCCATATGCCCCGGCAAAGGTGTGCAAGATTGTCATCGTCTGCTGCATGCTACACAACCTGGCAGTGCGGAAGGAGTTGCCTCTCATCCTGGATGACGATGACCAACGTCCGCCACCTGTGGAGGATCCTGGCCTGGAACACGATGCCAGTGATGATGATGATGGTGATGTCCGCACACAGCTCATCACCAACTTCTTCAGCTGAATGTAAGTATCCAGAGATGTCATGTAACTGATGTGAGTTTGCATGATATGTGTTGGTGGTGCTCTGGTGCTGTTTGAGTGTGTCCATGTGCTACATGACTGTATGCGTGTAGCGATGTGTCCTTACAGGTAGTCTGTACTCCCCAACAGTGTTGACATGCTAACTTGGTTCTGGGTGGGTATCTTGTGACATGTATTGGGCATGAGTATTGCAGTTCTGTCCTGTTCTTCAGTGCTTTTGACTGTGTGTCATTTCTGTCCTTCACAGGGTACTTTCTGAGTCGTTTGGTCAACTGTGATCCCCAACACCGTGATTCGACTTCCAGGGTGGTAGCTGTCGTGTCCCTACAGGTGATGTGCACCACACCCATGGACTTCCTTCCTTCTACACTTGTTGACTGTGTGCCCACTGCCAGGTGGGATTACCTTGCATCTGTGGTGGTTACAACATGTTGCAAATGTTTAATAAACCTGTGCTTCACTTTGGGATGTGCGTTGTCTGTGGTCACACATCTGACTGACATTTGCTTACTGCACCAGTGGGCTAGTTGACACAGACTGTGAATAGGTGTTGGGTCTGTGCAATACAACGTATTTCCTGGCAACATCAGTGTAGGCGATGAGTCAGATGGCCATGGTGTGCATGTGTTGTGTAGCCCTGGTGGTGTGCCTCCCTCATATGTGTGACGTCGCCATGACTCACATGCCGGTGTTGTACTTGCTGTAGCAGTTAGCATGCACAGTGTCATTTCCCAGATCATCATCGCCACTTCAGGGACAACGTAGGAATCACAACAGAGGCAAGTATGGTGTATTAGTGAGTTTATTGACATACATGTGTGAGTATAGTGCACAGGATGGTGGGTGCTGTACATTGTGATTGTAATCCAAAGTTCCTAGATGATTTGGAAGTCCTGGTAGCAGAAATGTCCAGAGTAGAGTCCACAGTCATCTGAGACATTGGTCCAACTTGAGCTCCCCATGTCATGTGGGAGAGTTGTGTTGCAGTCAACAGGGTGAACAGTTTGCGCACAAAGGTGATTATCCAGAACAGGTTTTGGCTTCCTGGGGGTTGCACATGGCCATCGGCCTCTCACTTGCCCCTCCTCGGACGACCCCTCTTCTTTGGGGGGGACCCTCAAGTGCAGGCTGCTGCGGTGCAGGGGACTCTCCGCCAGAGTCATCCTCCCTCCCTGTGGCAGTTGCAGTTGTTTCAGCAGCAGATGTTGTGGGCACACAGGGAGGTGTTGACTGGTTGCTGCTCATCTGGCGGAGGCATTGTAATATGTCCCTATGCACCGCCGTCATCTCTTGCAGTGTGTCCCACTTGGACTCCACGCGGGACATGTGTGAGTCCAAGAGGGCATGATGGGCAGCCTGCTGCTGTTTAATGTCCCTGAGGAGCCCCACTACCTGGCTGAGCTCTCCGGTGCTGGACTGGTACGCATTGGCTATGCGTGCCAGTTGTGGGTCATCATGCAGTCCAGACCCCTCTGCAAGCAGCGACCTTTGTCTCCCACCCCTCCCACCACCCCTGGCGACATGTGCAGTACCTGAGGTGGCACGCACAGGTGACCCTGGGCCCCCTTGGGGGTTGTTGGTGGTGTTGGGTGTCCATGGCCCCACGTTGGTCCAGGGTCCCTGTGCTGGTGGTGGTGGTGCTCCTTGGTCTTTCCATGTCGGCAGGGGTGGTATGTGCGTTGACACTCATTGGAGGGGTGGGTGCAGGGGTTGCAGCTGGTGGTCCTGCTGGTGCTGCATGATGATTTGCTCCGGAGATGCCAGGTTGGTCTTCTTCATCCGAGGAGGGCAAAGGCTGTTCCACACCAGTGAGCTCCGTATCCTCTTGAGCCTGGGTCGGGGACTCCTCAGCATCTGCTGCTGTGTCCCCATCATCACCTGTTTTTGGGAGACACACACAATGTATGCTATGTTTCTGCAGGCATCAATGTTTGACACACCTGACAGTTGTGACTGTGCCTCTGGATGCGGGCCTGTACATTGCATTGTCCTAAGTTGTCACAGTCAGGGGTTGATATTGGTGTAGCACATTGTCCTGCATTATTTGGGCATTTCTATGTGAATGTTGGGGTGTGTACATGGTCTGCATTGGTTGTATATGGTTGACATCCGGTCCTCCTTCCCACCCAGCCAGATATCCCACCATGGAACGTGCTTCCATTGCAGGGAGTGCAAGTTGTCTTTCAGGATGTCAGTCAGTGGTGTCCTGCTGTTGGTTGGTGCACAGTTGCCAGCAGGGCCTTGTGCTCCCCACAGCAGTAGCCAGTGTCAGCCATCTTGTCAGTTGTTTTCCACTCCCTGTGATGTGGGCATGGGTCAGGGTGGTGTTGATGGGCCAATTGTGAGGCTGACCAATATCTGTGACTACCACTCCCATCATGCTATTGCCTCCACCCCCTTCCCAGCATGCCCATACTTACTTGCTTTTGGGTGGACTTCACTGTGTGTGAGTGTGAGAGCAATGGCAAGATGGCTGACAGTGGTGTCCTGCTGTTGCTTGGTGCCAAGTTCCCAGCAGGGCCATGTGCTCCCCACAGCAGTAGCCAGTGTCAGCCATCTTGTCAGTTGTTTTCCACTCCCTGTGATGTGCGCATGGTTCAGGGTGGTGTTGATGGGACAGTTGTGGGGGTGACCAATATCTGTGACTACCACTCCCATCATGCTATTGCCTCCACCCCCCTTCCCATCATGCCCATACTTCCTTCCTTTTTAGTGTACTTCACTGTGTGTGGGTGTGACAGCAATGGCAAGATGGCTGACAGTGGTGTCCTGCTGTTGGTTGGTGCCCAGTTCCCAGCATGGCCTTGTGCTCCCCACAAAAGAGCACCAGTGTCAGACATCTTTGAAGTGGCTTTTGACTCCCTGTGAGGTGTGCATGCTTGGGTGTGTTCTTGCTGGGCCATGTGGGTGGGGGATGTTGGGCTGTGACTACCACTCCCATCATGCTTTTGCCTCCACCCCCCTTCCCAGCATGGCCATGCTTCCTTCCTTTTGACTCTGCTTCCCTGTGGTGTTGTGTGCATGTGCTGACAAGATGGCTGACAGTGTTATCCTGGGGTTAGTTTTGCTACACGTCCCATGTGTGTCCCTGTGCTTCACACTGCATGACCCAGGGTTGTGGTTCTTTGTGGGATATTTGATTTGAGTGTGAGGCAATGCATTCTCCCAGGTGAGTTGTGTGGAGTTTGTGTTAGGGGTGTGTGTGAGTGGTGCTGCTGGTAACTATGGTCAGTGCTGTGAGTCCTCCTTCCCACCCAGCCAGATTCTCCACCATGGAACGTGCTTCCGTTGCAGGGAGTGCAAGTTGTCTTTCAGGATGTCAGTCAGTGGTGTCCTGCTGTTGGTTGGTGCACAGTTGCCAGCAGGGCCTTGTGCTCCCCACAGCAGTAGCCAGTGTCAGCCATCTTGTCAGTTGTTTTCCACTCCCTGTGATGTGAGCATGGTTCATGGTGGTGTTGATGTGCGCATTGTGAGGGTGAGCAATATCTGTGACTACGACTCCCATGATGCTATTGGCTACACTGACTTGCCCAGCATACACAGGATTCCTTCCTTTCAGTGGGCTTCACTGTGAGGTGGTGTTGTAGTGGTGGCTACATGTCTGGATGTGTTTGTTAGTTATATTTGTGCCACTGCCTAGCTGTAATTGTAGTTGTGTTTGTACATGTGATGACACAGTTACATATCACTATGAGATGGCATGTGTTGTGTTTATCTGACTGACATACACATTTTGGGATGATTCTGTTCTGGTTGGTGTGTATTTGCTTAGGGTGCATGGTTTGACTCTCCCTTGACAGTGATGTGTGTGTATTGTGGCACAATATTGTGTACATTTGTTGTGTACTCACCAGGCTCTGGGATGTTTTCTAGTCCATAGACGCTCACTGGTGGTAGGATGGCCCGCACCTTCTCCTCCCAGGGCCTGAGGTATAGTGGTTTGGCAGGAGGGCCACTGCCGGTGTGTTGGCTCAAGAGGTAGTCCTTCTTCAACAGCTCCTTGACCCTCCTGCACACGTCATACCACCTGTTCTGGATGTCTTCCTTTGTGCGCAAACATGGTGATTGTGCGTTCACCCTGTCAACGATCCTCGCCCACATCTTGGTTTTCTGCGACATGGGGGTCTGTTGGACCAGTGTACCAAACAGCTGTGGCTCTACCCTGAGGATCTCATCTACCAGGACTTCCAATTCACTATCTAGGAACTTTGGATTCTTCTTGGGGGCATGGTGATGGGTGGTGGTGGTTAGTGATGTGTGTGTTGGTGTGCAAGTGAGGGTGTGTGAGTGTGTGTTTTGCTGGGTGTATGTGAGGGTGCTATTTGTTGAGGTGCTGATGGTGTGTGGCTTGTGTTATGGATGAGCTGTGGGTGTGTGGTTGCTGTCTGTTGAGTGCTGGCAGGTAATTTGATTTTGCAAAGGATCATGGTAGGGATATGTGTCCTTTATATGGGTGGAGTTGTGGGTGTGTCTTTGTTCCCTGTTTCCCCACCCAGTATTTATTTGCTTTGTGATTGCTTGTTTGGCCTTTTTTTGTGTTTTTTTTCCTTGGTTCTTTTTGTGCATGTAGGAGACGTTCTTCTGACCGAGTCGGACCCTCCAGTTGTCTCGTGCGAGCCTCTCCGATTCGTTCACGCTGTGTTTGTGCTGTTTTCTGTGCTGCGTACGCGTCGGTCGCGGGGTTTTGGGTTGCTTCGGCTCGCTGTTTTGAATGCGTGTCGGTCGTGCAGCTTGGGCTCCGTGCGACTCGGTCGTATTTTCCACGCGTTGCATCGTACTTGGCGGGTCGGAGTTCGCGGGTACGTTTCGTTCGGGATTCTTCCTGGTGCGTGTCGGTCGCTTCGATTCGCGTGGTTTTCCGGCCGGATGGCTGTTTTCCACGCGGCTCGGTCGTTCGGCTTGTGTTCCGTACGAGTCGGTCGGATTTAGCACGCTTTTCATCGTACTTTGCGGGTCGGGCTACACCGGTACGTGTCGGTCGGAATTTATTCCGGCTCCGAGTCGGTCGGTATTTTTTCCGGCCCGAATCGGAATCGGCCCCTTAGTGTTTTCAAACATTTGTTAAAAGCATAGCAGCACCACTTGCAAATAGGGTGGATCCAAGGTACAACAGAATAAATGTTGACACTTACAGTATAGGTAGCTTTGTCAAAGTTGTATCAATGTTTATATTTTAGACACTATAGCACAACATATAGATACATTACATGAATTTGTGAATGTTTATGTTTTTCTTAAAAGTCTGAAACAAAGATGAATCAAGGGAGACTTTATTACATTAACTGTGATGGCTACAACTTAAATCTGCCTCAGAAGCAGGTAAGACAATTAAATAGAGAGGGTGATGATATCCAAGAAGCATTTAAGATGATACATAGTGACCTAAGAATGAGATCTGTATTCAGTCTCAGAAATGACCTCAACTCCCTTTAAAATTGGGAAAGACCCACTAGGTAGTTATAAATATGACCAAGAGCAATATAAAGCCATATTTGCATTACAAGCTTCTTTGCAGGTGTCGAGGTCACAAAGAGTGCCAAGGAATCTGACTGATAATTTTGCAATATTTGAAAATTACTATTTGAGTCATCACATATAATGAGATTTACTAAACATTACTGTTGACTCGGGGGAGGTTACTCCTATGTAGTGACTGTAAATGAGATAATTGAGTGTTATAGTTATAAATTATATCCAACAATACATGAAGTGGTTGCTGCGCTTCATTGGCCAAATACTAATAAGTTCTCATATGCAAATTTCTGTAAATTGGCAAGTATGATTTTATTATTAGTAAGACAAGATTTGGCGCTAGTATCAGCAAGTGATTATTATGCAACACAAAAAGCCCATGGTGAGAATAAAATAGCACCGTTTTATTTTTTTACAAAGTTTCTTTGAAATATTGGAAACTATATTCCATGTTTAAAGCACAACAGGAGCAGTA
This sequence comes from Calotriton arnoldi, assembly GCA_963921515.1. Lineage (NCBI taxonomy): Eukaryota > Metazoa > Chordata > Amphibia > Caudata > Salamandridae > Calotriton > Calotriton arnoldi. The sequence continues at coordinate 1,077,890 of CAWUFW010000811.1, forward strand.
ACTCACATAAAAGCATCAAGAAACACAATATTAAAATGTTTTAGAAAAACAGTGTCAGTTCATATACATTATGTTTTACAGGACTGGTTCCTATTTTAATAGAGAGTGCGGTCATACTAATTGTAATGTTGAGACTGAAGAAAGTAATTTAACTCAGTAGACCAAAGAAGGTGTTCCAAGTGCATATTGAAAAAATGGGTTAATGTTCAACCCTCAACGGCAAGTGCACTGAGTTGACAATCATCTGAGCATTTCTGACCTGAGCTGATCTTCTCTAAGCGGGCAAAGACGTTTTTCTTGTTTCTTAATAATGTTTTGCTCAAACAGGTCACAGTCTATAAATACCTTGGTCTTCACTTCACAGACAACCTGTAATGGGATAAACATTTAGCAGCAGTACAAACGTCTCCACTATCTACAGCTAATGTTTAACACTTGATTTGGTGGTCTTTCCTTTGAACTAATAAAAACAAATTTAAAAAAACATCATAGGCATTAATACCTCAGGCACTTTATGGGGCTGAACTCCTGCCCTCAATCGAAGAGCAACTTGGGAACATCTTGAAAGTATGTGTTTAAAAGGACTCCTGGCAAATTCAATGATACAAGCTCTAAGGTTAGAGCTGGGCCTAGCTTTTTGGGATTTGTTAGCACAATCACGTGCCCTAAGGATCTTATCCTCATTAATCAAATGAAAGGACAGAGAAAAACTTTTAGTTATATCTTCGAGGGACACACTGTACTGGTCAGATGTTTCCTCATGTTTAATTTTAAATATTGGTGCTAACTCTGCCTTCGGAATTTATGTTTTACATCTAGAAAGCTCACTGTCAACGGTTAAAATAAAAAGACTTCTTAGCAAAAGGGTCATTGACAGTACTTAAACTAAAGATAGAAATGATCTGTCAGTTAAAAAGTCTGTGATGCACTCCTTTTATGTAAGGATTTTTCCTTGTCTGTGTCAAATTCCTGATAAATGTACCCAGAATCAAATTCTTTGAATTCAGATTGGAATTTATTTGACTTGGAAAATAACCGGTCTTAGAGAAAAACATTGGTGTGAAAATTGGTGTTGCATGTGCAAGCTGGAAGTTAAATATAGTATAACCCATATACTCTAAGACAGTTTGCTTTTTTTGGGAAAAGAAGAAAAAACCCTGTATCCTGTTTTCAGGAAATAGCGCATCACAACTAGACTTTAAGCACTAACCATTTTATTTAAAATTCAATACTTAGACATTGTAATTGCTTCGCAAGATATTAACTTAATTCTGCAAATAACTTTTATTGCTTAATGTCTGAGTTTGTAAAGTTAGTTGCATTTTAAAATGTGCACAGTGTTGTATGTGTTTATCCCCCTAGTTTCATTGTATATAGAGCCGCTGCGGACAACCTAGGGCCAAGGTTAAGTACTCGGTCTATCGTAATATTTATGTTAATAGTGAGAAGACTTTGATGAAAGTTTTTGTAACTGTATTTTATTGATTTCAAGCCAACAACAAAACATACAGTGCGTGGTGACAGTGCCATACATAATCTAGAGTCAGATACACAACAGGGGCAACTATAATCAAATAATATAAAGTATCCATAAGTGGGGTTGTCTACCTGTCTGCTGACAATTTAAGTCAAGCATACATAGAACCAAGACAAGGGAGCATCATTACACACTTGGTCATCAGAGAAATAATGAGCGCAGTAGCTCTATTTTCAATCGATCCTCCGCCTTGGAGCACTCAGAGGACGTTTTTGTCGTCATCCTGAAATATACCCAGCAAATGAGCCCACAGCATTATAGCCCTAGTCGCTCCCTCAATAGTGCGTGATATTCTCATGTGTTGTTCCTCCGTCAGCACCCATTCCAACAGGGCTCGTAGCCAATATATCAACAGTGGGACCCTCGTGCCCATTCACCCAGCTGAGTCAGTTTATAAGGAATCTTGCGTCCCTTGGGGAGCACCACTACTCACAGGAGACAGGCGAGCGGCATCAGCAGAACACAAATCCCGGTGGTCATCTCTACACAAGGCACAACTTGTCCCCAGTAATCCTGAACCTGCGCGCTGTCCCACGCTAGGTGTAAGAAGGTAGCCCCATCCTCCGCAGCTCGCACATGCAGCTCCTCTGGTAGGGTCTATTTTATTGAGGCAATATGGAATGACATATGTACGATGCAGGAAATGACAATGCAGGAGCTTTAACCTGTTGTTACAGGACACGGAACAGATAAGGCCTAAACGCACTCACCCAGTCCGAATCCGAGATGGGCGTAGCCAAATCTCTCTCCCAGGCCCCACGAGCAGGAAATTGTGGAGGTTGCATATCATTCCTAAGGGCTTTGTAAAAGTGGGTGATTAAATGCCGTCCCAAATCTCTCTCCCGGGCCCCACGAGCTGGAAATTGTCGAGGTTGCATATCATTCCAAAGGGCTTTGTAAAAGTGGGTGACTAAATGGGGTCCCTCCCCATCCAATAAGACCATCTAGGACCACCGCAGGGAAATTCGTCCACACTCTCGATTTTAGCATAATGTAAAAAATGAGCTGGTCCTATCCTAAAAGTGTCCTGTGCCTCCTGGAGCGAGATGAAAGTATCCCCTGGGTAAATATTTCCCATTTCCAGATATTCCCCCTCCTGCCATTGGCCCATAGATATGGTTGTGTCAATGTTCCTAAAGAGAGCCAGATCCCACGATATTAATTCCCTACTGAAGGGGGCTCTACGGATTATTTTCTGGACCACCTTTCCCATATTTCCGCCACATGTGTAATCAGGAGCAACTAAAAAGGGGGGGAGGGTGGAGCCCATATAACCTTCTAGTGCCTGGGTTGCACCATGAGCATATGAACAGAGAAAGGAGCTCTACTAGCAGGATAAATACAATGGAATATAAAGAAGCCAACTTTCTATTTGTCACCTCTGGCAGGAAAACTTGAGTATACTGCCCACACAATATATAGGGTAGCACTAAAGAAATAAAATGTATACGAAAAAACAGGGGCACAACACAGTTGTGGACGAAAACCCTCACTCACCCGAGGGTGACATGCTTCATCATAGGGTTCCTCCAACACACGGGGACCGCAAGGTACCCCGTGTGGGCTACAACTTTACCTGAAAGGGAAGGAGCGGGAGTGCACAGCACGTGTTGGATCTACCAACTCAATAGGGCAAGGAGGGGCAGAGTGCTAATAATAAGTGAAAAAAGTGTGTGAGTTAAAACTACCTACATAGGGGCAACAATTTTATTCTTCCATCCTATGTGGTAGTGGATAAAAAGCAAGTGAAAGTAGGGTTATAGATGTATACCCTATTAATGATCAACATGTTTCTGCCATAACGACAATCCAGTCCAGGGCATTCATCAGGACCAATATCTAAACAGTCACTCTGCTATATCAAATGTGCAAATAATATAAAAGTGGTACTTAGGCCTCAATTCTTGACCAACAGGCGCCTATGTCAATCAAAGTGATAGGTCAGAGGGCTCTACTAAGTAGTATGTGTATTCCAACTCAACCATCTACAAAGTCTCTGGAGAGTCTACAACGAACACCGTGGAGTTTTTAAGAATAACCGACATGGTGAGAGACTTTGTAGATGGTTGAGTTGGAATACACATACTACTTAGTAGAGCCCTCTGACCTATCACTTTGATTGACATAAGCGCCTGTTGGTCAAGAATTGAGGCCTAAGTACCACTTTTATATTATTTGCACATTTGATATAGCAGAGTGACTGTTTAGATATTGGTCCTGATGAATGCCCTGAACTGGATTGTCGTTATGGCAGAAACATGTTGATCATTAATAGGGTATACACCTATAACCCTACTTTCACTTGCTTTTTATCCACTACCACATAGGATGGAAGAATAAAATTGTTGCCCCTATGTAGGTAGTTTTAACTCACACACTTTTCACTTATTATTAGCACTCTGCCCTCCTTGCCCTATTGAGTTGGTAGATCCAACACGTGCTGTGCACTCCCGCTCCTTCCCTTTCGGGTAAGTTGTAGCCCACACGGGGTACCTTGCGGTCCCCGTGTGTTGGAGGAACCCTATGATGAAGCATGTCACCCTCGGGTGAGTGAGGGTTTTCGTCCACAACTGTGTTGTGCCCCTGTTTTTTCGTATACATTTTATTTCTTTAGTGCTACCCTATATATTGTGTGGGCAGTATGATTACGGAAGTTATATAGGATAGAATCTTCTATATTGTAGCTTAGTTCTTCCCTAGACCCTATTGTGTGTGATATATATAGGAAAACTTGAGTGGCATGATTTAATCCTATTAACAAATATGGTGTGAATCTCTTAACCATTTAGTGGCATTGCTGTACAAAAAGTCAAAGGAGAAACAATAACCGCACAATTGATTTCTTGTTCTGATTTTTTATTATTTAAAAAATATATTTTATAATTTTTACAAAAATTATAATATTGAGTTACACAAGCCATTAAGAAGGCTACAATCAATCAATTCATCATACAAAATTGTAAAAAAGTAATTGTATTTATCCTGCTAGAGCTCCTTTCTCTGTTCGTATGAGTGATCAGGTACAGAGCTGGTAGCTCCTACCTGCCCCCTCGCATCAACAACTGGGGCAGAGTATCACCTCCGTATTCAGTCCCCAGAAGCCGTTTCTCCCAGTTATCTGACTCTGTAAGCCATCTAGCTGCATGCTGCAAGTGTGCAGCGTTGTAGTAGAACTGCACATCTGGGACCATCAATCCCCCGTCCTCCAAATCCTTCATTAGCATTGCCAGCGCCACCCTGCTGCGCTTACCTGCCCATATGAGAGTCACCAACGGGCTAGCCAGTCTGCGGAAGAGCTGATCCTTCAGCTGGAACAGAGAGTTCTGCACAAAGTACTGGCAGCAGGGGAGGAAAACCAATATTGCCACGGCCGCCCTACCCATCACTGATAGAGGAAGCCTATTCCAGAATTTAATGGAGTTCTCCAGACCTCTCAGCACCCATCTATGTTCTGGCACTGATGCTGGGCCTCAGTATGCGTAACCCAAATCCCAAAATATCGAAATCCATCCAGTTCCCACCGGAGACCCACATATGGCAACTGGTCCCGCTGCTTCCCAATCAAACCACCCAAAGGGAACAATAATGACTTGTGGGCATTGATACTAAGACCCGAGACCTCACCAAAGGCATCCAGGAGCTGCATCAGAATTGGAACAGACTCCCAGGGGAAGTGCACATATACCAATGCGTCATTCACATATAGCGAGACAATGTGGGTAGTGTCCCCCACCTTGATCCCCCAGAGCTCCAGCTCTGTACCCAGTAACAGCGCAAAAGGCTCAATAGCTAAGACAAACAGTAGGGGTGAGAGAGGCATCCCTGAGAGTATCCTGCCTCACCGGCAAGGCTTCGGACAGTTCACCTCCCACCTTGATGTGTATAGAAGGGTCAGTGCCCGGTAGTTGTATCCAGGCACAGAAGTTGGGTCCAAACCCCATACCCACAGTACCGACATTAAAAAGGCCCACTCCACTCTATAAAATGCCTTTTCGAGATCTAGGAAAACATCCAAAGTGTCATGAAGAACAAGGATCAACCTACGGAGGTTGTGAATGGTGCTACGTGCCGGCATAAAGTCGCTCAAGTCTTCACGGACCAGGACTCGGACCACTCCACACAGCTTCATCGCCAATATTTTGCACAATACTTTAAGATCTGTGTTAAGCATGGTGAGGGAACTATATGCGGAAGGGTCCACAGGGTCCCCCCCCCCCGGCTTCAGCATCAAACACACTACCGCCTCTCTCATATTAGGTTATAGAAGATGTTTCTCCTTCACCTCCAGGTAGACCTGCAGTAGTTTTTCCTTGAACATCTTGAAATAACTCAACACTGGTTAACACTTAACCACCTCAAACTTAACGCCCTCAAAACCGTATTCCTATTAATCGTGCCTCCCAACCCCACCTCTAACATCAAAGACTGGCTCCCTCTACTCACCGCCTTGAACTGTACCCCACATATCATTGAGTCAGCAAAATCCCTAGGGATAACACTAGACAACAACCTCTCCATGCTGAACCACATCAGCTCCACAACCAGAGGGGCCAATTTCCATCTCCACGTCTTAAGAAAACTCAAGCCTTTCCTGCCCAATGCAGATCTCAAGATGGTGGTTCAGGCTCTCGTGATCTCCAAACTTGACTATGGGAATGCTACCCTTGTTGGTCTACTGAAAAAAAACTAGCACCGCTGAGGGCCACCCTCAATGCGGCTGCACGGCTCATCACAGGCATAAAGAAAAACTATCACATCACCCCAGCCCTCCACTCTGGTTACATTATGAATCTAGGATCCACCTAAAAATAGCATGCATGACGTACAAAGCCATCCACCGCAACACTCCTCGCTACCTGGCTCAGAAACTGGTTCTATCCGGAAGGAATAGAACTTCTCATAGTACATGCTCCCTACTGCTGAAACCCCAAAAATTTCACAAAAAGAAAAACTATAAGAGATCTTTATCTGGAATTACCCCAAGAATTCGGAACTCTCTTCCCCCAGAGATCAGGACCATCCCTTCATTCGCTCTTTTAAAAAACTAAGTAAAAATGAGACTACTGAATAATCTCCTTCCTGTGAGGCTCACCTGGGTATTCTGCAGGAGCGAAATGGATGGAACAGATGCTAGGTCCCAACTTCCCTCACCCACCTCCTTTGCCCAACAAAGTCAAAGCAAAAGAGGGAAGGTGGGGAAGAAGGGGAGACAAAACAAGGAAAGGGAGAAGGGGTTGAATCCACTGGCTCATCCGATGATGTATTACCAAGGCACCCTAAAGAGAAGACACAAGGGTAAGTATATACTTATACACTAGTAGGTGGTAGTATAGCTATCAATTATTCTGCATTTCTACCTGTTGAAGGATTCGACGTAATCAAATACAGAAAACATATATCACTAGAACGTAGAACTCACATAAGGCATCTAGAAGATAAAGGGACACTTATTATTTATAAGGACTGCAGGAGTTTAACCACAAACAAGGATGTAAATAAAATATACCAATCTCAATAGGAACCACCTTCAAATATCAATAGACCCATAAAAATATCTTTCTTGTTTGCCTGAACCAGGAAAAAACAAAAAAACGAATTTCCCTAGTCAGGAGAAAACAGAATGCAAAAATATGTGGCAAAAATAATGAGGGGTCCGTCTATGAAACTAATGTGAGTACTCGTGGTCGCCTTATAATTCTTACAGATATGAATATTAGATAATCAAAGACAAATTAAACAAATACTGAGCGGAACAAACACTCCTCAACAACAAAGGAGCCTAACAATCAGATAAGTATAAGAGTGGATTTACTAGAAACAAAATATAGCGTAGCCTACCACCACTCAAACAAAGATTCTTTAAAATACCTCTTTTCCTTTCTTACAGGAACAGAACACAAGGCAGCAAAGAGTTAAACTGCACTGCAATGCTGGGAGGAAACAATGTTGCGAGCTGTCTCAGCAGCACGAAGAACCTCCTAACCCAGAAGAAACACCAAGAAAATACCGGAAGCAGAAAAGGACGCCCGGAGAGGAACACAGAAACAACACTCCTCTCTGGCGTGGAATCAGGAGTGCAGCAGGTAAGTAGGATGGAACTGGGGAAATGCACGGGAGGCCTGGCGGGGTCCGATCAGGAACGCAAAGCGCGTTTCTGCTGCGGACCCCTCCTTATGAAGACCTCACGCGCCACCCCCACCAGCTGGTGGGATGCGGCAGGCGGGGCCTCCGTCAGAGGCAGCGGGCGGGCTCCGACTGGCTGCCACGGGCCACACGGCCCGACAGTACACACCTCTAATACCCCCCCGAACAGGTTTCGGCTTATTGGGATAACCCCTCTGAAACAAGCGCACCAAGCGGGGAGCATGAACATTAGCAGCAGGCTCCCAAGACCTTTCATCAGGACCATAACCCTTCCAGTGAATCAAATACTGGAGCCTACAGCGTACCCTGCGTGAGTCCACTATATAGGCCACTTCATACTCCGGTTCATCATCAATCAAAACAGGGGGAGGCCGATCAGGCACGACAGTACCAGGGGTAACAGGTTTCAACAAAGACACGTGAAACACAGGATGGATACGTAAAGAATCAGGCAGTTCGAGTTTCAAAGCAACAGGGTTTACCACCTTAGTAACAACGTAGGGACCAATAAAGCGGGGCTTAAATTTATTTGTCCCCTTGACCTTGATGTTCTGAGTAGATAACCAAACCTTGTCGCCCACTACATAATTCGGAGGTGGTCTCCTATGGTGATCAGCCCCATCCTTGTAACTACGTTTGGCCTCCTCCAAAGTCTGCTTAGCCTCAACATGGATATCATGGAGTCGAGTAACGAGGTCTACAGCAGCAGGAGTAGCAGTGGGAACCTGCGGAGATAGGAGGCCACAACGGGGGTGAAAACCGTAGTTACAATAAAAGGGAGAAACCCCTATTGAAGCATGATCACCATTGTTATAGGCAAACTCCGCAGTCCAAAGAAAGTGTCCCAATCTCGATCTGCCTGCAGTAGCTGACACCTGAGGTATTGTTTGGTGCAGAGCTAGAATATCGATGTATAAATATCGTTATACAGAAATATCGAGGTAAAAATATCGTGGATCAGAAATATAGATGGAAAAAATATCGTGGTCAAGAATATCGATTGTTCGGTAAGTAATATCGATTGCAAAAATATCTAAGTGTTAAATATCGTTTACAAAAATATAGTTGTTAAAAATATCGATTTATTATTAATGTTATGTATTTTAGTATTTTGTATGAGAATTGTTTGTATTTTTATTATGTGTTAAAATTTTATTAGTTAATATTTTTTTTTTTAAATGAATTTTGCGTTTTTAGTTCCGTAGCGGGTTGTGGGTATATAGGGGAATAGGGTGGGAAGTAATTTAATTATATAGATTTTATTTATTATTTATAGTAGTTAATAACATTTTTTTAAATTGAATTTTGGGTTTTTAGTTCCGTAGCGGGTTGTGGGTTTATAGGGAATTGGGTGGGAAGTAATTTAATTATATGAAATTTATTCAATAATTTATATTTATTCATAACTGTGATGTTATAGAGTTAAATGTGTAAATTCATTTATTAATAATTGTTTGATAATTAGTTGTTAATTAATTTAAATTAATTAATTATTAAATACTGTAATTGTTTAATAGATTTTAGGTGTGTGTTGTGGTGTTTATAGGTGTAAATGGTGGGAAGGGTGGGAAGTAATTTATTTTTTATTGATGAATTATTAATTATTTGTTAATTAATTAGCATTAATTAATTAGTAATTAGTAATTGTAATTGTGTAACTAATTTTAGGTGTGTGTTGTGGATATTATAATGTTAAACAATGTGTAATTAATGAATGTTTTTATCTTTTTAATAATATATTTAAATTTCAATATTAATTATGTTAATAATGGAAATAAAATTTAATAAAAATGTTGATGTTTTGTTTTTTTAATTGGTGTGGTATCCAGCACTTTCCCTGCTTTTGCACTCACTGGAGTGGGAATAGTAATTTTTACACTTCCGCTATCCAGCACTTTCCCTGCTTTTGCACTCACTTGAGTGGGAATTGTAATTTTTACCCCTCCGCTATCCAACACTTTCCCTACTGTTGCACTCACTGGAGTGGGAATAGTAATTTTTACCCCTCCGCTATCCAACACTTTCCCTGCTTTTGCACTCACTGGAGTGGGAATAGTAATTTTTACCCCTACGCTATCCAGCACTTTCCCTGCTTTTGCACTCACTGGAGTGGGAATAGTAATTTTTACCCCTCCGCTATCCAACATTTTCCCTACTGTTGTATTTATTGTGTTGCGGAATGTATGTTTTATTTTTATTTTAATAGTTTAATGTGTTTATTAATTATAGAATGTTTTATTTTAAATTATTGATATATGTATATATTTTATTTTTATATAATTTAAAAAGTTTATAAATTAAATAAAGATAATAGTTAAAATGTATTTAAGTAAATATATGTATATGTACACATTTTTGTGTGTTTATATTTTTAAAATTAAGTTTATTTGTTATATTTAGTTAAAATATATATTACATGTAATTTATTTTGTTAAAAATATTCATATTATTTAATATATTTTATTTAAGTTATATATATCTTTTAAGTCGATATTTTTACATCTATATTTTTACTTCGATATTTTTGTTTCGATATTATTGTACTTACCTGTTTAAGTATAGGGAGTCGATATTTTTGTATTCGATATTTTTACATCGATATTTTTGTTATCTATATTTTTTACATCGATATTTAATCAGGGAACCGTATTGTTCTATGCACTGATTGACCCTTTCGGTTTGTCCATCTGTTTGGGGGTGATGAGCAGAAGAGAGCCTCACGTCTATTTGTAGCAAGTTGTTCAACCCTTTCCAGAACTTAGACACAACTTGGGGGCCTCTATCTGACACAATAACAGAAGGAAGACCATGAAAGCACATCACAAGTTGAAGAACAATTAATGCAAGTTCTTTAGAATCTGGTAAGTCTTTCAAAGGTATGAAATGGGACATTTTCGATAACATGTCAACAACTACAAATATAACTGTATGCCCTTGTTTAGTAGGAGGCAGTTCTACAATAAAATCCATAGAGATGGCATGCCATGGTATAGGGGGTGTAGGCATAGGTGTCAATAGTCCCGCAGGAACCTGGTGGGAACTCTTGCTTTGTGCACAAACAGAGCATTGTTGGACATACAAATAAGTGTCATGATTCATAGAAGGCCACCAAAAATGTCTTTTAAGTAGGGCAAGAGTTTTTTTATGTCCTGGGTGTCCTGCTAATTCATGTACATGACACCACTCTAGAACTTGTGATTGTAATTCCTTCGTTGGGAGGACTAAACCTCCTTGTATGTACAGTAAGTTCTGATTTCTCACTCCTTGATGTTTGGTTTCAAGATTTTTGACTTCGTCACTGTCCTGATGTACCTCCTTCAGAAATATTTCTTCTGAAAAGATACCCCCCAAGATACGTTCAGGACTAAGGATGTAGAGTTGGTCAAGTGTACTCAGATCTTCAGACAGATCATAACCATATCTAGATAGTGCATTTGCTTTGCCATGTTTGGCGCCTGCCTGGAATTGTATGATATAGTCAAGGTTACTGAAATAATGGGTCCATCGTAACTGCCTCATAGATAATGCTCTGGCTGCCTTCAAAAACTGTAGATTCCTGTGATCTGTGATAACAGTAACTGTGTGTAGGGCTCCTAACAGGTATTGGCGCCATTCTTCTAATGCTCTTTTTATTGCCAATAATTCTCTATCTCCCACTGAATAATTGATTTCAGGCTGAGTGAGCTTATGAGAATAGAAGGCTACTGGGTGTAGGTGACCTGTTTGTTTGTCTCTCTGGGATAAAACTCCCCCAACCGCCACTTGGGTTGCATCCGCTTCTACTATGAATGGTTGAGAGGAATCGGGGTGTCTCAAAACAGGGGCAGTGATAAAAGAGTTCTTTAGGCAGGTAAAGGCGTCTTCAGCGGCTAGTGTCCACACAAAAGGTGTCCCTTTTTTGAGTAGTTTGGTGATAGGAGAGGCCAAAGATGCAAACCCTTTTATGAATCGTACATAAAAATTAGCGAACCCCAAAAAACTCTGCACTTCTTTCACAGAGCCAGGAGATGGCCACTTACTGATGGCAGCAACGTTTTGGGGATCCATGGTCACTCCTTTTGCGGACAACACAAAACCTAAAAAGGTAACTTCAGAAACGTGGAACTCGCATTTATCTAGTTTCACATACAGGCTGTTCTCTTTAAGGCGTGTCAACACACTCTTCACATGACCAATGTGTTCTTCAATCGATGAAGAATAAATTAGAATGTCGTCTATATAAGCTATAGTGTTAACATCCAATGTCTCTCTTAGTACGTCATCAATAAAAAATTGGAATGCTGCAGGGGCATTACACAGCCCAAAGGGCATCACTAGATACTCGTAAAGCCCGAACTTTGTACGGAAAGCAGTTTTCCATTCGTCCCCCTCTCTTACTCTAACCAAATGATAGGCACCTCTTAGATCAAGCTTGGTGAAGATGGTAGCCTGTTTTACTTGATTGAGTAGAGATTGAATCAAATGCAGAGGATATCTGTTCTTTATTGTCACACCATTAAGGGATCTATAGTCTATGCAGCACCGAAGACCCCCCTCCCTTTTTGGTATAAAAAAAAGGAGAGACGATGCGGCCGATCTAGAGGGCTGAATGAATCCCTTCTGTAACATGTCGTCCAAATATTCTCTTAAATAAATATTCTCTTTTTCTGTCAAAGCGTATATGCGACTGCACGGGATCTTTGCTCCAGGAAGCAAGTCAATGCGGCAGTCGTAGGGACGATGGGGTGGCAGGGTAGAAGCCTTTTCCTTATCAAATACCTCCCGTAAAGAATCATAACATTCAGGTAGTACTGGGAGGCTGGAATCACTAATTCCAGCTATGTGTTGCAATGGGGCATTACTTTTCAGACAATGAGTTCTACAATAAGTGGAAGTGAACTCCATGGAATGGTCTCTCCAGTTGATATCGGGGTCATGTTTCATCAACCAAGGGAGACCTACGATTGCATGAAACTGAGGTGAAGAAATGACGTCAAACTGAACGGTTTCGTAATGCCTGTCATGTATGTGAAAACCCAGTTCTCTGGTGGAGTGTGTGACAGGCCCTGATTTCATATGACTTCCATCAATTGTTTTCACTACTTCCACTGTCTTTTTTGGTTCTATAGGAATTTCCATACTCTCCACCCATGTGGAATCTATCAAATTTCCAGTTGCCCCCGAATCAAGCATGATTTGTACTTCTACACTATCACTGCCCCAGCTCAGCCGAGCTACGAAGAAGAAATGGTGTAAGGGTATTGTATATGATCATGACCTAAAAGTTGGGAGACCTTTAAACCTGTCTCACCTGAGCAATCTGTCTCCACCTTGCTCAGGCTGGTTAGTTTCCCGACTCCGCATGTCGTTTGGGTGTGATAGGGCAGTCTCTCAAGAAGTGTCCTGATTTACCACAGTATAGGCATAGCTTATTATCCCTTCGTCTCTGCCTCTCTTCTTTACTCAAGGGTCCTTTAATATTGCCTATCTGCATAGGTTCAGGGTCCTCAACAGATTTATCAGACTCTGGCTTCTTTTCTTTAAAAATAGGGAACTTGGTTTCCGATCGTCCCTTTTCACGTTTCCGCTCATGCAAACGGTGGTCCAACTTAATCACTAAATCAATTAGTGCATCACACGACTCTGGAGGATCTACAACTTGTGCCAGCAGGTCTTTCAAGTCATCTCTTAGACCCTTGTAAAAGAGAGCACTGCGTTTAGCTTCAGGCCATCCAGCTCAGCCACTAGCCTGTTGAAACACGAAATATACATCATGAGATCCTTCGATCCTTGCCTAAGATTGAGGAGCTCAGTGTCCACAGACTGCATGAATGAATGTCTGTCAAATAGACATCGCAACTCTTCCTTGAAGGCACTATAGTCATACAATAAGGGATCATTTCTATCAACTAAAGAGATTGACCATGTAGCTGCTGTACCACCCAAATAAGACAAGACAAACGCCACTTTGGATTGTTCAGTGGGAAAGCAAGAGGCTTTGCACATAAAGTGCAATTGGCACTGGTTAATGAACGTAGCAAATTTAGCTGAGTCACCTAGAAACCTTTCTGAGGATGCCAAAGGTATAGAGGAGGGGGTTGTAATATGATATACAGGAGATGAACTACCAGAGGAAGGAGAGTCCGAGGTGAAAAATGTACCATGGGTTCCTGGCACCGGTTCGGGTGGAGGGGAGACTTGAGAGGCGTGTTGTAGGGCATCTACTCTAAGCGTCAAAGCTTGGGTTTCTTTTTGTAGGTTCCCTATCATGTGTGCCACATCAGCTAATGTTATTTGACGTTCCTCCATAACGCCCGGGCAAAATATTAAACGGGGGCTTCGCGTTCTGTGAGGCTCACCTGGGTATTCTGCAGGAGCGAAATGGATGGAACAGATGCTAGGTCCCAACTTCCCTCACCCACCTCCTTCGCCCAACACAGTCAGAGCAAAAGAGGGAAGGTGGGGAAGAAGGGGAGACAAAACAAGGAAAGGGAGAAGGGGTTGAATCCACTGGCTCGTCCGATGATGTATTACCAAGGCGCCCTAAGGAGAAGACACAAGGGTAAGTGTATACTTATACACTAGTAGGTGGTAGTATAGCTATCAATTATTCTGCATTTCTACCTGTTGAAGGATTCGACGTAATCAAATACAGAGAACATATATTACTAAAACGTAGAACTCACATAAGGCATCTAGAAGATAAAGGCACACTTATTATTTATAAGGACTGCAGGAGTTTAACCACAAACAAGGATGTAAATAAAATATACCAACCTCAATAGGAACCACCTTCAAATATCAATAAACCCATAAAAATATAATTCTTGTATGCCTGAACCAGGAAAAAACCCCAAAACTCATTTTCCTAGTCAGGAGAAAATATAATGCAAAAATATGTGGCAAAAATAATGCTGGGTCCGTCTATGAAACTAATGTGAGTACTCGTGGTCTCCTTATAATTCTTACAGATATGAATATGAGATTATCAAAGAAAAATGAAACAAATACCGAGTGGAACAAACACTCCTCAACAACAAAGGAGCCTAACATCAGATAAGTATAAGAGTGGATTTACTGGAAACAAAATATAGCGTAGCCTACCACCACTCAAACAAAGATTCTTTAAAATACCTCTTTTCTTTTCTTACAGGAACAGAACACTAGGCAGCAAAGAGTTAAACTGCACTGCAATGCTGGGAGGAAACAATGTTGCGAGCTGTCTCAGCCGCACCGAAGAACCTCCTAACCCGGAAGAAACACCAAGAAAATACCGGAAGCAGAAAAGGACGCCCGGAGAGGAACACAGAAACAACACTCCTCTCTGGCGTGGAATCAGGAGTGCAGCAGGTAAGTAGGATGGAACTGGGGAAATGCACGGGAGGCCTGGCGGGGTCCGATCAGGAACGCAAAGCGCGTTTCTGCTGCGGACCCCTCCTTATGAAGACCTCACGCGCCACCCCCACCAGCTGGTGGGATGCGGCAGGCGGGGCCTCCGTCAGAGGCAGCGGGCGGGCTCCGACTGGCTGCCACGGGCCACACGGCCCGACACTTCTTATCTAAGGTGACTATCCATGCCAATTTGATTTCATTGCTGGGGTTTTCACTATGTCTCTTTGTATTATCTTTTCATGCTGTATATTCTATATTTTGCTCCTTGTATATTTGATGTTATTTATTAGGTTGTACAGCGCTCCGACACCAAAGTTTTGGTCATGTTCGGGCTTTATAAAACTTCATAAATAAAAATAAATAAAATCACAGCCCGCTTGGCTTTAGGGTGCTTCTGATCCAAGTCTCAACAAACTGCTCAGGGTGTGCCCCCTCAGCCCTATCCAGAAATCCTAGCAGGTGCACAATATTGCAGCAGGAGCACCCGTCTGCATTCTAGCCTCCAGGGCCCCAGACATGGATATGAATGCCGAGACCTGCTTCCTCAAAGTGGCCACCTCCTTCTGTAGCTCTTCAATGGAGCCCTCTGCCAGTTGGACTTCATCAGAGACTTTGCGGA
This sequence comes from Calotriton arnoldi, assembly GCA_963921515.1. Taxonomy (NCBI): domain Eukaryota; kingdom Metazoa; phylum Chordata; class Amphibia; order Caudata; family Salamandridae; genus Calotriton; species Calotriton arnoldi. The sequence continues at coordinate 1,093,561 of CAWUFW010000811.1, forward strand.
GGTCTGTACGCAAGGGATTGACCTCGAGGGCTACAGAATTTTGTTTTCCAGGGCCAACTGAGAGCCCTGTATGATCTCCAGGAACTCGGCCCTCGAGGGTTTCCCCGCCGTCTGGTCAGTGTCTTGATCTCCCCGGCCAGAGGTATGCCACGCATTGCGCTGAGAGGCGAGGGCCGGGGTCGTGTAGTGCTCCATGGTGTTCCCCTGGGGGCCTTGCCTGCTTATTCGTCCCCATGGGTGTTTAGATAGCAGGGCCTCAATGCTCTCTCACACCCGACAAGCATCAGCGGTCTCAAGGTGCCCCTACTGTTCCGAGGGGGGCAAAATTATACAACTATAACTGGTTGGCCACACACCAAAGATGGAGATCCCGGCCCTCACATCGCCGGCAGGATAGTTGTCCCCAGAGTCCAGCCCCAACCCCAGCAGCACTCGTCTCACTTCAGGGACCTCCAGACCCAGGGCCGTCAACTCTGGCCCAGTCACTTACTTCTTGGTCCCAAAGGGCCTCCAGAGAGTCGCACGCTGTCTCCCACGTAGGGGCAACCCCCATGAGGGCCCCCCCGAGCAGCGCCGCCCCAAACAACAACCTGTGGTGATCCAGCACACCCCCGCTGGCCGCAATCTGCAAAGGAATCCCCTTGGGCCCAGCCCAGATCTTTCATGCTGCCACTCCAGACACAGCTGACTCCCCTCAGAGGTGACCCGGCAGTGTGGTCCTAGCTGTTTGCAGCAGTTCCCGAGGACAGCTCCTCTGTCACTGCTCAGGGCCCTCCATGCTGCAGTCCTCACGTTGTGACTGTGTCTGCCGGGGCCGATCCTGCCGCAGAGCACACTCCCTCAACACCGGCTGCAGCAGGGCCAAACAGGAGGCGCTAATAGGATGATGGCACACCTCCAATTTGCCCGGTTTGGCATGGATGGAGCACCGGCCGCAGGACACCACACTGCCCTCCACCAGTCGGAGGTGTGCTCTTCCGGTGCAGGCCACAGCCTCGCACTCGCCCCCCTCAGTAGTCACCTCGATGGTCGGGCGGCCTCCTCCATCATCAGTGAGGGGCTCCTAGCCCCAGGAGGGGGTCTCCAATCTGGTCAGGGGTGCCGTGAATCCCAGCGGCTGCGGCTTTCCCAGCCCGCAGGGCCGCCCAACAGAGGCCCTAAGGCCTGCCACGAGTCGCTGCCTACTACAGCCACCAGGGGCAGCCCTGCAGACTGTCCAGCTGATTTTCGGGGTGCAACGGTAAGGTTGAGGTGTACGCCTATGTATTGCAGGATTTTGAAAGATATTTCAGGATCGGCCAGGAGCCTCTTAGGAGTGTGTCCTGTAGGCCATCTTGTGTAGCCACGCCCCCTACTTTGATGAATCCCTTTTTTTAATATCTACCATCTTATATTATATATTTCTTGGAAATACATTTTACTATTATTTACTTATTTCTGTCCTGAGAGTTGTAGTTCTGTGGATCACGTGAAGGATATGACTTGACGCTCCACTGATCTACTGAAGAAAAACATCATGATGAAATGAGGTCTAATGCCCTACGTATCAGTTTAAACCCTCGGAGCTTTCCTTTTTTGCTCATGGAGCCATTCCATTCCATTACGCTACATTACATGCACATTGCTATATGTTTAATAAATTACTATAGACTACAGAAATAGCTTGATGTTGTTACATTGTATACAATGTGGTGTAAATGATTAACATTCTGATGAACATCACACAAGATGGAGATGTCATGTGTGGCATGGCTTTGCTTTAAAACATACATGTTACATAGAAAGCCAGGCCTGATTGTAAACCAACATGAACACATACATTTTTAGAGAGTGCATGTGACAATCTTTGAGTGTAGAAAGCTGTTTGAATGGTAATGCTATCAAATGTGTACTTGGTTGCTATTTTTTATTCAGAACTGCATTTTGGCTTTAGTTGTGTTAAGAAAACAGAGATCTAGAAACTTCTGCTCTTTGAAAGCTGCAGAGCTGACTGAAGTGATTACAGCCACTAGGCCATCCTGCCTTGTACAGATCTAATTTGGAAGAAAGCATAAATAATTACACTTGCTTTCTCTTGCATACAATTCTGTAAAGTAGACAAAGTCCGTGTTTTGAAGCCATAATGTAAAAGCTGCACAAGAGTGCCAACTCCCGTCTCCATAGGGAATCATAGGGCGGGTCGACACACAGGGGGACTAGTTGTTGAGGGAACCTTGCGAAGATCTGATATCCGACTGCAGATCAAACAGCTTTGTAAGGTATGCAGGCAAAGTGGCATGACTTGGCATTATAGATTTTCAAGCCAGATATACTAAACATTTTATGGTCGAATATAGTCCGAATTGCGTTTTGTGAACACAAAAACATGTTTTACAATGTACTAAAGCCATTTTAGAAGTCTGTCAATTTTACAGACTCCTAAAATGGCTTTGCGACTCAATACCAAATTGCTAGTAGGACAGGGTGTGCTGTAGGCGTCCCTTCGACATAGCGATTTAGTATCGGATGTATAAATATTTTACAACCAAAATCAGATTGCAAAACATTGAAAAATTACTGACTCCCGAGTCGGGATGGTAAGGCATTCACAAAAGAGAAGGGGGCCCCTTAGTAACCCTTCCCCTTTGAGAATATAAAAAAGTTTGTTGAGGAGTAGGCAGTGGTCCAGGGGGCCAAATTTCAAACAAACCTTAAAAAAGTAAATCTTTTCTTAAAACACAGCCCGTTTCCTTTAAGGAAAACAGGCTACATTTAAAAAAAACAAAAAAAACTAAGTTTACTTTATTTAAAGGCACTGAACTGATGATCTGCTTACCGGAGCGGGCACGGTCCCTGTGATGGCCACCAATTGGAATGAGTAACCAACCGTGACCTACCCAATGAATATTCATGATGTAGGTCAGATTACAGCTTACTCTACATCAGAATTTTAGAAACCGACTTAATAGGACATAAAATTCTTTACTGGTCACAAATATACTAATCGCAAATTGAGACCACATTTTTGCAACTAGTTTTTAGTACATTGGCCCCAAAGTTATCATACCCGAACACAGCCAATTTGCATGTACATATATGTAGAAACATTTGTACCTCAGCTTTGATTGGGAAATAGACTCATTAGCCTTAAGGTGAAGTACATAATTGGGGGTATTTGGACAAAATATCGAGATTAAAATATTGATTGCAGGAATATTGGAAACAAAATATTGTGATACAAAAATATCGTAATTCAGAAATATCTGTCAAAAAATATTGATTTTTAGGTAAGTAATATAATTTTCAAGAAAATTGTTGTAAATATCGTTTTCAATAATATAGTTGTAAAAAATATTGTTTTTAATTATCTTTATATGTGTTTTCGTTTATGTAATAATTTTATGCGCTATTGTTTGTATAATTGATCATAATGTTTTTAAATCTAATTTGTAATTTTATGTGATTTATAATTTTTCATTTAACTTCTAATAGTAATTTATATTGTGGTAGCGGGTTGCTAGGTTTGTAGGGTGCGAAGTTAATGATGTATAATGAATTAATAATCATTAATTTATGATTATTTAATTGATTATTAATGATGTCAATTGTGTCATTATATTTGTTTAGTTATATATTATGTTAGGGCTGCTGAGTTTGTAGGGGTATATGATGGGAAGTTAATTAAGCAATAATTAATTAACAATGTATTCATAATTATTATGTAACAATTATATTTTTTGAGTTATTTGTTATGTGCGGGTTGCTGGGTTTATAGGGTAGAGGGGGGGAAACTATTTATTAATTATTTAATCAATTAATTAGCATTAAGCAATTACTTGTACATGAATTACTATTTAATTAGCTAATGGTGTTAAATTTATTTATTTTAGTTATATTTTTAGTGTGGGCTGCTTGGTTTGTGGGGGTTTAGCGTGGTAAGTTAAATATTAAATAATGGGCAATTTTATAAAATTGATAATTAATAAATTGCTTAACAATTATGTTAATTTCTTGATTGAGATTATATATATATATATATATATATTATCTACTGGCGGTCGCCAGTAGATAGTTATAGTTAGGACCTATTATCCATAGGAAATCCGCGACATTCTATTTGAAATAACGTTGGCGTCGGTTGACGAATCTTCGCGAAAGTTTCCAACTTGTTGGGGCGCTCCGGTCCGCTCCTATCCTGAAAGTCTCGGGGTGATACGTCAAGCGGGGCCGAGAAAAAGGGGTCCCAAAACGCGTTTTCCCCATTCATTTTTCCATAGGAACCTTTAGTCGCAGCTACAGCCCGAACTGCTGAACGGAATTACACCAAATTTGGCAAAGAGGTAGCCCTTGGTTCAGTGTGTGCCTTTTGCTTAAATGGTGTAAATCCGTTCAGTAGTTCCTGAGAAAATCAAAAGTAAAGTCACATATATATCTATGGACGAGTAGGGTCCGCGTACCCTCCCGATCACGAGCTGTATGCTAATTGGCTGTCAAGTGGCTGTCAACACTCCAAATCAGAAAGTGTTGGCAGCCATTTTGTCCCTCGGTAGAACTGAGGGACAGAAACAAGTGCGCAAAGCGCAAAAGGGGCAGGGTAGAAACACCCTGACCCCTAGGTCTGCTCAGGGGTCCCACAAGGACAGAAAAAAGCATTTTTTTTTTTTTTTTTAAAATCGGCAGGATGCGCTCAGGGTGCGCGGATCCTGCCGAAAAAAATCGAAGCGCGTCTCCGCGCTTCTATGTTAATTTGCCCCGGGTGGCCAAGTCCCGGGGGCATGGTGAGGGGTTTAAATTTAATGTGGGGGCCTCTAAGGCCCCCAAGCCCAGGGACCGCCACCCCCGGGGCTTTCAAAAAATAATGGTGTGGGAGGGCTCTTGGCCCTCCCGCAGACCCGGGGACCGCCACCCCCGGGGCTTCTTTTAAAAAAATTATTTTCACCTGTGTGGGGGGCTCCAGCCCCCACACGCCCGGGACCACCACCTCCCGGGGCTGTGAAATGGTTGGGAGGGGGCCGCGCGGCCCCCTCCTGGAGCCCTTGATGGCCCTGGGGACCGCCACCCCCAGGGCCGGCTCCTGCAGTGTCCCGGGGTGCCTACCCCCGGGACACTGTAGTTTGCTATGACAGGACGGGAGCCTCGCGGCTCCCGTCCTGTCATAGCAAACTTGGTTTGCATTTTGAAAGAGAGGCAGGAAACCTGCTCTCTCTTTCAAAATGCAAACTAATAGCTTTCCACATGGGGAGCAGCATGTTAGCTGCTCCCCATGTGGAAAAGCAATGCCGGCTCCCGTAGGACACGGGGAGCCGGCGGGACTGTGGGGGTATTGGGGACCCCCACAGTCCCCAACCAGAGGCCAGGCCCCGGGGATGGGGTCCCCGGGGCCATAAGTGGCCAGGGAGGGGCCCACGCAGCCCCCTCCCCAAATTAAAAAATAAAAAAAAATAAAAAAGGGCAAGGCCGGCCCGAGGGATGGGGTCCCCGGGGCCTTAAATGGCCTGAGGAGGGGGCCTCGCAGCCCCCTCCAAATTAAAAAATAAAAATCGAGGGCATGCCCGGGGGATGGGGTCCCGGGGCCAATACAAGCCCAGGGAAGGGGGCCACGCGGCCCCCTTCCTGTTTGTTTTTTGATTTAAAAAAAAAAAAAAAATGCTCAGGCCCGGGGGATGGGGTCCCCGGGGCCAAAAGTGGCCAAGGAAGGGGGCCACGCAGCCCCCCTCCCATTAAAAAAATTAGATAAAAACAAAAACGACCGGCATCGTGCCGGAGGCCCGCCCCCTCCCTGCAGTACTCTGCAAACGCGCCCCCTGGCGCGTTTTAAGAAAGGAAGTAATTCCCCTTGAATACTGGGGGTCCCTGGGGGCCAACTAGCCCACCAGGAACCTCCAGTATGCGCCAGGGGCTGCGTTGCAGAGAGGTGTACAGAGGCCACGCCCCTTTTTACACCTCTCTGCAACGCAGCTCTGTGGCGCTTTTAGAAAGTACATGGTGGGCTAGTTGGACTCCAGGGACCCTCAGGATTCAAGGGGACTTAATCCCCCAACTTAAAACGCGCCACGGGGCGCGTTTGCACAGTGGTGAAGGGAGGGGCGGGGCTTCAGGTGACATGTGTGCAAACAGGCCCCGTGGCGCGTTTTAAGATGGGGAATTAAATCCCCTTCAATCCTGAGGGTCCCTGGGGGCCAACTAGCCCAACAGGTACGTCCAGAAAGCGCCACAGAGCTGCATTGCAGAGAGGTGCAAAAGGGCGTGGCCTCTGAACACCTCTCTGCAACGCAGCTCCTGGCGCATACTGGAGGTACAGGGTGGGCTAGTTGGACCCCAGGGACCCTCATGATTCAAGGGGACTTAATCCCCCAACTTAAAACGAGCCACGGGGCGCGTTTGCACAGATGTCACCTCAGGCCCCGCCCCCTCCGTTCACCATTGTGCAAATATTCCTCTAAAATCAGCCGAACTACGAATTCCTATTTACTCACCTGTTATCAGGAGAGACCTCAGTGCTGCATCTTTCAGCCCAGTACTGATCCTGAAAAGTAATTTTAACCGTACTTACCAGTAACTTGAATTTCCTTCCATAGGCTAATATTGACTGGTTTCACTTGGAAATTCTTCTAAGTGTGGAGTTTTGGAACTTTATAATATTCCTCTAAAATCAGCCGAAATACGAATTCCGATTTACTCACCTGTTATCAGGAGAGACCTCAGTGCTGCATCTTTCAGCCCAGTACTGATCCTGAAAAGTAATTTTAACCGTACTTACCAGTAACTTATATTTCCTTCCATAGGAATCCATTGTCTGGTTTTCAGCAGAAAAGTTTGTGTTGATTTTCACAAACTACAAATATTCCTTAAAAATCGCCTGTATGACTTAAACGCATTCTTTCAACTGTTTACAGGAGATGCACCAGTGCTGGATCCAGGATCCACCACTGAGTAAGAAAAATAACGATAACACTACTTACCTGCTAAGTGAATTTCCTCCCATAGGATAACATTGGTGATTCTATGTGAAAAAGTTTCTAAGTGTCAACTTTTAAAATACAATAATATTCCTTAAAAATCACTACTGTAACCAAAACACTTTTACTCAACTGTTTACAGGAGATGTTTCAGGACTGAATCTAGGATCCAGTCCTGTGGTTAGAAAAAAGTAATCCATAAAGTAACTAATTGCATTTAGCTAGAAATTCACATTGAGCTCAATGTTGCATTGTGTTTGAAATTGTGTTGCCCATTGCAACAACTGTAACTACTGTACTTAAAAGTCTATTGCCTATTTGCAAAGTATTTAAACTAAAGTAATTCATTCTGAGAAAGTATATTTTGTAATGTAATGTATAATGTAATTACAATGTAATTTAAAAAATAAAATATCAAAAAATAAATAGTTTAAAAAATGTAGTAAATCAGTATCAAAAAAATAAATATAACAATTAATACATTTAAAAATTGTCATTTACAAAACCTTTGAAATTCACTGAAAAAAACCATAGGTTTCAGACATGTTATAGTTAGGAATTAGCATTTAAAAAACCTTTGAAATTCACTGAAAAAACCATAGGTTTCAGGCTTGTTATAGTTAGGAATTAGCATTTTAAAAACCTTTGAAATTCACTGAAAAAACCATAGGTTTCAGGCCTGTTATAGTTAGGGTTTAACATTTAAAAAACCTTTGAAATTCACTGAAAAAACCATAGGTTTTAGGGAAAGTTATAGTTAGTTGGACATTGCACTCGTACAAAACCCGTGAAATTCCCCGTTATAGTTAGTTCAGCTAACTATAACTCGCGCCCCGCAATGCACTGCTGATGACGTCACATATTACATCACTCATGACATGGTCAGTGACATCACTGATGACATCACTGATGACATCTCAAATGACATCACTGATGACATCATCCATGTGAGAATTTAATGCATCTTCTCACACCCTAATATAACTTTTGATACACCCACTCTAAATTACAGACTGCCATTCTCAAAACCATACACACTCCAATACCAATAAGTACATACCCACTCACTGATTCTTAGGTCTACACACACACATCTACTCATTCACCCGTACAGTCACTCATAATTACAGTCACTCAGTACAGGACTATCATATGCACTCATACACCTATATAAACACTCACACAACGCAACTCATCCATAGAGGTACTCACACACCTAGTCAGTCATGCAAATAATTAATCACACTCCAATTTACTCACCTATACAGTTATACACACCAGCTCACTTACTCATAAAAATACTAGCACATTCTTACGCTCCTATGCAATCACTGATGCAAGCACACACTCATCCATATAGCCACTCTCACAATCACACACTCTCACTTATAGCCATTTATATACTCCAACACACATATATACTGCCTTTCACATATGTAGTTACTCACACATGTACCACTGAGATATACATTCAATCACAAACACACCCATACACACACTCACCCACCCATACAGTCCATCACAGACGCACTCTTGAAACCATGCACCCAGTGAATCACCCACTCACACATCTATGCACAGAGTCACACACACCCCACCCACACAAACACTGAGGCACCCATACAGATACTCAGAGAACCAATCCATAACCCATATAGACACTCATTTAGCTAGTCAGAAACCCATGCGGCTGCTTACACAACAACAGACAGACGGATACAGACATTCACACAGTTTAGTCACTCACCCATGCATCCAGTAAGATACTTTTAATCACTCACTTATAGACTCAGTCACGCACCTACTAAATCATCCATTCAGACGCTTATACACCCACTCGTTCTTCAATACGCCTTTCCCTATATATATTAAACATATTTAAACTTTACAGAAACACACAGTCACTGGATGATGTCAGTGATGTCATCAGTGATGTCACTGACCATGTCATGAGTGATGTAATATGTGACGTCATCAGCAGTGCATTGCGGGCGCGAGTTATAGTTAGCTGAACTAACTATAACGGGGAATTTCACGGGTTTTGTACGAGTGCAATGTCCAACTAACTATAACTTTCCTAAAACCTATGGTTTTTTCAGTGAATATATATATATATATATATATATATATATATACATATATACATACACACACACATATAGTTTTCTTGGTTAATTAATAAAGTTTATATTAAGCATTTTATATTTTTATAACTAGGTTTATGTTTAATATATGTTATGTGTTTGAAGTGAAGTACTTTCCCTACTGTTGCAGAGGCTGGAGTGGGAATAGTACATTTTACCCCTCCGAAGCCCAACGCTTTTCCTACTGTTGCACAGACTGGATTGGGAATAGTAAATTTTATTCCTTTTGAAGTCCAATGCTTTCCCTATTGCTGCACAGGCTCGAGTGAGAATAGTAAACAGTACTTCTCTGAAGTCCATTGCTTTCCCTACTGTTGCATAGACTGGAGTGGGAATAGTAGATTTTACCCCTCCGTAATCCAATGCTTTCCCTACTGTTGCACAGACTCGAGTGGGAATAGTAAAGGTTACTCCTCCGGAGTCCAACGCTTCCCTACTGTGGCACAGATTGGAGTGGGAAAAGTAAATTTAACCTCTCTGAAGTCCAGAGCTTTCCCTACTATTGCATAGGCTCAAGTGGGGATAGTACATTTTACTTTTTTGAAGTCCAATGTTTTCCCTACTGTTGTAAAGACTGGAGTGGGAATAGTAAATCTTTACCCCTTCGGAGTTCAACGCTTTCCCTACTGTTGCACAGACTGGAGAGGGAATAATATATTTATTATTCTCAGACTTCAACACTTTTTTTCGAATATTGTTTAAATATATCTAATATTTTATGTTGAATGTTATATTATTTATTTATATATATTATATTTTTATATAATTAAAAAATATATTTTTAGCAAAGGTCTTTTTTAGTTTTTAATTAAGTTGATAATTTATTAAATGTTTTGCATTTGATTTGTTAACGTACACACATACATATTTATGTTTAAATAAGTTTATATTTATACACAGTATTAAATGTCACTTACATTTCTTTAATTTATATCATTGTTACATATTAAAATATTTAAGATTTAGTATTTTAAACCATATTTATACATAAAAAATTATATTTTGTATGCTTTTTAACGATATTAGTGTGAAAGGATATTTTTTCTGACATTTTTGTACTTACCATTATAAGTATAGGAGAATAATATTTTTGTAATCGATAGTTGACGTAATATTTCTGTATCACGATGTTGTTGTGATCGATATTATATCAGTGATCCTAATTGGGCTGTGTAGTCACTTCCTGTGACATCACTTCACAGTGACATCATTCTGCATTCCTTGTACTAATTAGGTCGATACTTACATTATTTATGTTTACAGATCTGGTGTTGTTTTCCTTAATGATTGTGTTAATTAAATAGCAGAACACAAGTACTGCAATGCAGGAGGGAGTAGGTAGGCAGGGTAGTGGGACTTATAAGAGGGAAGATTAAGAAAGAGCAGAGTCAATGAGAGTGAGCGTGTAGGAAAAAGCAGTAGAGAAGAGAAATATGGATAGTTAGAATTTGAGAGAGCGAAAAAGAGAGATGGAGAGGTAGCGAGAGGAGAGATGGAGACAGGAAGAGGAAGAGAAGAGACAGCTAGAGTGATAACCCCCCCTCTGTTCATACAGTACAACCTTGGTGGGAATGATGACCCAAGGTACTGTTACATGGGGCATAGTTACCATTATTCTACACCTATGGTAAATCACATGGAGGATACTGCACTTGCGCTATATTAGCTAGGTGCTTAATCAGGTCTGTAGTATGTCAATACAGATGGAAAGTATTTCACTCTTATTTAGTGCTATTCATATACACGTAGTTAGAGGCATTTTACCATTTTTGGCCCGCTTTTACTACAATACGGTGTGAATTCGCGCATTTTGAATATTCAATCACACTTACTTCATAGTAAGATTAGTGTTTTCCCACAGTATTCCATCCGTTACATATATATTCAAAATGGCCGCCAGAAAGGTACTCCGCGTTACGTCACGCTACACCTTGCTACGGTCTAGTGTATTGCATACGTCCTTTTACGGCATCTCCATTAGGTGTTTTAAACCCGTGGATGATTGGCGTCTTTCTTACGAGACATTTCCCGCATGCTGAGACGTGTCTGGACTTTATCAATCAGTAAGCCGTGTGTTTTCTGGGTCGGCAGCACCAAGTCAGTCGTTACATAGTTGATTTAAACCACTGTGCATACTTGTATTCATGTGAGCGATGGAGTGCTCGTCATTACACGGTGAGCATTCACCCGTTACTTTGGACCATCTGAGCCTCAGACCCGTCTCTCAGTGTTTGTAACCGTCCCCATTATCACATTGGCCCGATTCATTGGCAACTGAATGTCTTTACTAACATCGAAGGGCCTCTATATATAAATACCGGTAGTGTGCTTACCCAATAACAGCATTCTTGACATTTTACTGTTACTGTTGATACTGCTAATGCTATGTCATTAGCATATTATTATGTTTTAATAACATGACTTTTTGATAGGGTTTCTGACCCATTATTCCATCTAAATATTTGTTACAGGTCAGGATCTTGTCACTGGACATCCTGCATTATTAGAACATATCTATTCCCGTCCAATATAATAATATGTGAGCATCGGATGGTAAGTCATCACCATCATTAGGGTAAGTTGCTTATAACCATTGCACTTTGAACATAAGCGCATTAGTCCCTCACTCTGTCATTATATATTCTTTCATTTAGCAACAGTGCCCTGCAGTTCTCTCTGGCTATATCCTACGCCGTTTGGACCTCTACCAGGCCGGGTATTTTGAACCACTAATCTTTGTGCAGCCATTTTCAAAAAAATATAAAACGCTGCATTTCCATCTCTTTCTAAGATAAGGTAAAAATATAGTTTTCCTCCTCCAAGTCTCCCTAGAGAGTGGTTTATCTCCATAGCATCTATTAACTAGTTGATCTGAGTATATTCAAGGTTATGACATGCTGGCCTTTATGTATCTTCACAGGATAAAGCATTTCCCAGTGATGAGATTTACACATCATCTCCATCTAAACGTGATAGTCAGATACATCATTTGTATATTGGTAATTTCTCATTATATATATATATATTTCAATATATTTTCCTTCTGGGTATTTTCTTTCCCTAACTCCTTTTCAAGTCTACTATTCAGGCACAGTCTATTTTACACTATAAGGTGTTGCTCAAGTTTATGCATGAGCTTTGGTAATTGGTTCTTTATCACATTGTGTTGCTGTGTCACTTGGTATACAACTGTTGGATATCGTTTTTTCCTCATTCATATGGCTCATCTTTTTAGCTCCATTTTTTAGTAATTCCTTAGATACATAGGCTATGGGCAGTTAATATAGGTTTTGTTGTTGTTCTCTATTTTTTTCAGGGTTTACTGAGACGGAATCCTGAAGAAGGCTTCGCCGAAACGCGTGTAGTGCCAACATACCGCCAGTTCCCTTTAAACATATTGTACTATATGACAAATTAAAAGATTATTTAGAAGTTTTCTAATATGACTTCATTTCTATAATTAAACTATCTGACGATAATCCAGGATACATATTTGAAATGTGTACTCACTGAATTACTGAGAATACCAGCAGCAATATATGATATATTTTTATGAATATTTGTGAAGTATCTGAAATTTATCTTTGATGAACATATGTTATCCTATGGAAACTTCATGTATTTTTTAACAAAAGATAACAAAAAGCCAAAAATATATTTTTCTATATAATAAACTAGACAAATGTCAGTAAGTAACTGTGTATGTGTTATTGTAGAAACCTTTGATGGATTAGTTTTTTTTGCCCATTTAGCACTACTATTTTATCGCCTCGCCTAGGCTCCTTCTTTCAATTGACAGCTAGAGAGATATACAGCAGCGGCCCATCTGTACCGGTAAATGGTCCACGTCCCCCCCCTTTTCCAGGCAAGAAGAGTGTCTGTCAGGCTGAACAAAGGTCAGCCTGACAGACACTCTTCTGGGTCAGGTCAGGCAGCCAGAAGCTAGACATGCGCTAAATGTGCTGGCTGTCTGAGCTGGAATTTGCCAGGCTGAGGATTTGACAGCCCTGTGGGAGTGACCTCCTCTGCATGGCAAAAGTGCCTCGAGGTCCTCCCCCTCATGATGAAGGGGAGAATCACTGATTGCCTCAGATCTGGGCACTTCAGTTTTAAGCCCTGAAGTGCAAGGGCTGAGTGTCAATCAGTGACACCTTGTCACAGAGTGGGGTGGGGTCAGTAGTCTCACTGACCCCATCCCACTCTGTGGCGAGATTGGGACTGCTGCCTTCCCTCATTGGCTGTCCTTAGGTCAGCTAATGAGGGAAGGCAGCAGTCCTAACCCTACTGGGACGTCCAAAGCTTGGGACTGCTGTCTTTTCTCATTGGATGACCTGTGGTCAGCCGAGGGAAGGCAGCAGTCCCAATCCTCCTGAGACCTCAGAGGCATCCCTGTCGGAGAGCTGCTGTTGAGGTAAGTTTTATGTGTTTGTTTTTTTGTTTGGTGCGTGCATGTGTGTATGAATGTATGTGTATTTGTTAGTGAGTGTTGTGTGCCCAACCCTGGTAAAATTATAGGCCACCACTGATACAGAATGAGAGAAAGAAAGAGAAAAATAGAGAAAATAGAAATGGAAGTGAGTAAGACTTGAATGCTTTGCTACAGGGAGATATTGCTCCTGGTTACTATGACAGACCTGAAGTATTGAAATATTCCATTACTTCTCCTTCCGGGCATGCAAAATATATAGCATTTTAGCTAAATATTTAAATTAAATGTGCTCTAAAATACACCTCCAATTAGTTAGACATGATTTCTATGCTTGCACGGTTGGGGACCATTTTTTTTACCATGGTTCCTTTTTGGTTCCAAGTCTGGCCCTCCACGAGAGCTGAGTTGTGGCGTCACTCCTCATACACAAAAGATCTTTTCCAGATAAAGAAGCTAATTTGCATAATCTAGGAGAGGCAGGGACTGGACAGTGCTATACGTTAATGGCACTGTTAGATCATTACTAAATTCAGGAGGAGTTTCAAAATCATCTAGACAATTAGACCATGGATCATAATATACCATCCTGATTATGTGCAATTTATCAACATCCATAGTGAAGAAATTAAGATATTTAGGGGCCGATTCCGATCTCGGTCGGAGGCGCACCCAATACCATTCGGTCGGGAAAAAAGCCATGCGAAAGCCTGTTTCCCGACCGATCCGTACAGCACACCGAACGAGTAAGTACGATGCGCACAACAGCACAGAATCCGGCCGAGCCGTACTCACCCAAACCAGGTCCTGTTCTCCGACCAAGGCGAATCCGGAAACGCTGAATCGAGTCGCACGGAAGGGAAAATGCAGCTCCGTCCGGCCGAACAAGTACGATGCGCTTCCCGTACGCGCCCGAACCCGTCGCTACGCACGGCACGTCAAAGCATCCGGGAGAGCGCACATAAGCTCCGATTCGCGCCACAACACGATCCACGGCTACGAGATGAACACGCCAGCGGCGAGGACGGCGCGAAGCGGCGAGGACGACGCGAAGCAACGAGAAGGACGAACGACACGAACCAACCATGAATCCCTTCGTCCCGATCATACCAATATTCTACATTTACTACTGGAACAGGCACGGACGCGTACGGCGCAGAAGGTAAGTCAGACACCAACCACAAAACACATACAACACGTACCACGACACATCACACACACACACAGAGGGATGCAGAATATACTTACACCAGCAACAGCAGCACCATAGGGGCGGGATGCCCATCACCAATGCCACATATGCACACAGGGGCCTGAATGCGCACCACCACCCCTACCCAGGGGGCAGGATGCCTACCACTACTACCACCCTTAGCCAGGGGTGCTGGATGCCTACCACTACTACCACCCTGAGCCAGGGGGGCTGGATGCCTACCACAACTACCACCCTTAGCCAGGGGGCTGGATGCCTACCACTACTACCACCCTTAGCCAGGGGGGGCTGGATGCCCACCACCACCCTTAGCCAGGGGGGGCTGGATGCCTACCACTACTACCACCCTGAGCCAGGGGGGGCTGGATGCCTACCACTATTACCACCCTGAGCCAGGGGGCTGGATGCCTACCACAACTACCACCCTGAGCCAGGGGGCTGGATGCCTACCACTACTACCACCCTGAGCCAGGGGGGCTGGATGCCTACCACTACTACCACCCTGAGCCAGGGGGCTGGATGCCTACCACTACTACCACCCTGAGCCAGGGGGCTGGATGCCTACCACTACTACCACCCTTAGCCAGGGGGCTGGATGCCTACCACTACTACCACCCTGAGCCAGGGGGGCTGGATGCCTACCACTACTACCACCCTGAGCCAGGGGGGCTGGATGCCTACCACTACTACCACCCTGAGCCAGGGGGCTGGATGCCTACCACCACCCTTAGCCAGGGGGGCTGGATGCCTACCACTACTACCACCCTGAGCCAGGGGGGCTGGATGCCTACCACCACCCTTAGCCAGGGGGCTGGATGCCTACCACTACTACCACCCTTAGCCAGGGGGCTGGATGCCCACCACCACCCTTAGCCAGGGGGCTGGATGCCTACCACTACTACCACCCTTAGCCAGGGGGCTGGATGCCTACCACTACTACCACCTTAGCCAGGGGGGGCTGGATGCCCACCACCACCCTTAGCCAGGGGGGGCTGGATGCCTACCACTACTACCACCCTTAGCCAGGGGGGGCTGGATGCCTACCACCACCCTTAGCCAGGGGGCTGGATGCCTACCACTACTACCACCCTGAGCCAGGGGGGGCTGGATGCCTACCACTACTACCACCCTGAGCCAGGGTGGGCTGGATGCCTACCACTACTACCACCCTTAGCCAGGGGGCTGGATGCCTACCACTACTACCACCCTTAGCCAGGGGGGCTGGATGCCTACCACTACTACCACCCTTAGCCAGGGGGCTGGATGCCTACCACCACCCTTAGCCGGGGGGCTGGATGCCTACCACTACTACCACCCTGAGCCAGGGGGCTGGATGCCTACCACTACTACCACCCTGAGCCAGGGTGGGCTGGATGCCTACCACTACTACCACCCTTAGTCAGGGGCGGCTGGATGCCTACCACTACTACTACCCCCACTCATAGGATGGACAATGCATGACACAACCAGCACACCACAACCTAGGGAATGCAAGAAAAAGACATCCCCCCAACACCATGACAAGCGTGTGTAGACTGTGTCAAATGCCTACAACACCGAACATGACTTTGAACATACAATGTGACCCCCTAGCACATGTGCCACACATATATGTGTGTGGCACCCACAATGCAAGCAGGCCATGACCATTGTGGCAATGGGGTCCAAACCCCCATCATCACAGTGACCAAAATGTAAGTGTGGGGTCCATAGCTGAAGCACATTTTGAACATTGTGGCAATGGGGTCTAAACCCCCATCATCACAGTGACCAAAATGTAAGTGTGGGGTCCATAGCTGAAGCACATTTTGAACATTGTGGCAATGGGGTCTAAACCCCCATCATCACAGTGACCAAAAGGTAAGTGTTGACAAAGAAAGAGGTGCAACTGCCAAACTGCATGGATGATTCCTGGTCACAGAACAAAAAACACATCAGTGGCAAAGTAGTGTATGTGTCCCATTGCAACATAAATTGGGTGAGCCAAATACTGCAGTGCAAATAAGACATACCTTTGGCCATGTGCAGACAAACAACACCCATGGGGGCTGACACCGTCAACATACATCAATGACACAATGACCGAAGTGATCATCAGAATGCAGATCCACATATTTGCACCAATGGGCACACAAATGCAGATACCCTGTGGAGACTGCAGATGTGAGGTGAACAGATACCATACCATGGCAGCAATGGGACATACAAACCATGATCATTGTGCTGACCGATGACCTAGGAGTCCCAGGGACAGCAGGGAAACCCACCAAACTACATACAGCCAATGGCACACCCAAGATATGCCAATGCAGTGGTGCAGATGCACAAACACAAACAGGCAGACACACACTGCACATCATACACAACAGGTGAGGGGGTGCCAGTGTCCCCAGGCAACCACACAACACATGAGGAGACCTGAATACCAATCATACAGATGTGCATACAGTGCCACACAAAGGTAACTCATGGATCCAAATCCCCTATGTGGGCAAGCAGGCATTGTCAGATGAGAGGGAGCACAAATCACACATGTCACACAGGCACGTAGGAACAGCAACTGACACAGCAAGACACAGACACACCACAGCACCACCCCCAGGGCCCCCACATTGTGGTGACCCTGGGCTGCATTACAATCCCACTGTGATGACAAAGCTAAATGTGGTTCACACTGTGAACCACAGTCATGTGTCCTGAGCAACAAACTACCATCACACCTACACAAGCACAAATCAATCAGCATGGCCAGTAAGCCAAGGCCAACATGGAGGCAGGGGCCTAGCCGGGCAAAAACTCTCATCTGCACACACTCAACACCACACCCCTCGACCTCCAACAATGTGCAGCAGTGAAGTACACATGCACTGGTAACATTGCACATGCACCCATGACTATTCCAGGGTGGTGGGTGGGAACCAAGGTGCAGAAACACATGACACATGGCCACTCAACAAGACTCCTGAATGTCTGACACACTGCACACTACGCTGTACATGGACACGACGACAATACCACACCAACCAATGGGATCCCAGCCACAGTCACACACCAATGAAGAAGCCAAGGTCACCCACAAAGAACACACATAGACAACAACCAACATTGCAGCCCAGACCCTGAGGAGTGCCAGCAGTCACACACACAACGTGTCACAATCACTGAAAGATAACACAAACTGGAAATCACATGACAGGGGCAAACAACAAGTGCCAAGGGAAACCTGACTGTGACCCATCTGCGTCTGCACACAAACTCAGCCCTGACAGCAAACACACCTATGGGTGACACCCTGATGACCAGTAATGTGCCATGCACCCACATCACAGAGAACCCAGGGAGAAGACTTTGGGGGAACATAGGTCAACTCAGCAAGCATCACAAACAGGTACAACACTAGGGATCACAGCATGCACAGCTAAACGGAAGTGAACACACAGACATGCACATACAACACACACCTTGGGCGCAGGCAATGTCACAGGAGTACACACTGCCATGAGGGGACTCCACTCCTGTGTGAGAAAGCTGTGCCATATGTTGCCTCAGTAGGGCCCCATCATGTCAGCTGAGCACTTGGTCACACAATCAACAATTAGCACCAAATGAGGGCTCCCGTCACATCAGCCTGGTCATGGAAGTGCCAACGGAATCATCAGCACAGATCCAACACACTTGTATAGCAATGTTGCACTGACAACACAGATGAGTCCTTCCCCATTGATGCCCAAACCTGCATGTCCAGTGGAGATGGCCACACGGTCAGGGAAGTAGACTAATTGAACAATGGCAGGCACAACAGATGTGCAGGGGTGGAAGCCACAGATGTGAAATAGCTAATCTAAGTAGGAAATCCCATTGCCAAATACTGAACACATGACACCCTCAGATGCTGCTATGGATGACATGGATACACCACAGGATAGGACACATTCCCCTGGACCACATGGGTTCCTGCACAGTAACACTTCATTATCATGAGACCAAATATCACCATCACTGCAGCAAGGGCATGGTTAGCATCATCAACAACATGTACATCAGAAGCATAAGCACTAGAGAACAGAAAGTTGCTTTATTCAGCATATGTGTGTAATGAAAACAAAGTCCAGAAAAAACACAAAGGCCAATGGCCAGTCCATTGTAAAAGTCCAAACAGGGTGACAGTGGCAGATGTCACCCTACGCATGCCTGCACAAAACCAGGGACAATCCACTAGGAGGGGCAACCGGGGGCAGGCCAGGGACCGCAGGGACAGGATCAGGGCTCACCAGGAGGAAGCAGGGAAGGGGTGGTGGGTGCTGGAGAGCCACTGACAACTGCAGTGGAGGTGTCTGACATGGTGTGTGCCGGCACAACTGGGGGCATGACTCAGATGTTGTGGGTGCCGGCACGACTGCAGTGGACCCTGCAGATGGAGTGGACAGGTCCGCCACTGCAGTGCCCAAGTCCGACAGGGTGGTAGTGGACTCCACTGCAGTGCCTACCACCAGGGGAGGAGAATGGGGAACAGGCAAGGTGGGCTGGACAGAGGGGAGGACACCCTCACCACATCAGTGGCACAGACAAGCGCAGCGGGGGTGTGGTGCCGGGAGAGCAAGTGCCAGGGGAGAAGGCCGGATCCTCTTGGGGATGGTATATCTGTGGGTGGGGGAACCTGGGGCAGGGTGTGGTGGGGGCACCTGTGGAGTGGGGGCCTGAGGGATGGAGGAAGGAGACCTGGTGCCTGAGCTGCAGGGCGGCGGCGGGGTCTTGCTCTTATGACTCCGGGGGACTTGCGGGTGGGGGCCTCAGTCTGTCTGCGCCTGGGGGAGGGTGTCCGGGGGCGAGGGCACTCTGCTCCGTGTGGGTGGGCTTCCTCTTCCCCCTGGATGCTTGAGCAGCTGGATCGGAGGGGAAGAGGCCGAGGTCACTGAGGAAGAGGCGCTGGGTCTTTGGGGTTGCAGGTGAGGCAAGGGAGGGTGTTTTGGAGGAGAGGCAACTGAGGACTGCGCAGTGCTCGTGGATGCGTGTGTGTGTACCAGGGCCCCATCCCCTGTGAGTCTGGTTTCAGTCCCCTGACTGTGCGTGCGCGTTTTGTTTGTGGCGTGTGTGTCTGTGTGCTGGATATGTGTGTGCTGGTGTGTGCCTGTGCCGGTGTGTGTGTGCTTGGGACGGGTAAGGTGCTGGGGAGTGTGGATGGAGCAGAGGCAGGAGGGGTGAGGGACTGTCTGAGGAGGGACACTGCTGCCATCAGGGAGGAGTCCATGGACCTATTGCCCCTCTGTAGGTCAGACATGCCCGATGAGATGCCCTCCATGAACGACACCAGCTGAGTCAACAGAGCGGTGTGCGCATGGAGGACACTCAGCATGGCTGTCTGCCCTACATGGAGCTGGCGAAGGAGGTACACAGACTCCTCACTCAGGGCAGCAGGGGACACAGGGGCAGGGGTGCGGTGCCTGGCCCAAAGGAGACACGCTCCCGAACATGGGAGCCTCCACGGACCTGGGGAATGGGAGCCGATGGGAGGGCGGTGGTGGTGCTGGTGGTGGCGGGGACAGCAACACTAGCTGGGGTGTGGTGGCTGCTGACACCCGCCTCCATAAGGGAGTCATCCTCCGAGTTGCTCTGGTCCTCAGCTGAGGTGGATGGTGCTGAGGACTCCTCGGTGTGGCTCCCCTCGCCCTCCGTGCCACTGGGTCCCTCCGACCACTCCTCGGCTGCTGACCCAGTCTGGCTCTCCGGCTCCTCCTGGTCCGTGGAGCTGTCCCCTTCCGTGGCCGTGGATGTATCTGCAAACAATGGGGAAACAGACAGACATCAGTCACCTGCACCAAACGCACACACCACTGTGAGCACAGCACATTACAGAGCAAGCCCTGGCATCATTAGTTGTACATTGCTAAAAGTGCCCTAACTGAACAGGAGCAGCCAATTGTCAGTCTGATGCCAACCATGGCACTCACATCCCACATGGCCTTGCACCCATCTGTCTGGTGTCTGTTGGATTGCAACACCCCAGTGTGGACACATGCACCAACTACACAGTAGTTGGACAGTGCAGAGGACACGGTGTGGCATGTGGACATGCACACATCACAGCTCTTGCCACTGAGTCAGTACAGGTTTCCGGATGAAAGGGATGCCCAGAGTCAAATAGGAAATGCATGTGATACATACCAGCGACAGACACCATGATGCACCCATGTCCTGATAGCCATCGCCACAATGGTGTGCATGTAGCACATGTCACTCCCCTGCAGGATCACCAATAAGTAGACACATGCCATGGCGGAGGCATGACTGCTAAGTCATACATCACTGTCTCAGTGATGTATGACTTGGCAGCCAGACAACAACACTCTGCACTGTGTCACAATAGTAGGTCATGGGGAATGCAAGTCCTGGAGCTGCACAAGTGCACATGTACATCCCCCACAACACATCATCTTAACCCTCATCTGTCCAGGTCATACCTATTGGACATATGGGAGACCTGTGACACTACCCTCTGAACCTGAGCCCCTCACAATCTGCTGTGAATGGGGAACAGCTGCCTGAACTTCACATTCGCATACCCCAGTCTGCACGGGCAGCTGATCAAACACCTATGTGACACACAAGTATCGTCTCCTATGGTCACATCTCCAGGGGCATGCTGAGCCCCTACCAAGAAACACCCCAGCAGTCCTGGCAACTAATCCACAGCACACTGACACAGAGGCAGACACCTGAGGGGTCAAATCACTGCGCACAATGTGTCAGCTGATACACGGGAGTGGGAGTACAGAGTGCATTGCATGGCCTGGAGTAGGCATGACTGTCCTGCCCCACATGAATGAGGGATGAGCCCTGGACAGTGGATAGCTGGCTATGTATGTGTGACACACGTAATCTGCACACTCCTGGGGCCCAAACATTGTTCCCACCCGCTGCATGGGCGTGTGCCACATACCCCAGGCACATGTGGTGGCTCAGCTCAGCAAGTGGACCGCATATCAAAGCAACACGCAGATTACATGTCCGAACACAGGCGTTGTGTGAACAATGGACCCACCCATGATGCCCACAACAGAGTTAGGGAAGCAGATGCTGTCCCCCACCTTTAGTGAAGCAAACTGCAAGGACACAGTCCCAAGTGACACAATTCCCTGAATGTAAGGGCCACACCTGGGTATCAGATGAGCAGTGGGCAGTGCACAATAGAGGGACATGGCTCCTGGACAACATGACTGCTGCACTGTGGCAGTTGAACCAGGCCAGAGGAGGGCACAAAGCATGTAATACAGAGTTCACAGTGCAGTCTTTGACTCACCCCTCCTTGCTGCTGTCTGGCCTTCAGCTGCCCATCCAGGTCTGGAAACACCACCGCCAGGATCTGGAGCATGTGGGGGTCAGGGTCCGTGTTCCGCCCCTCCTGCGAGGAGGCGACAGCTTCAGCTGGACCCGTGCAATCCTCCGGGTCCAGCCCCGAAGGTCCTGCCACCTCTTCTGGCAGTTGCGGATCCGGCGCTTGTAGACCCCCACGGACCGGACAGCCCTTCTCCACTCCCTGTGATGTGAGCATGGTTCAGGGTGGTGTTGATGGGCCAGTTGTGAGGCTGAGCAATATCTGTGCCTACTACTCCCATCATGCTATTGCCTCCACCCCCCTTCCCAGCATGCCCATGCTTCCTTCCTTTTGACTCTGCTTCCCTGTGGGGTGGGCTGGCTGTGCTGACAGGATGGCTGGGAGTGTTGTCCTGGCAGTTGTTTGGCTAAAAGTCCCAAGAGTGTCCCTGTGCTTCACACAACATAACCCAGGGTGGTGGTTCTTTGTGGGATCTTGAGTTAGGATGGGAGGCATTGCATTCTACCAGGTGGGTTCTGTGGAGTTTGTGTTGAGGGGGTGTGAGGGGAAGTGCTTGTGACTATGGTCAGTGCTGCAAGTCCTCCTTCCCACCCAGCCAGCCAGATATCCCACCATGGAACGTGCTTGCATTGCAGGGAGTGGAAGTTGTCTCTCAGGATGTCAGTTAGTGGTGTCCTGCTGTTTGTTGGTGCACAGTTGCCAGCAGGGCCTTGTGCTCCCCACAGCAGTAGCCAGTGTCAGCCATCTTGTGAGTCCTTCTCCACTCCCTGTGATGTGAGCATGGTTCAGGGTGGTGTTGATGGGCCAGTTGTGAGGGTGACCAATATCTGTGACTGCCACTCCCTTCATGCTATTGCCTCCACCCCACTTGCCAGCATTCCCAAACTTACTTGCTTTTGTGGGGAGTTCAGTATGTGTGGGTGTGTGAGCAATGGCAAGATGGCTGACAGTGGTGTCCTGCTGTTGGTTGGTGTGCAGTTCCCAGCATGCCCTTGTGCTCCCCACGACACAGCAACAGTGTCAGACATCTTTGATGGGCCTTTCCACTCTCTGTGGGATGTGCATGCGTGAGTGTGAGCTTGCTGGGCCATGTGGTGGGGGATGTAGAGCTGTGACTACGACTCCCATCATGCTATTGCCTCCACCCCCCTTCCCAGCATGCCCATGCTTCCTTCCTTTTGACTCTGCTTCCCTGTGGGGTGGGCTGGCTGTGCTGACAGGATGGCTGGGAGTGTTGTCCTGGCAGTTGTTTGGCTAAAAGTCCCAAGAGTGTCCCTGTGCTTCACACAACATAACCCAGGGTGGTGGTTCTTTGTGGGATATTGAGTTAGGATGTGAGGCATTGCATTCTACCAGGTGGGTTCTGTGGAGTTTGTGTTGAGGGGGGGTGTGAGGGGAGGTGCTTGTGACTATGGTCAGTGCTGCAAGTCCTCCTTCCCACCCAGCCAGCCAGATATCCCACCATGGAACGTGCTTGCATTGCAGGGAGTGGAAGTTGTCTCTCAGGATGTCAGTCAGTGGTGTCCTGCTGTTTGTTGGTGCACAGTTCCCAGCAGGGCCTTGTGCTCCCACAGCAGTTGCCAGTGTCAGCCATCTTGTGAGTCCTTCTCCACTCCCTGTGATGTGCGCATGGTTCATGGTGGTGTTGATGGGACAGTTGTGGGGGGGCAATATGTGTGACTGCGACTCCCATGATGCTATTGGCTACACTGACTTGGCCAGCATACACAGAATTCCTTCCTTTGAGTGGTCTTCACTGTGTGTTGGTGTTGTTGTGGTGGCTACATGTCTGGATGTGTTTGTTAGTTCTATTTGTGCCACTGCCTAGCTGTAGTTGTAGTTGTGTTTGTACATGTGATGGCACAGTTGGATGTAACTTTTTTGATGGCATGTGTTGTGTTTATCTGACTGACATACACATTTTGGGATGATTCTGTTCTGGTTGCTGTGTAATTGCTATGAGTGCATGGTTTGACTCTCCCTTGACAGTGATGTGTGTGTGTTTGTGGCAGAATATTGTGTACATTTGTTGTGTACTCACCAGGCTCTGGGATGTTCTCTAGTCCATATACGCTCACTGGCGGAAGGATGGCCCGCACCTTCTCCTCCCAGGGCCTGAGGTATATTGGCTTGGCAGGAGGGCCACTGCCGGTGTATTGGCTGATGATGTAGTCTTTCTTGAGCAGGTCCCGTACCCTCCTGCGCACGTCATACCACCTGTTCTGGATGTCGCTCTTTGTCGCAGACATGGTGATTGTGCGTTCACCCTGTTGATGATCCTCTCCCACATCTTGGTTTTCTGGGAGATGGGGGTCTGTTGGACCAGTGTGCCAAACAGCTGTGGCTCTACCCTGAGGATCTCGTCTACCATGACTTCCAATTCACAATCTAGGAACTTGTGATTCTTCTTGGGGGCATGGTGATGGGTGGTGATGGTGAGTGATGTGTGTGTTGGTGTGCAGGTGAGGGTGTGTGAGTGTGTGTTTTGCTGGGTGTATGTGAGGTAGGTATTTGTTGGTGTGCTGATGGTGTGTGGCTTGTGTGAGGGATGAGCTGTGGGTGTGTGGTTGCTGTCTCTTGGGTGCTGGCAGTGGAATGGCATTTGCAAAGGATCATCGTTGTGATTTGTGTCCTTTATATGGGTGGAGTTGTGGGTGTGTCTTTGTTCTCTGTCCCCACCCCCCAGTATTTATTGGCTTTGTAATTGCTTGTTTGGCCTTTTTTTGTGTGATTTTTCCTTTGGACTGTCTGTGCATGTTGGACACGTTCTTGTGACCGAGTCGGACCCTGCATTTGTCTCGTACGGTGTTCTCCGTTTCGTTCACGCTGTGTTTGTGCAGTTTTCTATGCTGCGTACGCGTCGGTCGCGGTGTTTTGTGTTGCTTCGGCTCGGTTTTGTATGCGTGTCGGTCGTACGGCTTGTCCTCCGTCCGACTCGGTCGTGGTTTCGCGCCTTGCATCGTACTTTGCGGTTTGGAGTTCGCGTGTACGTTTCGGTCGGATTTGTTCCGGGTGCGTGTCGGTCGGTTCGATTCGCGTGTTTTCCGGCCGGATTGCTGTTTTCCGTGCGGCTCGGTCGTTCGGCTTGGGTTCGGTACGTGTCGGTCGGATTTTGCACGCCTTGCATCGTACTTGGCGTGTCGGGCGCCACAGGTACGTGTCGGTCGGTATAATTTCCGGCTCCGAGTCGGTCGGTGCTTTTCCGGCCTGAATCAGAATCGACCCCTTAATCTTGGTTCCAATTTAATCTAAAGCTTCTGAATACTATTAGAGTGTATTCCTACAGAGTTATTAAAAGTACTAAAATTCAATACGGTTGCCTTCTACTGAATCAGTAAATATATAGATTCTGCAAGATGGTTGACATAGAAACTCAAGTGCACGTCTTGTTATCTTGCAAATATTTTTGAATAATTTTAATGATGCATTCACTGAACCTTTTACCTGTTATATATACTAATCTATACTGGTATTAAATATTCTGTTTATATGGTTCATAGTAACCAAAATAAACCATTAAATAATAAAGAAATTAAAAACCGCTACATTGGGTATGCAGTCCAGCGTCTCACAAATGGGAAAACATCAGCAGGAGATACTTAGATTGGTAGTAATGTGTGTCAAAACAGCAGGATACCCATTCACGTCAAATATAAGTTAAATCTCTCAGGTTGTTAAACATTCATACAAACAGTCCTTTAAATGGGACACAAAAAAGTGCAGTTACTCTTCAATTTGAACAGTGAATAGGGGCAGTTGGGGCGGAGCTTGGAGTCAAGCATTTCATTGAAGAGACATTTTCTTGGTGTACGATTGTGCATAAATGAAATACCGGTACTTGTAAAGCGCAAACAATTAACCCTAAGGGTGTCAAGGCGCTGGGGGCCGTCGGGAAGATTAAGCGAGCTATTGCCCAGAGTCACAAGATGCTGGGCTAACCTGCCGCCGGCGCCAGGGATCAAACCCTGAGCCCGGTGTTCCGGAGTCAGCCGCCCTGGCCGCTGCGCCACACCTCTTGCATAATAATATACAAATATTTCTATCATCTGTAGTGTATTTGTTTTTTCCTCCTATGTGCAAAAGGTTACATTTATTATTTTTGTAATTTCATTCCAATGCAGACTGTCTCCGACCCTATGCACATGTGAAACATAAAAATAATGTGAATTTTCTTATTGTGCACAACAACAGATAGTCTGGGCAATTTGAGTAAGAAACCTGGATAAAGATAGACATACTTTTTGGCCTCAGTTCTTTTGGATACATCTTTTTTCTCTCTGTTGCCTCCTCCACTTTTCACATAGTAAACATCAAAACTGAAGTCACTGAACCAACCCACATGAAAGAGAACATTTTCAATCTAGTCTTCTCCACAATGCAGCCTACCTCACTGTCTCAGTTTTCATCTATTTTAAAGCACAGACTTGCCGTGGTCAATCAAAACCCTCCACAGCTCCTTCAATGAGAGCATGAGGTACCTCTTATAAAGCTTGTGTAAGTGAAGTGATTACTATAGTGGTAACAAGTGTGATGAAGGACTTAAATGGCTGAGATGAATGCAAAGGGGTGAGTTTAGCCAGTATATGTCAGCGCAAAGTGAATGAGATGAACGAGGTGATTGGGGGGCGGGGTAAGCAAGGCATGCACAGGCTAGCCGAGGGAAGAACAGTGCAGATGAGCCTTGCACTGGATGGGTCAGGTAAGAACTGAGTGAATGCAGTGAGGAAGGAGGGGCCAGATAAGGCAGGTTGAGAAAATCAAACATAATGGTTCAGTGCAGAGTTGAAGAGCCAAGCACAGATTGCATGATGCAAGCAAGGGCTGGCAAGGCAAATAAAGGGTGGGTGAATCGAGCACAGGTGAGAACATGGTGGTCTAAATGATTAACGGTTGAGTAAAGCAAGTAATCTGGGTCTGTGGAAGAGGCTAGCAGTGCTTGCATTAGGTAAGAACAATATGCACAAGGCAAGTACAGGCTGAACAAATACAGCACATTGAAGGTACGGTGGGCATAAGAATGGTCAAGAGACCATAGAACTGTTTGAGTCGTTTTTATAGGATGGCATATAACACAAAGTGAGAGTTGGAGGTACACACCTGCACACCCTCCACAATAATCAAGATAAACACATCACAGGTGCAAAGGCCAAAGGCTGCTCAGAGTCCCCATCAGGTCATTCCTAAGATGACCTGGAGAGACTATCCCTTAGGGTCAGAGAGTCATCTACGTCAATCTTAGAATACCAATTCGATTGGATGAGAAGGCCTCCCCCACTTGTTGTGCTTGCTTCATCATCGGCGACCTATTCTCACCCTGGTAAGATGATACTACCAAGGTGGAGTCAACCTCGTTAGGAGGGACTTCTTAATAACACTAACTGGACAAGAAAGGCTGCAGATAATGGAAAAATACCTTAAGGTAAACACAGGGTAATGCCTTTATTCTCGGGTACCTAAGGCACAGATAAAACCAATGACAGGGGATGTTACATGGGTACAATGACCCACACATCCTAATGAGCCAACATGTTTCTGCCCTCATACATGCCAGTACTGGTCAGAGGCATTTGTCAAGGCCAAAGGGGATCCCTATCTCTATTCCTTGCACTAAATTAGTAAGGAAAAACGACAGGGATGCCAATCTGTGAGTTCTACCTTGACAACCCAGGTAATGATGAAGCATGCACCAACTAGTGGGTGAGGCCTCCCCATCCAATCTAATTGGTACTCCAAGATAGACATAGATGTCTCGGTGACCCTCTGGGATAGACTCTCCAAGTCATCTTAGGAATGACTTGATAGGGGCTTTGAGTAGCCTTTCATTATTGGCCATCACACCTGTGATGTGTTTATCTTGTTTTTATAGGGTGGATCAGGCCTCCTCAGCATCGGAGCGAAGCAAAAGAGATGTTAGTACAATTTTATAACATTTGGATGTTCTCTAAAACATCCCACAGGATACTACATGTGTAGACATTGGAAAGAAACATTTTGGTTTCAGAAAAGTATTTCATACGGAGAGGACATAAAACTGAGGTTTCATCACCGATTCTCTTCTTTTCCAGCCCTGAATCTCTTCTTTTCAAAACAATGGTTGCCTCAGACAACAACAGAGACTCTAACTGCAACGCTGTTCCAAAATAAAAAGGCAGCATTGTTTTTCTCTAAATGTAATTAAAGCTGTGCTTCACTGCAATATAAAAAATGGCCAAACTCAGCACTGTGTCTTGCTAGCTTTGGTTTAACAAATTAATAATAAAGGGGCCATTCAGTGAATGCTGTTCAAATAGACTTAACCCCCCATAACATCATCAAACATTCTGTAGTACCTTTTTCTTTAGAGATGCTAGCCTGGGCTAAGAGTACTGTTTTTTTCTCTCTAACCTGGAGTCATAATATTGTCAAAAATAGGGCAACATCACGCTGAAGGCATAATCACAGGGTGTAAGAGCAAACTGCTCAAGATCACCTGGGGTGTGAGGGGCTCAGCTAAGACAAAGGGCGTGATTAAGATCTTGGTGGATGGGTTACTCCGGCACAACGATGACGGATATCCCGTCTGGTGAAATATAAATCCCAATATAGCCTATGGGATTTATATTTCGAGGACGTGATTCGGTCACTGTTGTGACAGAGTAATCCTTTCGACAAGATCTAAATCAGACCAAAAATGTTTTTAAAAAGGGTTTGAGGAGGTTCCTGAACAAGAAGACAGATTGTAAGGAGGTTACACACCTGGACACCAATACACTAGACATGAGGATGACAGTATGTATGTGAGTGTATGTTTTATTTTGAAGACCACTCTTTTTTCAAGCCACTCAATTTACTGTGTTTCCTTGCCCATCTCATTTGGCCTCTCAAAATCCATGAGGTTTTATGCAACCCCTCTTTCTCAGTGCCTGGAGAATCTGTTTACTATCCCTTGTGAAAGGCCCACAAACATGAGACATGGTTGCAGATTACAAAGTTGAGGACAGAGTTAATTTTCGAATAGACAACTAAACACATTCAACCAACGATCTTACCGAAGGGGAATATAATTCCACAGCTATGTTGGTAGGTGGACATCATAACAAAAAATGCTTGTCTGCAGAGTACTCACTGCCCCAAGGAGGCATTTTGGTGCTATTATCAGATCTTTTGTTAGTTAAAAGAATAAACCCCACAATTGCAGACGCAGTTAATCAATCCTCCAAATCTCAAGGCAGTCTAAATTATTCCATCGCAAATTTGTCACTTCAGTGAAAAAAATACAGCAACAACAGATCCACTATGTCATGGTGGCAAGCCGGACCTGTCAGCATATCATTTATACCCTTAAAGTAGAGTTTGTTTCGGTCAGTCAGTTTGTTTCTATTGATTTAAACCTCTGCAGAGATCAACAATTAGAATAAATACAAAGTCAATACATTATTATAAATCTTAATGATTATAAATATATATTTTTTTAAAACAATGATAAAAAGATTTGTATAATTTATACAGATTGTAACAGACAAATTAATTTGGGGGTAAATTAATTAAGGCAATCAAGTTGTTAATAGTAAGTAGATTATATCTAAAACATATGGGTTTTAAAGAGCAAAGTCGATCTTCACTAGGATTTTATTGAGGCAAATATATAGCACGTGGGCTAAATCTTGTTCTCCTCCTCTACATAACTATATCATCCTGTCTTGTCACTTGTTTTGTCACAATATTTCGTTTAAGCATTTAACAGCAAGATCCCTAAACGAAGCATGATAATACATTGTTGAAGGCTGTGTTCTAGTGTAAATCTCAAATATTTTTGGTAGGTCTTATACTCTAGAGAAGCTGTATAGGACCTGTAGTGGGACAACTGAGAACAATGTGCAGTGTCTAGATCGAAGCTTAGGCGTGGTGTCATATTTTTTAAGAACAACTTTAAATGTGCGTGTGACCAAGACTGTAGAAGTGATATAGTGCAATTGAAGTGTAATGTAGCTTCCGCAAAATTTTCGTTAAAAGTATAATTACTCAGTCCAACCTTGAAGGTTTCGTGCTTTAGATGAGCTCTCAAAGTATCTTTTTCCGCATGTAATATATTATATGCCCATCTAATTACGTTGACCAAGGCACCTGCATAGGCACTAGCCAACGAGAGTTCTAAACGGAGTGCCTGAACCGGAGTGGCTTGACTTGTTGTGGTTATTTTTCAGAGTAATTTCCCTTCATTCTTATTCAGGATATGTCATTTGTTTCTCAGAATATATTCTAATGCATATGTGGGAGGGATGTTTGCACGGGATATATTTCGAGGAGCAGATAAAAAGTTCTCTTTCCGGAGGAAGAATAAAATCTCTTTAATGCACTTATGTGGGCTGTAGCCTTAAATTCCAAGTGCTGGAGATTGGAATTATTTTCAAGTGTCTGTGCAAATACTCTCCCTAGGTAGGTATATGCTTTTACTACCTCTACTGGTTTCCCACCCAATTTCCAGTTAAAACGAATATGTTGTTTCCTTCCCCTGCATGGTACCACTTTTGTTTTGGAGATATTTACTTTCAGACAATGTTCTTCAGCATATCTGAAAAGATCGTCTAAGTTATGTTGTAAGCCGATCGGTGTTAAGTCAAATAGGACTATATCATCGGCATACATTAAAATATGTATGTCGTGTGATGCTATTTTAGGGGGGAAATTCTTTATTCTTAAGAAGCACTTCCGAAGATCACTTAAAAATAAGGAGAACAATAGATGGGCTAATAAGCAACCCTGCTTCAGGCAATTCGAAGTGGGGATCTTATGGGTTAAACCCTTGAGCCACCCCCACTCATCTGGACTCTACACCACACTGTTAAACGTAAGGCAGCAATTAACCTTAAAAGAGCATATAGGATCCCCATTTTCACTAATTTCCTCCATAGGGTAGGTCTGTTGACCGTACCAAAGGCTGTAGAGAGGTCTACAAACAGACGTTAAACTATCTGCGACTTCGTTGTAGCATACTTGTCAATTATTGTTTCAAAAAGTCCAATGTTGTCGGTCACGGAATGCTTAGGATGAAAACCTGCTTGAGTCATCGGAATCGCACCCCGCACCCTTGGAGAAGGCCCAGTCTTTCAGATGATCTAAAATACTTGGGGCAAAGATTTTCCCAGTTGCATCCAGGAAAGCGATTTGTCTACAGTCGCTGGGGGAGAGTCGGGAGCCTTTCTTTAAGAGTGGGATGACGATGCTTCCTGTCCATGATTTTGGAATTTGGCCAGTATCATAGCTGTAGTTGAAAAGTGAAGCTAGAATCTTGCCCCATCCTTCAGGATTGCTTTTGAGAACTTTTGAAGTAATCTTATCTGGACCCATCGCTACATAGGCTCTAGCCCTCCTTGTATACAATTCAATTTGTTCCTTAGTAGGTGCAGTTATCCATTGATCAGTTTCGTTCAAAAACTTCAAATAAAAAAGTTCTCTGTTGCAAGATTCAACCTGATTTGCTTTGCAGAGCTCGAGAAGATACTTTTCCCATTCGTTTTGGGGGACCGGAGAAGCGTTTAGGGATTTTCTGCTTCCAGTTGCTTTAGCGATTAGACACCAGAATAGCCGATTGTTTTTTTGCGAGACTGCCGCCTGCAGATCTACCCAGTTTGTGTCCATTATTTCTCAGTTTCTAATCTGCTTAATTCTCTTACGTTTTTTCCACAAAGTAGAGATTTCTTTCTTCCTGAGGGCCGAGAAGCTTATAAATTGCTGTCTAATTAGCTTATTCAGCTGTCCTGAGATGCCATCTATTGGATTGAATGATTTTCTTGATGTTAAAAGTTTATTATTCGGGGCAACCAGCTTCTGGAGTGCTTGGACTACAATTTTGGGAAATAAATATCTAAGGTCTCTCACTCACTGGTAGTTATCTCCCAGCATGGCAGGGGAAGTGGAGGGTCGGAGGGGGCTACATTTGCGCATTTTTCCTGTCTGAGAATGCCATATTGCACATGGTAGACCTGTACAAGAAAAGCTGAGGAGTTTTACATGGGAAGGAATGATCTAAATAGGTTGCCTTCTCTCTGACAGCCTTTACAGAGATGGGAGCTGAACACAATGATTTTCAGGACAGCGGAGACAGGAGCAGTCACACCATTGGGAAAACCACCCTGGTCACATTTTAATTAAGGATAGGATGTGAGAGATGGGTGAATGGAACAGCCACCAGTTGACGGCTGGCGCATTACAGCATTTCTCTAACCGAGGCCTGCAACAAACTCCCCTTAATATAGCTCGGAGCATCCGAGTTGCTCCATTATTACAGTGGGTTTCAGAAGTAACATGCTTCATGTCAATTTGTAATCTATCTCTCTTGTTTTTAAATTGCCTTACACATCACTTTTGCACTGTTCTTTTTTTTAATATGCGCCGTTTCGTCTTTCTAGGGCTTTTGCCTCTTACCTTTTAACTATTCCTGCTCTTGTGACGCAGATAGCTGCCTAGACCCTGGTCCGTCACGGCTTGTGCCGATTGCACGGAGGGTCGCTACGGCATTTAGGCAATTTCCGGTTTGTTCGCCGGAAGTGCATTCAGCATTTCAGCTTTTCCATACCCACTACTACTTAAGGTAGAGCAGGGAGTGGACGCGCGCAGCGGCGCGCCAAAGGCAAGCCCGTCTGCGCCCGTCCGCGCCTGACCTGCGCCTGAGGCCAGGACCCCTGTCTCCTTCTTCTTGAACCACCGGCAACAAGTATATATGAAATTCTTCGTATTGGTAATATGGCATTTCTAAAATATTCAAGTGCTGAGCTGATAGACCTAAACAATCCCTACCTAGGACCGACTGCCACATTAGTAAATGAACTATTTAGGCATCCTGACATCTCCTGTCTTTCGGAAGCCATTAATGTAACTAAAACTTCCACTCCGAATGGCCTCAGTAGACCAAGTCTCCCAGACCAACTCAGTGTTACCTATTTTAATGCGCGCTCGGTTCCAAAACACTCGCTAGAAATATGGAGCCTTTTGGACATAACCACCCCGGATTTGTGTCTGATTACGGAGACGTGGTTGCACGAACACGCCTCCCCAGACGTACACATTGCCTTTCCCTCTCAGTATAAAATAACAAGATTAGATAGGAAAGAGAAAAGAGGCGGTGGTCTATTAATAGCCTCCACTAGCAACCTTAACATCACAGTGTTAGAAACTAGCATTTCAGATTGTTTTGAACTTTGTATTTTTAAAATTGAAGGCCTATCTAGGGGTTCCTGGAGAGGAGCTCTTATCTATCGCCCTCCTGGTCCCAAAGGTGACTTTTCTAACAAATTGCTGGAGTCCCTTGCACCACATGTATTGGCCTCCGATAACTTTTTCCTAATTGGAGATTTTAATATTCATGCGGAGATGTTATCCAATCCGGATACTGACCAGTTGATTATAAATATGAGCACTCTTGGACTTGTTCAGTTGATTACAGGTCCTACCCACATCGCTGGCCATACACTTGATCTTTTTACAAATTTTTCAGAAACCATAGTTGACGCCCCAGCGCCATTATTGTGGTCTGATCACTGCCTATTAAAATTTGCCATTCCTGTCAAAATTACCAAAAATGTTCATCAAAACACATTAATATCACGAAGATTATGGCATAGAGTCACCCTGCCCCTTTTCTTAATTTTTTTATCCTAGACCAGCCAGGATCAGAAACTAATGTAGATCAAGCAGCACACGAAATGGCTAATGATATTTTGACGACACTAGATAAGATTGCCCCTTTCACCCAGATTAAAATCAAGTCTAGGACTGCTCCCTGGTTTACAGACCAACTAAAAGCCACTAAGCTCCGCTGTAAATTGCGGAGCGAAAATGGCGTAAAAGTAAAAACTGGTGGACCGTGAGGCATATAAAAAAATCATTATAGCTATATGACTGATATTAAATCAGCCAAAAAACTGTTTCTTTTAAATAGGATAAATCAGGCTGATAACTCTAGTAAAGAACTCTATCAAATCTTAAAAGAATTCACAATTTCTGTCAACAAGTTATCAAGTCCTAATTCTCAAACTTGGATAGATTCCCTTTCTGAATTCTTTGATGAGAAAATCATGGCCATTTACCGCTCCTTTCCACCACTAGGTAAAGCTACCAACTCTGAACAGGTGTTCGGCCTGTCCCCTGATCCTCCTCACATCTTGGACAATTTTGCCAAACTTGATATTAAGACAGTCTCTGCTACTATGCTGAAGATAAAATCTGGCTCGCCCACCGATGCGATTCCCCCTAAAATGTTGCCCTTAATTGCCCCAGCAATACTGGAAAGACTCACAGGCCTATTTAATAAGTCACTTTCGGAAGCGGTATTTCCGATAAGGTGGAAGGCAACCCGGGTAAGACCTATTTTGAAAAAACCTACTGCCGACCCAAAATTACTCCTAAATTATCGTCCTATCTCCCTGCTCCCAAACTTTGGGAAGATTTTAGAAACTCTGATCAACCAACAACTTGTCAACCACCTTGAGAGCCAGGGACTGTTGGATCCTTCCCAGTCGGGTTTCAGGGCAGCGCATAGCACCGAGACGGCTCTAGTCGAGGTAGCAGACAACATCAGGCTAATCCTGGATAAACATCAGTCAGCCGTCCTCGTTCTACTTGATCTATCCGCTGCCTTTGACACCATCTCCCATAGCATTTTAGTACAGCGTCTTTGGGAGATTGGTGTCAGAGGCAACGCCCTCAGTGGCTTAAGAGCTACCTTACCGACCGAACTACTACAGTCCAGATGGGAAACAACATCTCATGTGAGAGACCAGTCAGGATGGGAGTGCCACAGGGCTCTATTTTGAGCCCAACACTCTTTAACCTGTATATGACTCCTCTGGCCAAAGTGATCAGACTTTACGGTTTTGATGTCATATCCTACGCAGATGACACTCAAATTCTGATCACTATTGGTCCAGACCCCGCTGAAACTAAAGAGCGTTTCAAAAATGTATGTCTCACATTGATAGGTGGATGAGTTCCAACTACTTACAATTGAATGGGGGTAAGTCGGAGATTATGCTTTTGGCAATGCATCTGAGCACTGGTCTAATGACTGGTGGCCATCCCAGCTGGGACTTTGTCCAATACCCAAACAGACAGTACGAAACCTAGGTTTCTACATGGACAATCAATTGTCCATGAAAACCAGATCAACCACATTATTGGTTCCTGTTTTGGAGTAATTCGCAGCCTACGGAAGGTCTTTAAATGGATTCCAATTGAGACTAGAAAACCCTTGGTCCAAGGACTAATAATAAACAGAATGGACTATGGAAATGCTTTACTGCTCTCAATTAATGAAGGTCTCCTAGACAGACTGCAGATCTTGCAGAATACCGTAGCAAGGCTAGTTCTGGATCTTCCATCCAGATCCCCCTCCGCTCCCTGTTTGAGATCTTTACACTGGCTCCCTGTGAGAAAGCGAATCCTTTTTAAGGTTCTCTGCCTGACCCACAAACAGATGCACGGTAAAGGCCCTAAATACTGGTCTCAGAAACTATGTTGGTACCAACCACATAGGACACTCAGATCCAGCAATACATTTTTGCTTACTCCCCTTAAAGTTAATCTGGCCAGAAAAGGAGGCAGGTCTTTTTCTTTCCTCGCTCCAGCATCTTGGAATAAAATCCCTTTTCACTTGCGCACCTTGCCGGACCACAACGCTTTTCGTAAGGGATTAAAAACATGGCTATTTGACATCTGAGCTATTTCATCTATCAGAGCCGTTTGCGAGCGCCATGAGACTTCTAGTGATGTGAGCGCGATACAAATGTCCCTTGATTTGATTTGAATCCCACAGTGTTTGTTGAGCAAAGAGATGTACAAATAGACAGAATGATATCCCTGGAATGCCTCAGAAAATTAAAAATTCATAATTCCTTACAGCTGGAAGCTCACAGCTGCAAAACCTCCCACCAACAGAAACAATCCTTCTCTGGGGATGCCACCTCTGCATAGAACTCTCTAAACACACTCCTCACAAACATCTAAAAACTCATTTTCCACTCCTACATGTATGCCCTTAATCTCTGCGACAAATCTCTGCTAACACTATAGCGCAGCCAGTGTGTCATGGGCCCTAGTACAAGGAAGGAAATGGGCCCCCTCGCTGCTGTTTAAATTATAAAATACTGCAATAATCAGGCTTCAGTGTGTCCCCCCTTAGGCCTCTGCCCCTAGTGCCACTGCCCCAATGGAAACTACGCCCCCTGAATATAGCTCTGGAGCATCTGAGTTGCTCCATTATTGAAGTGGTTTTCAGAAGTAACATTATGAATCTCACGTCGTCTGTTGAGCAAAGTGAAGTACAAATGGACAGAATAAAATAAGGTTGATAGGCAATACTTCTACGGAAGACCTGTGTTTATATATTCCACAAACACAAAGGAATCCTCAAGGGCACCATACCCCTGTTTTGAGCCTTAACCAAATGTTCAGGTTTAAAGAGCATGCTCTGTGGATGAGTGTTCTGCTCTTAAGTGTGCTGACACTAATATAAGCAACACCACAGCTATCTCAGGGCTATAAACCTTTATTTTAATTTTTTGACAGTTTTATATAGCACAAACTCGACATGAAGGTATTGGAGCGCTTTACATGAGCACCAGTTGCGTTACACAAGGACACATTCATTCTTTTTTTGGGCATGGGGAAATTAAGTGACCCTAACCTGGTTCCTCAGTTTCAAAGTTGGCAGCTCTGGCCGTTACGCCACATTTCCATCACTCCTGTCCAATGTCTTGTGTATGGTTCGGAGTAGGAGCTGTGGGTTAAATTCTAAATCCCTTGCAAACAGGCGTTTGCAAGGGGATCGGAATTCTGAGTTGTGAGTATGGTGACGGATTTTGGCAGGCCAGGTCTGCTGAATGTACCAGCTGAACAACCTGGAAAAAAGGCAAAACTTTAAGAATTCAGTGGGTTGAATACCGATTCCGTATGTTTGGACTCATTTCTAAGTGAAATACTTGGAATAGGAGGTATTTGTCGCACCTGGAAAGGAATTCATCTGAAGTAATAATAGTTACTGGGTGGGTAAAATACTTTTTTTATTTTTTTTATTTATTTTATTGATTTTCAACATTGCATAAACAATCAAGAAGCAGGGATAAGGCATACTTAAATAATCTTGGTTACATAGATTACAGAGTACCTTGTGGGTGTTACAATCCCTCTTGAGACATTTCACATCCTATCTAGGCATAGATCTACCCTTTCGTCTACAGTCGGCAGGTGGCCATGCAGTTCTACATAATGCTCGGAAGCTGAAGTCCGAGGGGCATAGCCGTTCTTTTTGGCCTGTACAGTGCCCGGTTCGTCCTGCCAAAGGAAGGACCTAATCCGTGGCATTAATCTATTTTATAGTTTCTTGGCATACTCCACAGGTATAGACGGTGGTATCCCCCAGGCCAACCTGAACAAGAGGTAGTACAATTCCCAGCCAGACGTTTTAGGGATCCTCTGCAGATAGTCCTAGCAATAGCACTCAAATCAACCTTTAATACGAACATCAGCCGTAGCAACCGTGACAACTTATATCTAAACCCCCCCTCCCTACCCCTCCCGCCGGGCTCACCCATCTAGAGGTCAATCAAATTTTGACTCAGCTCGGGGTCCCCCTTGATTCTCCCCTTGTCTGAGGGATACAGTCCCTACCGGACTCACTCCAGTCGGACCCATCGGAGTCGCGCTAGGGGAGTTTCTCCCTATTTCCTGGACCATTAGTCCCCATGCCAGCAAAACTTCCTGGAGTTTGGCATCTCTCCGTGTACTGCGTATGTGTCCCTCCTCTGCCAATGCCCACTCCCTCAGATCTGCTTTCCATTTCTCTAGCAGTGGCCCCTGTTGTGTTAACCAGTGGATCGCTATTCTCCGCCTAGCTGTCACCAACCCCAATATCAGGAACTTCCTACTGGTTTTGCGTTTAGGGTTTCGTGGAATCAAACCAAGGAGACATGCACGTACCTCTAGGGAGACCCTCCACCCTGTTATTCTAAACAGGTCGTCTAGGACCGCGGTCCAATACACCTGAATTTTGGGGCAGGACCATACCATATGTGGGAAATCTGCCGGTGCGTAATGGCATCTGGGGCATCTCGGGTCTCTGGAGCTATCGATGGTATTTAGGCGTTTGGGCGAAAGATAGGTCATGTGCACCATATTATACTGTATCAGCTTGAACCTATTTGAAACCGCCACCTTCCGGACCTCCTCATGAATTTTCCCCCAGTCTTGTGGTGTAATCTCCTGCAGGCTTACCTCCTGCCATCTACTCTCTATTTTAAGAGGCACTGTTTGTCTGTCGTCCCTTAACGCCCTGTATATGTGGGTAACTAGTTTTCGCCCTCCCGCCATAGATATCAGTGTGACTAGGGTATGTGTGTGCCCAGGGCTTCCGGGAATGTAGGCCATAAGCGTTGGGCCGTCGCCGCTAGTTTGGCATATTGCAAGAATTGCCCCGCTCCCAACCCAAAGGAGTCCATTGCCTCCTGATACGTTATAAACCGTTGTTCTGGATAAAGGTCCGACAACATAAGGCAGCCTCCTGCCTTCCATTTGTCCATGGACATAACTCTCTCGGTGAGTGCGAAAGGCGGCAGTAGCCAAATGTCTGCCTCCAGGGCGAACGGTCGGGTCCGGATAATTCGTTTTACCACTCTAGCCCATATGGCTGCCAATAGGCTACCCAATGGAGGGCAGTGTTGCGGGTGTCCTGTCGTGTGCCACAGGAGCGCACCCAGCTGCTGGGTCCCGTACGTATCGGCCAAAAGCGAACGTTCCCAAGAGGGGTCCGGATCGAGCCAGGCCACCGCATGCTGTAACTGGGACGCAAAGTAATACAATTCCAGATCAGGTATTTCTAGGCCTCCTCTACCCCACGTACGTTTCATAACGTCCAGGCTAACCCGACAGCGTTTTCCATTCCAAAGCAGTTGTATGAGCAGTGTATCGAGGTCTTTGAATGTCCGATGTGGGAGTTCAAAAAAGGAGCCCTGCATTGTGTAGAGACACCGGGGGAGTATCACCATCTTAATCAAGGCGATCTTCCCCATCAGAGAAATCTGGAGTGTGTTCCAAAAGGCTACACTGCCACGGAGACCCCTGAGTATCCTCCCCATATTGTGTTGGTAGAACACTTTCCTGTCTCTGCTTATCCAGATCCCGAGATAGCGAAAGACATCCGGCACCCAGGGGATCCCCAGCTCGGGGAGCTGGACCCCGCCTCTCTCCGTCTCCGACCCAACCGGATACAATTGTGATTTGGTGGTATTGACATATAGGCCAGAGGTCTCGGCAAACTGGCCCAGCACCTCCATCAATAGAGGAAGCGATTGGGTTGGTTCCCGCAGGTAGACCAGCGCGTCATCTGCATACAATGACACTACATGCTCTATGGCCCCAATGCGGACACCCTGCCCCCGGAGGACCCCTCGAAGATGGCACGCTAATGGCTCCATCGCCAGGGCGAACAACAAGGGGGACAACGGACATCCCTATCGCGTCCCCCTAGCTATTGTTATCGCATCCGAGACAAAGCGTCCCGTCCGGACTCTCGCCACCGGCTTAGTATAAAGGATTTTGACCCAGTTCACGAACCCGTCCCCCAGCCCCATTTTTAACAGCACCTGCCACAGGTAGTCCCACCTGAGGGAATCAAACGCCTGGGCGATATCTAGGAATACCAGGGTGGTCTGCGCGGCCCTACCTTCCAGGGATTGCATGACATGAGCCAGACGACGGATATTTCGGAGCGTGTTTCTGCCTGGGATAAATCCCGACTGGACCTCGTGCACCAGTCCACGGAGGTGTGGGAGAAGCCTGCTAGCCAGAACCTGGCTGATAATTTTAAGATCAATATTGAGCATGGAGATTGGTCTGTAGGAGGCCGGGAGCAAGGGGTCCTTCCCAGGCTTAGGGATCATTACGATTAGCGCTTCGCACATGGAGGCGGGTAATATACCCGTCTCACCTGCTTCCCTGATGATATCCAGGAGCCTAGGAACCAAAACTCCCCCAAATTCCTTGTATAACTCTGCAGCCAGGCCGTCCGTCCCAGGGGATTTAGCCGTTTTCAGATGAGCGATCGCCGCTCTCATCTCCTCCCCGCGAAAGGGCGCCCCCAGGGTGCCCTGACTTTCCGGATCCAGGCATGGTATGTCCATCCCCGCGAGCTGGGTCTCCCAAAGCTGAGGGGCGACCGTAGGCCCGAATGCAGAATATACTGCCCTGAGATGGGCGGCAAATACCCCGTTAATCTCATGCTGGGTATAGACCAGCTGACCTTGATCGGACTTGAGGGCCAGTGTCGGAGTGGGCTGAGTCTCTTCTCTGATTAAACGCGCCAGTAGGCGCCCCGCTTTATCACCCTCCGTGTACCAACGACGTCTATTTGTGGACCTGTTGTATTTACCTAGGGACTCCCAGAGGTGTCCCACCTTTTGTCGTTGTTCTGTCCATTTGGCCGTTCCCTCCGGATCCGTGGGAAGGGCTGCCTCTAAAACCTTTAAGCTGTCTTCTTGGGTCGTTAGGTCCCGTTCTATCACTCTCCTCACCCCCACCTCCGTGGACAGGCATATTCCCCGCACCACAACTTTCATTGCGTCCCATTCAAACGCCCTTGAACTGGCCGTATTCCAGTTTACCTCCAAATACCCCTCCAGTCCTGCTGCGATCGTGTCTTTGTAGACCGGATCCGTCAAAGCCTCAATGTTAAGTCTCCATAATGGTATTTTAGAGCGCGGGCGGCCCAAAGTATATGTCACCAGCAGCGGGGAGTGATCGGATAGGTAGCGAGCCAGGTACTGTGCCTCTAGAACACGTCCGGCTGCCCCATCCTGTATGAGACAATAGTCCAGCCTACTGTACGTACCCGCCGCAGGGGTATAGCAGGAGTATTCCCGGCTATCGGGATTGCGGTGTCGCCAGATATCGAGCAAGTGGTAGTTGCTGAGCATCTGCCACATAGCTTCACGAGCCTTGGGTTTAGCATCCACTTTTGGGGGGTGTCTATCCCACTCTCCGTCAATGGCACAGTTAAAGTCTCCCGCTACAATCAGTTCCACCGCTGGAGCCAAGTCCAGTTTCCCCATGATCATCCCCAAAAATTCCCCATCATCGGTATTCGGGGCGTAGATGTTCACGAAGCACATACGCTTCCCATCCAGTGTCCCCTCTACCACCACGAAGCGACCGTTGGGGTCAGGGCTACACTTTAAGGCTTTAAAGGGGACTCCAGGTGCCACCCAGATAAGTGCCCCCCTAGCGAACCCCGAATATGAGGTCGCAAAAAATTGGCCCCTTCAGCGCCGTTGAACGTATTTTAGGCAATCCCCCCATAAATGCGTCTCTTGTAGAAAAGCCACACTTATCTTGTATCGCCTAAGATATGTGGCTATCCAGATCCGTTTGATCCTATTATTGAGCCCTCTGACATTCCATGTTAGAAATTTATAGGTCCTTTGGTCGCCCGCCATAAGTGGATAATTCTGGGTAAACATGGCTGTAATGCACAAAAGGGATGAGCTGTGAGTCGCAGTGTTGGGGACCCCCTATTTCTTTTCTAAATCTCTGCTGACCTCTGGTGACCCGGCATATAACTTTCCCCCTACAAAAACAACCCAACATACAAAGTGAACATTCCCCCCCACCCTCCCCCAGGCAGTAGTACCTCATTCTCATAGCCCACCCGTGGTCTGAGGACTCAGTGCTCCGCCCCATCTCTGCCACCCACCCCTTAAAGCCCCCCCCGCAACATTGTAAACTACAATAACAAGCAACAAAAAATAAAAACTATCCCAGTTCTCGTTAAACAGCCAGACTGCCTGGTACTGCGCAGCCCCGCCCAACCAATGGCCTAGCCAGGCCGACACAGCACCCTACAGCTGGAGTGCCAAAACTGCAGTATGGCGGAATAGCGCCCCAGCACTGTAGCTATGCTCCTCCCCTCCCCCCTGGTCCCTTCCGATGAGTATCTCTCTCTGAAGGCTCGCAGCAGAATCTGGCCTCCACAACGGTGGGGGGCCGTATTTACAAAGACTGGTGCAGTATCGCCGACCCATCTCTATCCAGTTAGCGGTCCGTGCACTCATATAAGGGCGGCTCATGAGCCGCTGGCAGTGGGGTTAGCCGTGCCTTCCGGGTCCGATTGAGTTTCCTGAACTAGGCACAGTGGGGAAAACTGATTTTGTGTTGGTAGGCCTTCCACCTCCTCTCTCAGGGTGCCATCCGGCCCCACCATTATGCGCCCCCCGTCTGGTTCCCCCTGTGACCGAGATCGTTGTCCTCCAGTGCGATTGCGCCGATTTCGCTGTCGACC
Organism: Calotriton arnoldi; assembly: GCA_963921515.1. NCBI lineage: Eukaryota > Metazoa > Chordata > Amphibia > Caudata > Salamandridae > Calotriton > Calotriton arnoldi. The sequence goes on from CAWUFW010000811.1 coordinate 1,135,917, forward strand.
GCTCCGTCGTCGCTGTTCTTGCCACCCTTGCTGTTGGTCTCGGCCTTCCAGGCCCATTGAGTCCATCCATTCCGTGGCCTCGCTCGGGGTGGTGAAAAAGTGAACCCTGTCCGCATGTTGTATCCGAAGGCGGGCCGGGAACAGTAAGCTGTACTTTATGGTGAGATCTCGCAGCCGTCGCTTGACCCCTCGGAAGTCGTTCCGCAGGTCTTGCACCTTTTTGGTGTAGTCCGGATAGATATGGATCTCTTGGTTTTCGAACCTGGGGGACCATGCTTGCGGATGAACTGTAGGATCATGTCCCGGTCCCTGAAGTTGAACAGGCGAGCGATCAGCGTCCTAGGCGGCGCCCCAGGTTTTGGGGGGGGACCAAGGGAGCGGTGAGCCCGCTCCACCGCGAACATCCTGGACAGCCGAAGCCCCGGAAGGGCAGAACCAATCCAGTCTTCAAGGAACAGGTCCGCCGCCGGCCCCTCCGCCTTCTCCGGGAATCCCAAAAAGCGGAGGTTGTTCCTCCTTGAGCGCCCCTCAGCATCCTCCGCCCTGTCTTCCAGGCGAACGGCATGCTCCTCGAGCACAGACACCGTCGCCTGCAGGTGTCGTACCTCCGTCCGCAGGGAGGTCAGGTCCCCCTCCGTGGTGGTAACTCGGTCCGCCACCTTACGGAGGTCCAGACGTAGGTGGTTTATGTCCATGGCCATGCCATCCATTTTGGATTCCAATGCTGCTCGCGAGTCTCTGATGGCCTCCAGGATATCAGCCTTATCTTGGGCCGCAGATCCCTGCGGCGGTCCCCTCTCCGAGTGCGGGCCGAGGCGCTCCGTTGTCGTGGGGGGGGCCGGCACCGTATACTGCATGATCTTGTTTGCTTGTACTCCTCGGAGGGGCCTATCCTTCCCCATAGCCCTTGTGGGCCCTGTGAGGTCGCCCTCCGACTCTCCCACTCCGCTGCCCCAAGCGCAAGAGGGCCGTCCCGGGACCGTCCCTGCCCAGGAGGCGTGTGTGCGGGCCCCTCACCACTCCCCAGGCCACCGATCGGCCAGGCCCCGTCAAGATCAGCCGCCCTGCGAGCTCTTTGCATCCAGGCCTCCTAGGTTGTCGCAGCCCAGCAGGAGGGCCAGCTGGGGCCACCGGCGTCGTCGTGCCGTGAGTCCCGTGTGGTCGCTGCGTCCTTCTCCAAACCGATAGCTATCTCCGGAGACCGTCCCAGGAGACCATGAATCAGTCCCGTGTGGGGTCGCGCCCGTCAGCCAGGGCCGAATCCCATATGGGCCACAGACCGCCCCCATGTCCCCCGCCGGGGCAGCAGTCGCCCCTCCAGGACGGCACCCAGTCGAATTGGGCCAGGATCAGACCCCCGAAGGACGTACTTCAGCGCGGAGCGCGTCTCCAGGCTCCGCCCACATCAATCGGCCAGCAGGTCGTCTAGGCCTCTTTTACCAGTCCTCAGTGTCCCCCGGGCCTCCCGTGTCGCAGGGTAGATGTCGGGCTCTTGCCGTCCCAGCAGTGGGGACACCCGCAGCCAGGCCCGTCCTTGCCGCCTTCACGGGGGAAGGGCATTCACCACCTCCTATAAAAGTCAATGTGGCCGGGGTAGTGGCCTCCCCAGCGGGCCGTGTCCCCGCTATCCGCAGCCCCTGCGGGGGGAGCAGTTGCACGATAGGCCCACCCCTGCCTCCCGGGAGCCCCGAGGTCACGTAACTCACGGCCCCGGATCCTCCGTCACTTCGTAGCCGTCAGGCGTCCCTGGAGCCACTCCGTGGGTCAGCGCCCCTCAAGGGCTTCCCTCCATCAGCGCTGGGGCATCAGACCCCCCACGGCCCCTCCACATAGGCCCCCGCGGCGAGGCCAGCCGGGAATGGGCATCGTATGCAGGTATTCAGGCGGCTGTGATAGGCGCCGCCATTTTCATTGAAGTGCGGCCGCCGCCGCACCACGGGGAAAATTTCGCCGTTCCGGGTCGCCGGCAGGCGGGAACACCCACGGTCCGGCTTCACAGGACCAGGGGGGGTTCCGATCCCGTTTACGGGACAACTGGGCAGTATTCCGCCAGGATATTTGCAGGATTACAGCGTGGTGGAGCAGGAGCCGCACGGATCAGCGTCTAGCCCGCCATGCGCTCAAGCCACGCCCCCTGGGTGGGTAAAATACTTAACACTTTTCTGACCTGCTTGAAATCAGGGGCTATGTCTCGGGTGGTACTGATGCCATGGAAAGGCCAGCACCGCAGCCAGCGAGTGGTACTCTTTCTGGGTATACATTAATGTATAGCGTTCTTCCTTATACCTTTCTTTAACCACCCCTCACACTGAAATCAGGCTTCTTATTTTGCATGTTCGAAAGTCTTTGTAAAGTTGCTCTAGCTTTTCCAAAACATTTTTAGATCACTTTTGGGCACATAGCTCTTTGCCTCTCCAGAGAAGGGCATGGACGTGAATTCACCAAAATGCCTGGGGTAGCGGAAGTGACATTGCATGCCCTTTGACCATAGTGACATCACAGAAAGTGACACCATTTGACCTTTGCCCCGGTGATGTCACAGGAAGTGATGTCCCACACTCATTGATACTGTTGTCATTACCAAAAGTGGAATCACTGAAATGTAAAAAAAAAAACCTACAATAAGTGATAATAAAAAGCAATAAATATATAACTACAGTAGATAACATTTTTACTAGGCTTCTGTGATGATGTTTCAGGGGTGATACTTCAAAAAATCATCAGCATGGACGTTCGCAATGGAAAACCTCGAGCCCCAGATAGACCAACTACACACCGACGTTCATCGTTGGTGTACCCTCCCATTATCTCTTATGGGTAGGGCGGCCCTCTATAAAATGATGGCCCTGACGCTCCTCCTGTACGTTCTCCAAAATACCCCATATCCTGTTCCACCGACCGTTTTTAAGAGGCTGGCCCAGGAAGTCAGAACACTACTATGGCTAGGTGGCTCTCCCAGAATCGCACTTCACAAATTACAAAAGGGAGTCTATGATGGCGGCCTGGCGATACCCGACATCAAATTATACTACTGGGCTTCGCAATTAATGGTCATTAATGACTGGGTAACCGTAGATACCAACGAGCCGGCCTACAGAGCAGATAGAGCATCCATGCCGCACGGGTACTGTGAGCCGCTCTTGTATGCCCGGAAAAAGAGTGCGGAGTAGCCAGTACACACTGGAGTGGTGGTAGAGTGTTGGAGGGAAGCTACTAGATTCCTCGGCTGGATGGGTAAATTGACGGGCCGGACCCCACTATGGGTGGGTGACCCATTGAAAGAGGTGGCTAACCCAAAGGGCTTCAAAGGGTGGAAACTGATAGGCATTGAGTATCTGGGCGACGGGTGGAGGGGGAGGCTCGCCTTACATTCGAGGATTTACAACAGGAATACAACTTGAACCAGACTCAGAGATATCATTACCTTAGATTAATGCATGCATTGCAAGGCTACATCCCTCGGGGTACCCCAGTCCTGGATCACTCACCGCTGGAGGATAGGCTGCTACTCGATCCCATCCCTGAAAAAGTGACATCAACAATTTACTGCAAACTAATAAATAATGCACCAGACCCCCTGTTGACCCTGCGAGGGGCGTGGGCGGCCGACCTGTGAAATATGGAGGATGAGGAATGGCAGGAGGCAATACAGAGTCCAAGGGAAATCGGAGTCCGTTCGAGATTTAGGTTAATACAACTTAAGATACTACACCGCATCTACTACCCGCGTACGCACCTGTATAAATGGGGTAGGGCGCCGACAGCGCTGTGTAGTATCAGACTACAGGAGGTAGCCCATATACCCCAAGGAGACTAGGGCAATAATCTGTAACATACAACAATGTCTCAAAAGGGTGTTATTTAAAGGTCAAATACATGTAGCACAGTTAATTGCTGAGAATTAAATCAAAAGGGGAGAAAACCAGGGAGACATTCTTTTTGTGAAATGAATTGTATTTCAGTGAATATACATGTTTGACATATTAAACTTCATATGTACAAGCACATGGAACGATAGCACTGCGTTACATTGAATGGCATGTAACCTATGAGATACTGTGCACAAGTGCTTGTGAAGGATTGTGACGGCTCAAGTGACACGTGAGGCAGCATGTACAGCGATAGTGACGGGCGCAACACGAAACAAGTGGGGTTAAAATTATTTACATATTTAGGATACCCTAACAGTTAATGGTATAGAATACAGAAATAATCAAATGGGGTATTTTTGAAGGGGGCGCCAGGAGTTCCGCTGTGGAAGTCGACGGCATTTCGGCCTGTAGAAGTATTAGGCCATAATCAGGACCAGGTTACAGTTACTTATATTGCAGTGCTGGGGATAGAAAGGTACATACATTTCTATATATATGTGGTCATTCCGTGGTGGACCAAGAAGGATAGATAGGGCAGAGTAAGAGCGTTGCTTAAAGTTGAGCCCAAACAGGGGAGGGGAAGGGGTAGAAAACATATAATGGGCGCTGCAGACAATTACCGCGTGACTAGGCTCAGAGTAGAAAGGAGTGGAACAGAGAGCTAGTACCAACGTGGGAAGACAACTTACGCGAGATCCAGAATTGCGATATAGGGCAAGGTCCAAAGTAAATAAGAATAGGACCTGCAGACGAACCTAGGCGCAAAGGGAAGGAAAGGAGAAATGAGTCGCGTTGGGGCGGAGAGGGGTGGGAAGGGAAAGGTCGGGAATGCAGAACTTACTTAGATGGACGTCAAATGGGGTCCAAGAATTGGATACAAGGCATCGCTCCAGTCGGGAAAACCAAGAAGCTGCTGGTAGTGTTACCTGTGTAGTACAACGAGTCTAATAAGCAGGAGTACTATGTGGGGACAAGGAGGTGGGGCCCATGTGTGGGGGCTATTGAAGGACCACCAGGCTGTGCATAACGCATGTAGCCAGCAAGTGGAGGGAGGGGATCAGTCAGTGGTAAGGACAGGCCTGGGGGCTAGCTAGCACGAGATCTGCTGTGCGTGCGTGACACCCGGGCTGACGAGTAAGCTAAGTAGATGAACTGAAGCAGGAGTACGGGAGGCGTGGAACCAAGGCCATGCGAGGGAGCAGGCTGGCGGTTGGAAACAGAACGATGTCTGTGACAATCGGGCAAAAAGGGGAGGAAAGTAATTAGGAGATTGGCAGGCGCAAGGACTAATCACTTGGCAGAGTGCCAACAGATAAGAACGGGGAAGCCAGTCGGTGGAAACACACGAGGCTGCTCGTATGGGGCCGGCTATCGGAGCTGGAGCGTAAAAGAAATGGGCGCGTCAAGGACGGACTGTCCGTCGAGAACAAGTGGCGTGTGGGAGGCAATTCCAGGGGGAGAGGGTGTGTGACGGGAGCAGCAATTACGGGGCACTTACTTGAAGCAGTCAGCAAAGGCGAGGCACATCAACGGGTCGGCAGTAGTCAGGCTCAGTTTGTGCGTCTCGCAGCAATCGCGGCTAAGTACGCGAGGCGGGTCACGTGGTGCGTTCCAACTAAGAAACACTAGAACGCGCGCTTGGATATCAGCCAAGGTAAAGGATAGTTAGAGAGGGAGAAAGGGAAGACAGACTTGGGAAGTACATAAAACCAATTGCAAATAGAAAGACATAAATCTTAATAAATTGTAAGTACAAGTAGGTACTGAATACAAAAAATTTAAAAATATATATAGGTCTGTCACAATGTCGGTGGGAGTGTGAACAGGACCCATCAGAGGCGCTCCAGAATAGCACAGGAGTTTCTAAGGGGGTACACATGATGTATCAACAGTTTGGTTGGAGCATGGTATTGATTGCGATTCATTTAAATGGCACAATACAAACAGTATATTGGATGTGATACATTTAAATGGCATAATACAAACAGTGTATAGGAAACTAATCATATGGTCTAACTAGGTACGTCCATGTGGAAAAAGAATCTTTACTTGGGTACAGATTGATAGTGGTGATTTAGGAAAAGTAGGTGCAAAATAGTAAGGGGAGAGCTAGATGGTAAAAGCACTCCGTATGGACAGGAAGTTGTCAGCAGGAAGGAACTTTCTTCCATATCTTGTGGGAGTGCCCCGCCAATACCCGTTTCTGGCAGAAAGTAACAGACGTTATGTCTGGGGTGACAGGGGTGGAGGTTCCAATGGATGCTAAATGGCTCCTCCTGATGATTAGAGGTGACGCGGATTGGCCCACACACGCGGGCATATAGCTGGCTCTTGCGTCTGGGATTGCCAAGCGGAACATTGCCAGGGGGTGGGGTGTATCTTTGCCACCGTCAGTGGGGGAGTGGGAAAAAGATCTTGACTGGTGCCAGCGAGCAGAGGAAACGGTGTATAGGAGCAGGGGTTGTGTTAAAAAATGGGAGAAGATATGGGCACCGTGGTAGCGCTATAGAGTGACAGAGGGCGGGGAGTGATATGTATCAGCCATGTTGGGGTGTAATAGGGTTGGCAAAGTAGGCACCTGATTTAAGCTCATTCCTTGTGACAATGTTTTGCTGTATAAGTATGTATCGGAAATCGCCAGTGATCTACAGTCTCTTCCCTCTCTCACAGATAATGGTTGTATATTGAAGCCTTATCATGTACGAACATAAGTGATTCATGTATGTAATGGTCTATTAAGCAAATATAATAAAAGGAGTTAAAAAAAAAAAATCCTCAGCATAAATAAGGGGAACTGCCATAGTAAACCAGCTGCAGCCACCTTCCTCTTAAACATACCTTCAAATGTTCAGGCACAGATTCACATACCCTAGTCTCAGTCATCGCATGCCAACCATAATTTCCCTAGGCACAACCATAACATGCTGAGACATAACCTCAAAGTCCACAATTCAGCCCAATATGCCTCTGCTGATGCATAATAGCATAGTCATTAATCAAAGACTAACCCTGGGTGGTACATATGTGTAAGCTCTCCTCACAGGAGCCAGTCTGCACACAGAAATCATCTACTCAACCACAAGCTCAAATATACCTACCAAAAAACTCAGTCACTCTCCTCACACTCAATTTCCAGTCTGTTGGTTTCTCTCCAGTCACAAATGACATGCACAAGAAATCTGTGTGCCTATTCTGGGAGAGCATTTTAGTTTCAGCACTTATTTGGGTAGCATATACCTACCTTTGAAAGTTGAAAATGTTCCTCTTACACCAGGAGAATACAACAAAAGTTGATATTTTCAGGATAGCCGCTAACTCTGTAGCTGAGTTGCATTCAGATTAATTCCATATAAATGTATTTTATGTGACTATTTAACATTTATCATGCAGCAGGCTGCTTGGACCTGCTCTGGACACCCATGCCATATGGTAAATATATATATATATATATATATATATATATATATATATATATATATATATATATATATATATATATATATATATATCTCACCTCAAACTGAATTGCCTCTTGGAACTTTATTAATATGTGTTACCCAATAGAACACATTTTTTTATTTTAAACCTGTGTGCACCTAACTACATCTTGTTTGAGTGCACCACCATGTGTCCATGTACACACCTTTTGCTGGTGTGCAGCTAATGCTTTAGCACCTTTCTTCACTAAATCACATGTCACCTGTGTGCATCTTTTGCCTACAGTTCGTGTGTGTGTATATGTGTGAGTACAGGATTCACTCGCCTATGGGCACCTAGCCACATTTGACCTGTGTGCGCCTAGACACAACTCACCTATGCACACCTTGCTCCTTTTAACTGTATCTAAACATTCATATCACCTGCATCCACATAGCACTTATCAACTGAGTGCACCCAGGAACCCTTCACAAGTGTGTGCCTATATAGCTTTCAGTTGTGTGCACCATGTTTCTCACACCTGTTTGCACAGAACTACTCCACTACTCAGACTTAAACGGGAGAGCTTCAGATTTCTGGGGTCACCAACTGTGCACTTAACCCCACTCACCTGTGTACCTATAGTTCCCTTTAATCTCTGTACACCTAACCTCCTCTGATAGGTGAGCTTTTAGCCCTTCTGACTTCTGTGTATACAGCCCTATAACCAGCATGCCCAATCTCTCTAAAACCATTTGCACCTACCACTTCACCTGTGTTCATATACCGCTCATGTGTATGCATTCCAGGGCCCCGACTAGGTGCACTTAGAACAATCTCACCTGCAGGAACACAGTCCCCACTCACATTTATGTACCTAGTACCCAATAATAGGTTGGTACAAAGCCTCCTCTAACTTGTGTCCATCAATTCATTCCTCACAGGTGTCCCCTAAGTGCTCTGTGTCCAGACCCTCACCTGTTTAGATCTAGTCTCCTCTCAACTTTGGAAATTCTGCCCCACCCACGTTTTACACCCAGTATGTACAAACATTGGCAAATATGGGTTCATACTAGTTATACATATATTCGTAACACACACAGCCTGGCACAAATTCCTAAAACACATACACACACAATATCTTCCTAACATAGGTACAACCAGACACACATTTCTAAAACACACAGCAAAGCACACAAAACAACTCAGTAACATGTTCACAGTTCCACACATATTCCATACAGAGTCAGACACACATTTCTCTCGCATCCTGTCTCTCTCATACCCATAGTCATGGGTTATGTTAAGGTAGGAGGAGTTATACCTTTAAAATCTCACAAAGAAGATGGATCTAAACATTCGCCACCTTATTCACACTGGCTACCGGGTTCTCACATATAGAGATGAAGTTACCTCCAACTAACCTCATGCTTCTTAGCTCCCTATAAATATTCCAATAGGTAAAGTATGGAGTGATATTTGTTCTAATAAATTACCCTCTATTGCCATTGTTTTGATTGCCATCTATTAGGGTCACCATTATGCCCAAGGTTATAGTCATCACATAGAAGGAAGCTGCCCAGGTGCACTCTGTTCGTTTTGTTTTAGGCCCAGGCAAAGTTTTTGTTACAAAGGAATAATCTTGTGTAGTTTTTAGCATTTTTGTGATATGCTTGGATTCAGAGGACGAATCAACAGCATTGTTTTTCTTTGTTGTGAAAAGCTCTCCTCGGTAGTGAAGCCCTCCCTGCCTGTTTAGTTCTGTATTAGTGAAAGTTTTTCCATTAAAAAAACCAGCGCGGAATTTAATACTGACAGGGTGTTTAGATAAGACTTACTTTTCTTAGTAGCTGATTTTAGGCAGATGCTTGTTTTGGCAGATCGCAGCATTTCAGAGGTTTGTAAACTAAATAAAACGAGGGAATACTCCGCAGCTCCAGGTACCGGTTCTTCGGCCAAATACTCTCTAATTACACATTGCAGTTTGAGACAGAGCACCGACGTCCTGCGTGAAGTCAGAACATCAGCAAGTTTGAATTCACTAGTCACGTGTGTGTGAGTGTGAGGTTCGCTCAAGGAGGCGGGGCTTCGTTAGCGCAATTCTGTATCCAAGGCTACGAGGCCCCTGGCTTAGGGCAGTGCAGGCCCCTGCACACAATTGTTGTGACTGAAACCCGATTCAAGACAGCAGTAAAATGAAAACATGGTTAACGTTCGTCTTCCACTGCCTTAGTGTAAATTTAAAACACAACATAAAGACGTGTTTCTCTATATTTCAGCTTAACCAAGGTAACAGGTAAGTCAAATAAAATCTGTTTTCATTTTAATGACGGGGTCGCCAACAACCTGCCAGGGGTTGCAAGGTGCGACCGGTGGCGACCCCTAATTGAGGTCTATAGGTGGGTATCTCTTACATGGCCTGTCGCTGCACACAGCTATTTTGTCTCTCGTCGTTCGGGGAGAAGGTGCCCCTCACATGGCCTGTCTCTTCATTCCAACCTTCATATATTTGTAGACAGTAGTAGCTGTGAAATCTACATTGTTCTTCAAAGTCAAATGACAAACGTTTGCAGAATGATCGAAAACAGATGTGTGACAGTGCTACGACCTGCACTGTATTTACAACAAAATCAGACAGCACAAATAAAGCAGTTGTCAAGTTAACAGCCACATTTGGATTATTGCCCAGAATCTGATACACAAGTTAAATCCTGAGAAGACAGAATTGTTACTTACGACTCGCAGCTAAGACCCAGGCTCCAAAAGTTCCATAAAAGCCGCATCACGTTTGGTGATAAATACTGCACAAATAACAGATGATTTCTACACAAGATATCACCTAGAAAAGAAATTACATACATTAAAGCAAACTGCAATATTTCACATGTACATGATTTAAAACGGTGCTGTTAGACTTGTTCGCCTCAGGGTGGTCGTCCCCCAAACCTTTTGCCCTCCTCCTCCATTTTGCGTAACTTACTTTTGCTGGCTTTTGGACACTACTAACCAGTACTAAAGTGTTTGTGTGCACTCCCCTAAAATATGGTTAAATTGGCTTATATCCAATTGGCTTATTTAATTTTTTTATAAGACACTTGTAGAGTGGAATATCATATACCTAGGGCCTATACCAGTCAGCCTGCAGCACTTATTGTGTGACCCACTTAAGTAGCCTTAAAACATGACCCAGGCCTGCCACTGCAGCCTGAATGCAGTTTTAAACTCCCATGTCGACTTGGTATTAAAATCCCCTTAACAAGCCTTAAATTTTCCTATAATAGCATATAAGTCATCCATAAGGTAGACCATAGGTAGCCCATAGGGTAGGGTGCTGTGTAATTAAAAGTTTGGACATGCACTGTTAAGTTTTACAGGTCCTGTATTGAAAAACTTCTAAATTCGTTTTTCACCACTGTGGAAACTGCTGCTCCCATAGGATAAAACTGGGGATTCCTGTCAGGACCCCTGCCTCGGGGTGTCAGTCTCCCAATTCCACACCCACGCCACCTCCTTTCCACCTAAGATATGTGGGTATGCCCACTTCATCGCTCCTGCTGCTGGTCCTGCTCACACCCTCACTCCTACACATGCGCCGCCGCATGTCAGCGGACACCTTTCCACTCCTCCCTCCACATCATTGTATTGAAGGTGCACTTTTGTCATACTGTAGGGGCACTTTTGTCACACCTGTACTTACGTTGGAAACTCAGGCTTCCCGCTTTGAGAAGGGGCCTTTCAGCCCCAGTTTTTGCATTCCTTGTTCTCTGCTGTTTGTCTAATTGTCGTGTCTCATATTTTTAAGGATATTTGAGCTTGCAAACTCTCGCGAGATCACAGCTAACGCGGAAGTCTCATCCGCCATCTTGCCTTGGGAACGGGCTCTATATAAGACGAGTCTCGCCAGCTCCGTTCCGCTTTTTACTGAAGCGATTGAGCTGGGTGGTAGTGCGGAGGTTTGCTGTTGCGGTGGAGCTGTCCTGTTCAGTCCTGCAGGGCAGAGCGCTTTAGTCTCTGCCTGCATGTTCCCCTGTCAGGTCTATGATTCTCCAGGAACTTTCCATTCCTGAATCACGGTAAGGGATACATGGATCTTAGATACCCTTGCGGCGTGCAAAAATATTGTGAAATGACCGCCGAGAGATTGCGGAAGAATGCAATTAGTCATTGTGCCTAATCGAATCATCGGATATGAGTGTGTTTACAGTAGTGGCTTCATATTTTCAGTTGGTGGTGTTAGTATCAGAAATGTTTCTGAATACTGAACCTGGGTTAGTAGTATATACTGTAGTCCAAATCACAGGGTGAAGCAAACCACTGTGAGCCTATTGTGATAAAATTAAGCCCATGATAGATCATTGGTAGCCTTGTGACTCTACAATAGGGCGCTAAACCATTATTAAAGGAAGTTTCACCAGAAGTGTTTCCTAATACATTGTTGAGACTATTCCATTGTGAAAGCAGATATGTATGTTTTGGCAGACAAAACCTTTTATTTTCAGATCTCTCTCCATACAGTACCCTCCCCAAAACCCTTCCCCTCATCTGGTCACTCCGAAATTCTGGTAAGAAACTGCACAGTCGGAGTTATCAGAAGGTGGACATGTTGTGGGTACTGATCCTGAGGAATTCGAACTCCTGTCAATTCCATAGTACATTTCATAACCTGTAATTTTCCAATTGTGCGCACGTAGCTATGCGATGTTTGTTGTCTTTGGAATCGTAATGAAAAACCCTATTTAATGGTAAAGTTGTTTTTTGATTACATTTTTGGAAGTACCACTTTTACAAATATGGCATTTTTCTACCCTTAGCCCTTTTGTGTGTTTAGCCTGTCTTGGGTCACATGACTGGGTGTGACTGACGGTTAGAGTTTGTGAAATCCTCCCAGACAGTCACACAATAAAGGGATTAGGTGTGCCTGAATGGGCCATCGCCTGGCAGGATGGGGGGCGGAGCTGAGCACAGACCCACTTACAACTGAAAAGGAATGCTCTTCCTTCACACATAGGACCTATCACCTCCAAATTGTCACTGCTGCCAGCTTTGAGCCGGGGCAGGAGAGTCAGGAAATTTCATGCACTTCAAAGCCACTGTCTAGAAACTTCTTCCACCTTCTAGAACCAGGCCACCAGGGTATAAAAATAGTGTCTCAGACACCAACTCTTCAGTACGCTTTTGGACCTGTGGGTACTCTGCCAGGAAGAAGGATTGCTGTGATGGTGAAAGGACTCCCACTGTGTTGTACAGCTGACCTGTTGCTGCCTTGCTGAATTGCTGCCTTTCTGCTCTGCTGCCCTCTTGTCTGGGGAAGGACTGGACTTGCAACTTTATCCCAGGACCACCAGAGTGTCTCCAAAGGGCTAGTTTGCTGTCCTCCTGATCTGAGCCTTAGGCTCCCTTCACCTTGGACCCACACCTGAACCCAGTCCTGATCCTCCAAGTGGTGCCCCACCAGTCCTGGACCCTTGGAATTGGTGCTGAAGGGGACTAAATAGCTGAAATCCAAAAGTGGTGACTTTTTTGGCTAAAACCTGCTCTGAGAACCAGGAGGAGACTGAGACCAAACTGCTCGCCTATCCGCCCAAGGTGCATTGCCGTTCGGATTGACTTTGCGGCTTCTCCCTCTACGTTCTTCTCTGCAGCAGCAAATCCTGTTCAATGGTCCTTCTCCAAAGGGGTATTCTACCTTGTGGGACTGTTTTTGGCTACAGCACAAAGCCTTGTCCTTCTGGAGATCTTCGACTTCCATTTCAGTGACTAAGTCCAAACATAGAAATCTTCACCATGGTTTTGACCCAAAGCTATCCGAAGATGACGCTCCCTCCTCAGGCACCTCCTGCAGACTTGAACTTTACCTCCTCAGAACCTTTTCTCAAAATTTCTTCTAAGTCCGAAGATAAGCTCTAACCGGTTCCAATCCACTTCGTGTATCTAAACTGCGCTCCATTGCGGTCGGACATATTTTTGACTTTGACCCGGTCTTGCGTAACTAGATGCCCGGGGTTGGTGCTTTGATCTTTTAGACGTAGTTTTTACCAAAAACGTAAACAATTCATAACTCCGATTTTAGTTATTGTATTTTGGTCATTTTGGTGTCAAATAATTTATTAAAATTTACTCTATTTTTCTAAATTGGAGAGGGATTTTTCTTGTGTTGTATTTTTGGTGTATTATTGTTTGTGTGCTGCATAAATACTTTACACATTGCCTCTAAGTTAAGCCTGACTGCTTTTTGTACCAAGCTATCCCAGGGTTAAGTATAGCTTTTTGTGGTTCACCCTGCAAGGGATAGTGGCTGTTGCTTGACCAGGGCTGTAAAGTCTAAAGGGAATGCGCAGTTCCTATCTGGACATGGGGGAAGACAGGTCTTTCTTCATGTTGCCCTCACACACCCCGAGAGATGTCATGCTTCATCATCGGGCGTTTGCTCCTCGTCAGGCCGGCGTTGCAATGCCTGATGGGCTCCCGAAATCGGGGCTCTTTGTCGTGGATCTTTTAGAAGAAGCCGTTAGGCGTGTGCGGGTGTGGGGGCTGGGTAGTGCACGCGAGGTGAGATAAGTAAAATAGGTCTGGAGCAGTCCTACCGGGATCAATTATTTAATGTGTTAGGTAGCTCTAGCCTAGATAAAAACTGTGCGTGTGCCCCTATGTGGAAATAATGTTCCTAAAGGGTTAGGTGTATGGTCAACATGTTTCGTGCCCCGGAGCAAGGGTAGGACGATCGCTAGTTGACTGCCTACACCTCAACCGGAGCAACGATGTGCTCTGGTTACCCCCGTTAGCCTTGGACTTTGATACTAGGGGTCTACGGTACTCCCCAGTACAAGTCTACTAGGGCACCCCTACCGTTTCTGGTAATCTATACCATAAAATTCGATACCAGACGGTAGTGCACTTTTCACACGTAGTTTTCGGTCCTGGTGAAGTGCCATTTGACCCGCTAGGGGCATACTGGGCACGAAACATGTTGACCATACACCTAGCCCTTTAGGAACATTATTTCCACATAGGGGCACACGCACAGTTTTTATCTAGGCTAGAGCTACCTAACACATTAAATAATTGATCCCGGTAGGACTGCTCCAGACCTATTTTACTTTTCTCACCTCGCGTGCACTACCCAGCCCCCACACCCGCACACACCTAACGGCTTCTTCTAAAAAGATCCCCGACAAAGAGCCCCGATTTCGTGAGCCCGTCAGGCATTGCAGCGCCGGCCTGACGAGGGCAAACGCCGATGATGAAGCATGACATCTCTCGGGGTGTGTGAGGGCAACATGAAGAAAGACCTGTCTTCCCCATGTCCAGATAGGAACTGCGCATTCCCTTTAGACTTTACCTTCCTTCGGAGCCTGTGTGCAGGACCTCATAAACTTGGCTTCCCGTCCCTCCTTGTTTAAAAACGCTTGACCAGGGCTGACACCCCTGTCAACCAACAACCCAATTTCTCACAGGCGCCATTATCCAAATCCAATTGTAAGTTTAACATGTATTCCTGTATGTTTCCAGCGTTCTTTTGTAAAGTAAATTAGAGTGATTATTGGGCAAATAAATAAAAATGCACAAATCACGAGAAAACAGTGACCGAAAAGGGGAGATGTGCTTGAATCTCCTTTTCGATTACACTTTTGGGCAACTTTGTTTAATACAGTGGGACCAATTCACAAAGACATTTCTGAGTACAGTAAGTAGTACTGCAGGAGTATTCTTATATGCCTTTGTGAATTGGCCCTGAAATGTCCAACTCCTCATTAGTAAAAGTGAAAAGAGGGACACGGTTCTTCTATCTTTGCTAAATGTTTATGAATAGTCCCTGAATATTCTCATTTTATTCCTCGTTTAGATGTTTGGAGGCCAATTCACAAAGACACATAAAAAGTACGTAAAAGAGTACTATAGTAGCACAACTTTCATACTGTAAAATGCTTGTGTGACTAGATCCCAATTAGTTTTTGATAGCATCAGGCTCAATCCCTGAGGATTACGTCTGGATTAAACACAGTAGGATACTGACACCAGGGTGAGGATTGGCACAAGCCATCTCCCTAATAATTACGGTTTACTAATTTATGGGTTTTAGCAACTGATTTTGTGTGTTATTTGAAATGGTGGTATGACCAAAACATATTATAGATGGTGTTATATAATAACCAAATTCATTCAATCACTCATTCATCATCGGCACTTGCAAGTCTACCCACCACAGTTATTCACAACAGCACTTGTATCATCATAACAGCCACCAACGCTCTCATCACAGCACTACTCTTTTGCAACCCCAAAAACCTACAGCTGTTAACAGCACCACATACTAGCTACACCACTCATCCACAGCGGTTCAGTGTGACTCTCAGTTACATCAAATTACTCATAAGATTATTATGAATACGATTCCTTATGTATGTTTTCTTCAAAATCCTATTCATCTTCTTTATGAGTTTCCTACTCACTGCCACCTCCTAGAGTAAGCTTCAACTCTGTGACTTTATTAACCCTGGAAAGTCAAGGGTAATCATGGAGTAACTTGTCATTCACCTGGAGTACAATAGTACTTATAGCCCGGAGACAGTGGTAAAAAATTCAGTACCCACCACCCTTACTATCCATTAAGCACTGATTTTACCAGGACTTAAGGAACATGCCTGACAAACATTATCATCCACCTGGAAGATCCTGCAAAACAGAATATGTACTCAACACAAAACAATCCCCAGACAGGCACACATCCTATCATTCACTCTCCCCAAACGCTGATTTGCAGTTAGATTTAATGATGAAACCCAAGAATTAATATCCCACAATGCTCTACCGTCTTTATATCACAGATACATAACTTACACTTGACACCTACATCATATTAGTTGACCTACTGCCAGAGAACTACTTCATTCTGATAGAGCACAAATGTGCCAAACATGAAGTGATCTCTACGCCATTTTTAAAGCACACAAACCTACTTAGGCCCCAATTACAATTAATGAGGATTTGTGGGAAGGGATACCATGTTATTGGAAATAGGGTTTCCAGCTGGTATCCATGTGCATAAATCTGGATATTACATGCTAATCCCCAAGCATTGGGAATAACCTTGTGAATGCATTTTTTTCTGGGTCAATTTCTGATCCCATTAACCACTTGCTTAAACTGGTGGTAAATGGAAGCGGGTGGGTTGGAGCTGACTGGAGATGGGTGGCAAGGGTGGTATTTGGCAGGGAAGGGTGTTGCAGCGTTTCAAATTTTATTCATACAATTCCTTGCTATTCTAACCATACTGGGCCCTTTACGATTAGACAACTTACAGCACCTCCATTTACCACAGAGGCAATGATCCTCTGATGAATCTTTCGCCGTTGATAGGAGGGGGGAAATTAGGGTGACCAAACTCCATGTTAGCTGTGCAATGAGGACCATTAATTGACAACCAACTCACAAATTTGAAATCAGATTTAGACACCACTCTTAAAACCATGTTAAGTTGAGTTGAAATTATACAAACCAAAAGCTGTGTAATAGCAACACAGAATAAAAGAAGTAACACCTGAAGTTCTGATAGAGCTCGCTGATTCTCCCTACAACGCACTTAAAACATTAGTACAGTAGCATAATTTAAATGGAAGAACCAACAGGACTCATAGTCATAGTCAATTTTATTGTACGGTTAATTAAAACCTTAACAAACATGCATAAAAACTGCAAGTGTTCAGCACACAAGGCTTAAAACAGCGCAATATTAGGACATACAGAACAATATTCAGCACACAAATATAAAAACAGGCCATTGTAAAGCCTGACAGACAATTTAAAAATACCAAGTGCAAAGCAGAATTTATAATTGGCTTACATGTAAATCGGGGGAGACTTTATAGCTCAATCAATCGATGAATAAGCACAATAACGGAATAGACCGGGAGTATATAATTTGCTTTTCAGGGCCAAAACCAGCCCAATTTAAAACACACAGTCCACTTGAAAGGGCTAAGTGCAGCACAAAGTTATGCAAAACAAGGTTTACCGGCTCCCAGACCGACTCATTGTAGAAGCAGATGATACAATATAAAATGCCGAGTGCAAGGGAGCAATTTTGAATGATGACACAATAAGAAAGCAAATGTAACAATGTAACAATATAAAGTGACAAGTGCCAAGCAGCATTTTTGATCGGTGCCACATAGATCGGGCAGTCTTTTTGGCTCGCTCAAGAGAGCAGTGTGGAAAGCACAATAACGAAGTAACCAGAACAAGCCCATTTTAAAGCACACTGGCCACACTGTACAATAAGGAGTGCCATATTCAAGGTTTTTGCACTGTGTCGTATAGTTCGGGGTGTTTTTCAGCACAAACCAGACCATTATAAAAACAGGGAATATCTGATTACATGGTGTATTACAAGTTTTGTTTGTGACGTGCTGAATGAAGAAGTGCAATGTGCAATGTCAGGTAAGAAGTGTAGTTAAGTTGCAGCACTTAGTGTGGTGTGTTCGCTCTGCACTGTATCTTGTTCATACAGATAAGATACATGTAACTAACTGCATCTAGGGGCAAAGTGTATACTTGCCCTTCTTGTTGCTTTTTTCTTTTTGAGTCCAACCCCTTGGTGTTGAAATTATCGTCTCTCGGGAGAGCGCTGAGATGAGGGTCACCCTGTAGTCACACTTTCGTCAAGGGCCCTACCCTGCTGCCATTCCTATTTGGTTCCACTGCTCCCAGCTTGTGATTCAGTTAGTTACATGCATCTTATCCGTATGAACAAGATACAGCTCAGAGCGAACACACCAGGGAGGTGATTCTAATCACCCTGATGAAAGCCCCGGATCTTCCTGGGCCATAGAGTAGGGCTGAAACATGTTGGTATAGGGTCATAGGACCATTATATCCTAATACCCTCCTTATATTCTTTTTAACATCCCCGACTACTCCACCAATAAAGGGATACCTTGTAATATACAGGAGGATTTTTAATCTTTATGCCCCCTGGTCTTTTACTTTCAAGTGCTCCCTGGAACATGGTCGAGCCCACCCTGACCTTTAGGAGTCGGGGTGAACCCGATGATGAAACATGACACTATTAGAGTGAGTCAGGGTTATTTAAAGAAAAGGAACCCTTTCCTTCGCCGCCTCTAGGCAGGCGGAGTTCCACCTGATAACACTAGTACACAGCACTGCGTTAAATCATTAGGTGGGATACTTTGTGTGTGTATGAAGCAATTTGGGAGGACGTATCCCTCCTGTCTCTCTTCAATAAGGTGGAAGTACCTCTCTACCCTTCAGATTTGGGAGAAGGACCTCCTATCCCTCTCCCAGGCCTTCCATATACTGATCGTATTTTTACACATCTATGGCTTGTTCATAAAGGTGATGGTGTACAACTGGTCCCCTATTCTGGCTTAAGTGCGAGGAGAAAAGCACATAAGTAGCAAAGAAATGAAATGGCCTGGAACAATGTTATGCACAACATATTAAAACGATGTATCTTGGTTTTCTTTTCTAATCAGAATTGGCCTCACTAGGGGGATGTCTACCCATATTTCTTTCCTTACACTAATATTTGGGCGCCCTAAAGTTGTACTAAAGAAATAAGGGCCTCATTTATGAGGCCCCACCAGCACTTATGTGCCGCCGGAACGTCACTGTTACGTGGCTTTTCATGGCCTTATAAATATGTGCCCCTTTCACCAGAAAACTACGTGAAATGGGCGTTCCATGGGTGCGTTCCCAGCAACATCCATGGCTTTTGACCCTGTCCCAGATTTACGAGAAATAGTAAGTCTGAGGCAGCACCAAAAACTTACGCCTCCCAGGGGAGGCATAAAGGAGGCACAGCGAGGAGAAATTTATTTATTTCTCCTCGTCTTTCCTCTTTCTATGTGTGCACATAGAAAGAGGAAAACACCTCTTGTGATTGTTTTTGTACAGGAAGGTTTCCCTTCCTGCACAAAAATAATCATCCCCGCAACACAGGCACCCTTGCACCATGGTCCATCAATTGCTCTTTTTGCATTTGTCACCCCGAGTGAGACAGGTATGCCCAGACGTGGGTCCCATGCTCTCCATGCCACTGGAGTCAAGCTAGCCTGACTGATGAGGGGTGATGCCCTGAAACCGGTCCCAGGAGGCTTGTTTCCAGTCCAGGGAGGACCTGGCCTGGCAGTTCGGGCTGGATGGTTCCCATGGGGAACAGGGTCAAAACTGATTTGCATAATGGTGGGTCTGAACTGGAAAGGCATGGGGAGCAAAAAAACGATGGATTTAGGCCCAGATATCTGTACTGGGGTGAATGTTTAACATTGTGCAGCATTCTGTCCATCAATTGTTCTTTTTGCATTTGTCACCCCGAGTGGGACAGGTATGCCCAGATGTGGGTCCTGTGCTCTCCATGCCACTGGAGTCAAGCTAGCCTGACTGATGAGGGGTGATGTCCCGCAACCGGTCCCAGGATGCTTGTTTCCAGTCCAGGGAAGGACCTGGCCTGGCAGTTCGGACTGGACTGTTCCCATGGGGAACAGGGTCAAGACTGATTTGCATTAGGCTGGGGCAGAACTGGAAAGGCATGGGGAGCAAAAAAACGATGGCTTTAGGCCCAGACCTCTGTACTGGGGTGAATGTTTGACATTGTGCAGCATTCTGTACATCAAATGTTCTTTTTGCATTGGTGCACGGCAGCCCATTGTGCGCTGTGCAGGGGAAAAGTACAGGAATGTGCCGTATCTAATAGATATGGCTCATTCCTGCCCTTTCCTTTTGCCGTAGGGCAGCGCAGCAGCAAGGCCTGCTGTGCTGCCCTATAGCAAAAAACCCATAAATGAGGCCCTATGTACCCACACACTCTTCACTGAATGGAAGGCTTCCAAGAGTCATTGGATGAAATGATAATGTTCACTATGCCTGCACCGACCATTTTATTTCCAAGATGTCCTTTTGCAAATATGTATATTTGATATGCATATTTGTCTACATATTTAATGAAATTATCATTTGGCTCAAATTTTCCATGTTTGGCCTTATTTTCTGTAATTAAATGGGCTGAAGCACGTTGATGAGCTGAAGGATTATCCCCTGTTCATGTTTAGCCAGGGAATCCATCTTTCAATCTGGACATGGGCCGCGTGTTGTCTCCCAGATCGTTGGGGACCCTGATATGTAAATCAGTATTATTAGCATGTGGTTGGAAATCTAAGTTATGAATGGTGCTGATATTAGAAATGGGAGGCATATACATTCACAGATTGGATGCTAAAAATGTCTGCTAAGTTCCCTTATTGATTGCCTTAGGAAAGGGAGACAGCTACCAAGAACCGAAGTAGGACTCTGCACAGGACAATATAAGTGAAAGATGACAAGCGTCTCCTTAAGCAAGTCCCAATGAGGGTGGAATGAGAAAAGAGCTCCTATAGCAATCTTGTAATTCTTGTTTGAAGATTAAGATACTGCTGGAACTATCAGCAAGGCACCAAACTTCTCCTGACTTGTGGAAGAAGAAAAGAGCCAGGATATGCCAAGAAATGAATCCAGAAGGAAAATGATTCTACTTGGGAGAGGATGTAGCCTAACGGCTAGAGCAGTCGACCTCGAAGCTGGGTAACTGGGCTTGAGTCTCGGAAAGGGATGCTCAACATCCTGTGATTCTGGGCAAATCACTTAATCTCCCCGTGCCTAACAAAATGAATGTGTCCGTCTATAATGCAACTGGTGCTCATGTAAAGCACTCTGATACCTTCGGGTCAAGTTTGCGCTATATAAAACTCTGGGAAAAAAGAAAAAACTAGCTAGCAGCAAAAATTGGGGGTAAAAATAGCAGCCAAGAATAAAGATCATGATGAAAAATCAAGGAACAAAATCTATTGCAACACATCTTCGGCTATGGAGCCTTCTTTATATATGCTTTAGACATCAACTGACATCAAAGGAAAAGATTCTGCAACATTTTGGATTGGAAATCTCAGACATCCTCCAATGGACAGACCACCATATTGGAAAAGGCTATTTGTAAAATGTGTTTACGCCCCTTTTCAGGCACTCATGGTGTTCGTTGCACTATGAAGAAGATACACTGAAACCGTTCCCAGGATGCTTGTATCTGGTCCAGAGAGGACCTGGCTTGGCAGTTCAGGCTCGACTGTTCCCATGAGGAGCAGGGTCAAGACTGATTTGCATATGGCTGGGTCTAAACTGGGGTGGCATGGTGAGCAAAAGAACAATGGATTTAACCCAGATCTCTTGACAGGGGGTGAATGCTTGAATTGTTCCGCATTCCGCCCATCATTTGTATGTCTTTTGTATCCAGAATATGTGCTTAATGCACCTCCCATCTTTTCTATTGGCTCCTGTTAGTGCCCTTCCGAAATACTTGCTTTGGTGGATATGCTTAATTAGTCCCGTCTTTTGGTGTTTCAGACCCTCCCAGCCGATTGTCCCTGTTACTGAGGTCTTACTCTTTTTTTATGTATGTTCCTTCCTGTGCACTCTTTTTTTTTCCTTTCCCTCGGCTTGTGAGCTCGTTCTTAGTAAGGATTGTTGAAAATTCCACACTTTGTTTCCTTTCGCCATTATTTTAGTGACTATCGTCATGTATTTACATTAAATATGTTTTTTAAGCCACAGTTTTACCGATGCTGAGACTTGAACCCGGTTCTCCAGGTCTGAAGTCAGCAGCTCTGGAGGTTACGCCACAGCCTCTCTCCTGAGAGTGTGTGTTTGGCTGCAAATTACGTATTTTTTTTTTCACTTGAAGCGAGCTGCTGGCAGCAAATCCTGCTTTCCCGGTGCTGTCCCCCTCATCTCTATTGTGACGCTCTCACCCACCCTCCCCCTCTCCAGTGGTGGGAGTGGACTGGACTGTCTGTGTGCTTTTTAGCATTGAATAGTGAGGTTAGTGTGTAAAAAAAGTTCTTTTTATTCCCTTTACCCTTGCTTTTCCAAACCAGATGGTAACCCTGCACTTTGATTTATGCTCCGAGGCAGGAGTGTTGTGCAAAGGTGGAAGCTATCAGTTTCAAGGGAGAGGCAACGCCGACTTTCCACTCAAAGTTATTTATACCAGGCCCTGCTTGTCAGTCTGTCCGCCGCATTTTCAAGTGGCAATCTGAGCTTCTGCTCAGCTGCTGTAATCCGTTAACCCCCAGATAGCCGGCCATGTTATCAGTTTTTCTGCCTCTTATATTCCATTGGGCCCCGTTTCAGGGGGTGGCATTTAACTGCCAGGTAGGATTACCATACGACTGTCCACGGCAGTCAGGCAGTAGATACATTTCTGACAATTCAGTGAAAAACAAGTCATCAATAAATATTATTATTTCCATGAAGCACAGGAGTAGAATTGTGCCACCGTAACTCGTCTTGTGATTAACTGCCTGCACAGATTTAAAATAGGAGAAAATGCATGTCCGAGCCTGATGATAAAAAGCAGAGATTCTCTATTATATGTGGTACGTGCGCTTGTGCGATGCTCTTTTTAAAATATAGTTTGATCTGCCTGGTATTTATTTAGCCAAGCTTCCAAACCATTATTCCATGGGTGGGTGGGAGCCTGGGGGAGGGGGGTGGAGGTTAGTGTTGTGAGGGGTAACCGGGGGGGGCGGGGAATCTACTACGGGCACAATATGGGTGACGGGGGAATAGGCCTGGGCCTTCGGGAAGGGCACGCAGTAAAACACAACCACACACTTGGTCAGTGCGTGCCGTCCGCCGCGAGCGCGGACGTCACCGTTTATTTATACCTTCTGGTCCGAGCCCGGCCCAGGAGGTGAAGTGAATACAAAGTATGGTAGTGGCCGGCTGGCTCACTACATCCCTCCTTATCCATCAATGTTCAAACAACGAATTAACATGACACAAACAGAATAACCACAAAGGCACGAACATCGCTGGGGTACCAAGTCCATCTTCATCCATAGGCTCCTGGCCCACTCAACACCAACAGTCTCTAAGCCTCTGGCTGGGGCGGGGATTGTTGCGCAATTGATACGGGCCTTTCCGTTGGGATCCGCTCACTGCAGGCATCCCCACGTTGACTTCCCCGGGGGATTCACCTCTCCTCTTGGCTCGGGATCGCTCTCCGACGAGTCCCTGAGCACACTCTCACTCTCTGGGTTCTCCGGTCATCCTTCCCCTGGCATTTTGGCCTCCATTTCTCCCAGGCCAGCTGGTGGGGTCTGCACTAGCTTTTGAACCATGACGCATTCCGGGCTATGCGCCGGTCCCCTCTCTGTGCTGTCACCATTGTTCCTTGCACATCCACCACCTCCCAGGGTTCTGGCTCAAATGGAGTTCGGAATTTCAACCCGGGATGTCTGTCTTTCACGACCACGGTGTCCCCCTCTGGAGTGCCACGGTCTTCGCCCTTCATTTTTGGCTAGCCCGCTCGTTAGCTATTAGGCGTCTGGACTGTACTGCTTCCTCCTGCAGAGTGCCGGGTTCCCACTCACTGCTCACGGGAACTACGTCTCTGACAGCCCTTCGCATTATGAGATCACTGGACGCACACCCCGTGGCGCTGTGTGGCGTCTGCCGATAGGCCCTTAGAAACTTCTGTAGGCACTCTTCCAGGTCCTCCCTTCTAGCGACTCCAATCCGAAGTGCTTTGTTGATAGTCCGCATGAGCCTCTCTACATCCCCGTTCGCTTGAGGCCATTGGGGCGTTATCTTCCGGTGCCGGATGTTGTGGTGTTCCATGTACTCCCGGAACTCTTGTCCATGAAAAGGCGGCCCATTATCGGTGCGCACTACTTCAGGTGTTCCTAGCAGCGCAAATGTCTTTTCTAGCGCCGGCTTCACATTTTCAAATGCTGTTGACCTCACAAGCTCCACCACCGGAAACTTGGAGTAGCTTTCCAGTATAACCAGGGTTGACCTCCCATCCGGGAAGCTTCCAAAGTCCATACTGACCGATGCCCAGGGCTTTGTGGACGGTTGTTCCGTAATTATGGGTGCAACTGGCGCGTCCCCACCAGTGATTTGGCACTCGTGACAACTCCGTACCTTCTCTTCCACCATCCGATCCATTCCAGGGAACCATACTTTTGTCCGCAGACGTGCCTTCGTTTTTTCGATCCCCTGGTGCCCTTGGTGGGCCAGGTCAATTGTCCGCTTCCATAGTTTGGCAGGTATGATGATCTTGGCTCCCCGGAGCACTACTCCCTCACTGCTTTCGCTGAGCTCATCTCGGCATCTCCACACTCCCATTCTCCTCTCTTTATCCTCCTCGATCCTTCTGCTCAATCCTTCCAGAAAGTTCTTCCAGGTATTGTTCTTGAGCGCCTCTTTCACAGTCACCAGACACTCGTCCGTGCCTGCCCTGATCTCTTCCAACGAGAGCGCTCGAGGGCAGGACTCTCCAGTGATGTGTCGAACAAATGATTCAGCACCCTCATCCACCTCGACTGGCTGACCTGTGGCATTCACGATCGGGTGCCGCGACAGGTAATCCACCGGGTTGTTAGCCCCGGGCGATAAACCACTTCAAAGTCATAGTGTTGGATCTGCACAGCCCATCTCTATATTCTCGGTGGTCCGCTTCTCGCCGTTCCCTTGAACAGGGGGACTAAGCGTTTATGTATGGTCCGTCACCACTTTGAACCTATGGCCACAGAGGTAAATGCCGAAGTGCTGACACGCCCATCTTATCGCCAGTGCCTCCCTCTCGATCTGGGCATAGTGAGTTTCCACAGCCGTCAACGCTCGACTAGCGTATGCGATGGGCACCCATTCTTCTTCGCGTCCCCGTTGTAGGAGTACTGCTCCGAGGCCCACTGGGCTCGCATCAACCACCAGTTCCGTGGGATGGCCTGGTTTGAAATACGCTACCGTGGCCCCCTGCACCAACGCTCCTTTTATGTCTTGGAATGCCTTTGCTGCTTCCCCTGTCCATTGCCACTTCACGTCCTTTTTGGTTAGTGCACTCAATGGCTCCGACAGTGTAGCCAGGTGGGGAATGAAACGTCCGCAGTAATTCACCATGCCGAGGAAACTCCTCATCTCTGACTGATTCTGCGGAATTGCTGCTGTTTTGATCGCCTCCACTTTTGCCGGGTCTACCTGCAGCCCTTCCTTTGAGAAGCGGTATCCGAAGAATTCCACGTCGTTGGCGTAGAAATGGCACTTCTCCCTGTGGAGCGTCAGTCCCTGCTCCACCAGCCATTGGAGAGTGGCCCTCACCCTCTCATGATGTTACTCGGGGGATTTAGAGTAGATGAGCACGTCGTCACTCACGTTGATGACTCCCATGAGGCCCGACAGTGCTCCTCGAATGGCATCCTGGAATACCTCCGCTGCTGAGGATACCCCAAAGCTGAGCCTTTTGAATAGCATATAAGTCATCCATAAGGTAGACCATAGGTAGCCCATAGGGTAGGGTGCTGTGTAATTAAAAGTTTGGACATGCACTGTTAAGTTTTACAGGTCCTGTATTGAAAAACTTCTAAATTCGTTTTTCACCACTGTGGAAACTGCTGCTCCCATAGGATAAAACTGGGGATTCCTGTCAGGACCCCTGCCTCGGGGGTGTCAGTCTCCCAATTCCACACCCACGCCACCTCCTTTCCACCTAAGATATGTGGGTATGCCCACTTCATCGCTCCTGCTGCTGGTCCTGCTCACACCCTCACTCCTACACATGCGCCGCCGCATGTCAGCGGACACCTTTCCACTCCTCCCTCCACATCATTGTATTGAAGGTGCACTTTTGTCATACTGTAGGGGCACTTTTGTCACACCTGTACTTACGTTGGAAACTCAGGCTTCCCGCTTTGAGAAGGGGCCTTTCAGCCCCAGTTTTTGCATTCCTTGTTCTCTGCTGTTTGTCTAATTGTCGTGTCTCATATTTTTAAGGATATTTGAGCTTGCAAACTCTCGCGAGATCACAGCTAACGCGGAAGTCTCATCCGCCATCTTGCCTTGGGAACGGGCTCTATATAAGACGAGTCTCGCCAGCTCCGTTCCGCTTTTTACTGAAGCGATTGAGCTGAGTGGTAGTGCGGAGGTTTGCTGTTGCGGTGGAGCTGTCCTGTTCAGTCCTGCAGGGCAGAGCGCTTTAGTCTCTGCCTGCATGTTCCCCTGTCAGGTCTATGATTCTCCAGGAACTTTCCATTCCTGAATCACGGTAAGGGATACATGGATCTTAGATACCCTTGCGGCGTGCAAAAATATTGTGAAATGACCGCCGAGAGATTGCGGAAGAATGCAATTAGTCATTGTGCCTAATCGAATCATCGGATATGAGTGTGTTTACAGTAGTGGCTTCATATTTTCAGTTGGTGGTGTTAGTATCAGAAATGTTTCTGAATACTGAACCTGGGTTAGTAGTATATACTGTAGTCCAAATCACAGGGTGAAGCAAACCACTGTGAGCCTATTGTGATAAAATTAAGCCCATGATAGATCATTGGTAGCCTTGTGACTCTACAATAGGGCGCTAAACCATTATTAAAGGAAGTTTCACCAGAAGTGTTTCCTAATACATTGTTGAGACTATTCCATTGTGAAAGCAGATATGTATGTTTTGGCAGACAAAACCTTTTATTTTCAGATCTCTCTCCATACAGTACCCTCCCCAAAACCCTTCCCCTCATCTGGTTACTCCGAAATTCTGGTAAGAAACTGCACAGTCGGTGTTATCAGAAGGTGGACATGTTGTGGGTACTGATCCTGAGGAATTCGAACTCCTGTCAATTCCATAGTACATTTCATAACCTGTAATTTTCCAATTGGGCGCACGTAGCTATGCGATGTTTGTTGTCTTTGGAATCGTAATGAAAAACCCTATTTAATGGTAAAGTTGTTTTTTTGATTACATTTTTGGAAGTACCACTTTTACAAATATGGCATTTTTCTACCCTTAGCCCTTTTGTGTGTTTAGCCTGTCTTGGGTCACATGACTGGGTGTGACTGACGGTTAGAGTTTGTGAAATCCTCCCAGACAGTCACACAATAAAGGGATTAGGTGTGCCTGAATGGGCCATCGCCTGGCAGGATGGGGGCGGAGCTGAGCACAGACCCACTTACAACTGAAAAGGAATGCTCTTCCTTCACACATAGGACCTATCACCTCCAAATTGTCACTGTTGCCAGCTTTGAGCCGGGGCAGGAGAGTCAGGAAATTTCATGCACTTCAAAGCCACTGTCTAGAAACTTCTTCCACCTTCTAGAACCAGGCCACCAGGGTATAAAAATAGTGTCTCAGACACCAACTCTTCAGTACGCTTTTGGACCTGTGGGTACTCTGCCAGGAAGAAGGATTGCTGTGATGGTGAAAGGACTCCCACTGTGTTGTACAGCTGACCTGTTGCTGCCTTGCTGAATTGCTGCCTTTCTGCTCTGCTGCCCTCTTGTCTGGGGAAGAAGGACTGGACTTGCAACTTTATCCCAGGACCACCAGAGTGTCTCCAAAGGGCTAGTTTGCTGTCCTCCTGATCTGAGCCTTAGGCTCCCTTCACCTTGGACCCACACCTGAACCCAGTCCTGATCCTCCAAGTGGTGCCCCACCAGTCCTGGACCCTTGGAATTGGTGCTGAAGGGGACTAAATAGCTGAAATCCAAAAGTGGTGACTTTTTTGGCTAAAACCTGCTCTGAGAACCAGGAGGAGACTGAGACCAAACTGCTCGCCTATCCGCCCAAGGTGCATTGCCGTTCGGATTGACTTTGCGGCTTCTCCCTCTACGTTCTTCTCTGCAGCAGCAAATCCTGTTCAATGGTCCTTCTCCAAAGGGGTATTCTACCTTGTGGGACTGTTTTTGGCTACAGCACAAAGCCTTGTCCTTCTGGAGATCTTCGACTTCCATTTCAGTGACTAAGTCCAAACATAGAAATCTTCACCATGGTTTTGACCCAAAGCTATCCGAAGATGACGCTCCCTCCTCAGGCACCTCCTGCAGACTTGAACTTTACCTCCTCAGAACCTTTTCTCAAAATTTCTTCTAAGTCCGAAGATAAGCTCTAACCGGTTCCAATCCACTTCGTGTATCTAAACTGCGCTCCATTGCGGTCGGACATATTTTTGACTTTGACCCGGTCTTGCGTAACTAGATGCCCGGGGTTGGTGCTTTGATCTTTTAGACGTAGTTTTTACCAAAAACGTAAACAATTCATAACTCCGATTTTAGTTATTGTATTTTGGTCATTTTGGTGTCAAATAATTTATTAAAATTTACTCTATTTTTCTAAATTGGAGAGGGATTTTTCTTGTGTTGTATTTTTGTTGTATTATTGTTTGTGTGCTGCATAAATACTTTACACATTGCCTCTAAGTTAAGCCTGACTGCTTTTTGTACCAAGCTATCCCAGGGTTAAGTATAGCTTTTTGTGGTTCACCCTGCAAGGGATAGTGGCTGTTGCTTGACCAGGGCTGTAAAGTCTAAAGGGAATGCGCAGTTCCTATCTGGACATGGGGGAAGACAGGTCTTTCTTCATGTTGCCCTCACACACCCCGAGAGATGTCATGCTTCATCATCGGGCGTTTGCTCCTCGTCAGGCCGGCGTTGCAATGCCTGATGGGCTCCCGAAATCGGGGCTCTTTGTCGTGGATCTTTTTAGAAGAAGCCGTTAGGCGTGTGCGGGTGTGGGGGCTGGGTAGTGCACGCGAGGTGAGATAAGTAAAATAGGTCTGGAGCAGTCCTACCGGGATCAATTATTTAATGTGTTAGGTAGCTCTAGCCTAGATAAAAACTGTGCATGTGCCCCTATGTGGAAATAATGTTCCTAAAGGGTTAGGTGTATGGTCAACATGTTTCGTGCCCCGGAGCAAGGGTAGGACGATCGCTAGTTGACTGCCTACACCTCAACCGGAGCAACGATGTGCTCTGGTTACCCCCGTTAGCCTTGGACTTTGATACTAGGGGTCTACGGTACTCCCCAGTACAAGTCTACTAGGGCACCCCTACCGTTTCTGGTAATCTATACCATAAAATTCGATACCAGACGGTAGTGCACTTTTCACACGTAGTTTTCGGTCCTGGTGAAGTGCCATTTGACCCGCTAGGGGCATACTGGGCACGAAACATGTTGACCATACACCTAGCCCTTTAGGAACATTATTTCCACATAGGGGCACACGCACAGTTTTTATCTAGGCTAGAGCTACCCAACACATTAAATAATTGATCCCGGTAGGACTGCTCCAGACCTATTTTACTTTTCTCACCTCGCGTGCACTACCCAGCCCCCACACCCGCACACACCTAACGGCTTCTTCTAAAAAGATCCCCGACAAAGAGCCCCGATTTCGTGAGCCCGTCAGGCATTGCACCCCTGTCAACCAACAACCCAATTTCTCACAGGCGCCATTATCCAAATCCAATTGTAAGTTTAACATGTATTCCTGTATGTTTCCAGCGTTCTTTTGTAAAATAAATTAGAGTGATTATTGGGCAAATAAATAAAAATGCACAAATCACGAGAAAACAGTGACCGAAAAGGGGAGATGTGCTTGAATCTCCTTTTCGATTACACTTTTGGGCAACTTTGTTTAATACAGTGGGACCAATTCACAAAGACATTTCTGAGTACAGTAAGTAGTACTGCAGGAGTATTCTTATATGCCTTTGTGAATTGGCCCTGAAATGTCCAACTCCTCATTAGTAAAAGTGAAAAGAGGGACACGGTTCTTCTATCTTTGCTAAATGTTTATGAATAGTCCCTGAATATTCTCATTTTATTCCTCGTTTAGATGTTTGGAGGCCAATTCACAAAGACACATAAAAAGTACGTAAAAGAGTACTATAGTAGCACAACTTTCATACTGCAAAATGCTTGTGTGACTAGATCCCAATTAGTTTTTGATAGCATCAGGCTCAATCCCTGAGGATTACGTCTGGATTAAACACAGTAGGATACTGACACCAGGGTGAGGATTGGCACAAGCCATCTCCCTAATAATTACGGTTTACTAATTTATGGGTTTTAGCAACTGATTTTGTGTGTTATTTGAAATGGTGGTATGACCAAAACATATTATAGATGGTGTTATATAATAACCAAATTCATTCAATCACTCATTCATCATCGGCACTTGCAAGTCTACCCACCACAGTTATTCACAACAGCACTTGTATCATCATAACAGCCACCAACGCTCTCATCACAGCACTACTCTTTTGCAACCCCAAAAACCTACAGCTGTTAACAGCACCACATACTAGCTACACCACTCATCCACAGCGGTTCAGTGTGACTCTCAGTTACATCAAATTACTCATAAGATTATTATGAATACGATTCCTTATGTATGTTTTCTTCAAAATCCTATTCATCTTCTTTATGAGTTTCCTACTCACTGCCACCTCCTAGAGTAAGCTTCAACTCTGTGACTTTATTAACCCTGGAAAGTCAAGGGTAATCATGGAGTAACTTGTCATTCACCTGGAGTACAATAGTACTTATAGCCCGGAGACAGTGGTAAAAAATTCAGTACCCACCACCCTTACTATCCATTAAGCACTGATTTTACCAGGACTTAAGGAACATGCCTGACAAACATTATCATCCACCTGGAAGATCCTGCAAAACAGAATATGTACTCAACACAAAACAATCCCCAGACAGGCACACATCCTATCATTCACTCTCCCCAAACGCTGATTTGCAGTTAGATTTAATGATGAAACCCAAGAATTAATATCCCACAATGCTCTACCGTCTTTATATCACAGATACATAACTTACACTTGACACCTACATCATATTAGTTGACCTACTGCCAGAGAACTACTTCATTCTGATAGAGCACAAATGTGCCAAACATGAAGTGATCTCTACGCCATTTTTAAAGCACACAAACCTACTTAGGCCCCAATTACAATTAATGAGGATTTGTGGGAAGGGATACCATGTTATTGGAAATAGGGTTTCCAGCTGGTATCCATGTGCATAAATCTGGATATTACATGCTAATCCCCAAGCATTGGGAATAACCTTGTGAATGCATTTTTTTCTGGGTCAATTTCTGATCCCATTAACCACTTGCTTAAACTGGTGGTAAATGGAAGCGGGTGGGTTGGAGCTGACTGGAGATGGGTGGCAAGGGTGGTATTTGGCAGGGAAGGGTGTTGCAGCGTTTCAAATTTTATTCATACAATTCCTTGCTATTCTAACCATACTGGGCCCTTTACGATTAGACAACTTACAGCACCTCCATTTACCACAGAGGCAATGATCCTCTGATGAATCTTTCGCCGTTGATAGGAGGGGGAAATTAGGGTGACCAAACTCCATGTTAGCTGTGCAATGAGGACCATTAATTGACAACCAACTCACAAATTTGAAATCAGATTTAGACACCACTCTTAAAACCATGTTAAGTTGAGTTGAAATTATACAAACCAAAAGCTGTGTAATAGCAACACAGAATAAAAGAAGTAACACCTGAAGTTCTGATAGAGCTCGCTGATTCTCCCTACAACGCACTTAAAACATTAGTACAGTAGCATAATTTAAATGGAAGAACCAACAGGACTCATAGTCATAGTCAATTTTATTGTACGGTTAATTAAAACCTTAACAAACATGCATAAAAACTGCAAGTGTTCAGCACACAAGGCTTAAAACAGCGCAATATTAGGACATACAGAACAATATTCAGCACACAAATATAAAAACAGGCCATTGTAAAGCCTGACAGACAATTTAAAAATACCAAGTGCAAAGCAGAATTTATAATTGGCTTACATGTAAATCGGGGGAGACTTTATAGCTCAATCAATCGATGAATAAGCACAATAACGGAATAGACCGGGAGTATATAATTTGCTTTTCAGGGCCAAAACCAGCCCAATTTAAAACACACAGTCCACTTGAAAGGGCTAAGTGCAGCACAAAGTTATGCAAAACAAGGTTTACCGGCTCCCAGACCGACTCATTGTAGAAGCAGATGATACAATATAAAATGCCGAGTGCAAGGGAGCAATTTTGAATGATGACACAATAAGAAAGCAAATGTAACAATGTAACAATATAAAGTGACAAGTGCCAAGCAGCATTTTTGATCGGTGCCACATAGATCGGGCAGTCTTTTTGGCTCGCTCAAGAGAGCAGTGTGGAAAGCACAATAACGAAGTAACCAGAACAAGCCCATTTTAAAGCACACTGGCCACACTGTACAATAAGGAGTGCCATATTCAAGACAAGGTTTTTGCACTGTGTCGTATAGTTCGGGGTGTTTTTCAGCACAAACCAGACCATTATAAAAACAGGGAATATCTGATTACATGGTGTATTACAAGTTTTGTTTGTGACGTGCTGAATGAAGAAGTGCAATGTGCAATGTCAGGTAAGAAGTGTAGTTAAGTTGCAGCACTTAGTGTGGTGTGTTCGCTCTGCACTGTATCTTGTTCATACAGATAAGATACATGTAACTAACTGCATCTAGGGGCAAAGTGTATACTTGCCCTTCTTGTTGCTTTTTTCTTTTTGAGTCCAACCCCTTGGTGTTGAAATTATCGTCTCTCGGGAGAGCGCTGAGATGAGGGTCACCCTGTAGTCACACTTTCGTCAAGGGCCCTACCCTGCTGCCATTCCTATTTGGTTCCACTGCTCCCAGCTTGTGATTCAGTTAGTTACATGCATCTTATCCGTATGAACAAGATACAGCTCAGAGCGAACACACCAGGGAGGTGATTCTAATCACCCTGATGAAAGCCCCGGATCTTCCTGGGCCATAGAGTAGGGCTGAAACATGTTGGTATAGGGTCATAGGACCATTATATCCTAATACCCTCCTTATATTCTTTTTAACATCCCCGACTACTCCACCAATAAAGGGATACCTTGTAATATACAGGAGGATTTTTAATCTTTATGCCCCCTGGTCTTTTACTTTCAAGTGCTCCCTGGAACATGGTCGAGCCCACCCTGACCTTTAGGAGTCGGGGTGAACCCGATGATGAAACATGACACTATTAGAGTGAGTCAGGGTTATTTAAAGAAAAGGAACCCTTTCCTTCGCCGCCTCTAGGCAGGCGGAGTTCCACCTGATAACACTAGTACACAGCACTGCGTTAAATCATTAGGTGGGATACTTTGTGTGTGTATGAAGCAATTTGGGAGGACGTATCCCTCCTGTCTCTCTTCAATAAGGTGGAAGTACCTCTCTACCCTTCAGATTTGGGAGAAGGACCTCCTATCCCTCTCCCAGGCCTTCCATATACTGATCGTATTTTTACACATCTATGGCTTGTTCATAAAGGTGATGGTGTACAACTGGTCCCCTATTCTGGCTTAAGTGCGAGGAGAAAAGCACATAAGTAGCAAAGAAATGAAATGGCCTGGAACAATGTTATGCACAACACATTAAAACGATGTATCTTGGTTTTCTTTTCTAATCAGAATTGGCCTCACTAGGGGGATGTCTACCCATATTTCTTTCCTTACACTAATATTTGGGCGCCCTAAAGTTGTACTAAAGAAATAAGGGCCTCATTTATGAGGCCCCACCAGCACTTATGTGCCGCCGGAACGTCACTGTTACGTGGCTTTTCATGGCCTTATAAATATGTGCCCCTTTCACCAGAAAACTACGTGAAATGGGCGTTCCATGGGTGCGTTCCCAGCAACATCCATGGCTTTTTGACCCTGTCCCAGATTTACGAGAAATAGTAAGTCTGAGGCAGCACCAAAAACTTACGCCTCCCAGGGGAGGCATAAAGGAGGCACAGCGAGGAGAAATTTATTTATTTCTCCTCGTCTTTCCTCTTTCTATGTGTGCACATAGAAAGAGGAAAACACCTCTTGTGATTGTTTTTGTACAGGAAGGTTTCCCTTCCTGCACAAAAATAATCATCCCCGCAACACAGGCACCCTTGCACCATGGTCCATCAATTGCTCTTTTTGCATTTGTCACCCCGAGTGAGACAGGTATGCCCAGACGTGGGTCCCATGCTCTCCATGCCACTGGAGTCAAGCTAGCCTGACTGATGAGGGGTGATGCCCTGAAACCGGTCCCAGGAGGCTTGTTTCCAGTCCAGGGAGGACCTGGCCTGGCAGTTCGGGCTGGATGGTTCCCATGGGGAACAGGGTCAAAACTGATTTGCATAATGGTGGGTCTGAACTGGAAAGGCATGGGGAGCAAAAAAACGATGGATTTAGGCCCAGATATCTGTACTGGGGTGAATGTTTAACATTGTGCAGCATTCTGTCCATCAATTGTTCTTTTTGCATTTGTCACCCCGAGTGGGACAGGTATGCCCAGATGTGGGTCCTGTGCTCTCCATGCCACTGGAGTCAAGCTAGCCTGACTGATGAGGGGTGATGTCCCGCAACCGGTCCCAGGATGCTTGTTTCCAGTCCAGGGAAGGACCTGGCCTGGCAGTTCGGACTGGACTGTTCCCATGGGGAACAGGGTCAAGACTGATTTGCATTAGGCTGGGGCAGAACTGGAAAGGCATGGGGAGCAAAAAACGATGGCTTTAGGCCCAGACCTCTGTACTGGGGTGAATGTTTGACATTGTGCAGCATTCTGTACATCAAATGTTCTTTTTGCATTGGTGCACGGCAGCCCATTGTGCGCTGTGCAGGGGAAAAGTACAGGAATGTGCCGTATCTAATAGATATGGCTCATTCCTGCCCTTTCCTTTGCCGTAGGGCAGCGCAGCAGCAAGGCCTGCTGTGCTGCCCTATAGCAAAAACCCATAAATGAGGCCCTATGTACCCACACACTCTTCACTGAATGGAAGGCTTCCAAGAGTCATTGGATGAAATGATAATGTTCACTATGCCTGCACCGACCATTTTATTTCCAAGATGTCCTTTTGCAAATATGTATATTTGATATGCATATTTGTCTACATATTTAATGAAATTATCATTTGGCTCAAATTTTCCATGTTTGGCCTTATTTTCTGTAATTAAATGGGCTGAAGCACGTTGATGAGCTGAAGGATTATCCCCTGTTCATGTTTAGCCAGGGAATCCATCTTTCAATCTGGACATGGGCCGCGTGTTGTCTCCCAGATCGTTGGGGACCCTGATATGTAAATCAGTATTATTAGCATGTGGTTGGAAATCTAAGTTATGAATGGTGCTGATATTAGAAATGGGAGGCATATACATTCACAGATTGGATGCTAAAAATGTCTGCTAAGTTCCCTTATTGATTGCCTTAGGAAAGGGAGACAGCTACCAAGAACCGAAGTAGGACTCTGCACAGGACAATATAAGTGAAAGATGACAAGCGTCTCCTTAAGCAAGTCCCAATGAGGGTGGAATGAGAAAAGAGCTCCTATAGCAATCTTGTAATTCTTGTTTGAAGATTAAGATACTGCTGGAACTATCAGCAAGGCACCAAACTTCTCCTGACTTGTGGAAGAAGAAAAGAGCCAGGATATGCCAAGAAATGAATCCAGAAGGAAAATGATTCTACTTGGGAGAGGATGTAGCCTAACGGCTAGAGCAGTCGACCTCGAAGCTGGGTAACTGGGCTTGAGTCTCGGAAAGGGATGCTCAACATCCTGTGATTCTGGGCAAATCACTTAATCTCCCCGTGCCTAACAAAATGAATGTGTCCGTCTATAATGCAACTGGTGCTCATGTAAAGCACTCTGATACCTTCGGGTCAAGTTTGCGCTATATAAAACTCTGGGAAAAAAGAAAAAACTAGCTAGCAGCAAAAATTGGGGGTAAAAATAGCAGCCAAGAATAAAGATCATGATGAAAAATCAAGGAACAAAATCTATTGCAACACATCTTCGGCTATGGAGCCTTCTTTATATATGCTTTAGACATCAACTGACATCAAAGGAAAAGATTCTGCAACATTTTGGATTGGAAATCTCAGACATCCTCCAATGGACAGACCACCATATTGGAAAAGGCTATTTGTAAAATGTGTTTACGCCCCTTTTCAGGCACTCATGGTGTTCGTTGCACTATGAAGAAGATACACTGAAACCGTTCCCAGGATGCTTGTATCTGGTCCAGAGAGGACCTGGCTTGGCAGTTCAGGCTCGACTGTTCCCATGAGGAGCAGGGTCAAGACTGATTTGCATATGGCTGGGTCTAAACTGGGGTGGCATGGTGAGCAAAAGAACAATGGATTTAACCCAGATCTCTTGACAGGGGGTGAATGCTTGAATTGTTCCGCATTCCGCCCATCATTTGTATGTCTTTTGTATCCAGAATATGTGCTTAATGCACCTCCCATCTTTTCTATTGGCTCCTGTTAGTGCCCTTCCGAAATACTTGCTTTGGTGGATATGCTTAATTAGTCCCGTCTTTTGGTGTTTCAGACCCTCCCAGCCGATTGTCCCTGTTACTGAGGTCTTACTCTTTTTTTATGTATGTTCCTTCCTGTGCACTCTTTTTTTTTCCTTTCCCTCGGCTTGTGAGCTCGTTCTTAGTAAGGATTGTTGAAAATTCCACACTTTGTTTCCTTTCGCCATTATTTTAGTGACTATCGTCATGTATTTACATTAAATATGTTTTTTAAGCCACAGTTTTACCGATGCTGAGACTTGAACCCGGTTCTCCAGGTCTGAAGTCAGCAGCTCTGGAGGTTACGCCACAGCCTCTCTCCTGAGAGTGTGTGTTTGGCTGCAAATTACGTATTTTTTTTTCACTTGAAGCGAGCTGCTGGCAGCAAATCCTGCTTTCCCGGTGCTGTCCCCCTCATCTCTATTGTGACGCTCTCACCCACCCTCCCCTCTCCAGTGGTGGGAGTGGACTGGACTGTCTGTGTGCTTTTTAGCATTGAATAGTGAGGTTAGTGTGTAAAAAAGTTCTTTTTATTCCCTTTACCCTTGCTTTTCCAAACCAGATGGTAACCCTGCACTTTGATTTATGCTCCGAGGCAGGAGTGTTGTGCAAAGGTGGAAGCTATCAGTTTCAAGGGAGAGGCAACGCCGACTTTCCACTCAAAGTTATTTATACCAGGCCCTGCTTGTCAGTCTGTCCGCCGCATTTTCAAGTGGCAATCTGAGCTTCTGCTCAGCTGCTGTAATCCGTTAACCCCCAGATAGCCGGCCATGTTATCAGTTTTTCTGCCTCTTATATTCCATTGGGCCCCGTTTCAGGGGGTGGCATTTAACTGCCAGGTAGGATTACCATACGACTGTCCACGGCAGTCAGGCAGTAGATACATTTCTGACAATTCAGTGAAAAACAAGTCATCAATAAATATTATTATTTCCATGAAGCACAGGAGTAGAATTGTGCCACCGTAACTCGTCTTGTGATTAACTGCCTGCACAGATTTAAAATAGGAGAAAATGCATGTCCGAGCCTGATGATAAAAAGCAGAGATTCTCTATTATATGTGGTACGTGCGCTTGTGCGATGCTCTTTTTAAAATATAGTTTGATCTGCCTGGTATTTATTTAGCCAAGCTTCCAAACCATTATTCCATGGGTGGGTGGGAGCCTGGGGGGAGGGGGGTGGAGGTTAGTGTTGTGAGGGGTAACCGGGGGGGGGCGGGGAATCTACTACGGGCACAATATGGGTGACGGGGGAATAGGCCTGGGCCTTCGGGAAGGGCACGCAGTAAAACACAACCACACACTTGGTCAGTGCGTGCCGTCCGCCGCGAGCGCGGACGTCACCGTTTATTTATACCTTCTGGTCCGAGCCCGGCCCAGGAGGTGAAGTGAATACAAAGTATGGTAGTGGCCGGCTGGCTCACTACATCCCTCCTTATCCATCAATGTTCAAACAACGAATTAACATGACACAAACAGAATAACCACAAAGGCACGAACATCGCTGGGGTACCAAGTCCATCTTCATCCATAGGCTCCTGGCCCACTCAACACCAACAGTCTCTAAGCCTCTGGCTGGGGCGGGGATTGTTGCGCAATTGATACGGGCCTTTCCGTTGGGATCCGCTCACTGCAGGCATCCCCACGTTGACTTCCCCGGGGGATTCACCTCTCCTCTTGGCTCGGGATCGCTCTCCGACGAGTCCCTGAGCACACTCTCACTCTCTGGGTTCTCCGGTCATCCTTCCCCTGGCATTTTGGCCTCCATTTCTCCCAGGCCAGCTGGTGGGGTCTGCACTAGCTTTTGAACCATGACGCATTCCGGGCTATGCGCCGGTCCCCTCTCTGTGCTGTCACCATTGTTCCTTGCACATCCACCACCTCCCAGGGTTCTGGCTCAAATGGAGTTCGGAATTTCAACCCGGGATGTCTGTCTTTCACGACCACGGTGTCCCCCTCTGGAGTGCCACGGTCTTCGCCCTTCATTTTTGGCTAGCCCGCTCGTTAGCTATTAGGCGTCTGGACTGTACTGCTTCCTCCTGCAGAGTGCCGGGTTCCCACTCACTGCTCACGGGAACTACGTCTCTGACAGCCCTTCGCATTATGAGATCACTGGACGCACACCCCGTGGCGCTGTGTGGCGTCTGCCGATAGGCCCTTAGAAACTTCTGTAGGCACTCTTCCAGGTCCTCCCTTCTAGCGACTCCAATCCGAAGTGCTTTGTTGATAGTCCGCATGAGCCTCTCTACATCCCCGTTCGCTTGAGGCCATTGGGGCGTTATCTTCCGGTGCCGGATGTTGTGGTGTTCCATGTACTCCCGGAACTCTTGTCCATGAAAAGGCGGCCCATTATCGGTGCGCACTACTTCAGGTGTTCCTAGCAGCGCAAATGTCTTTTCTAGCGCCGGCTTCACATTTTCAAATGCTGTTGACCTCACAAGCTCCACCACCGGAAACTTGGAGTAGCTTTCCAGTATAACCAGGGTTGACCTCCCATCCGGGAAGCTTCCAAAGTCCATACTGACCGATGCCCAGGGCTTTGTGGACGGTTGTTCCGTAATTATGGGTGCAACTGGCGCGTCCCCACCAGTGATTTGGCACTCGTGACAACTCCGTACCTTCTCTTCCACCATCCGATCCATTCCAGGGAACCATACTTTTGTCCGCAGACGTGCCTTCGTTTTTTCGATCCCCTGGTGCCCTTGGTGGGCCAGGTCAATTGTCCGCTTCCATAGTTTGGCAGGTATGATGATCTTGGCTCCCCGGAGCACTACTCCCTCACTGCTTTCGCTGAGCTCATCTCGGCATCTCCACACTCCCATTCTCCTCTCTTTATCCTCCTCGATCCTTCTGCTCAATCCTTCCAGAAAGTTCTTCCAGGTATTGTTCTTGAGCGCCTCTTTCACAGTCACCAGACACTCGTCCGTGCCTGCCCTGATCTCTTCCAACGAGAGCGCTCGAGGGCAGGACTCTCCAGTGATGTGTCGAACAAATGATTCAGCACCCTCATCCACCTCGACTGGCTGACCTGTGGCATTCACGATCGGGTGCCGCGACAGGTAATCCACCGGGTTGTTAGCCCCGGGGCGATAAACCACTTCAAAGTCATAGTGTTGGATCTGCACAGCCCATCTCTATATTCTCGGTGGTCCGCTTCTCGCCGTTCCCTTGAACAGGGGGACTAAGCGTTTATGTATGGTCCGTCACCACTTTGAACCTATGGCCACAGAGGTAAATGCCGAAGTGCTGACACGCCCATCTTATCGCCAGTGCCTCCCTCTCGATCTGGGCATAGTGAGTTTCCACAGCCGTCAACGCTCGACTAGCGTATGCGATGGGCACCCATTCTTCTTCGCGTCCCCGTTGTAGGAGTACTGCTCCGAGGCCCACTGGGCTCGCATCAACCACCAGTTCCGTGGGATGGCCTGGTTTGAAATACGCTACCGTGGCCCCCTGCACCAACGCTCCTTTTATGTCTTGGAATGCCTTTGCTGCTTCCCCTGTCCATTGCCACTTCACGTCCTTTTTGGTTAGTGCACTCAATGGCTCCGACAGTGTAGCCAGGTGGGGAATGAAACGTCCGCAGTAATTCACCATGCCGAGGAAACTCCTCATCTCTGACTGATTCTGCGGAATTGCTGCTGTTTTGATCGCCTCCACTTTTGCCGGGTCTACCTGCAGCCCTTCCTTTGAGAAGCGGTATCCGAAGAATTCCACGTCGTTGGCGTAGAAATGGCACTTCTCCCTGTGGAGCGTCAGTCCCTGCTCCACCAGCCATTGGAGAGTGGCCCTCACCCTCTCATGATGTTACTCGGGGGATTTAGAGTAGATGAGCACGTCGTCACTCACGTTGATGACTCCCATGAGGCCCGACAGTGCTCCTCGAATGGCATCCTGGAATACCTCCGCTGCTGAGGATACCCCAAAGCTGAGCCTTTTGAATAGCATATAAGTCATCCATAAGGTAGACCATAGGTAGCCCATAGGGTAGGGTGCTGTGTAATTAAAAGTTTGGACATGCACTGTTAAGTTTTACAGGTCCTGTATTGAAAAACTTCTAAATTCGTTTTTCACCACTGTGGAAACTGCTGCTCCCATAGGATAAAACTGGGGATTCCTGTCAGGACCCCTGCCTCGGGGGTGTCAGTCTCCCAATTCCACACCCACGCCACCTCCTTTCCACCTAAGATATGTGGGTATGCCCACTTCATCGCTCCTGCTGCTGGTCCTGCTCACACCCTCACTCCTACACATGCGCCGCCGCATGTCAGCGGACACCTTTCCACTCCTCCCTCCACATCATTGTATTGAAGGTGCACTTTTGTCATACTGTAGGGGCACTTTTGTCACACCTGTACTTACGTTGGAAACTCAGGCTTCCCGCTTTGAGAAGGGGCCTTTCAGCCCCAGTTTTTGCATTCCTTGTTCTCTGCTGTTTGTCTAATTGTCGTGTCTCATATTTTTAAGGATATTTGAGCTTGCAAACTCTCGCGAGATCACAGCTAACGCGGAAGTCTCATCCGCCATCTTGCCTTGGGAACGGGCTCTATATAAGACGAGTCTCGCCAGCTCCGTTCCGCTTTTTACTGAAGCGATTGAGCTGAGTGGTAGTGCGGAGGTTTGCTGTTGCGGTGGAGCTGTCCTGTTCAGTCCTGCAGGGCAGAGCGCTTTAGTCTCTGCCTGCATGTTCCCCTGTCAGGTCTATGATTCTCCAGGAACTTTCCATTCCTGAATCACGGTAAGGGATACATGGATCTTAGATACCCTTGCGGCGTGCAAAAATATTGTGAAATGACCGCCGAGAGATTGCGGAAGAATGCAATTAGTCATTGTGCCTAATCGAATCATCGGATATGAGTGTGTTTACAGTAGTGGCTTCATATTTTCAGTTGGTGGTGTTAGTATCAGAAATGTTTCTGAATACTGAACCTGGGTTAGTAGTATATACTGTAGTCCAAATCACAGGGTGAAGCAAACCACTGTGAGCCTATTGTGATAAAATTAAGCCCATGATAGATCATTGGTAGCCTTGTGACTCTACAATAGGGCGCTAAACCATTATTAAAGGAAGTTTCACCAGAAGTGTTTCCTAATACATTGTTGAGACTATTCCATTGTGAAAGCAGATATGTATGTTTTGGCAGACAAAACCTTTTATTTTCAGATCTCTCTCCATACAGTACCCTCCCCAAAACCCTTCCCCTCATCTGGTTACTCCGAAATTCTGGTAAGAAACTGCACAGTCGGTGTTATCAGAAGGTGGACATGTTGTGGGTACTGATCCTGA
This sequence comes from Calotriton arnoldi, assembly GCA_963921515.1. Classification (NCBI taxonomy): domain Eukaryota; kingdom Metazoa; phylum Chordata; class Amphibia; order Caudata; family Salamandridae; genus Calotriton; species Calotriton arnoldi. The sequence continues at coordinate 1,177,662 of CAWUFW010000811.1, forward strand.
GGAATTCGAACTCCTGTCAATTCCATAGTACATTTCATAACCTGTAATTTTCCAATTGGGCGCACGTAGCTATGCGATGTTTGTTGTCTTTGGAATCGTAATGAAAAACCCTATTTAATGGTAAAGTTGTTTTTTTGATTACATTTTTGGAAGTACCACTTTTACAAATATGGCATTTTTCTACCCTTAGCCCTTTTGTGTGTTTAGCCTGTCTTGGGTCACATGACTGGGTGTGACTGACGGTTAGAGTTTGTGAAATCCTCCCAGACAGTCACACAATAAAGGGATTAGGTGTGCCTGAATGGGCCATCGCCTGGCAGGATGGGGGCGGAGCTGAGCACAGACCCACTTACAACTGAAAAGGAATGCTCTTCCTTCACACATAGGACCTATCACCTCCAAATTGTCACTGTTGCCAGCTTTGAGCCGGGGCAGGAGAGTCAGGAAATTTCATGCACTTCAAAGCCACTGTCTAGAAACTTCTTCCACCTTCTAGAACCAGGCCACCAGGGTATAAAAATAGTGTCTCAGACACCAACTCTTCAGTACGCTTTTGGACCTGTGGGTACTCTGCCAGGAAGAAGGATTGCTGTGATGGTGAAAGGACTCCCACTGTGTTGTACAGCTGACCTGTTGCTGCCTTGCTGAATTGCTGCCTTTCTGCTCTGCTGCCCTCTTGTCTGGGGAAGAAGGACTGGACTTGCAACTTTATCCCAGGACCACCAGAGTGTCTCCAAAGGGCTAGTTTGCTGTCCTCCTGATCTGAGCCTTAGGCTCCCTTCACCTTGGACCCACACCTGAACCCAGTCCTGATCCTCCAAGTGGTGCCCCACCAGTCCTGGACCCTTGGAATTGGTGCTGAAGGGGACTAAATAGCTGAAATCCAAAAGTGGTGACTTTTTTGGCTAAAACCTGCTCTGAGAACCAGGAGGAGACTGAGACCAAACTGCTCGCCTATCCGCCCAAGGTGCATTGCCGTTCGGATTGACTTTGCGGCTTCTCCCTCTACGTTCTTCTCTGCAGCAGCAAATCCTGTTCAATGGTCCTTCTCCAAAGGGGTATTCTACCTTGTGGGACTGTTTTTGGCTACAGCACAAAGCCTTGTCCTTCTGGAGATCTTCGACTTCCATTTCAGTGACTAAGTCCAAACATAGAAATCTTCACCATGGTTTTGACCCAAAGCTATCCGAAGATGACGCTCCCTCCTCAGGCACCTCCTGCAGACTTGAACTTTACCTCCTCAGAACCTTTTCTCAAAATTTCTTCTAAGTCCGAAGATAAGCTCTAACCGGTTCCAATCCACTTCGTGTATCTAAACTGCGCTCCATTGCGGTCGGACATATTTTTTGACTTTGACCCGGTCTTGCGTAACTAGATGCCCGGGGTTGGTGCTTTGATCTTTTAGACGTAGTTTTTACCAAAAACGTAAACAATTCATAACTCCGATTTTAGTTATTGTATTTTGGTCATTTTGGTGTCAAATAATTTATTAAAATTTACTCTATTTTTCTAAATTGGAGAGGGATTTTTCTTGTGTTGTATTTTTGTTGTATTATTGTTTGTGTGCTGCATAAATACTTTACACATTGCCTCTAAGTTAAGCCTGACTGCTTTTTGTACCAAGCTATCCCAGGGTTAAGTATAGCTTTTTGTGGTTCACCCTGCAAGGGATAGTGGCTGTTGCTTGACCAGGGCTGTAAAGTCTAAAGGGAATGCGCAGTTCCTATCTGGACATGGGGGAAGACAGGTCTTTCTTCATGTTGCCCTCACACACCCCGAGAGATGTCATGCTTCATCATCGGGCGTTTGCTCCTCGTCAGGCCGGCGTTGCAATGCCTGATGGGCTCCCGAAATCGGGGCTCTTTGTCGTGGATCTTTTAGAAGAAGCCGTTAGGCGTGTGCGGGTGTGGGGGCTGGGTAGTGCACGCGAGGTGAGATAAGTAAAATAGGTCTGGAGCAGTCCTACCGGGATCAATTATTTAATGTGTTAGGTAGCTCTAGCCTAGATAAAAACTGTGCATGTGCCCCTATGTGGAAATAATGTTCCTAAAGGGTTAGGTGTATGGTCAACATGTTTCGTGCCCCGGAGCAAGGGTAGGACGATCGCTAGTTGACTGCCTACACCTCAACCGGAGCAACGATGTGCTCTGGTTACCCCCGTTAGCCTTGGACTTTGATACTAGGGGTCTACGGTACTCCCCAGTACAAGTCTACTAGGGCACCCCTACCGTTTCTGGTAATCTATACCATAAAATTCGATACCAGACGGTAGTGCACTTTTCACACGTAGTTTTCGGTCCTGGTGAAGTGCCATTTGACCCGCTAGGGGCATACTGGGCACGAAACATGTTGACCATACACCTAGCCCTTTAGGAACATTATTTCCACATAGGGGCACACGCACAGTTTTTATCTAGGCTAGAGCTACCCAACACATTAAATAATTGATCCCGGTAGGACTGCTCCAGACCTATTTTACTTTTCTCACCTCGCGTGCACTACCCAGCCCCCACACCCGCACACACCTAACGGCTTCTTCTAAAAAGATCCCCGACAAAGAGCCCCGATTTCGTGAGCCCGTCAGGCATTGCACCCCTGTCAACCAACAACCCAATTTCTCACAGGCGCCATTATCCAAATCCAATTGTAAGTTTAACATGTATTCCTGTATGTTTCCAGCGTTCTTTTGTAAAATAAATTAGAGTGATTATTGGGCAAATAAATAAAAATGCACAAATCACGAGAAAACAGTGACCGAAAAGGGGAGATGTGCTTGAATCTCCTTTTCGATTACACTTTTGGGCAACTTTGTTTAATACAGTGGGACCAATTCACAAAGACATTTCTGAGTACAGTAAGTAGTACTGCAGGAGTATTCTTATATGCCTTTGTGAATTGGCCCTGAAATGTCCAACTCCTCATTAGTAAAAGTGAAAAGAGGGACACGGTTCTTCTATCTTTGCTAAATGTTTATGAATAGTCCCTGAATATTCTCATTTTATTCCTCGTTTAGATGTTTGGAGGCCAATTCACAAAGACACATAAAAAGTACGTAAAAGAGTACTATAGTAGCACAACTTTCATACTGCAAAATGCTTGTGTGACTAGATCCCAATTAGTTTTTGATAGCATCAGGCTCAATCCCTGAGGATTACGTCTGGATTAAACACAGTAGGATACTGACACCAGGGTGAGGATTGGCACAAGCCATCTCCCTAATAATTACGGTTTACTAATTTATGGGTTTTAGCAACTGATTTTGTGTGTTATTTGAAATGGTGGTATGACCAAAACATATTATAGATGGTGTTATATAATAACCAAATTCATTCAATCACTCATTCATCATCGGCACTTGCAAGTCTACCCACCACAGTTATTCACAACAGCACTTGTATCATCATAACAGCCACCAACGCTCTCATCACAGCACTACTCTTTTGCAACCCCAAAAACCTACAGCTGTTAACAGCACCACATACTAGCTACACCACTCATCCACAGCGGTTCAGTGTGACTCTCAGTTACATCAAATTACTCATAAGATTATTATGAATACGATTCCTTATGTATGTTTTCTTCAAAATCCTATTCATCTTCTTTATGAGTTTCCTACTCACTGCCACCTCCTAGAGTAAGCTTCAACTCTGTGACTTTATTAACCCTGGAAAGTCAAGGGTAATCATGGAGTAACTTGTCATTCACCTGGAGTACAATAGTACTTATAGCCCGGAGACAGTGGTAAAAAATTCAGTACCCACCACCCTTACTATCCATTAAGCACTGATTTTACCAGGACTTAAGGAACATGCCTGACAAACATTATCATCCACCTGGAAGATCCTGCAAAACAGAATATGTACTCAACACAAAACAATCCCCAGACAGGCACACATCCTATCATTCACTCTCCCCAAACGCTGATTTGCAGTTAGATTTAATGATGAAACCCAAGAATTAATATCCCACAATGCTCTACCGTCTTTATATCACAGATACATAACTTACACTTGACACCTACATCATATTAGTTGACCTACTGCCAGAGAACTACTTCATTCTGATAGAGCACAAATGTGCCAAACATGAAGTGATCTCTACGCCATTTTTAAAGCACACAAACCTACTTAGGCCCCAATTACAATTAATGAGGATTTGTGGGAAGGGATACCATGTTATTGGAAATAGGGTTTCCAGCTGGTATCCATGTGCATAAATCTGGATATTACATGCTAATCCCCAAGCATTGGGAATAACCTTGTGAATGCATTTTTTTCTGGGTCAATTTCTGATCCCATTAACCACTTGCTTAAACTGGTGGTAAATGGAAGCGGGTGGGTTGGAGCTGACTGGAGATGGGTGGCAAGGGTGGTATTTGGCAGGGAAGGGTGTTGCAGCGTTTCAAATTTTATTCATACAATTCCTTGCTATTCTAACCATACTGGGCCCTTTACGATTAGACAACTTACAGCACCTCCATTTACCACAGAGGCAATGATCCTCTGATGAATCTTTCGCCGTTGATAGGAGGGGGAAATTAGGGTGACCAAACTCCATGTTAGCTGTGCAATGAGGACCATTAATTGACAACCAACTCACAAATTTGAAATCAGATTTAGACACCACTCTTAAAACCATGTTAAGTTGAGTTGAAATTATACAAACCAAAAGCTGTGTAATAGCAACACAGAATAAAAGAAGTAACACCTGAAGTTCTGATAGAGCTCGCTGATTCTCCCTACAACGCACTTAAAACATTAGTACAGTAGCATAATTTAAATGGAAGAACCAACAGGACTCATAGTCATAGTCAATTTTATTGTACGGTTAATTAAAACCTTAACAAACATGCATAAAAACTGCAAGTGTTCAGCACACAAGGCTTAAAACAGCGCAATATTAGGACATACAGAACAATATTCAGCACACAAATATAAAAACAGGCCATTGTAAAGCCTGACAGACAATTTAAAAATACCAAGTGCAAAGCAGAATTTATAATTGGCTTACATGTAAATCGGGGAGACTTTATAGCTCAATCAATCGATGAATAAGCACAATAACGGAATAGACCGGGAGTATATAATTTGCTTTTCAGGGCCAAAACCAGCCCAATTTAAAACACACAGTCCACTTGAAAGGGCTAAGTGCAGCACAAAGTTATGCAAAACAAGGTTTACCGGCTCCCAGACCGACTCATTGTAGAAGCAGATGATACAATATAAAATGCCGAGTGCAAGGGAGCAATTTTGAATGATGACACAATAAGAAAGCAAATGTAACAATGTAACAATATAAAGTGACAAGTGCCAAGCAGCATTTTTGATCGGTGCCACATAGATCGGGCAGTCTTTTTGGCTCGCTCAAGAGAGCAGTGTGGAAAGCACAATAACGAAGTAACCAGAACAAGCCCATTTTAAAGCACACTGGCCACACTGTACAATAAGGAGTGCCATATTCAAGACAAGGTTTTTGCACTGTGTCGTATAGTTCGGGGTGTTTTTCAGCACAAACCAGACCATTATAAAAACAGGGAATATCTGATTACATGGTGTATTACAAGTTTTGTTTGTGACGTGCTGAATGAAGAAGTGCAATGTGCAATGTCAGGTAAGAAGTGTAGTTAAGTTGCAGCACTTAGTGTGGTGTGTTCGCTCTGCACTGTATCTTGTTCATACAGATAAGATACATGTAACTAACTGCATCTAGGGGCAAAGTGTATACTTGCCCTTCTTGTTGCTTTTTTCTTTTTGAGTCCAACCCCTTGGTGTTGAAATTATCGTCTCTCGGGAGAGCGCTGAGATGAGGGTCACCCTGTAGTCACACTTTCGTCAAGGGCCCTACCCTGCTGCCATTCCTATTTGGTTCCACTGCTCCCAGCTTGTGATTCAGTTAGTTACATGCATCTTATCCGTATGAACAAGATACAGCTCAGAGCGAACACACCAGGGAGGTGATTCTAATCACCCTGATGAAAGCCCCGGATCTTCCTGGGCCATAGAGTAGGGCTGAAACATGTTGGTATAGGGTCATAGGACCATTATATCCTAATACCCTCCTTATATTCTTTTTAACATCCCCGACTACTCCACCAATAAAGGGATACCTTGTAATATACAGGAGGATTTTTAATCTTTATGCCCCCTGGTCTTTTACTTTCAAGTGCTCCCTGGAACATGGTCGAGCCCACCCTGACCTTTAGGAGTCGGGGTGAACCCGATGATGAAACATGACACTATTAGAGTGAGTCAGGGTTATTTAAAGAAAAGGAACCCTTTCCTTCGCCGCCTCTAGGCAGGCGGAGTTCCACCTGATAACACTAGTACACAGCACTGCGTTAAATCATTAGGTGGGATACTTTGTGTGTGTATGAAGCAATTTGGGAGGACGTATCCCTCCTGTCTCTCTTCAATAAGGTGGAAGTACCTCTCTACCCTTCAGATTTGGGAGAAGGACCTCCTATCCCTCTCCCAGGCCTTCCATATACTGATCGTATTTTTACACATCTATGGCTTGTTCATAAAGGTGATGGTGTACAACTGGTCCCCTATTCTGGCTTAAGTGCGAGGAGAAAAGCACATAAGTAGCAAAGAAATGAAATGGCCTGGAACAATGTTATGCACAACACATTAAAACGATGTATCTTGGTTTTCTTTTCTAATCAGAATTGGCCTCACTAGGGGGATGTCTACCCATATTTCTTTCCTTACACTAATATTTGGGCGCCCTAAAGTTGTACTAAAGAAATAAGGGCCTCATTTATGAGGCCCCACCAGCACTTATGTGCCGCCGGAACGTCACTGTTACGTGGCTTTTCATGGCCTTATAAATATGTGCCCCTTTCACCAGAAAACTACGTGAAATGGGCGTTCCATGGGTGCGTTCCCAGCAACATCCATGGCTTTTTGACCCTGTCCCAGATTTACGAGAAATAGTAAGTCTGAGGCAGCACCAAAAACTTACGCCTCCCAGGGGAGGCATAAAGGAGGCACAGCGAGGAGAAATTTATTTATTTCTCCTCGTCTTTCCTCTTTCTATGTGTGCACATAGAAAGAGGAAAACACCTCTTGTGATTGTTTTTGTACAGGAAGGTTTCCCTTCCTGCACAAAAATAATCATCCCCGCAACACAGGCACCCTTGCACCATGGTCCATCAATTGCTCTTTTTGCATTTGTCACCCCGAGTGAGACAGGTATGCCCAGACGTGGGTCCCATGCTCTCCATGCCACTGGAGTCAAGCTAGCCTGACTGATGAGGGGTGATGCCCTGAAACCGGTCCCAGGAGGCTTGTTTCCAGTCCAGGGAGGACCTGGCCTGGCAGTTCGGGCTGGATGGTTCCCATGGGGAACAGGGTCAAAACTGATTTGCATAATGGTGGGTCTGAACTGGAAAGGCATGGGGAGCAAAAAAACGATGGATTTAGGCCCAGATATCTGTACTGGGGTGAATGTTTAACATTGTGCAGCATTCTGTCCATCAATTGTTCTTTTTGCATTTGTCACCCCGAGTGGGACAGGTATGCCCAGATGTGGGTCCTGTGCTCTCCATGCCACTGGAGTCAAGCTAGCCTGACTGATGAGGGGTGATGTCCCGCAACCGGTCCCAGGATGCTTGTTTCCAGTCCAGGGAAGGACCTGGCCTGGCAGTTCGGACTGGACTGTTCCCATGGGGAACAGGGTCAAGACTGATTTGCATTAGGCTGGGGCAGAACTGGAAAGGCATGGGGAGCAAAAAACGATGGCTTTAGGCCCAGACCTCTGTACTGGGGTGAATGTTTGACATTGTGCAGCATTCTGTACATCAAATGTTCTTTTTGCATTGGTGCACGGCAGCCCATTGTGCGCTGTGCAGGGGAAAAGTACAGGAATGTGCCGTATCTAATAGATATGGCTCATTCCTGCCCTTTCCTTTGCCGTAGGGCAGCGCAGCAGCAAGGCCTGCTGTGCTGCCCTATAGCAAAAACCCATAAATGAGGCCCTATGTACCCACACACTCTTCACTGAATGGAAGGCTTCCAAGAGTCATTGGATGAAATGATAATGTTCACTATGCCTGCACCGACCATTTTATTTCCAAGATGTCCTTTTGCAAATATGTATATTTGATATGCATATTTGTCTACATATTTAATGAAATTATCATTTGGCTCAAATTTTCCATGTTTGGCCTTATTTTCTGTAATTAAATGGGCTGAAGCACGTTGATGAGCTGAAGGATTATCCCCTGTTCATGTTTAGCCAGGGAATCCATCTTTCAATCTGGACATGGGCCGCGTGTTGTCTCCCAGATCGTTGGGGACCCTGATATGTAAATCAGTATTATTAGCATGTGGTTGGAAATCTAAGTTATGAATGGTGCTGATATTAGAAATGGGAGGCATATACATTCACAGATTGGATGCTAAAAATGTCTGCTAAGTTCCCTTATTGATTGCCTTAGGAAAGGGAGACAGCTACCAAGAACCGAAGTAGGACTCTGCACAGGACAATATAAGTGAAAGATGACAAGCGTCTCCTTAAGCAAGTCCCAATGAGGGTGGAATGAGAAAAGAGCTCCTATAGCAATCTTGTAATTCTTGTTTGAAGATTAAGATACTGCTGGAACTATCAGCAAGGCACCAAACTTCTCCTGACTTGTGGAAGAAGAAAAGAGCCAGGATATGCCAAGAAATGAATCCAGAAGGAAAATGATTCTACTTGGGAGAGGATGTAGCCTAACGGCTAGAGCAGTCGACCTCGAAGCTGGGTAACTGGGCTTGAGTCTCGGAAAGGGATGCTCAACATCCTGTGATTCTGGGCAAATCACTTAATCTCCCCGTGCCTAACAAAATGAATGTGTCCGTCTATAATGCAACTGGTGCTCATGTAAAGCACTCTGATACCTTCGGGTCAAGTTTGCGCTATATAAAACTCTGGGAAAAAAGAAAAAACTAGCTAGCAGCAAAAATTGGGGGTAAAAATAGCAGCCAAGAATAAAGATCATGATGAAAAATCAAGGAACAAAATCTATTGCAACACATCTTCGGCTATGGAGCCTTCTTTATATATGCTTTAGACATCAACTGACATCAAAGGAAAAGATTCTGCAACATTTTGGATTGGAAATCTCAGACATCCTCCAATGGACAGACCACCATATTGGAAAAGGCTATTTGTAAAATGTGTTTACGCCCCTTTTCAGGCACTCATGGTGTTCGTTGCACTATGAAGAAGATACACTGAAACCGTTCCCAGGATGCTTGTATCTGGTCCAGAGAGGACCTGGCTTGGCAGTTCAGGCTCGACTGTTCCCATGAGGAGCAGGGTCAAGACTGATTTGCATATGGCTGGGTCTAAACTGGGGTGGCATGGTGAGCAAAAGAACAATGGATTTAACCCAGATCTCTTGACAGGGGGTGAATGCTTGAATTGTTCCGCATTCCGCCCATCATTTGTATGTCTTTTGTATCCAGAATATGTGCTTAATGCACCTCCCATCTTTTCTATTGGCTCCTGTTAGTGCCCTTCCGAAATACTTGCTTTGGTGGATATGCTTAATTAGTCCCGTCTTTTGGTGTTTCAGACCCTCCCAGCCGATTGTCCCTGTTACTGAGGTCTTACTCTTTTTTTATGTATGTTCCTTCCTGTGCACTCTTTTTTTTCCTTTCCCTCGGCTTGTGAGCTCGTTCTTAGTAAGGATTGTTGAAAATTCCACACTTTGTTTCCTTTCGCCATTATTTTAGTGACTATCGTCATGTATTTACATTAAATATGTTTTTTAAGCCACAGTTTTACCGATGCTGAGACTTGAACCCGGTTCTCCAGGTCTGAAGTCAGCAGCTCTGGAGGTTACGCCACAGCCTCTCTCCTGAGAGTGTGTGTTTGGCTGCAAATTACGTATTTTTTTTTCACTTGAAGCGAGCTGCTGGCAGCAAATCCTGCTTTCCCGGTGCTGTCCCCCTCATCTCTATTGTGACGCTCTCACCCACCCTCCCCTCTCCAGTGGTGGGAGTGGACTGGACTGTCTGTGTGCTTTTTAGCATTGAATAGTGAGGTTAGTGTGTAAAAAAGTTCTTTTTATTCCCTTTACCCTTGCTTTTCCAAACCAGATGGTAACCCTGCACTTTGATTTATGCTCCGAGGCAGGAGTGTTGTGCAAAGGTGGAAGCTATCAGTTTCAAGGGAGAGGCAACGCCGACTTTCCACTCAAAGTTATTTATACCAGGCCCTGCTTGTCAGTCTGTCCGCCGCATTTTCAAGTGGCAATCTGAGCTTCTGCTCAGCTGCTGTAATCCGTTAACCCCCAGATAGCCGGCCATGTTATCAGTTTTTCTGCCTCTTATATTCCATTGGGCCCCGTTTCAGGGGTGGCATTTAACTGCCAGGTAGGATTACCATACGACTGTCCACGGCAGTCAGGCAGTAGATACATTTCTGACAATTCAGTGAAAAACAAGTCATCAATAAATATTATTATTTCCATGAAGCACAGGAGTAGAATTGTGCCACCGTAACTCGTCTTGTGATTAACTGCCTGCACAGATTTAAAATAGGAGAAAATGCATGTCCGAGCCTGATGATAAAAAGCAGAGATTCTCTATTATATGTGGTACGTGCGCTTGTGCGATGCTCTTTTTAAAATATAGTTTGATCTGCCTGGTATTTATTTAGCCAAGCTTCCAAACCATTATTCCATGGGTGGGTGGGAGCCTGGGGGAGGGGGTGGAGGTTAGTGTTGTGAGGGGTAACCGGGGGGGCGGGGAATCTACTACGGGCACAATATGGGTGACGGGGGAATAGGCCTGGGCCTTCGGGAAGGGCACGCAGTAAAACACAACCACACACTTGGTCAGTGCGTGCCGTCCGCCGCGAGCGCGGACGTCACCGTTTATTTATACCTTCTGGTCCGAGCCCGGCCCAGGAGGTGAAGTGAATACAAAGTATGGTAGTGGCCGGCTGGCTCACTACATCCCTCCTTATCCATCAATGTTCAAACAACGAATTAACATGACACAAACAGAATAACCACAAAGGCACGAACATCGCTGGGGTACCAAGTCCATCTTCATCCATAGGCTCCTGGCCCACTCAACACCAACAGTCTCTAAGCCTCTGGCTGGGGCGGGGATTGTTGCGCAATTGATACGGGCCTTTCCGTTGGGATCCGCTCACTGCAGGCATCCCCACGTTGACTTCCCCGGGGGATTCACCTCTCCTCTTGGCTCGGGATCGCTCTCCGACGAGTCCCTGAGCACACTCTCACTCTCTGGGTTCTCCGGTCATCCTTCCCCTGGCATTTTGGCCTCCATTTCTCCCAGGCCAGCTGGTGGGGTCTGCACTAGCTTTTGAACCATGACGCATTCCGGGCTATGCGCCGGTCCCCTCTCTGTGCTGTCACCATTGTTCCTTGCACATCCACCACCTCCCAGGGTTCTGGCTCAAATGGAGTTCGGAATTTCAACCCGGGATGTCTGTCTTTCACGACCACGGTGTCCCCCTCTGGAGTGCCACGGTCTTCGCCCTTCATTTTTGGCTAGCCCGCTCGTTAGCTATTAGGCGTCTGGACTGTACTGCTTCCTCCTGCAGAGTGCCGGGTTCCCACTCACTGCTCACGGGAACTACGTCTCTGACAGCCCTTCGCATTATGAGATCACTGGACGCACACCCCGTGGCGCTGTGTGGCGTCTGCCGATAGGCCCTTAGAAACTTCTGTAGGCACTCTTCCAGGTCCTCCCTTCTAGCGACTCCAATCCGAAGTGCTTTGTTGATAGTCCGCATGAGCCTCTCTACATCCCCGTTCGCTTGAGGCCATTGGGGCGTTATCTTCCGGTGCCGGATGTTGTGGTGTTCCATGTACTCCCGGAACTCTTGTCCATGAAAAGGCGGCCCATTATCGGTGCGCACTACTTCAGGTGTTCCTAGCAGCGCAAATGTCTTTTCTAGCGCCGGCTTCACATTTTCAAATGCTGTTGACCTCACAAGCTCCACCACCGGAAACTTGGAGTAGCTTTCCAGTATAACCAGGGTTGACCTCCCATCCGGGAAGCTTCCAAAGTCCATACTGACCGATGCCCAGGGCTTTGTGGACGGTTGTTCCGTAATTATGGGTGCAACTGGCGCGTCCCCACCAGTGATTTGGCACTCGTGACAACTCCGTACCTTCTCTTCCACCATCCGATCCATTCCAGGGAACCATACTTTTGTCCGCAGACGTGCCTTCGTTTTTTCGATCCCCTGGTGCCCTTGGTGGGCCAGGTCAATTGTCCGCTTCCATAGTTTGGCAGGTATGATGATCTTGGCTCCCCGGAGCACTACTCCCTCACTGCTTTCGCTGAGCTCATCTCGGCATCTCCACACTCCCATTCTCCTCTCTTTATCCTCCTCGATCCTTCTGCTCAATCCTTCCAGAAAGTTCTTCCAGGTATTGTTCTTGAGCGCCTCTTTCACAGTCACCAGACACTGCGTCCGTGCCTGCCCTGATCTCTTCCAACGAGAGCGCTCGAGGGCAGGACTCTCCAGTGATGTGTCGAACAAATGATTCAGCACCCTCATCCACCTCGACTGGCTGACCTGTGGCATTCACGATCGGGTGCCGCGACAGGTAATCCACCGGGTTGTTAGCCCCGGGGCGATAAACCACTTCAAAGTCATAGTGTTGGATCTGCACAGCCCATCTCTATATTCTCGGTGGTCCGCTTCTCGCCGTTCCCTTGAACAGGGGGACTAAGCGTTTATGTATGGTCCGTCACCACTTTGAACCTATGGCCACAGAGGTAAATGCCGAAGTGCTGACACGCCCATCTTATCGCCAGTGCCTCCCTCTCGATCTGGGCATAGTGAGTTTCCACAGCCGTCAACGCTCGACTAGCGTATGCGATGGGCACCCATTCTTCTTCGCGTCCCCGTTGTAGGAGCACTGCTCCGAGGCCCACTGGGCTCGCATCAACCACCAGTTCCGTGGGATGGCCTGGTTTGAAATACGCTACCGTGGCCCCCTGCACCAACGCTCCTTTTATGTCTTGGAATGCCTTTGCTGCTTCCCCTGTCCATTGCCACTTCACGTCCTTTTTGGTTAGTGCACTCAATGGCTCCGACAGTGTAGCCAGGTGGGGAATGAAACGTCCGCAGTAATTCACCATGCCGAGGAAACTCCTCATCTCTGACTGATTCTGCGGAATTGCTGCTGTTTTGATCGCCTCCACTTTTGCCGGGTCTACCTGCAGCCCTTCCTTTGAGAAGCGGTATCCGAAGAATTCCACGTCGTTGGCGTAGAAATGGCACTTCTCCCTGTGGAGCGTCAGTCCCTGCTCCACCAGCCATTGGAGAGTGGCCCTCACCCTCTCATGATGTTACTCGGGGGATTTAGAGTAGATGAGCACGTCGTCACTCACGTTGATGACTCCCATGAGGCCCGACAGTGCTCCTCGAATGGCATCCTGGAATACCTCCGCTGCTGAGGATACCCCAAAGCTGAGCCTTTTGAATAGCATATAAGTCATCCATAAGGTAGACCATAGGTAGCCCATAGGGTAGGGTGCTGTGTAATTAAAAGTTTGGACATGCACTGTTAAGTTTTACAGGTCCTGTATTGAAAAACTTCTAAATTCGTTTTTCACCACTGTGGAAACTGCTGCTCCCATAGGATAAAACTGGGGATTCCTGTCAGGACCCCTGCCTCGGGGGTGTCAGTCTCCCAATTCCACACCCACGCCACCTCCTTTCCACCTAAGATATGTGGGTATGCCCACTTCATCGCTCCTGCTGCTGGTCCTGCTCACACCCTCACTCCTACACATGCGCCGCCGCATGTCAGCGGACACCTTTCCACTCCTCCCTCCACATCATTGTATTGAAGGTGCACTTTTGTCATACTGTAGGGGCACTTTTGTCACACCTGTACTTACGTTGGAAACTCAGGCTTCCCGCTTTGAGAAGGGGCCTTTCAGCCCCAGTTTTTGCATTCCTTGTTCTCTGCTGTTTGTCTAATTGTCGTGTCTCATATTTTTAAGGATATTTGAGCTTGCAAACTCTCGCGAGATCACAGCTAACGCGGAAGTCTCATCCGCCATCTTGCCTTGGGAACGGGCTCTATATAAGACGAGTCTCGCCAGCTCCGTTCCGCTTTTTACTGAAGCGATTGAGCTGAGTGGTAGTGCGGAGGTTTGCTGTTGCGGTGGAGCTGTCCTGTTCAGTCCTGCAGGGCAGAGCGCTTTAGTCTCTGCCTGCATGTTCCCCTGTCAGGTCTATGATTCTCCAGGAACTTTCCATTCCTGAATCACGGTAAGGGATACATGGATCTTAGATACCCTTGCGGCGTGCAAAAATATTGTGAAATGACCGCCGAGAGATTGCGGAAGAATGCAATTAGTCATTGTGCCTAATCGAATCATCGGATATGAGTGTGTTTACAGTAGTGGCTTCATATTTTCAGTTGGTGGTGTTAGTATCAGAAATGTTTCTGAATACTGAACCTGGGTTAGTAGTATATACTGTAGTCCAAATCACAGGGTGAAGCAAACCACTGTGAGCCTATTGTGATAAAATTAAGCCCATGATAGATCATTGGTAGCCTTGTGACTCTACAATAGGGCGCTAAACCATTATTAAAGGAAGTTTCACCAGAAGTGTTTCCTAATACATTGTTGAGACTATTCCATTGTGAAAGCAGATATGTATGTTTTGGCAGACAAAACCTTTTATTTTCAGATCTCTCTCCATACAGTACCCTCCCCAAAACCCTTCCCCTCATCTGGTCACTCCGAAATTCTGGTAAGAAACTGCACAGTCGGTGTTATCAGAAGGTGGACATGTTGTGGGTACTGATCCTGAGGAATTCGAACTCCTGTCAATTCCATAGTACATTTCATAACCTGTAATTTTCCAATTGGGCGCACGTAGCTATGCGATGTTTGTTGTCTTTGGAATCGTAATGAAAAACCCTATTTAATGGTAAAGTTGTTTTTTTGATTACATTTTTGGAAGTACCACTTTTACAAATATGGCATTTTTCTACCCTTAGCCCTTTTGTGTGTTTAGCCTGTCTTGGGTCACATGACTGGGTGTGACTGACGGTTAGAGTTTGTGAAATCCTCCCAGACAGTCACACAATAAAGGGATTAGGTGTGCCTGAATGGGCCATCGCCTGGCAGGATGGGGGCGGAGCTGAGCACAGACCCACTTACAACTGAAAAGGAATGCTCTTCCTTCACACATAGGACCTATCACCTCCAAATTGTCACTGTTGCCAGCTTTGAGCCGGGGCAGGAGAGTCAGGAAATTTCATGCACTTCAAAGCCACTGTCTAGAAACTTCTTCCACCTTCTAGAACCAGGCCACCAGGGTATAAAAATAGTGTCTCAGACACCAACTCTTCAGTACGCTTTTGGACCTGTGGGTACTCTGCCAGGAAGAAGGATTGCTGTGATGGTGAAAGGACTCCCACTGTGTTGTACAGCTGACCTGTTGCTGCCTTGCTGAATTGCTGCCTTTCTGCTCTGCTGCCCTCTTGTCTGGGGAAGAAGGACTGGACTTGCAACTTTATCCCAGGACCACCAGAGTGTCTCCAAAGGGCTAGTTTGCTGTCCTCCTGATCTGAGCCTTAGGCTCCCTTCACCTTGGACCCACACCTGAACCCAGTCCTGATCCTCCAAGTGGTGCCCCACCAGTCCTGGACCCTTGGAATTGGTGCTGAAGGGGACTAAATAGCTGAAATCCAAAAGTGGTGACTTTTTTGGCTAAAACCTGCTCTGAGAACCAGGAGGAGACTGAGACCAAACTGCTCGCCTATCCGCCCAAGGTGCATTGCCGTTCGGATTGACTTTGCGGCTTCTCCCTCTACGTTCTTCTCTGCAGCAGCAAATCCTGTTCAATGGTCCTTCTCCAAAGGGGTATTCTACCTTGTGGGACTGTTTTTGGCTACAGCACAAAGCCTTGTCCTTCTGGAGATCTTCGACTTCCATTTCAGTGACTAAGTCCAAACATAGAAATCTTCACCATGGTTTTGACCCAAAGCTATCCGAAGATGACGCTCCCTCCTCAGGCACCTCCTGCAGACTTGAACTTTACCTCCTCAGAACCTTTTCTCAAAATTTCTTCTAAGTCCGAAGATAAGCTCTAACCGGTTCCAATCCACTTCGTGTATCTAAACTGCGCTCCATTGCGGTCGGACATATTTTTTGACTTTGACCCGGTCTTGCGTAACTAGATGCCCGGGGTTGGTGCTTTGATCTTTTAGACGTAGTTTTTACCAAAAACGTAAACAATTCATAACTCCGATTTTAGTTATTGTATTTTGGTCATTTTGGTGTCAAATAATTTATTAAAATTTACTCTATTTTTCTAAATTGGAGAGGGATTTTTCTTGTGTTGTATTTTTGGTGTATTATTGTTTGTGTGCTGCATAAATACTTTACACATTGCCTCTAAGTTAAGCCTGACTGCTTTTTGTACCAAGCTATCCCAGGGTTAAGTATAGCTTTTTGTGGTTCACCCTGCAAGGGATAGTGGCTGTTGCTTGACCAGGGCTGTAAAGTCTAAAGGGAATGCGCAGTTCCTATCTGGACATGGGGGAAGACAGGTCTTTCTTCATGTTGCCCTCACACACCCCGAGAGATGTCATGCTTCATCATCGGGCGTTTGCTCCTCGTCAGGCCGGCGTTGCAATGCCTGATGGGCTCCCGAAATCGGGGCTCTTTGTCGTGGATCTTTTTAGAAGAAGCCGTTAGGCGTGTGCGGGTGTGGGGGCTGGGTAGTGCACGCGAGGTGAGATAAGTAAAATAGGTCTGGAGCAGTCCTACCGGGATCAATTATTTAATGTGTTAGGTAGCTCTAGCCTAGATAAAAACTGTGCGTGTGCCCCTATGTGGAAATAATGTTCCTAAAGGGTTAGGTGTATGGTCAACATGTTTCGTGCCCCGGAGCAAGGGTAGGACGATCGCTAGTTGACTGCCTACACCTCAACCGGAGCAACGATGTGCTCTGGTTACCCCCGTTAGCCTTGGACTTTGATACTAGGGGTCTACGGTACTCCCCAGTACAAGTCTACTAGGGCACCCCTACCGTTTCTGGTAATCTATACCATAAAATTCGATACCAGACGGTAGTGCACTTTTCACACGTAGTTTTCGGTCCTGGTGAAGTGCCATTTGACCCGCTAGGGGCATACTGGGCACGAAACATGTTGACCATACACCTAGCCCTTTAGGAACATTATTTCCACATAGGGGCACACGCACAGTTTTTATCTAGGCTAGAGCTACCCAACACATTAAATAATTGATCCCGGTAGGACTGCTCCAGACCTATTTTACTTTTCTCACCTCGCGTGCACTACCCAGCCCCCACACCCGCACACACCTAACGGCTTCTTCTAAAAAGATCCCCGACAAAGAGCCCCGATTTCGTGAGCCCGTCAGGCATTGCAGCGCCGGCCTGACGAGGGGCAAACGCCGATGATGAAGCATGACATCTCTCGGGGTGTGTGAGGGCAACATGAAGAAAGACCTGTCTTCCCCCATGTCCAGATAGGAACTGCGCATTCCCTTTAGACTTTACCTTCCTTCGGAGCCTGTGTGCAGGACCTCATAAACTTGGCTTCCCGTCCCTCCTTGTTTAAAAACGCTTGACCAGGGCTGACACCCCTGTCAACCAACAACCCAATTTCTCACAGGCGCCATTATCCAAATCCAATTGTAAGTTTAACATGTATTCCTGTATGTTTCCAGCGTTCTTTTGTAAAGTAAATTAGAGTGATTATTGGGCAAATAAATAAAAATGCACAAATCACGAGAAAACAGTGACCGAAAAGGGGAGATGTGCTTGAATCTCCTTTTCGATTACACTTTTGGGCAACTTTGTTTAATACAGTGGGACCAATTCACAAAGACATTTCTGAGTACAGTAAGTAGTACTGCAGGAGTATTCTTATATGCCTTTGTGAATTGGCCCTGAAATGTCCAACTCCTCATTAGTAAAAGTGAAAAGAGGGACACGGTTCTTCTATCTTTGCTAAATGTTTATGAATAGTCCCTGAATATTCTCATTTTATTCCTCGTTTAGATGTTTGGAGGCCAATTCACAAAGACACATAAAAAGTACGTAAAAGAGTACTATAGTAGCACAACTTTCATACTGCAAAATGCTTGTGTGACTAGATCCCAATTAGTTTTTGATAGCATCAGGCTCAATCCCTGAGGATTACGTCTGGATTAAACACAGTAGGATACTGACACCAGGGTGAGGATTGGCACAAGCCATCTCCCTAATAATTACGGTTTACTAATTTATGGGTTTTAGCAACTGATTTTGTGTGTTATTTGAAATGGTGGTATGACCAAAACATATTATAGATGGTGTTATATAATAACCAAATTCATTCAATCACTCATTCATCATCGGCACTTGCAAGTCTACCCACCACAGTTATTCACAACAGCACTTGTATCATCATAACAGCCACCAACGCTCTCATCACAGCACTACTCTTTTGCAACCCCAAAAACCTACAGCTGTTAACAGCACCACATACTAGCTACACCACTCATCCACAGCGGTTCAGTGTGACTCTCAGTTACATCAAATTACTCATAAGATTATTATGAATACGATTCCTTATGTATGTTTTCTTCAAAATCCTATTCATCTTCTTTATGAGTTTCCTACTCACTGCCACCTCCTAGAGTAAGCTTCAACTCTGTGACTTTATTAACCCTGGAAAGTCAAGGGTAATCATGGAGTAACTTGTCATTCACCTGGAGTACAATAGTACTTATAGCCCGGAGACAGTGGTAAAAAATTCAGTACCCACCACCCTTACTATCCATTAAGCACTGATTTTACCAGGACTTAAGGAACATGCCTGACAAACATTATCATCCACCTGGAAGATCCTGCAAAACAGAATATGTACTCAACACAAAACAATCCCCAGACAGGCACACATCCTATCATTCACTCTCCCCAAACGCTGATTTGCAGTTAGATTTAATGATGAAACCCAAGAATTAATATCCCACAATGCTCTACCGTCTTTATATCACAGATACATAACTTACACTTGACACCTACATCATATTAGTTGACCTACTGCCAGAGAACTACTTCATTCTGATAGAGCACAAATGTGCCAAACATGAAGTGATCTCTACGCCATTTTTAAAGCACACAAACCTACTTAGGCCCCAATTACAATTAATGAGGATTTGTGGGAAGGGATACCATGTTATTGGAAATAGGGTTTCCAGCTGGTATCCATGTGCATAAATCTGGATATTACATGCTAATCCCCAAGCATTGGGAATAACCTTGTGAATGCATTTTTTTCTGGGTCAATTTCTGATCCCATTAACCACTTGCTTAAACTGGTGGTAAATGGAAGCGGGTGGGTTGGAGCTGACTGGAGATGGGTGGCAAGGGTGGTATTTGGCAGGGAAGGGTGTTGCAGCGTTTCAAATTTTATTCATACAATTCCTTGCTATTCTAACCATACTGGGCCCTTTACGATTAGACAACTTACAGCACCTCCATTTACCACAGAGGCAATGATCCTCTGATGAATCTTTCGCCGTTGATAGGAGGGGGGAAATTAGGGTGACCAAACTCCATGTTAGCTGTGCAATGAGGACCATTAATTGACAACCAACTCACAAATTTGAAATCAGATTTAGACACCACTCTTAAAACCATGTTAAGTTGAGTTGAAATTATACAAACCAAAAGCTGTGTAATAGAAACACAGAATAAAAGAAGTAACACCTGAAGTTCTGATAGAGCTCGCTGATTCTCCCTACAACGCACTTAAAACATTAGTACAGTAGCATAATTTAAATGGAAGAACCAACAGGACTCATAGTCATAGTCAATTTTATTGTACGGTTAATTAAAACCTTAACAAACATGCATAAAAACTGCAAGTGTTCAGCACACAAGGCTTAAAACAGCGCAATATTAGGACATACAGAACAATATTCAGCACACAAATATAAAAACAGGCCATTGTAAAGCCTGACAGACAATTTAAAAATACCAAGTGCAAAGCAGAATTTATAATTGGCTTACATGTAAATCGGGGAGACTTTATAGCTCAATCAATCGATGAATAAGCACAATAACGGAATAGACCGGGAGTATATAATTTGCTTTTCAGGGCCAAAACCAGCCCAATTTAAAACACACAGTCCACTTGAAAGGGCTAAGTGCAGCACAAAGTTATGCAAAACAAGGTTTACCGGCTCCCAGACCGACTCATTGTAGAAGCAGATGATACAATATAAAATGCCGAGTGCAAGGGAGCAATTTTGAATGATGACACAATAAGAAAGCAAATGTAACAATGTAACAATATAAAGTGACAAGTGCCAAGCAGCATTTTTGATCGGTGCCACATGGATCGGGGCAGTCTTTTTGGCTCGCTCAAGAGAGCAGTGTGGAAAGCACAATAACGAAGTAACCAGAACAAGCCCATTTTAAAGCACACTGGCCACACTGTACAATAAGGAGTGCCATATTCAAGACAAGGTTTTTGCACTGTGTCGTATAGTTCGGGGTGTTTTTCAGCACAAACCAGACCATTATAAAAACAGGGAATATCTGATTACATGGTGTATTACAAGTTTTGTTTGTGACGTGCTGAATGAAGAAGTGCAATGTGCAATGTCAGGTAAGAAGTGTAGTTAAGTTGCAGCACTTAGTGTGGTGTGTTCGCTCTGCACTGTATCTTGTTCATACAGATAAGATACATGTAACTAACTGCATCTAGGGGCAAAGTGTATACTTGCCCTTCTTGTTGCTTTTTTCTTTTGAGTCCAACCCCTTGGTGTTGAAATTATCGTCTCTCGGGAGAGCGCTGAGATGAGGGTCACCCTGTAGTCACACTTTCGTCAAGGGCCCTACCCTGCTGCCATTCCTATTTGGTTCCACTGCTCCCAGCTTGTGATTCAGTTAGTTACATGCATCTTATCCGTATGAACAAGATACAGCTCAGAGCGAACACACCAGGGAGGTGATTCTAATCACCCTGATGAAAGCCCCGGATCTTCCTGGGCCATAGAGTAGGGCTGAAACATGTTGGTATAGGGTCATAGGACCATTATATCCTAATACCCTCCTTATATTCTTTTTAACATCCCCGACTACTCCACCAATAAAGGGATACCTTGTAATATACAGGAGGATTTTTAATCTTTATGCCCCCTGGTCTTTTACTTTCAAGTGCTCCCTGGAACATGGTCGAGCCCACCCTGACCTTTAGGAGTCGGGGTGAACCCGATGATGAAACATGACACTATTAGAGTGAGTCAGGGTTATTTAAAGAAAAGGAACCCTTTCCTTCGCCGCCTCTAGGCAGGCGGAGTTCCACCTGATAACACTAGTACACAGCACTGCGTTAAATCATTAGGTGGGATACTTTGTGTGTGTATGAAGCAATTTGGGAGGACGTATCCCTCCTGTCTCTCTTCAATAAGGTGGAAGTACCTCTCTACCCTTCAGACTTGGGAGAAGGACCTCCTATCCCTCTCCCAGGCCTTCCATATACTGATCGTATTTTTACACATCTATGGCTTGTTCATAAAGGTGATGGTGTACAACTGGTCCCCTATTCTGGCTTAAGTGCGAGGAGAAAAGCACATAAGTAGCAAAGAAATGAAATGGCCTGGAACAATGTTATGCACAACACATTAAAACGATGTATCTTGGTTTTCTTTTCTAATCAGAATTGGCCTCACTAGGGGGATGTCTACCCATATTTCTTTCCTTACACTAATATTTGGGCGCCCTAAAGTTGTACTAAAGAAATAAGGGCCTCATTTATGAGGCCCCACCAGCACTTATGTGCCGCCGGAACGTCACTGTTACGTGGCTTTTCATGGCCTTATAAATATGTGCCCCTTTCACCAGAAAACTACGTGAAATGGGCGTTCCATGGGTGCGTTCCCAGCAACATCCATGGCTTTTTGACCCTGTCCCAGATTTACGAGAAATAGTAAGTCTGAGGCAGCACCAAAAACTTACGCCTCCCAGGGGAGGCATAAAGGAGGCACAGCGAGGAGAAATTTATTTATTTCTCCTCGTCTTTCCCTCTTTCTATGTGTGCACATAGAAAGAGGAAAACACCTCTTGTGATTGTTTTTGTACAGGAAGGTTTCCCTTCCTGCACAAAAATAATCATCCCCGCAACACAGGCACCCTTGCACCATGGTCCATCAATTGCTCTTTTTGCATTTGTCACCCCGAGTGAGACAGGTATGCCCAGACGTGGGTCCCATGCTCTCCATGCCACTGGAGTCAAGCTAGCCTGACTGATGAGGGGTGATGCCCTGAAACCGGTCCCAGGAGGCTTGTTTCCAGTCCAGGGTAGACCTGG